>NW_026847438.1:15782403-15864903 GCF_025583915.1 Anolis sagrei ordinatus
AAGGATTATGTATCCACAGATGCAATCATCCCTGACTTGAATATATATATATATATATATGTATGTATGTATGTATGTATGTATATGTATATGTATATGTATATATATAGAACCTAAACAATTGTTTTGCAATTTTACATAAGGACACAGTTTTACTGTGTTGTTTCATATAATTGGATTTCAGCATCCACAGATCTCAGTATCCACAAGGGGTTCTGGAACCACACCCCAGCAGATATCAAAGGTCCACTGTAGTAATTAAAATGCACAGTTAAAAACAGTTTTGCAATTAAATCATAATTAAAAGCACACAAAATAGAAACGAAAGTACACTTCTCTAAATACTACTTTGCTCTTTCTTTAAAAAAAAAATCTAAATAGCCCTTCCTACAGTGCAATTTCAAAATTCAATAGGACAGGAGTATGGCACTTAAAAGTGGAGTCATGGTGCTGTGTCTTTGTAGAGTGAAAAGCTCCTAAGTTTCTAAGCAAGAAAGGGAATAAATGAACAAATGAACAAACGAAAGAGCAAAAATAATGACTACATTTGCATATATTATTGACTTATCTTTCACCTGTGACGGTTCAAGACTTGCCAAAGAGAGGAGGTAGCAGGTTTGTTCAGTGCTGTCTCAGCTAATACGTTTAGAAGAGTGCATAGTTTTCAAAACAATGCATCACAGAAGGAAATAAATTACTCCAAGTACTCCTTGATTGCACCAAGAAAAAGTTGGGGTGCATCTACACTGCTGAATTAATGTAGTTTGACAACACTTTAACTGTCATGGGCCGATGCTAAGGAAACTTTAGAATTGTAGTTTGGGATTTTTTTTCCATGTCAGAATTGACTTCAGAAACTGCAAGTCACTTCTGGTGTGAAAGAATTGGCTGTCTGCAAGGACGTTGCCTGGATGATTGATGTTTTGCCATCCTGTGGGAGGCTTCTCTCATATCCCCATATGAGAAGATATAACTTGACAGACAGCAGCTTATCCTGCTCTCTGGATTCGAACTGCGGTGTCAAACTGCATTAATTCTACAGTGTAGATGCACCCTCAATAGCCTGTGAGGCCCCTCCCAAGTCTATGACCTGCACATTAGTATTTTTGTCCCAATACTGTCTCTTCTTGTGAAATCAAAGACAGTAAATCCCATGGGGTCCTCCCTTTTTTTGCCTCTTTTGCTCTACATCGTAGTAGATGGAGGGCACTAGAGAAATTCTAATTACGACAAGTTAACCCTGAACAGCCACCCCATTAATTCATCTATGTCTCATCCAGATCTAGAGGTTCATTTCTGAAGCTCTCCTTTTCATAGTGCAATGATTATTAATTGTTTCTGGAGCCCTCTTTTTGAGAGTAAAGTGCTTTACAGCAATTATCTGCAGTTTTTAAATGTAAATGACTTCCTGCTGATTATATCGGAATGACTTTAAGAAGCAGTGATTTGCCACCTGATGAATTTTTAATCCCATCTTTTAGTTAATTATTAAAATTAATAACAAAATATCTTGGCCCATGAAAAAAAAAGGCTCGCGCTTAACCATGCTAACAGTCAGATCCTAAGATATTGCTGTGCTGGAAAATGGGTTCTTAGCATGATGTATAATACGAACGGGACTCGCAGTGATTGTGTAATAAAGCCACTATACGATATTGTATATTAGCTGGAAACCCATCATGGAAGACCATCTTACTCGTCCAACGAGGGATCGCCTAAGTAAGTGTAAAAGACTGTTGGGACAAACTTGACAATTCTACAAAATTTCTCAGATGAAAAACAAAGAAAAAGTTGGTCAAGGTGGTAAAAAAAATATCAATGAGGAAGAAATGACAATTCAGGAGGAAAGGCAGTGGTTTGCTTTTGCCCAAATCTACTGGGAAGAATGATATCTTACCTCTTTCTCTGCTCCCTATTGACTTAGATCTATGTAAACTACTTCTGAACTTTGAATTCAGTTCTTGTAACAGTTAAAATAAGTTGAGGAGAGGAGAAAGAAAGTGGGAGGAAGAGAGAAAAACTGGGTCATTTGGAAAGCATCTCAAAAAGTGGGATGATAAAGAATTAATCCCTGCCCAATGCGGACAGTTCAAGAATAATATGTGATAAGGTTGTTGAGTCAAGGTGGGTTCTAACATTTTTCTGTCATCAAACTTGTGATCAGCTGCAAGGTAGAAGATTTTCTACAAGTGGTGCTCTATTTCAAATTGCCCCCTATTCCTAATTTTGTAATGTGGTTTTTGCACTTTATCCACCAGCCCAGTCCTCACAACTGATTTGCACCAGCTCTCCTGCCTGAACCCAGAAACTGTCTACTATTTCCGGCCATTGGTTGGTTGCTCGATGTTCTAATGTTGTTTCTTTTTATATTGTTTTATGATGTTGTTTTATCAATTCTAGTGTGTTATATTTTAACTATGTTGATCAGGCTTTGTCACCATGTAAGCCACCCCGAGTCCCTTCAGGGAGATGGAGGCGAGATACAAAATTATTATTATAAGTTATTCTTATCATCATTATTATTATTACTATTATTGTTATACTGACACAAAAACACAGTATGACACAGCAAATGAGATATATGTGCTAGATATCGTATTACAAAATTACAAGTTGAACACTTCCCAAGCATTTAGGACTGCGTGATATATTTTCAAATGATGCGTGCAGATCCAAGTAAGGTCTTTTGCAGTTGACAGATTGTGATCATAGAATCATAGAATCATAGACTCATAAAATCAAAGAGTTGGAAGAGACCTCATGGGCCATCCAGTCCAACCCCCTGCCAAGAAGCAGGAATATTGCATTCCAATCACCCCTGACAGATGGCCATCCAGCCTCTGTTTAAAAGCTTCCAAAGAACGAGCCTCCACCACACTCCGGGGCAGAGAGTTCCACTGCTGAATGGCTCTCACAGTCAGGAAGTTCTTTTGTCATTTTGTCAATGTTTATTGTTTTCAAATGCAGGCTGATATCTTTTGGCATAGTGTGCTGATTTACCACTGGGACAATCTGTACTGGTTTATACCAGAGCCTTTGCAGTTCAATTATATTATTATTATTATTATTATTATTATTATTATTATTATTATTATAGTTTGATTTATTATTATTATTATTATTATTATTATTATTATTATTATTATTAGCCTCTTTGTTGAAAATGACAAAGATCTGGAATCAAAGCTTTAGCTGATAGAAATGTTTCAGGAGCATACAATCTTGATCAGCATCAGAACTTGCCCAATGCCCATCCCTTTCAATGGCCAGATTCCTTTAAGTTTCTTTGACATGAATGAGACCCTCCTTGTGCACACTTAGAGGCATAAAAAATACTCAGACATTTTCTTCTGCTTAATGAGAAAAGGTATCTCAATACACCTAGACCAGGTATGAGCAAACTTTGGCCCTCCAGGTGTTTTGGACTTCAACTCCCACAATTCCTAACAGCCAGTAGGCTGTTAGGAATTGTGGGAGTTGAAGTCCAAAACACCTGGAGGGCCAAAGTTTGCCCATAACTGCCCTAGACACACTATTGAATGGTCAACTGCTATGAGATTATTTTTTCCCCCTACATTGTGGATTTTATTCCTGCAAAATAAAAGAAATTGCACATTTAACATGATGTGTACTGAAAAGCCCACATTTCCACTCCAAAAGTAGAGGATTTTGGCAGCCTGGGGATTGGGAGGAATTGCACAGCTTTAGAATTATAACCTTAATGGATTTCCCTTCAGTTTGCAATTCTCTAGCATTGCACATACATACATTGCAATTAAAGCATTGGATTAAGCAAATGATCTAATTTGAACATTAATTTAAAACTTTTTAAAATTAAAAGCATTGTTAAAAAAAGCACACACCTTTTATTTAAAAAATCTCACACAACTATTTAAAAGATCTATCTGTTCTGATTACACATTGGTTTGTGAGACTTTTGCAGGGAATGAAATTTGTACATTTATTCCTGTACGTTTCCCAAATTTACACATTTTCCCCAAACTCTTTGCTATTTCTAAAATAAAACTATTCCCTTACATTAAATAAAACCCACAAAAACATTGTTTATGAGCCCCAGATTTTTTTACACCACTGCATTGATGCATCTGTTGATATCTATATCTATATATAGATAATAGATAATAGATATATAGATATAATTTCAAACGTGATTTGAGAATATACTGCAAGTCACTTCTGGTGTGAGAGAATTGGCCATCTGCAAAGACATTGCCCAGGAGACGCCTGGATCTGTTACCATCCTCCTGTGGGAGGCTTCTCTCTTGTCTCCGAATTGAGAATATACTAAAACTGACACCTGGGACTTTCAAAATCAATTTTTGATTAGACATAAGCTTTTTTTTTCATTTCAGGACTGACTTGAGAGACTGCAAGTCACTTCTGGTGTGAGAGAATTGGCTGTCTGCAAGGACATTGCCCAGGAGATGCCCAGATGTGTTGCCATCCAGTGGGAGGCTTCTCTCATGTCCCTGCATTGGAAGCTGAGGTTGACAAATGGGAGCTCACCCAGTCTTGCAGTTCGAACCACTGACCTTCAGGTCTTCAGGTCAGCAGGTACAAGAGTTTAACAACCATGGCTTCTGATATATCTGTAATGCTACAACTCTATCTGGATTCCCTTTTGGAGTCTTCTAATGTGAATGTTCTCCAATCTGAACTGCCATTATGACCCAATTACAAGGGCACTTTGAATCACATAGTTTTGTCTGCACATGCTACAAGCGTGCACTGCTGTTTTTATTGTTACTGGCTTCAAAAAAATACTCACTGATTTTGGTGATACCAAGCCTAGTGATACCACTAACTGACCCTACTGTTAAACAAAATGAAGTAGCCACATCTGATAATAAATAATGAGGAGCATTCATCAATAAAGCCCTATGAAATTTATGAAATCATCTGAAGCTGACAGGTAATTCTAAGGCATATACATATGCAAACCACTTAGGATGGAAAGCAATTGATCAAAGGTCAAGGAGACTTTTAGCATTGTCCCACCTTACCTTTGATCAATTGCATGAGGGAAGATTTTGCCTTAAATCAAAATATGTTCATATTTGGGGATTTTTCTTGAAAACAAATGAGGGGGAAATGACACTTACAAAGAAGAATCAATGAGTGAGAAGTAGGCCTGTAAACTTTCCTTGACCTGCTGATTTTGTCCTGCAAATGCCCACCTATTCCTAACTTTTTGCCCCACTCTGAAACTATATCTACACAAAGGGCAGAAATAACCATGCTAGAAAGCTGCAAAGTTCATGCCAGTGGCGCAATGGGTTAAAAAATTCTGCTGGCTGAACTGCTGACTGAAAGGTCAGTGGCTCGAATCCAGGGAGCAGGGTGAGCTCCCATCTGTCAGCTCTAGCTTCCCATTCCAAGACATGAGAGAAGTCTCCTACAGGATGGTAAAACATCCAGGCGTCCCCTGGGCAACGTCCGTGCATACAGCCAATTCTCTCACACCCAAAGCGACCTGCAGTTTCTCAAGTTGCTTCAGATAGGAAAATAAAATGTGTAAGAACAACCAAATGGGTACCAAAGTGCATGGAAGCTTTCCAGTAATGTCATCAGATGGACCACCAGAATTGCCATGCATTATAGCCCCACATTGCTCAACTTAATCATGGTCCTACATCACCTGACTTACTCGTTGCCCCTTTCAACAAAGGGAAGCATCATAGAATCATAGAATCAAAGAGTTGGAAGAGACCTCATGGGCCATCCAGTCCAACCCCCTGCCAAGAAGCAGGAATATTGCATTCAAATCACCCCTGACAGATGGCCATCCAGCCTCTGTTTAAAAGCTTCCAAAGAAGGAGCCTCCACCACACTCCGGGGCAGAGAGTTCCACTGCTGATCAGCCACAGGGCTTCCCCTCATTGATCCAATACAACACAGGAAGCCTCCTGTGAATTGCACAATGGTATGCATTGGTAGAAATGGAGATGAGCACCACACCCCAGAGTCAGACATGACTGGACTTAATGTCAGGGGACAACCTTTACCTTTACCTATGCATTGGTTCAGCTATACTTTTACAATGGAGCCCCACCGGAAGTATCTCTATGTCGTGGGATGGGAACCGGCGGGCTTCATCACTAAAATATAGAGGAACTGGTTCATGCTGCTGAAAAGAACCCAGTCTGATGAGGTTGATGTTCTCTTCATCCACAAACATCCTGCCCCTCAATTTCCCCTCTCCAAATAATCTTGCTGAACTTTACAAACACAGAGATTGGAATACAAACTTGCAAAATGATAATCATTTGTAACAACAAGGATTGTTGTTGAAATGGACAAATTTTCAACTACTAGAAACTGAACCTAGAATGTAGTACACCTAAAATCCATAGGTTTAGGGCCCTTTTAGAGAAGAAAGGTGCTCACACAAGGGCACTCTTTGCATGCAAATCAAAGCGCAAATGGATATAATTTGATTTCATTTTGGATTGGACTCCCTGAATACATCACACATCGTTAAAGATTTTCCCTGAGCAATGCTCATTAATTTCACTGGGGATTCTCCACAAATAGAACCCGCTGCACTGTTTTACCTCTATATCAACCCAGAAAGCCCATGCAAATCAGAGGGGAGCTTTGCTTTTAACTTCATTATTATATGTTTTGCTTAAGGACAAATGTCTGGAAGAGAAAGAGAGAATTCAGAGTTGATTTTTTCATGCTGACTCAGCCGAGCTCCATAACGAGAAGAGCTCAGACTCAACCCATAACTTCTGAATCTGTTCAAAAGGCATATTATTCTTCAACGCTGATAAAACTTTAATACCAAGATGCTCAGCTTTTTAATAAACGTGTCAACAAAAGAGCAAAGCAAATTGATGGGGGCCTTCCCAAGGAATAAATTCCCTTTCAAACAGTCCCGAGAAATGCAGTGCATGGAGCAGAGAGCAGCGTGGCCTATGATTCTGCTGTTCTTTGCAAAAGGAAAAGCAAAAGAGAGGTGCTGTGTGCCTTCAAGCCATTTCCAACTTATGGCAACCCTAGATTGAACCTATCATTAGGTTTTCTTGGCAAGATTTTTTTTCAGAAGAGATTTTGCCTTTGCTTTCTTCTGAGGGTGGGGTTTTTATGTGATCGAGTAGGAATTAGAGCCCTGGTTTCCAATCTTCAAACCACTATACCACTATAAAAAGGGGGAAAGGGGTATTTCTGCCCTAATACTCTGGACACAAGATCCACCTTACTTTAAAATCAAAATATTTGAGGTTGCAACTGGAAATATCAGAACCCTAGGAAAGAGCAGACACATCTGAACAGCTTTGTTGTTGAGTGCTTTCAAGTTATTTCTATCTCACGGCAGTTCTAAGGGGAAACTAAGATCATGTCTACACTCACACAATTAATTTAAGGTATCTGCTCCAGAGATGTCCTAATGCAGCCCAAGATTGTCTCTGGAAACTTTGTGTGCCCAGACAGTCGGCTGTTTTGAGGGCACATTGGGGCTGACACCATTGCATCACTGACCACAAGCAGCTCCCTGGCAAAGACTTGCTGTCTGATCTCACCAGGAAGCCTCTGCCAGAGAGCTGCTTGTGGCCAGCAACACGACAGGGGGTCCATTGGACATATGGACAGTAGACTGGACCAAGGCCAGCTCAATCCAGCAGTCCACAGCTTTAAAGCTCTGAACCAAATCCCATTTCCCCACGAACCAAATCAATGGCTGAATGTCAGACTTCTGCTCCAAATCCAACCATGCATCATGGAGCAACTGAGAGGTGAAAACACACTATTTGACCCATGTAGATACAGCCAAGGATAGGATGCCATGTTAAGATCAGTTCAGAGGTTGGCCTTGCCTTCCTCCAAGGTTTAGTAAATATGACTTACTCAAGGTCACATAGTGGGCTTCCATGGTTGAGTAGGGAATTGGACTCTAGTCTGCTGGAGTCATAGTGCAAAATGTAAGCCATTACATCATGCTGGCTCTCTCCTGAAATGCTAGTTCTCATTAAGTAGACATGTGGAATTCTTTCCTTGCCTGCACAGCCACCCACACAATTTTGTTAATGTTTAGTAGACAACCTAAATACAAAGCGGGACGTCTCATGATGGAATTGCTTCCATCAGTGGAATCATAAAAGGAACAATGTCTCTTCCCCACTGCAGCCAACTCCACTTAAACAAGAGCAACAAAAACTAGTTTGGAGGTCTGGGAACCCATCCAGAGTCAGTTTTCATGCAGTGCAGAGAGCTGCAGGGAGCAGGAGGAGAGGGGAGAAAGTTACATTATGCTTGGGCTGCAGCACCAGTGCCATGCTGGATTTCAGCCACTGTCAGCAAAGGCTGTTGGAAAACACAAGTTCCATTTTTAATGGGACCAGAGGAGAGCAACTAAAATGGTCAAAGGTTGGGTAGCCATCCAAGCCCTATGAGGAGCAACTTAGGGAGCTGGGTATGTTTGGCCTGGAGAAGGAAAAGTTAAGGGGGAAACTATTGCCAGTTTTAAATTTTTGGAAGCATGTCATTTTGAGAAGAGAGCAAGCTCGTTTCCTGCTGCTCCAGAGACTAGGACCTGGAACAATAGATGCAAACTCCTGAAAAAAAGATTCCACCTAAATACTAGGAGGAATCTTTTCCTCCTAGTATTTCCATTTCCATATTTAAAGATGTCTGACAATGGAGCACTGCTTCTGAAGGTAGCAAAGTCACTACCTGCAGTCATCAGCTCACAGTGACTGTTATGTTTCACACTGCAATGTTTTGCTGGAGTTTCTATTTACCCTTTTCTACCTATTTCCATCTTCCCATTTCTTCCTTCTGACATAATCTGGGGACCCATCTACACTGCCACAGAATGCTGTTTGAAATGACATTGAACAGCATTATATGAATCTCCACTGGCCATATAGTGCAATTCCGATGTTCATTACATGGCAGTGTAGATTAGGCCAAGGACTTCCATGATCCACTCAGCTCCCTCTACAGCTTGGCTTGGACACCACTGCTTATACATGAGTTTCTGCCGATTATGTGCAGAGCAGCTCTGTGTAAGAGGAAGAGAGACACTTCTTTCACCCTACAGCACAGCATATGCATTTTTGTTCCCTGCAGAGCTGAGAGGGAATGTAGCCTATAAATCTCCAAGCTGGCATATGTTTGCTCACTTGACAAGAGAATTCCCTTCTCCAAATGCTTCAGCACAAGTTAGCCAATCAAGCAAGACACACCCAAAGACTGCTGGCATCTCCGCTTCTCTCAACGGAGCTCAAAATATTATTCAAATGTGAGTCTTCGGAGCAGCTGATCCTGAACAGCTGAAACTAAGGCTGTGTTATCCAGATTCAAAGTAGGATGGACATGCCATGCACATCAAAGTGTGATAGCCTCTTAAATATTTAAAACTCAAGCATCATCAGAAATTTTGAAATTGTCAGGCTTTGGGGTATCATAAGAGAGAAGTGTAATTTAAAGTAAGCATTATATTATTTCTTTACTTTCTATTTTTGTGCGGATGGGAAGAGTCATGTTTTATTGTTTTCCCTCTTCAATCAGAACACAGGAACCTGTCTTGAAACAACTCAGAACATTAGCTTTTCTAATTTAGCATTATTAACACTGACAATCAGGAATTCTTCTAAGTACTACCTGATGATATCAGGGACGAAGCCAATCACCTTCTATGACTAACATGGTTGTAGATCTCATAGACTAGCATACCCTCCAGCATTGCACAGATGAAAATCAGAACATGTGTGGACAACAACATCAGAGTGTTGTCAAAATAGCAAAAAATTATGAGCGAGGAAAGAGCACACAGGCTAGGAGAAGCTGCAGCAGTTTGCTTTTACCAGAGTCTACAGGGAAATGCAAGATACCACCCTTTTGTCTTCTCTCCCCCCTTGGCTGAGTCAATTGAATGCTGTTGCAATTTGAATTCAGTTTGTAGGAATTTAAATAAGTTGATGATAAAAGCAGAAAAAGTGGGAAAAGAAAAGAAGAACTGGGACATATGAAAAAATGTGGTAGAAGATTGATCGGGACTGTCCCTAGCAAATTGGGACAATGGAAAAGTATGGATTAAGTACAACTCCTCATGACAAGTCCTGTTTTGATTTTATTCTGCCAGTTCTATTCTATTAGGAAAAGAAACAGACTCAAGTCTTAGTAGAGTCTGGAAACAACTAATTCAAAACTGATTTATCACCCGTAATTCATTTTTTTCTCTCTCAATGAATTTAAAATTAAGTACATAATGATTAAATGCCAACAGCATTATTTTTGGGTTGCAACTGATGTTCTTCAGTTCTCTAATTTGTTAACGATCATTTTAGCAATTTAAATTATTATTTAATATGATGGATTAAAACAGAGGTTTTCTGAAACATTTTCATATCAATGAATTTGCGTCATTTGTTCTCCTTTGTTTGTTTATTTATTTATTTAGAACATTTGTATCCCTTTCTATTCTTGACCTCCGAAGAGAGACTCTTAACCACTTTCATCAAGATCATCCAGAGACTAAAATATTCAGCATAACTAAGTATTTGCTCAGGTAATATTTCCCACAGATGATGTTGTATTATCTGTGGTCCAAAAAACTGTAAAATGTCCCACATCCTTGAGGTCGTGTTGCTGATGTATTTTTCTGCGTTTTTAAGCAGCGTACACAAGTATAACTTATGCTAAAACGGACACCTGGGACTTTCAAAATCAATTTGTGATTAGACATGAGCTTCTTTTTTTCATTTCAGGAATGACTTGAGAAACTGCAAGTCACTTCTGGTATGAGAGAATTGGCTGAATGCAAGGACGTTGATCAGGGGGCATCCAGATGCTTTACCATCCTGTGGGAGACTTCTCTCATGACCCTATATGAGAACCTGGAGCTTACAGATGGGAGCTCACCCTGCTCCCTAGATTTGAACTGCTCACTTTTTGGTCAGCAGTCCTGCCGGCACAAGGGTTTAACCCATTGTGCCACCGGGTTAAACATGAGCTTAAAGTGGGGCAAAAGGTTTTGTTTTCTGCTGGTATAATGTAAATAAACACGCAAAATGCCAAGAGTGCAACAATGAACAGGATTGAATGCATTTTGACTTCCTGTACCTAAAAGGTAAGTTTCATTGTCCATAAAAATGTTGGCATGGGAAGATAGGGAACAGAAGCAATTTCTCCCTACAATCAGGGGATGTATTCCTCCATCATACATCATCACACACACAGCATGCCAATTGGTTGGGATTAAACTGTAAAAGAGCTCTTCTGAGAGCCAGCATGGTGTAGTGGTTTCAACAATGCAATGCTGGAATCCCGAAAGCTGTAGTTGTACAAGGTCTTTGGCCTTCTCTGCCAAAGAGTGTTAGTTCTTCACAAAACTATAAATCCCATGATTCTATAGCATTGAGTCATCATGTTTTAAAGTGGTGTCAAACTACATTAATTCTACAGTGTAGAGCCAGTCTAGCATATTTGGTTTAGCAATGGCTCTGCAAAATATTGGAGATACCACAGAATTGATCTGAATGGCATCTGCATGCAGAGCATATTTTTTTCCCCAGAAACCCTGGTCCCTAATAATATTTATCTCAGCAAGGAAGATGCTTTTCCAGCAATCAGAAAATTTGCAAAGCTTATTGGAGGCAGAACTAACACCAAGACAACCATCTTGATGTGGAAAATTAACATGAGCATCTCGCATATTGTGAAATCAAGATGATCCAGTCTTTTCACCTGAACGGGATAGGTGGAACTAGTCTTGGAAATGCAATCATGTTATTACATATCATGCACTGATGCCTGAGAAAAAGCTTCAAGGGTGAATTTAAGGAAGCTGGGGTGAGTCACCATTTATACATAAATTTGCAACATTACAAAATCAGTCAGGTCGAGAGGAAAAGTCCATTCTGTCAATCAGCCATGTGCCTCACCGTGGGATTAAGCTCTTTAAATGAAACCTCTTTTTATCAGCTTCACAAAGAACCCGAATCCTACAATCATACTGACACACGCACAAAAGCCTGCTTAAAATGTGTCGATCTCCCTCTTGACCGAGAAATACTTTAACTAACTTTGCTCAAATTATGTTTTCAATGACTGCAAAATTTCTCAAGTGCATTTCACTTCTTCAAGCACATTCGTGAGCGCAAATTTTCTCTAGCTGAAACTGGATGACAACTTCTCGCCCAAACAACTTGTCCAATTACAGACAGTATTTCTTTCTCAGCCATTGACTGATGCAAAATAGAGGCGCATGATGATGAGAGTCAGAGGAAAATATACACCCTTTGACAAATCAAGCAGAGCTTGACTTTTTGAAAGTGTTCTGAAAGTGTCTGAGGGGTTCTGTAGAACCTCTCAGAAAAACAAGTTGCTTGCAGTATAACAATCTGTTGAGATTTCCTCAGGTGATACATTAGAATGGAATCTCTGGATTCAGAGAATTTATTTATTTGTGAGAGCCCCACAGCACAGTGGTTTAAGTGTTGAACGGGGATCCCAGGAGACCAGGATTTGAATTCCTGCTCAGATATAGAAACCTCCTAGATAAGATTGAGCAAGTCACTCACTCTCAGCCTAAAAGGAAGGTGATGGCAAACCTTAATAAAAGCCAAGGATGGGGTTGCTGGAACTCTAAAGCACAATAAACATGGTGTGCATTTTTTGCCCACATCTCTACCAGTGCAGTTTGCAAAGCAAAATTTGTATAAAATTTCCAACTTGTACATAGTGGAGGTCAAGGGCTTTTTGGTTCCCAAGGTAGCAAATATGAATCCCTCTCATCCCATGAGAGAAAATATACAAGGCATTTTAAGACATTGAAATGGCCCTCCAATAGCTAGTGATTGAGGCAAACATCTTTTCCTTCCCAAATCATAAAGATTCAGAAAGAAAGCACGGTCAGTGCTTGGATGGGGGACAACTGACAAATGCTGGGGGCTGTAGGCTATATTTCAGAGGCAGAACCTGGCAAACCCACCTCTGAGTATTGCTTGCCTAAGAAAAACCTGTGGAATTTATGTGGTCACCAATAAATCTACAGGCAACTTGAAGGCACATACAAATACCTTTTTCCCCACAGTTACCGGCCAAATGGTTCTAAAAAGCCCCAAAGCAGGTCATGGTTGCAAAAGCACCTCCTCATTTCTCGCCAGGACTTGGGATTCAGTGGCACATAGCCACAACTTCACTCCTATTTCCCTAAAAAAATGCTGCCCTAATTGTAATTACATATACACTGAATATAGCTCTATATAACAGAAGACAGGGCAAGGATGTACACTATTCAATGAGCACTCTTTCTCTAGTGCTGCCTCTTCCCTCTCTCCACCCGCCATTTTCCCCACCTCACTTTCGATGCCTTGCTCTTTCGAAAGAGCATGCCTCTCACTTTTAGCTCCAACTGAAGAAGTTAAAAAAAGAATGGCTGGTCATCCTGCGGCTCCAAACGAGAACGTGTGACTTTCACAATCAGGCTCTGGTGTCCTGTCCTTTTGGAAGTGAACTTTATTCTCGGTTGCTGTTAGCTCACTGGATTCCTCAGTCCCCAAAATGCCTCCATGGATGTGCCTATGTAAGGCCTTTGCAGGAGTGGCTACGATCCCCACAGCTGTTTGGTCACCGATCACATTGCACTTCGACGCTCGGTTATCAAGAGGCCGCTTCGCTCGTCCTGATTGCCCAGATGCCTCGCGAGTCCAGTTTCACCAGAAGGGCAGCTGAGAATGAAGACTATTTATATCAGCTGTTCCCCAGTCCCCTCTGGAATCATCGGAGGGTCTCTCGGGGCTTTTTTAGATAGGGAGAAGCACTCTGCCAGATATTGGCCATATCTGGGCATAAGGGAGCCTCGTGCAAACCCAGAGGAGAGGGTTATTTTATTTAATTTTCTGTCATTTGATTGCCTTTGCTTTCATATCATCAATATAGAAATTAAGAGAGAGATGTATAAAAATATATGCAATTCCACTTTTTTGTTCTTCTATTAAGAAGAGCATCATCCCTAGAAAAGGAGGAGGAAAAAGGTACAAATAAAGAAAAAGAAAAATCGACTTTTTCTGCCCCTTGTTTTAAAATGAATGCTTCCCTTCATCTACTGAAATAAACCCTATGAAAACCAATGATTCCTCCTATTTAAAGAACACTCCTGGGCAATTGGATTCTGATTTGAGAGGAGTGTGTATGTTGCAGGTATTTTTATATTTCTTAACAACCTTCCAGAAAATGTTAAATAAGTATCCAAATGTTGCCTGTGAATCTCCCTGCACATGAATCAGAATGGAATTGGCTGGCGTGTATTAGCTCACGATATCTTCATTCGCACCAACTCAACTTTTGTAGATGTAAATGATGATACCAAAGTCTGAAAGCGAGGATTTGGGTAAAGAGAGCTTGCCATAATATGTGAAAAACCTTTCAGCTGAAAGGAAGATCTAAGGCTAGATAAAAATAAGATATGGATTTAAATGCATCTCTGTCCGGAACATCCAATCTGGCTGCATGCTGTAAACTGCGAGATCCTGCATTATACCATTAGCCTGGCTTTCAGAATGACATGGGATGAAAAATAGGTCCATTGTATTGTGAACACAAGCAGGGGAAAAAAAGAGATTTTGTACATGTGGTCAGACTGCATCCTGCTGACCAACGCAACTAACAAAGGAGTTAATTCTTCATGCAAGGATAATTCACCTGTCTTGCAAAAGTTTACCACTGCCTTTTGGATTCCCTTCCTTCTTCCCCAAAAATGATTTTCCCCACCCTGCTGTACAAATACACAAACACGCTCACTCATAAGACATATCTTGAATGACCCATATCTCTGCCATGTTTTTCTTTTACTGAGAAAAAGGGGGAACAATGCAACATTCTGTAAAGTCAGAATTAAACAATTTGAATATGGTGACAATCTTTCAAACTGAGTTAGATCTCCACCTGACATTGCTTCAATGGTGCAAAATCTCCTTCTCAGCTGAAAATTAACATGCGGGAGAATATTCAGTATATCCATTTTGCAAACACTAGTAAGTGTCCCAAATGTGGAATGTTACTTTTCAAAAGGTTGAAAGTAACAGAGAAGCATTCATACATTCTTAACAACAGAGAATTAAAAAATAAAATGCAGGATTGCTCAAATGATTATACTGCATGTCACATCACCTGTTCATTTACACCTTTTTATTATAAATTTTTACTCATTTACACATGTTGGGACTGGAAACAAACATATGGAGTATCAGAATATAAATTGGCTGGATTCATGTTTTGTTGGGAAATACCCACTCCAAATCTCCTGAAATTGGCAATGTAAGAGAATGTGTGACCCACCTTGCTGCAAGAATGTGTACATATCTAAGCCTTGAAATGCCCAAGAAGACATGTCTAAAACGTGACTATTTGGAGGAAAATGTAGGGGAAAAGCACAAATTTCCATTCCAAACTGGTAGTGGATAAAGGACTGAAAGAGATGGTTGGTGGGATTCTGAGACATACGATAGACTGATAGATTTATCACCTCTCTAGTTACATGCACTCATAGCATTTGCTCATCAACACATCCTGTAACATGTGGCACTGTCCATATGTCATTTTACAGATCTGGCTCAGGTTTAGGCCAGTCCTGTACATGCTGGTTTACAGCAGGATAAATAGAGATTAAATGTTCTGGACGTTTAAGCATGTTACCTCAATGCATTTTATTAGAACTGAGTCTCACATGTGGCCTCAAGTCATTCAGAGCTGTGCTGCACTTGTGATTTGATGGACCAGATCTCTGCATGTTTGGATGGAACTGGCAGCTATGCGTTCCCAGTTTAATGACACAGAACCATCAGAATGGAGAGTTGGGGTCTTGGCATTACCTGCCAACCGCAAACTTAGTAATAGTCACAATCTTTAATCTCCAGTAAGGTGAGATGTCTCCATTTAAAGTATGCTAAGTATTCTGAGTTTGCATCAATATATATAAATTAGCATATGCAAATTTTATATTAATTATTGATGCATTTCTTTCTTGGTCTGATAATGTATGTGTGGCCATAGTAAAAGGTAAATTAATCCTGTAAATGATTCTGGAACATGGAGGTGTACCAAACAGAGGCTTTACACTAGTGGAAATTATCATATGTTAGTCAAAAAAATCAACCTAAAAAAACATGAATTTTCTTATCATAGATAATGTGAATATTGTACCTTAATTCTTACACAAAAAAAACCCCAGGCCCTCTCTGAAGCTCATCACACTAGTGCATGGATCCACTTTAAATCCATTTTCTGTCTCCTGGGGCTTGTAGTTTAGGGAGGGGCCTTCAAACTTCTCAGCCAGAGAGGTCCTGGGCCTCACTAAACTACACATCCCAGAATTCTGCAGGAGTCAGAAACTGGATTAAAAGTAGACCCATGCTCTGGTGTGATGAGGCTGAGTAAGGTGGCAAAAGGCAAGAGCTTATTCCATCCCAGGAGAACCTAAAAGAAGCACCAATCCCCTCTACTCTCTCTGTCATGTCTCCACTTCTGGACAGGGCAATAATAGTGGTGGAAACAGACAGTGGTGGCTGGCCCCCTCAGCTAGCATTGGTGCTTTCCTCTTTCCATGGAATGACCCTTGACGTATCCATACGTCATATGAAAAGCCATACTTTTGGCCCCCAAACTTGTCCTCAACTTATACATTAAGTCAACTTGTAAATGAGTATGTATAGTAGTTCCACTTGGGGTACCTGTTTTTTGAAAACACCTCCCACAGCTGCTATAAACTTCTATGCTGTTCCAAAACAATTATGAGTATGGCATACCAGGGACTTGAATATGAAGTGTTTTTCTCTTGGATCAAGTTGGATCAAGACCACTATGAGATACAACTCAACAACAGAAATCCAATTGCTATTTCCAATAAGAGGAGACCTGCTGATCCAATAAGATTGATAAAAGTGTCTTCTTACCATTCTACTCTCGTTGTGTCTAGATATTTTTAAATTTGTCTAATTTTTGTTTTAATCATTCTCTATTTTTCATTTTTAATTCCTTATCCCTTAACCTTGGGGAAAGCACAAAATTTTTAAAGCTGTTTAAAAACACAAAGGAATTAGAACTCTCTCTCACACACAAACGTACATTTCAATTATCACGAGAATCTGCTTTCTTTTTAAAAATACGTATCTACAACAACATAGTATGCATTCACATCATAGAAGCTTTGTGTTATTATTCAACTTTAACTGCCATTGTTCCGCCAAATGAAAATGTGGGATTTGTAGTTTTGTGAGCCACAAGGCTACACTGGTTGAAAATTCAAAATTCCTTTTCCTATACTCCAGCTCTCTGGATTCCATGGGATGTTTTAAAAACTGGAATCTATCATTTTAATTATGTAATGTGAATGTGCCCTTGGCCTCATTGGTATCACTATATCAGATTATCCAATTGAGATTTCACACCAGCACCCATTTTGGCTGACAGCGCTCCCGTCTATCAGCCCCAGCTTTCCATGCAAAGACATGAGAGAAGCCTCCCACAGGATGGTAAAACATCTGGGCATCCCCTGGGCAATGTCCTTACAGATGGCCAATTCTCTCACACCAGAAGCAACTTGCAGTATGTTCTCAAGTTGTTTCTGACATAATAAAAACTCAATTTTTTAAAAGTTTATTTCTATTTTGAAATGCACGCTCTGTTTTTCTCTTAAAACAAGCCTAAGATGGCTAACGTCTGTCAGAGAACTTGGAGAACTTTTTTGTGTTTCTAGATCTCAGGGAAATCAGAATTTTAATCCTCAGCCAAAGAACTCCATTGGGTAACCTTAGACAAGACACATCCTCTCAGCCTCAGAAGACAGTGGCAAACTTCCTCTGTATTGATCTTGCCAAGAAAAAACTAGAAATATTACTGCATGCAAGCTGTTATCCCACAGCATTCCTGAGATGCAGAATAATGACTACTTTCCATCATGATAATGGGCTACATTGCCCAGGCATTGGCATTGCATAATCATAATGCCTTGGGAGTGTGAAGCTCTACTTCCAGGTGTATGGCATAATGTATTTCCCACCTTTTCTGTTAAGGCACTCCAGAATTGCAAAGGGTTTCCTCTAAAAGAGAGGGGAGAGAAGCAGATGCCACTATGGAAGCTGGAGACCAGATCTATAGTGAAATCAGATGGTATTGATGGACCTTGCCCTTGTCCCAGACAGCTTCATTGCAGGAAAGTGATAGAAAGTCAAGAAGTATTTCACTATGTCGTCCAACAGGGACCATCACCTGCTACTGTGCCAGTTTGTCACCTCCATGCGATAAAGTCCTAGAATAAGCTTGACATAGGTTGAAGTTGACTTGAAGGCACACAACAACAAAGAGGACTTACAACATCCTCCTCTGTCCCCAAATGCTTTAGCAGTGAAGCCATTGAACTTTTTACTGCAGTGTTCCACAAACTAATGGTAACCACTGAGAACACATATGCATTAGATAAACAATGCATTTTCCTGTCCACATGACAGGTGTAACTCTACTTTGCTCATGCGTCACTCTGTATGATCTATTTAGGGGAAAGTAATTTTGATTTTAATTTTAATTTTAATATATTTTAACTGTATATTGCTGCTAAGGCATTGAATTATTGCCTATCTATAAGCCACCCTGAGTCCTGTTCGGAGTAGAGAAAGGCGGGATATAAATATAGTAAATAATAAATAAAGTTTGCATTTCTTTGTTTTCCACTTGTAATTGCTGTTGTTGATGGTGATAACGCACAATTTTAGTGGTGATGTTATGACAATACTTTTTTTCTTAAATAGATGATCAAGTGAGAAAAGGAAGGATTAGAGATGCACCTCCTATTTTGATCAGCAAACATAGTGAATTTTCACTTCGATCCCAAGAAGCTATAGATTAGGATAGAAAAAACTATGTAGGAGTCCACTGAAATATTTTAATGTTTTCAGTTCCTTTCTAATAGGAAAGAAAGAAATTGACATGGGGAGGAAAAAAATATCAAAGGAAAACATAAAATAGGAAAAAGAAGAAAAGAAGTAAACATTTCCTGTTGGGAGCAAAATGAAAGTTTAAATGCAGTCAATGCAGAAGAAAATAGGAGGAGGACAGGTGGAGAATGGAGGAGGCCAACCTTTCTGATCGACAAAATAAGAATATCGATAATTTGCTAAGGCAGATAAACTTTTGAAATGAAACCAAAATAATTATTAAATTTTTAGTAAGTTTGAATTAAAGAATATTTAAATATTTTATAATAATATCTTGTGTTTGGCTTCACCTTCTCAATTTTCACTGTCTACCCAATCCCTGTTGCTACTTTTTGGGGTAACATTATTTTCATTTATTTATATTTAGAATCCCATCTTTTCCCCCAAGATGGGGGAGAAAAGCATCTAACATCGTATTAAAAGCTAACCACATATCAAATGAATTCAAAATGACACCGAAAACAATTAAAGGCTACCAAACAATAAAATATCTATTTGGAGCCATTCATTTTTAATGCTTCTCAAAATAAAAATGGCTTTACTTCTCACCCCCACCCCCAACTAGATAATAAGGTAAAGGTAAAGGTTTCCTCTTGACATTAAGTCTAGTCGAGTCTGACTCTGGAGGTGGTACTCATCTCCATTTCTAAGCTGAAGAGCTGGTGTTGTCCATAAATGCCTCCAAGGTCATGAGGCTGGCATGACTTCATGGAGTGCAATTACCTTCCCGCCAAAGTGGTACATATTGATCTACTCCAATTTTCATGTTTTTGAACTGCTAGGTTAGCAGAAGCTGTGGCTAACAGCAGGAGCTCAGCCTGCTCCCCGGATTTGAACCGCCGACCTTTCAATCAGCAAGTTTAGCAGCTCAGCAGTTTAACCCACTGCACCATCAGAGGCTCCATAATAGAATCACTATTTGATATGTCTTAAGTTTATGTTTGCCAAACTGAAAAATAATGGGTACAAAGAACCTGCAGCACTGTATATATTTTAAACAAAATTAAGAAAAAAACCAGGATATTTTTGTCCAGTTTAACTGGTCTTACTATCACCTCACCCCTGGACCTCCATCAAGATATGTTATATTTGATAAAAAACAAGATTTAACATTCAGAGATAATATGAATCATATTTATAGAGACTCATAGTGTCTATTACAGAAGAATGAAATTAGCTAACCTGTATACAGCCTTACAAAAAGGATCTACATCCATTCTGAAATGGAATCATGTGGACTTCTGCTGCAATGTCCTAAGTGAACTGGCTTGGGGATAATGTTCAGAAAATTAGGGATGAAAATCTGGGAAGATATTCAGGGATGGCTGTGTTTGAAGAAGAAGACAGGTAAAAATGATTTGCAGCAAGCAACCACATTGCCTTTTGCAACTTCACCATGAGATACAATTTTCTTCTCTAATGCCATATTCGGTCAATCAAAAGTCCAAGGCCATGACAAAATGGCACAAAGATGCACATAATAGTACCCTCAGAGCCATTTATTACTTCTCTTCTTGATTCTAAGAATAAGTTGGTTCAAAAATGGGTAAGCTTGGCAAAAAGTCGCAAACTAGCCAAGGTGCTGCAGGTGGGCGGGTGCGGGCCTTCTCTCTTTCGAGGCCAACCTGCCCCCTGGACGTGAGGGAAGCCCTTCCCAGCTAAGTTGGACTCCAAAGCAAGGGCAGATGCTGCAGTGCAGTGCTGCTGAGCAATTCTGCAATCAAACGTGCACACTCTCCCAATCCTGAGTCAGCACAATCTCTTCCTTCCTTTCCCTCTTGATTGGTTGATCTAAGTCACATACTTCCGATTTGTGCTAAAGTGACAGCAATTAATGCAACCTCCTCATCACCCTAACACACACCTCCTTCCTAAAGAAAATATAAATTACCATTTCCCTTTGAAATAGGCATCCAATCCCCCAGCCCAAAAGCCCTACTCTTCGAAGCTTCTTTCATTTTTAATTTAAGTCTCTCTCCTTCTCTCTCTTTTGGAGGATCTACGGTGTGTTCAATGCAAGAGAGATTCGCTATGAGTGACGTATGCTGCAGCAGCTAAAATATTTGTCCTGCAGGTCAATCTAATCATGCTTAATAGCAGTTTATCCCTCCATGCAACATTTTTCACATGGGGTCGACAGTTTTAAGTAGGGCTGCTGATGCATTTCCTTTCTTATGCAGTTTTTTAAAAAAAGCTAAGCAAAAAACCCACAAAAGCGTGACCGGCGCATGCATGTAGCTCTTTGCTCAATAAAATGCTTTATTGCGCTTGATGAATGAACTATTAAATTTCAATTGTAAACATCATATTCTTCTTTATTTTTAATCATTATTTATTTAGAAATGGAGTGTGGGAGTGTATTTATCGAGCTTCCTGATTGTCAGGGGTTAAAAAGAAATAAATGTTAACCGGCACATCCCGTGTCATCAATTCAAGCGAAGAAAAATGCTTGAAAAGTTTCATAGAAAAACCTCTCTGTCACTTTCCACCCCATGTCCATCCTGTTTGCTCCATGCAGAATATTCAATGCATTTTCAGATACTTCTTTTTTCAAAACCTCTCTGTCACTTTCCGCCCTATGTCCATCCTGTTTGCACCATGCGGAATATTCAATGCATTTTCAGAGACTTCTTTTTTCTCATTCACATGTAAAATATTTATCATGTGTTTTGGCCTGTGTGTCGACGGCTGAATTTTGCAAAGCATAGAGAATAGGAAAATGTAACTAATTTGGTTCACTGGATTTACAGCTTTTACAATCCTCAAAGCTACTGTTTCCACAACAGGCTCTTAAAACAAATCCTCGCTTAGCTGTTTGGATGACAGCTCCTGGATTTCTCCACTTGTTCTGAAGGAATGACTTTGCCTCGCCTGGATGGACAACTGCAGAAATCAACTTCAGCCACAAACACTATAGGCTTTTATATAAGATAGTTGGTTCCTATTTCTCTTTATTTTAAAGCAGCTTTTCTCCTAATTATTTTGGTGAGTCAGGACTACAGAGATTTGTCATTATAGAAAAAGTTTTTTTGAGAATGAGGAACTAACACATCCCATGACGAAAATATATGGTTCTTATTAGAACAAGGCAAGTAATAAAAAGGTCAGTGAGAAAATTTAAATACATTTTGTGTGTTTGTTTCAAATTTAGTATGTATTTTCATTCCATGTTGGTTCCCTAAGCAGTCTTCACTGCTGCAAACCCACCTATGAGCCCCCGGTGGCGCAGTGGGTTAAACCCCTGTGCCGGCAGGACTGAAGACCGACAGGTCGCATGCTCGAATCCGGGGAGAGGCGGATGAGCTCCCTCTATCAGCTCCAGCTCCTCGTATGGGGACATGAGAGAAGCCTCCCACAAGGATGATAAAAACATGAAAAATCATCCAGGCGTCCCCTGGGCAACGTCCTTGCAGACGGCCAATTCTCTCACACCAGAAGCGACTTGCAGTTTCTCAAGTCGCTCCTGACACGACAAATAAAACCCCACCTATCATAGTGCTCCGCACCCGCCTTGAACCTAGAAGACCCTTAGTCCTTTTTGCACTTTGCCATGTCTCTTCTCTCTGTTCTGTCAAAATATCCTAAAAGCAAACTCACCCCAAATTAATGCTGCCCAAATATTTACATAAAAATTAAATCTGTATGGTGTAGTTACTTCCTACTGTAATTTCCTTTGATTAATGCAAATGGGAGGGGGAATCAAAGAAAATCAATCAAAATGGCACTGAAGGTGCATTTCACTCATGCAAATTACTGCAGGAAACTACCCATCCCAAATAAATAAATAAATAACTGAAAATGTCAGGGAAATATCCTGTGGACATCAGCAAGATTCTAAAGAGGATCCTGAGACTATAATGTCATATCCTAGAATAAATTTTTACATGTGGTGGACATCTTATTTTAGCATTTGATAATGTTAGAATTCTCTATACAGTGGTACATCAAAGCTCTATGCTTTCCCTTCTTTTCAAACATTTTGCGCTTAGAATATTTGCAACACCAGACAGACCAAATGAATAAGTAAACAAATATAGTGAACTGCAGCTAAAAGAGATTAATCTTTATTTATACCCAAGACAGTGATGCTATTTGTCCCTCTTTTGAATTTAGTGTGCCCACACAAATGCCACCAATTTATAGCCGAGCCAAAGCTACAAACTGAAGCCTGGTCTGCCAAGGCTAATTCCAAAACACTCATGGTTTAATTTTAAACACCACATCATTCTGTAAAATCTTACTGCTAAACAGGGACTTGGTGTCTTTTATCACCCTAAAATACTTTACCAGTCTCAGATCTACTCCACTGTTTTCTCGCAAAACAACTCTGTATGGATTTTTCGCAAAAGAAGTCCAGAATGAAAAAAAGCTTTAAAAACGGTGTGGTTTTTGTGAACTTTTTTTCAAAGCAGGAAGGTAATTGTTTAAATTGCCCAATGCAGTCTTCAAGGAGAAAATTAGGAAAGAATTACATTCCTGGTTGCAAGTCAATTGGTATATTGCAGTGACTGAGAAAATGATGCACAAATCAGAAATCCATATTTGAAATTAAACAAATTACTCATTCTAAGATGGATTCTTCCCATCCTAAAATATGGAGACAGTCTTATCAATCATATCTATAGAACTGATGCTATAAGAATTTTGTATATGTCTTCAAGTCGGCTTCTGGCAACTTTATGAATTTCACAGAGTTTTCTGAGACAAGGAATACTCAGAGGGACTTTGTCAATTTCTTCTTCTGAAATATAGCCCCCAGCACCTGGTTTTCAGTACTAATGAACCCACTTTGCTTGGTTTCCAAGATCAGGCAAGATCTGGTGTTTTTAGGCCAGCTTCCATAAGAATGACCCCAATATACTGCACATAAAGTGCTTGCAATGCACCAGTAAAAATGGCTTCATTTTGTACTATGTTGCTTTGTTGCTAAAAGATCACCAAAATTAACCAGGTTTCCATAAATAATTCCATAAAATAGGTACAATGCAGAGAAAAGGAAGAACATTCACTGGGTCTCTAAAGTATTTTAAACTTATTGGGGTAACGGTCTGATATTTTCCTAATCTAAATTTTTTACCTTCTTAAAAAGAAGTGTGAACACTTTATGATTCACCAAGCTGGATGTAGCCCACTAACCCTGTATTGGTTTCTCCCAAGAATCCCATAAAACTCCTATTTACACTATCTCCCAAAACATAGCTTCACATTAACAGCAACCACTAGGCCTCAGGTAGGGTCAAGAATGGCTACTTATGGTTTTTCCCCTCCAAGAAATAGTAAAAAATAAAACATTAGAAAGATGTGCATAAAATGTACACCTGCTAATTCATATACAGTAGAGTCTCGCTTATCCAACCTTCGCTCATCCAATGTTCTGTATTATCCAACACAGTCTGCCTCCCACCTGGATCGACAGCTGTTTCAATACATTGTGAAGTTTTGGTGCTAAATTCATAAATACAGTAATTACTACATAACGTTACCATATATTGAACTGCTTTTTCTGTCAATTTGTTGTAAAAACATGCTGTTTTGGTGCTTAATTTGTAAAATGATAACGTAATTTGACATTTAATAAGCTTTTCCTTAATCCCTCCTTATTATCTGCCAGCCTGTTTATGTTGGATAAACAAGACTCTAGTGTAACTGATAATATTTTGGAATATTTACCATAATTTAAATGGATACACAATGCTACCCTAGTGTGACCAGGTAACAATAGTGCTTGCTCATTCCATTTGCCAGGTGCTAGTTGCTGATGGTAAACTTCTCTAAGGATATTTAAAAAGAACTTGGGTAAATTGGAATATAAATAAAATAAAATAAATAATAGCATTTCCATTAAGTCACCTTTAGACAGAATTTTGTCCTCTTAACTGTGTTCCAAATGGACTTCTATAAAAGAAAGGAATGTAAAAGCTATATGTAAGAATGAAGAATTTTTAGATTTTTTTCTCCAGTGCAGAAAGCTTAGAAGCTTTTGTACATTTATTCCAAAATGATTTCCCCCCATTTCAGGAATTTTGAAACATGTCATTTGTATACAATTTTTCTGCATGTGTGCAGAAAGTGTGCTTAGCATAAAAACACTGTTTTCTGCATGTGAAATCTGCAAAATGAAATTCTTTTGCAAAAAAAAATAAAAATCCCCTAATTCAATGAAGTAAAATAGAATCCTATGGGGCTGGCTAGTTTTTCCTTCAGTGTTTCTTGTTAAACCATAAAATGGGTGAGCATTCTTTACCTACCCCCACGATAAAGTAAGGGAAATGAACATCTTAAGTGGATCAGAGCTTGTCCACATCCTGCTTAAAACTGGGGTCCATTTTGGCCTACCATCTGGAGGTGGGGATGGGAATTTCTTGTACAGGTTGAGCATCTCTTATCCAGAATTCCAAAATCCAAAATATTCCAAAATCCAAAATGTATTAACAAGGGTGGCTAAGATGATACCTTTGTTTCTTGCTGTTTCCATGTCCACAACCCTTTTGGCATGTACAAAATTGTTATAATAATATAGTATATAAAATCACCTTCAGGCTATGTACAAGGTGCATATGAACTATAAATGTATTTGGCGTTTAAACCTGGGCCCCATCTCCAAGATATTGCAAAAAGCACAAGGTATTCCATTTTTTAAAAAAATCCAAAATATTTCTGGTCCCAAGCTATTTGGATAAGGGTTATTCAACCTGCATGATAAAATAAGTGGCCCTAGAATTAAATGCAGAGGGTCTCTACCTTTAAACTTTCTGTATGAATACAAAAGGTCCCCCTACATGCAAGACAGGAGCTTTTTGGTCACCTTCAACATCCTGAAGCTGCTAGAAGAATGGGGAGTGAAAATTGTGAGTCAGCTCTCCTGTTTCTGTCCCCACCCCTTCGCCAGAAACAGCTTCCACTGTCAGTCTGAATATTTCAGAGTGATAACCTGTTATTCAAGCCAAAGGTCAATGTCTTACCATTCCTGCTTCCACCTGTTGGAGGCTGGCACTAGTAAGATTATCTCCTAAAGATCAAAGGTCACACAATGCCACCACCAGCAAGTTCAGATGCTCACGGGGTCAGTGCCCCATGTATATGTGCATCAATCTCTTTCCTAAACATATTCAATATTTCCTTATTTGACTCTGGTCATTTCCTTATCCAAATCACTGCATTAAACAGCACTATTTTATCATCCAAATCACTGCATTAAACAACGACTGACTGTCCAAGTTAAAATACTGATCAGCTATTTCTGCAGTCATTTTAACAATGTGGATTTTGACAAGAAAAGATGTCCCTGATGTTTCTTGGGCAGTCTAACACAAAAACCTCCCCAATGTGTTTTGGAAATGTATATAATTTTCACAAACACACCTTACACTCTGCATAACAGAGATTTTCCTTTCTGCTTGAATCCCCCTTGACCTTGCATGTAAAAATAGGACTTCTCCTGAGTCGATCCAGATAAGGTAATGTGGAAAGAAGTAGAGGGTGCCCTTCAAAATCCTGCTTTTTCTCTGAGAGCAGCCCCACACCACACAACAAGCTAAGGTTTCCAAAGAGAGCATCTGCCGGCTGCTTGATCAGCAACTCAGCAATGGGGGATCAAGACATCAAGACTCTCATGGCTTGTCAGATAGACGGCCATGTGGTGTGCAATGTCTTGGCAAACTCAGAATAACTTGACGTCAGACCTGCAGGCGTTCCATTTGGGAACACACAGTATGGTGTTTCTGATGAGAGAAGGTAAGGAAGAGTTAATATCTCAGAGCAGGGCAAGGGGAAATAACTCTGTCACTTAACTTAATTCAAAAATGGTATTTCTTTTAAGGATTTCAGCATTTCTTTTAGGAATTTGTCTGTCTGCAGCTCTTTGGAGGATGAGGGCATTAATAGACAAGAACCCAATGCTTTTTCACAGGCTCACCTAAGAAGCGTTCCTCCCCACTGAAGTCTGAGATTGTGTCTATCCCAAAATATATTTAAAGCTGTGGTCACTGAGATAAATATGCCTGCAAATGTCTTCCAGTCCCTAGCCATGCTCCAGTTTTGATATGAACAGAACAGGTTGAAAAGCTCATCCTGAAAAAATGCACGTATGCTCACGCCCTTCTAAAAAGTGCACGTGAAGCCTAAATGGTCTCAGACTTCCAGCTGGAAGAAATCACTTTCTCATTCCACAGCACCTGACGCTTTCAAGTCTTTGGGTTTTGATCTTAATTTTATTTTCTGTCCTGCCTTTTAAGCATCACTTGTTAACCCAGTAAAAGATCAAGAGGAGGAAGTTTTAAGACTCAGATTAGTTCTAATAAGCCAGACACATTTTGTTACAACCTTTCTGATTCTCATTATGCACATACCCATATATACACATGCAAGGGTACTTTTTTCCCTCCCGACTTGCACTTTCTCTTTAAAATTACAGGATTATGCAATCTGCTATAAAGACACCTTTTTCTTCAATTTAGGGAGAAAGGAGGCAGTAAGGCCCTTTCTTTTGGCAGAAAGACAGACAGAAAGAAAAAACCAAAGAAAGAAAAAGGAAGGAAGGAAGGAAGGAAGGAAGGAAGGAAGGAAGGAAGGAAGGAAGGAAGGAAGGAAGGAGAACCATGGAAGTGGACAGTGAGATTTTCTCTGCCATTGCCTTTCAAAGCCCATACCGCAGTCAGCATATTGAATATTTAATGTCCTGATGAGCGTTTCCACCTGCTGACACAGGCAAAGTGACAGAACAATACACGCACTGGAACACGATCATCAATTGACTCCCCAGTCAGTCTGCCATGTCAAGCATTAAATAGTAAAAAAAAAAAAAAAGAAGAGGAGGGGGAAGGAGAAGACGAAGAAGCAAACCTTCCTCTGAACCTTTTGTATTTTACTTTCTTCCACCCTGCATCCTACATCAGCACCAGCGTGAAGGTCCATACCTGAAATACATACTTCTTTACATTCCATAGTTTGCCAGGTTCATATGGGCATATAAAGAAGTATGTCACTCAAGCAGGTAAGTTTCAGAATGAGCACCTAAGAGCGGCCCTAAGACCAAGCATCTAAAACCCAAAGGGGTTCCATTTGGGGAGGAAAAAAAAGGCAGGTTTTTTCTCTCCATCACCCATTCTTCCCCAGTCCTGCTGCCAGGTTGCCACTCCAAAAGCTGATCCAATTCTCAACAGACATAACACACCCACTTTGCCTTTGACTCATTCTTCACCATCCATCCAGCCATAAATCTGTGCAAGGAGCCATCCCATTCCTTTTGAAAGAACAGAAGGAGACACTACCATTTGCACAGGGGAAAGGAAGCACATTTAGCAATGATTGAAATAAGACATTGTCACACAAATAAAACAGTGTTGTAGAGTTTCTTTTACAAAGGTAATATACAGTTCTTCCAGTTAATGTAAAAGCAAACATAAATTGGAAAATCCACATGTATTCCAAGGAGGTTTCATTTTAACATCACATACTTCTTACAGAATTTGAAACTTTCAGCTGTGATAAAGAGGACCAATGTGGAAAAGCTTTCATTTCTTCTCATCCACTCTTCAAACACTCACGCATATATATCTCTGTCCTACCACTCAACATCTATAAAATACAAACGATGCTAGTTTCTTTATCTCTCTCTCACACACACATATATGATTGCCTTGTTTTAAAACAAGCATTCTCCATATCCACAGACCAAATCAAGTGTCCACTTTATAAACTTAACAAATCAATGCATTGTATTTGCTTGTTGTTAAAATGAGCCACCGGAGGGAAATATATACGCAAAGACACACACACACACAAATGCAAGAAAAAAGAGTGAGTTTCTTCCTTACCTCAAGTATCCACTGTCACGGTTTTCTCCCCCTTTTTGTAGGTCATGATAGCTGGGGTGCAGCCTGGAGGATAGAAACCCCCCCAAAGAAAAGGGCTTGATTTTCCCATTGACCTCTCTCTGTGTCTCTTTTGCCAGGAACAGGGGAACAAGAGGAGATAGTGGGGAGCAATCAGGTTTTCTAACATATCTTCTGCTTGGAGGATGCTGGAGATGGAGGTGAGGACAGACCAGACCAGACGGAGTGGGAGCTGTTCAAGAGGGGCTGGTGGATGATGCTGCAAGTAGGCCAGAGTAGAAAGTCACGGAAGTTACTCCTCAGTGTGCGTGTGAGTGTCCATGTGCGTGAAACCTTGCGTCTCCCTTGCATTTGCATTAGGCTACATCTCTCCTCTCCTCTCTTTCCCCCCTCTTCTCGCTGGTTACCTCACAGCCTCTCTGAGCTTTAAAGCTCCCCTAACAATGAGGTCCGAGTAGCATCGCTGAGAATGATGAGTGCACTGAATAGGAGACTATTATGAACAGGATTTAGACATGGAGCAAACCAGGAGGTCACACTGGGTGCATAATGCTCGTTCAGCATTGCTGTAATGGAGCACTCACCTGCTCCATCTGACGGCTACCTCCTCTCTCTCTCTCTCTCTCTCTCTCTCTCTCTCCCTCCTCACTCCTTCCTTCCCTCCCTGCCACCGGACTGAGCCATGCAGATCAATACCAATTTACAGGCAAATGCAGAACGGCTGCCTTAATGTTAATGAATTTTACCATTTCTCACAGTCTTCTAATGAACCCTTTAAAGAGGGTTTAAGTAAACTTAGCAAGTGGCAAACTAAGCACTTTGGAATACTTAATTGTATTGATGGGTCTGGCAACCCCACCCTCCCCACTAGGCATTTCAACATGCAACGGCAAAGGCAACCTGGGTCCCTTCCGCAAATTCAAAGCGTTACTATAAAGCTAATTGATCATTAGGATTACTATTCTTCAGATTCGTTATTTCCAAAGCAGGCCTACTGTCCCTCTCATCCAGCGGCCAACTGGTTGATTTACTCAGAGAGACAGTATTGATTGTTTTAAATATCTTTTTAAAAAGTAATAACAATAATATTGCAATTCGAAAAACCTCTCAGTTGTCCTGGCGCTCCCCTGTTGATACATAGGCTAATTTCCAAAGGATAGCCCCATTGCAGGGAATTGGACTCAGTGGAGATTGCTGAAGCAAATTCCCCCCTCAGAATGCATCAAAGCAGCAGAATTAAGTTGAGCGAGACTGAGCCAAGGTACAAAATCGGCACGCGCACACACATACACACATAGATGGGATAGCAGTGTCCTTGCTTAGAAATCATTAGCAAATACCTTTTAGAAGCATGGATCCAATCGAGACAACAGGCCTCTAACTAGTTTCGTCCTCTTGCAAGGGGGGGGGGGGAGTCATTTTAAAACAGCTACAAGTGGATGAAGGTTATCAGCTTTATCTATTTACCCCCTCCACCTCCATTTTACATTATTGCAAAGGACCCTCAATTGCCACCAGTGCTCTCCCTGTCTGCCTTTTTCTCCCCTTGAATCCCCGAAGCTTTCTTTCCACAAATGAAACAGCTGCTAATTGGGATTTCGCTTCTGCAAAGCCAAAGAGGCAAACCCCATCAATACAAAAGGGTTACGCGACAAAATTGTCTCCATTTAAAGCAGCATGAAAAAGTCACCTCAAAGTTTTCAAGTCTGGCTAAAAATTAAAATAGGAGCCAGCCGTTGCTCTCCTGGATGGAGAGAGGTGTGTGGGAAAAGGCAGAGAAGTAATTTGTGTTACATTTGCTCCCTGCACTGACTGGGTTTTACAGCAACCCAAAGTGCTCCTCTTTCGCCTCCCCTTCTCCTCCTCCTCTTTTTTCTTTTTCTTTTAGCACAGCGGAATTATATAGCTCAGCTGCTGCTTTTACATTTAGTCAGGGTTATTTATCATTTTCACACCCTCAAGGATAACAGAGGGCAACTCAAGTTCCTCATCTTCAGCTGGAGTAGTCGGTTCATTCATAATGGGAAAATCCTGCATGATAAGAAGGTGAACAAGAGCAAAATGCTGAGGAAGGGAGACTCCTTTTCTCTCTCCCTATGTCTGTTTAAAATAATTATCCATCTATAAGGAGTCACAAGGAAAATTCAAGGAGTCAGGAAGAGAGTTGACTCCTTGTGGGTGTGGTGACACAAAGGCACCACAAACCCACTTTAATGTGCAAGGCTTTCTTTTTAACTCTGTCCCCTAAGTGCCAATTTCAAATATTTGCAAAATGGCCATCTATGTCAAAAGAGGTACAAGACAGAAGGGCCATGGGAAGACGACATGCACAAGAAAGTGAGGAGTGGGAAAGTTAAAGGAAGCGGGGAGGTCAACTATTCCTACCCACCCCAAATAGATGTCTCTCTCTTACTCAATTGACTCCATGTCTCGGTGTTATCAATGATATTCTGAGCAAGAGGCATGATCAAACCAGTTCTGGAGAAAAGCAGCAATTACCATGATAGCTTTTTTTTCTGACTATACACTTGCACGTTATTGCTGAGTGCTAGGAATTCATTCTTCCCTATGCACACATAGACACAGTACACTAGAGAGAAGGGAAAGAAGCCTCAAGTGGTCAAACCTGAAATCCTTAATGCACTAACTCTGGGGCAGCCCCAGGAGAGGACCTAGGTCTACTCCACACTGCATGACTCAGAGACCATAGCCATAACATATAGAATAAGTACACAGGAGACACATGTGTTAGTGAGCATTGCTGGGACATGGGCACATGAATGTACAAATATTCACACTGGCTCAAGAGAGTGATCCTACATTTACCTACTTGCAGTATTAACAGTCAAGATGCATTTCAGTACATATAGTATACAAATGTGCATACATCGCTGGTATCAAATCCACAGTGCGTTCTTGGTTACTGCATGACTTTATGACTGAGCAGCCATCACAATCTCCTATTTCAATTATCATCTTCAAGACCAAGCAAAAGCAAAACTACATACAAGATGTTCTGAGGTCTAACTTGCATTTCTTTTCCTCCACCCACCCCCTGGCCCTTCCTTTGGCTTCTCCAGTGTTCCTATCTGGTTACGGATGTTTCATCCTCACCTCCAACCTCCCATTTTGATTACCCATAAATCATGCACAGGTAATTAATGCTCACAAGCCCTGGCATTTCGATGGTTAATCACCGCAGCGCTGAGATCATGACAAGTTAGGCTAAGTTTAACCACCTTGTGTGGCTGTGAGTGTGGCTGTGTCGCCGCTGTGTGCCAGTGCCCCCTTTCCCCTTTTGGTATCGCTACAGCTTGCAGCCACTAGTTATTAATATCAAAAAATATTCCCCTTCCCCGCCACAGCTGTCATTAGCCGGCTCATATCTGAATGAGGCATTTAAAAGGTTGGTTTAACCTTGCAATACGGCTGCATGTCAAAGTTCTAGCGTTTCAGTTCAGATTATTCTAGTCCACTGCTTGCTCTGCAGTTTTGTGCGTGTGGATGTGTGTGTGTGTGTGTGTGTTTTAAATGCGGAGTGTGTGCGCTACAGCAATAGAATAACAACAACAAGAGGAAAGAGGAGAGGAAGAGAAAGAGGGGGAAGAATCCCAACATTGCCCTAACACTAACCCATCCAGCCCCCACCTCTATGAAAGCATGCTGCTGCCCTTCTGCTGGATGCAGAAGCATGCATTTTAAGTGAGCACACAGAGAGGGGCAAGTTGGAGGCATGCACAGAAGGGGAAAAAAGAGTTCTGCAGCAGGTCTTTTTAAAACAAAGCTAAGCTGGTGCAATTCAGAAGGGGGGGGATAGAAAAGGGGGTAGGAAAATAGTTAAAGGGAGAGGAGAGAGAGAGGTGAATTTTGTTTCTAAAAAAAGAAAAAAAGGAAAAGAAGACATACCAGTTAGAAGATTTTTTTTTCTGTTGCAGCAGTGGAAGTCACCAGAGCAGTAGCTGAAAGCTGAATCAGCTTTCGAGAGTTAGGGATGCATAGAGGAGGGTCATGGAATCACAAGGTAATAATGCGTTGCATGCAGCAGCCGTCAGCCTTTTCCTTAAAGCTAATCTCTAATGCAGGAGGGGAGAGAGAGAGAAAGAGAGAGAGAGAGAGAGAGAGAGAGAGAAAGGAGCAGGCCCAGTAATGGTATTAGACCTCACTTGGAGAATGACAGAGAGAGAGAGAGAGAGAGAGAGAGAGAGAGAATTCAGGCAACCCCACCCCCAGTTATCTTCCACCCTCTATACATACACACACGTACACACACACACACGCAACTCCCTTCCACACATCCTGCACCTCATCTCCCCTATAGGCACCACTACATCTCTATTCTTCCTGCAGCATCTCCAGCTAAGGTACAGACTAGGGAGGGGAAGGCATGCAAGCTTACAGCTGAGAGGGAGAGAGAGGAAAGGAAAGAAGGGAGCCAAGCAAAGAAGAAGAAGAAAAGAAAAAAGAAGCAAAAGTCATCTTCCTTGCACAGGCTGATGCTGCTCACACCTTCAACTAGAAAGCCAATGGGTTGGGTTAGGTAGGTACCCACCAGCTCTCTTTCTCTCTCTCTCCAAAAAGTCTCTTCCGTCATCTCACTGTCTTTATTTTACTCACCCAACCCCTATCCCCCTCCTCCCCACTCCAGAGAAAGGTCAGCCAGAGGTAGAGGTCAGGATGGAATGAAAGAAAGAAAGAAGGTTGGGAGAAAGGAAGGTGGGGTGAAATCTTTGGGATTTGGGGGGAAGGTCAGCAGGATCAGCACAGAGTCTAGAGGTGCAGGGCAAAGCGGCTGGTCAGGAACCGAATCCACCTTTCCCGTGCTTATATACCCAGCTAAGCATCTGAAACACGCACCCAAGGCAAGTGGCCTCTTCTCCTGCCATTCCCTCCCTGACCATATTTAGTCAACCAGGGCAAAAAATAGCCCGTCAGCTGGAGCTGGCCGAACAGCAGGGACTATTTGGAGTTCAATCTCTTCTCTCAGCCCACTGACTACTAGCCCTGCAAGGGTCCTGACTCTGCCTTTTTTTTATACCTCCCTCTCCCCTCATGCACACACACACACACACACACTCACACCCTCAGCCTGCTCCACTGGGCTATTTTTAGCAAGGCCAAATAAAGAGGAGTCTCAGTTACCACACAAAGGGCCACCCCATGGTTGTGCCAGGCCCGGCTATGTATGGTCAGCTCCGTTGTTCAGAGACGGACATGAACAAGAGGTAGGCCCACTTTGGAGGGATTTGTCGCCAGCCTTTTTCCAGATTGCTTTTTCATCCTTTTGGGTGACCGGATGCAATAGAAGGTAGAGCTCCCCTGTCTGCTTTCACTTGCTTCTGCCAGAATATTTGGACACGGGCAGCTTTTCTCAACACTGACGAGACAGACTAGAGAGGGGTTTTTTTGCCATGCAGGAATCAAAAGGCTGAAGGTCCCCTGCTCCTCTGTTATATCCGGTCACCTTATCCCGTCCCTACTTCTTCTGGGTTTCATTTCTCTCTCCTGACTCCTCCCTGAATGGAATCTGATCCAGAAAATGGTTTCATCCACTGTTAACAAAACTATAGCTGGAGTATTATGGGGGGAATAAAAGCTTGCAGGTTGGGCATCTCTGATCCAAACTTCCAAAGTACTCTAAAACTGGAAATTATCAACATGGATAGTTGAGATAGTGACGCCTTTGCTTTCGGCGGGTGGTTCAATTTTTTTTCATGCACAAAATTATGAAAACATTAGCTAAAAGTACCTTCAGGTTATGTGTATAAGAATTATATGAAACATAATGAAGACTTAGATCTAAGATGTATGTATTTATACAGGTATTCCATAATCTGGGGTGGGGGGGGGGGACTAAAATACTTTTGGTCCAAACCTTTTAGAAAAGGGATATCCCATCCGCTTTGCATTTTTTGACTATTCAATATGACTGAAGTTTATTGAGTTCACTGAGTATTAATTTTAGCATACAATGCAAAAGATAGCCTACAAATTAACAGACCTAGAACAGAGCAGGACAAATACATGAAAAGAGATTATTTTTAGAGTATCCTTTCTAATTTTACCTGATAATCCATATGGGGTAGCAGTTGGAATGTCTGACTAGGACCAAGCAGTCCCGAGTTCAAATCTACCCAGCTTTGAAGAATGCCAAGTAATTTATGATCAACTACTGCTTAGAATCATAGAATCAAAGAGTTGGAAGAGACCTCATGGGCCATCCAGTCCAACCCCCTGCCAAGAAGCAGGAATATTGCATTCAAATCACCCCTGACAGATGGCCATCCAGCCTCTGTTTAAAAGCTTCTAAAGAAGGAGCCTCCACCACACTCCGGGGCAGTGAGTTCCACTGCTGAACGGCTCTCACAGTCAGGAAGTTCTTCCTCGTGTTCAGATGGAATCTCCTCTCTTGTAGTTGAAGCCATTGTTCTGCGTCCTAGTCTCCAAGGAAGCAGAAAACAAGCTTGCTCCCTCCTCCCTGTGGCTTCCTCTCACATATTTATACATGGCTATCATATCTCCTCTCAGCCTTCCCTTCTTCAGGCTAAATATGCTCAGCTCCTTAAGCCGCTCCTCATAGGGCTTGTTCTCCAGACTCTTGATCATTTTAGTCGCCCTCCTCTGGACACATTCCAGCTTGTCAATATCTCAAGCTTCTTGTATTAGTTTATCTTGTAGGGCTGTCGTGAGACTAAAATAGGAAGAGATCCCTCTATGCTACTTCCAGCTCATCTGAAAAAAAAGTGTAATAACTTTAAAAAATATTCTCAAGGGAAAATCTGAAATGATGCAGTGTGTAAAAGTTGCAGACAGCTTGCTTTCTGCTGCTCATTCAACTAGAATGAGAACCAATGAATTCAAGGTTGCAGATAAAAGAAATTCTACCTATACATTAGAAAGAACTAATTTACTATAAGTGCTCTTAAATAGACTTTAAGTCACCTGTTGATTTATAACGACCCTATGGATTTCATGGGAAATGAATACTCATAACTGACTTTTTCAAACATATAGCCTACAATACTTGAGATTCCTTGCTGGTCTCCCAGTCAAGTAATAATCAGGCCCAGCCCTGCTTAGTTTCCAAGATCAGACAAGATCTGGTGCCTTTAGGCAGTTTGAAAATGATACATTAAAACAACTGGAAAGAATGTGGGGTGCAAAACATATATTGAGATATTTTGTTTATTTAGAGTTAATTCTGACTAACAGTGACCTTGTCCTAATGTGTTTTCTTAAAAGATTTATTCAAAGGAGATTCACCATTTACTTCTTCCAAGGCTAAGAATGTGACTTGCCCAACATTGCCCAGTGGGTTCCCATGGAGAGGATTTAAACCCAGAACTCTGTTTGAATCCCTAATCACCCATGGAAATTCACTGGGTGACTTTAGAAGAAGACAAGCACCAACCTCTGAGAAATAAATCTTGAACCAAAACTCCAATGATAATGTAGCCATACATTGGAGTCAATGTGACAACACATAACACCATTAATAACAACAAATTAGTTATGATGTATGTATATGGCAGAGACTTGCTGCCCTATGGAAGTGGTGAGAAAGTGCAGTTGGACTCTTATCCTCTTTATGACTTTTCCAAAATTTTCTCATTGACAGGTATAGGCACAGGTTACACAGGGCTTTGGTTTGATCCAGGATGACTCAGCTTTTGTTCTTTGCTGTTGCTGCAATCCAAAAGCAAAGCTACCTCAGGGTTTTTGGTGACTTTGGGTGCATCTGTACTGTTGAAATAATGCACTTTGTCACCACTTTAACTGCAGTGGCTCAGTGCTATAGAATCATGGGAGTTGTACTCTGGTAAAGCACTAGCACTCTGTGACAGAGAATGCTAAAGATGGTCTCAGAAGGTAGTGCTGGAGGACTCCTGTTTGACTCCTTGGCTACTGGCCTGCATTTTGTCCCCCATGCTGTTTAAAATATACATGAAACTACTGGGAGAGGTCATCTGGAATTTTGGAGTGTGGTGCCATCTATATGCAGATGATACTCAACTCTATCACTCATTTCCACCTAACTCCAAGGAAGCAGTTCCTGTGCCTGACAGCTGCAATAGTCTGGATGAGGGCAAACAAATTGAAGCTTTATCCAGACAAAATAGAGGTGTTCCTGGTCAGTCATCAGACAGATCTGGGAATGGGGGTCAGCCTGAAAGCGTAGGTTCACAGTTTGGAGTATGTCTGGATTCAGATCTGAAACTGAAAGCTCAGTTACCAGCAGTAACCAGGAGTGTTTTTGCACAATTAAAGCTAGCGCACTAACTGTGCCCATTCCTGGAGAACTTGGATCTGGCCACGATAGTATATGCTTTGGTTACATTCTGGTTGGACTACTGTAATGCACTCTATGTGGGGCTGCTTCAGTTGGTCCAAAGAGCAGCAGCCACACTGCTAACTGGGGCTGTCTTCAGGAAGCATACAATTCCCCTGTTGCAACAGCTGTACTGGCTGCTAATGCATTTCTGAGCACAATTCAAAGTGCTGGTTTTGACCTACAAAGCCCTATATGGCTCCAGTCCAGGTTATCAAAAGAACTGTATCTTTCTATGAACCTGGTAAACATATACAATCTACAAGGGAGGGCCTCTCTCTATCCCACTGCCCACTCACATACATTTGATGGGAACATGGGACATGGCCTTTTCGGTGGCTGCTCCCAGACTGTGGTCAAGACTTTTTTCTTCAGGCAGGCATTTGGAAAAGGACAAGTTGCTGGGGAAGCATGAAAGGATTGGGGGGGGGGGTGTTTTGAGTTTTAAAGACTATTTTAGAGTGTCATTCCCAGAGACATTTTAGGGATGGACAACAACTGAGCTGTGGACTTCTGTGCCAAACGATTGCTTGGAATATGAATGTGAAAAACAAATCCCTACTGAAACTTGCCATCTACAAAATGTTCATTTCACATCCTGATTTTCAGGTAGGATTTTATCAAGCTGTGTCCCAACCTGAAAACTCTGAAACTTCACTGAACCAAATATTCAATACAAATCAATCCTGCCAACTCCCAACTATTTCTATTAAAATAAAGATCCGAATGTAGTCATCTTTCTTGTAGAGGTGGAAAGAAATGTGCAAATATATTCCAAAACTGGTCTAAAATGTGTTCCTTGTGTGTCAGAAAACCCAAAGGAAGAGAATCCTAAACTGATGAGAAACGGTGTAGGAGATATCCTACACAAAATTTGCAATTTTTACACAGAAAAAAATTGTATTCTGTGGAGGAGACAGAATTTTCTGCACTGAACATTATCTTCTGCATAGAAAAAACCAATTTCCTCCACAGAAAATGCACACATAGACACAATTATTCAAATTTGACATTGAATAAGTCCTGAAATGCAGAAGACTTATTTGGGATAGCCATGCAGCAAAATGCAAGAAAATATAAAATTCATCAAGCACTCTCCTGAAAAAAAATGCAGGAAGAAAATTGCCAAATGCCTTGCTTCTTTCAGGCACAAAATTTGTGAAGAAATACATTCCTACACTTGAAACATCATGTGGACATTGGGATCAGGTAGATTAGCAATTTGATCCTGAATCCACACAAGCCTTGTAGAATCTCTTCAGATCCTTGAAGATATTTTTAATCAATTATTTAAATGAAGGGATGAGGGAAATCCTGATCAAATTTGTAAATGATACAAAACTGGGAAGAGGAGTTAACATTTTAGGAACAGAATTCAAAAGGGCTTTGATAAACTAGAAAATTAGGTTGAATTTTAAAAATGAAATTCAACAGAGACCAATGCAAAATTCAACATTTTGATGGCAAAAATGAAATGTACAGGTTATTATTATTATTATTATTATTATTATTATTATTATTATTATTATTAAGCTTTATTTGTACCCCACTCCCTCTCCCTAAAGAGACTTGGGGCAGCTTACAACAATCGACAGATACAGAAAATAATATAAACAATAGACAATAAACAACAATAAACAATGTATTGTTGAAGGCTTTAATGGCCAAATCACTGGGTTGTTGTGTGTTTCCCGGGCAATATGGCCATGTTCCAGAAGCATTCTCTCCTGACGTTTTACTTGCATCTATGGCAGGCATCTTCTCAACTTCACAACTTCTGAGGATACCTGCTATAGATGCAAGCAAAACTTCAGAAAAGAATGCTTCTGGAACATGGCCATACAACCCGGAAAACACGCAACTACCCAACAATATATAATTACCACACCATACAATTAAAATGATACAATAGTATAAATGTTAATAAATAACAGTTTAAAAACATGGTTTCAAAGTTTATGTTGTTTTATTTATTTATTTTATTGAGATCTCACCTTTCCCCCTTTGGGGACTCAAGGCGGCTAACAACTTAAGGGGCATATAACAGCCTCACTATATTTTGTACTGGTCCAGTCTCACCTAGAAGTACTCTATTCAGTTGTGGGCATCTCATTTTAAAAATAGAGACAAATTTAAGGAAACTATGAGAAAGATAAGTGGTATGAGAACAAACCAAATGAGGAAAGGTTGAAGGAGCCGAGCATCTTCATTTGGTTTCCTTTTAAACACACTAAACCAGCTAGTTTTAACCCACCTTAATTTTGACTCCTGTTTTATTCCTCTTCTCAAGGGCATCAGTACAGGGAGGAGGGTCAAGTGAGAATATTCCTTCTAAATGAAGTTTTTGTTATCTTCCCTTGTTAAATTTTCCTTTCGCCCCCACCCTTCTAGCCCTGCAGTAATTTTCAGCTTCATTTGAATGTTTGGAAAGAAAAGAGGGAAGAAAGTGTCCAAAGAAAAGAGGGAAGGCAACGTTCCAAAGGCAACACGAATAAGGCAAAGAGAGGAATCCTAGGTGGGAACAATTTTTAGTGTCACATCTTCTTCAGTACTAGAACTTTGGGGATTCCAGGAAAAGATCACATTGGGGGCAGAATTCTTAACTGGGTAGTATTGCTCTTCAGTATAAGAATTCTGGGGAGCAAGAAGTCAAAACTTGGATTTTTTGGGCAAGCGTTCACAAATGCAGTATAACATGTAAATATAGGACAACAGAATGACTAGACGATGTGACTGGACAATAATTTAAACAAGGAGACACTGATGATATTTTTATTGGTTTTGTATGGTTTTACATTATATGCTAATGTTTTAATTATATTTTATGGTATTGGGGCATCGAAATGTCGCCGACTGTAAACCACCTTGAGTCACCTCGGGCTGAGAAAGGCGGTATACAAATAATAAATAAATAAATAAATATTTCTGCTTCTTTTCCCCATCACTTTCCCCTCTATCTCTCTTTGCTCCCCTCAAGCCAATGGTACCTTCACCACTTTCTCATTGCCTTGGTTTCCCCCACCTTCCTTCTGTCCCTCAATTGACCATGACCTAGCACCTCTTTCCTTGCATCCTGCTTTCTCAAAGGCTCCTTTCGTAAGCCTCCTAGTTTGCCTAATAAATCTCCTGCTTGCTTTCTGGGCATATTAGGTTTCTATTCAATGATGTGTTTAATGATGTGTTTAAATCCCACTTCTAATGTCACTCTTGTAGGGTAAGTAGTTTCCTGACAACTGCATAGCTAACCTCAGATTATGTTGCAATTCGTTGATGACTAGGTAACCTTTTGAATAAGCATCATGTCCCATTGCTCTCTCTTGCTGAAAAAAGCCTCAGTTCTGTAACCAATGCAAACAGAGTAGAGGGCAATGACTGCGGATGGGGAATTGGTCTATTTGCTGCTAGTGTGTCATGATGCTTTCACACTAAGGTGAATGTCTTCACACTCAGATTTTGCACACTCCCATAGCACTACTACTGTGTTCCAGGATAGGGAAAGGCTCACCTTAACCAAGCTTTTGTATGAATTTATTCAATGCACGGTTAGCAGGTCTGTTAAGGTAAGAACAACCTGAATCTTCCAGTGTCCCACAACAAAATGTAATATTTCTCTGTGTGTTTGGTTGAACACATGTAAAAATACATACATTTGAAAAGAATGCCTATAATCATGCTTTCATCTGTGTCAAAAATATGTATGCATTGAGCCAAATGCACTAAAAATGAAGTGTATTCAGGAAGTGTATACAAAATGTGTACAGGTTTCCATGTAATAAGGCAGGCATTCTAATATCCCAGCAAAAAACAAGGGTAGATCAAGGACACTGGTGGGATTTCAAATAATGGAAACTGGGTGGTATTTTTTTCATTGCAAAAGGGACTTTTGGGGAAGTTTTCTTGAGGAAAGAAGCCAAAGATTTCCTAAATGCAACCTTTAATCTCCCTCTTCTTCTGCTCTCCATTTTCCAGTGAGTACCTTCTGCTTTTGCTAGCAAAGCACTTCTTGCGGAGAAGGCAAGCAGACAGATTCAATTGCTTATACTCACAGAAACTTAGAACATTATTATAGTAGATAATGAGAGATGTATTACGCCTCCCGTGATAAAGTGATTCCTTCCTGCCTCAAAATTATTGAGCTAGGTAGGACTCCTTGCGAGGCAACCGAGGGAATACGGAGAGACGCATAGTTCCATGCCTGCCCCAATTACATATGCAGAAATACTTGGAGCAGATCTCCTCTTCATCAAACTGCAAACAGACTTCAAGCTTCCTTGGTTTTAAGAGGGCTTTGGACAGTTTTATTTGTTTGTTATATCATTTAATACATAATATTTATTATGTTTACAATGTCATTTTATACACAGCATTTCCAGTCCCAACAGATTGCCCTGAGAAGCAACAGAAAATGTAAAATAATAGAAAATAATACAATGCAGTGGGCCCTCCACATTTGAGGGTTTATAGAATCATAGAATCATAGAATCAAAGAGTTGGAAAAGACCTCATGGGCCATCCAGTCCAACCCCCTGCCAAGAAGCAGGACTATTGCATTCAAATCATCCCTGACAGATGGCCATCCAGCCTCTGTTTAAAAGCTTCCAAAGAAGGAGCCTCCACCACACTCCGGGGCAGAGAGTTCCACTGCTGAACAGCTCTCACAGTCAGGAAGTTCTTCCTCATGTTCAGATGGAATCTCCTCTCTTGTAGTTTGAAGCCATTGTTCCACGTCCTAGTCTCCAGGGAAGCAGAAAACAAGCTTGCTCCCTCCTCCCTGTAGCTTCCTCTCAGCCAAATTTATACATGGCTATCATATCCCCTCTCAGCCTTCTCTTCTTCAGGCTAAACATGCCCAGCTCCTTAAGCCGCTCCTCATAGGGCTTGTTCTCCAGACCCTTTATAATTTGAGTTGCTCTCCTCTGGACACATTCCAGCTTGTCAATATCTCTCTTGAATTGTGGTGCCCAGAATTCACTTTGTGGATCTGATTATTCTCACATTTGGTTAATATGTTCTTTCTAGGAATATTTAGATCCTGTGGTGTAATTATGTAGTCAACTTCTGTGATAGAAGTTGACGACAGTCTGGTCCAGAAGTCTAGAAGACCCAGAGATTTCTGGACAGAACACTTTTCTAGGCCTTTGTATGTCTTCCAGTCTGATCCTATGGGCATCTTTCCACAGTCATTGACCATAGAATTCTGCTGGACCCAGAGATTCTGAGAAACGTGTTCTCACTTTTTAGCAGGCCCTGCATGCATCATCCCAGTGAATGTGGAGGGCTGACTAGTTTCCAGACATTACAGCATAATGGGAAAAGACAATGATATAAAAAAGAGAGAAACGCATTAAATCTTGGGTATGTGTAGTAATTTTTCAAAAGTCACATCCCAAGGGATAGTCAAGCAGTATGTTAATATTTCTTGAATGATGAGCCATGATCAAGCCAAGTAGGTCTCATTTGGTCAGGCATTTCATGGCTGACATGACATATCTGGCAAGCACTTCCCTCTCATTTTCCTCTGCTTTGCTTCAGGATGAGAGTAAGGCCCCTTCTATGCTACCATATAATACAGATTATCAAAGCAGATAATTCACATGATCTGCTTTGAACTGGATTATATGGGTCTATACTACCAGATAATCCAGTTCAAAGCAGATAATCGGTGTAGAATGGCGGTGTAGAAGAAGTCTTTCTGCTTTGCTTTCTGTACTGTCCTTTTATCCCAGGATCTGATCTCAGGTTATCTGCTTTGTCCTGGATCATATGAGTCTCCACTGCCAGATAATCTGGGATAAACAGATAATATGGGATCAGATCCTGGGATATAGGGCAGTGTAGAAGGGGCCTTAAGTAGCCCCCACTTATCCAAGACATAGTATTCAGCATGTCATGACAACCAAGTAATTATGACACCTGAGGAAGACAGACTCACAAATCCCTTTTTTTGTATTGTCAAAGGCTTTCATGGTCAAAATCACTGGGTTGTTTTAGGTTTTTTTGGGCTATATGGTCTAGAGGCATTCTCTCTTGACTTTTCGCCATAGATGCAGGCGAAACATCAAGAGAGAATGCCTGTAGACCATGGCCATATAGCCCTAAAAAACCTACAACAACCCAAATCCCTTTTTTTTTCTTCCCTGGCAGTGGAAATTCAACAGCAGCAGAACCAGAAAGTTTTGAGGTTACTTTTTATATATTCATAAAGTAGTTTTATATAATTAATATATGTACGTCAATACAAAAGTTGAAATTTGGATGCATTTTCCTGATCCCTCCTGTTGTTGTTAATACCCACCCACACCCACACACACTGTTACCATCACATAACTCTCTTTCTGGATGAGGTATAGGAAGTTTTTCCCTCTCTCTTTTGATCTTCCTCCAAAACCTCCCTCAGGAGCTATCACAATCTTAGAGGAGCTGTTGCTCCTGTTGCATATCAGTGGAGAAGGGATGGATGGAGACCTTCAAACAATGAAGATGTGGCTGGTCTGGTCTCCAAGGGGAAGAAAAAGGAGGACACACTCCATCTCTGAATATGCTATTATTTCTTCTTCCTGCCAAGCACAGATCAGCCGTTTCTACACCACCTAAGCTGCCTCTCCACCCCTCACTCTCAACGCAGTAAACGATACTAGAAGCAGCATTCTTTGCTGGGATAACAGGGAAGACATGGAGCTGCACAGCTAGAAGGTTATGCTGTGCCTGCTCAATATAGAACCTCAGTCATTCAACTCCTACTTGATGCAAAAAAATCCAGAATTAATGCATTTTGACTGCCCAGCTTCTGCCTGAAAATCCCCTGTGAGAGAGATCCTGTTGGAGAAGAGTGTGATAACATTTTCTGCAGAAGAATCAAGAAGTCCCCCTGAGAGCAGTAATAATAGAGTTAGATAATTAGAATGACCAAAGGGTCCTCCTTTTCCTGCTTACCTTTTCTGTGATATGAATCCTTAGGTAGAACTAAGGATCAATGGGAACTGTATCTAGATCAAGGCTAGTAGTAGTAGTAACATTCTATTCCATTTTGGACAGACCTCACCTGGAATACCGGAATTCTGGGCACCACAATTTAAGGAGGAGGTCAGCAAGATGGAGTATGCCCAGAGGAGGGCAACATAAATGGTCAAAGGTCTGAAACTGAAGCCTATAAGGAACAGCTTAGGGAGTTTGATACGTTTAACTTTGGAAAAGAAAAGGTGAAGTGCCATGACAGCTATAATAAAATAATATGAAGGGATATCATATTGAAGATGAAGCAAGCCTTATTTCTGCTGCTCCAGAGACTAGGACACAGAGCAATGGATTCAAACTACATGAAAACATTCCACTTAATGATTAGGAAGAATATTATGATGGTAAGAGTATTCAAAAGTGGAATATGCTGCTACCTGAGAGTTTGATAGTCTCCATCTTTGCAGATTTTTAAACAGAGGCTGGATGTTTATCTGTCAGGAGTGCTTTGATTAAGTATTCCTGCATGTAAATGAGTTGGAATGGATGGCCTTTGTGGTTGTTTCCCACTCTATGATTCTGAACATTTATTTTCCTCTTTTCTAGTGCACCCCAAGAAAACAGGCAATTTGTGCCATAAGTGAGTTTTCTATCTTTAGATGGGTTTCCTTTGAAGTGTAATTACTTGACTTCTCCTAAGCTGGTGCTCTTTGCTCCTTAACTGAGATCTCGAATATAGATCCCTGCCGTCCCTTGGATAGGCTTTGGGCTCAGCACACTTTTATCACCCATCTGTCACTCTGTTAGATCCCACCTCCAACTTTCAGTAGGAGATGACGGAACTGGGATTGTTGGAATTTGGCTATATCATGTGATGATGTCACTCATTGAGAAGATAACACTCAATGAAGTTGAAGGCAATAGGAAAGGAGGAAAGCTAGCATCAAACAAGGAAGTTGTGGCTCTATTGGAAGTTCAGGCCTGACTTCCTCCAAACCAGTGGGTCACCAGATATTTAGGCCTTCAACTCCCAGGAATCCTAACAGCTGGTAAACTGGCTGGGATTTCTGGGAGTAGTAGGCCAAAACACCTGGGGACCCACAGGTTGAGAACCATTGCTCTAAACCCACTCATTTTTCTTTTTGGCAGTTTGTGGTCTATAAAACACTTCGCCAGGGGAAATTATTATTATAATCCAGGTCAAACTCTCTATCAGGAATTCCAGAATCCCAAATCCTCTCAAACTACCCATATTTAATTACTTGTTTCAAGAATATCATGGGGACCTCATTAAAGGCCTTATTAAAACCAATATATGCTATATTCACAGCATTCCCTTCATCTACCAGACTTTTCACTCATGATTCAATAGAAAACATTTTAATTTTTCAAAAGGTAGAAGGCAGTAGGAAAAGGAGGAAGACCACATACCAAGAAAGCCACATCTCTGAGTCTGGAAGACCTGAGAGGACAGTTGATTGTTGAATGACTTGGAAGTCTTCATTCATAAGTTCATCATACGTGAAAGACAACTTGAAAGCAAGTACTAACAGTAACAGCATTCAGTGTTACCAACTGTAACACAAGATAAGGACCATGTTTTGGGCTGACAAGCACTTTCCTACTCAATTGCACATTCGTTATCCTTGCATGGATCTCCTATGCATAAAACAGTGTGCAGGGATTTGTCTACTTCTTAAAGGCAATGCAGAGTTGACAAGGCAAAATAATAACAGCTCCTCTGGAAGATTTAAGAGTACATTAAACAAATATAGTGCTGGATATTTATAGACTTTTAAGAACCACTGATGAATACAGAGGCATTTATAGCCTTCCAAGTTGTTAGACTTCTAGAATGTAAATACTCCAAATAGTAATGAGAGGGCATAGGGAATTTGTCAGGTTTCTTGCCTGAGAAAATACTATAAAATTCATGGTATCACCAGAAATCAAAAGGCAGTCTGAAGTCACATATATGCACCTATATCCTACATAGTCACACAATCCTGTGATGGTACAGAGTACAGGAACAGAGATAGACCAATGCGGCTCCATCCTTCCACACAAGTGGCAAATGTGCAAACAGTTTAGTTGCTTTACAACTGATAGCTAAAACTGTGAATGTGTTGCATTTTCAGATAATGGCAATGTAAAACTTCTATCTGTTCCATTGCTTGATGTTTCACACATTAGAGTGTGTGAAAAATTCAATGAGATTTTAAAAACGGGATTTATCCAGTCCAAAACTCTTCGCACTGAACATAAACATGGATGAAATTTACAGTATAACAGCTGTACTTGTGATGTTTTCCACATAAGGCCAGAAAGAATTTAAATTGCCCCACTATCTCAATGAATGTAGCACTTTTCACACCTCATAGAGACCTGCTTTGAGAAAATGTGTGCACGTTGGCACAGGTCAGGGGCTGTTTCTGAGAAAGGCAATGCACACAAAACATGTAAAATATGGGTGGTTAAAATAAGAATTTGGGAGTAATTTGTGCAAATTAGGAAAAACTAATATAAACTGCCTATATTTCAGTAAAGGAAGAAAGCAATCTCTTACGAGCTGAGACAAACCAGAGTCAGGAAGAAAATAATGGTGAAATTCAAAGAAAATAAGCAAAATCAAGACAAAATCCACAGAACAATGAATGCAGTCAGCAGCATGTACATAACTATCAGAATCATAGAACAATAGGGTTGGAAGAGACCACAAAAGCCACCCAGTCCAACATGCCATGTAGGAACATACAATCAAAGCACTACTGACAGATGACCATTCAGTCTTTGTTTTAAAATCTCCAGAGAAAGAGATTCCACCACACGCAGCAGAATATTTCATGGTTTGATAGCTTTTGCCATCAAGAAGCTCTTCTTAATATTTAGCTGGATTTTTTCCTCCTATACTTTGAATCAGTTGCTCTGTGTCACAGTCTCAAGAGCAAAAGAATCCAAATTTGCTCCCTCCTCATAAGACATACCTTCAACTATTTAAATATAGTTATCAAGTCTCCTCTTAATATTTTCTTCTCTAGGCTAAACATACCCAGCTCCCTAAGCTGTTCCTCATACAGCTTGGCTTCTGACCTTTGATCACTTTGATTGCCTTCTTCTAGACACATTCCTCCTTGTCAATATATGAGAGTTTTCTGGAAAGTAAGGTTACAAGGCATGTAGCTATCACGGGGAATTTTGGCAGGGGAAGTTGGTGTCACTGCTGTGTAGTGGGAAGCCAACAGAAGTAAACGAGCAGTGCCAGTCATCAGTAGCTCATCGACTGGTGTTGTGATGAAAGTTAGAGATGAGCATCCTCATTCTGTTTCCCTCCAAATGCGAAGTTCACGCTGCAATATGCTACCTAAATGCTATGGGCATGAACGCTGCTGTGATTCATTGTAAAATCATTTCAGTTTATGGGGAGGATGTAATGTCAAGGCAGCATGTGACAAAATGTGTATGGAATATATTGTGAGACCATGAAGAAACTTTGCAAAGCCATCCAAAACAAGCATTTTGGGATGCTGATGGCAGGAGTCTGTCTCCTTCATGACAATAGGCATTGGCACACCATTCATGCAATGCAAGAATTGTTTATTTCATTTGGTTGGGGTGTTTTAAGCTTCTCCTCTCACAGCCCCGATCTTGCAGCTGTGACTAAAATCTGTTCACTAAATTGAAGGAACACCTTGATGGAAAATACTTCCAATAACGATGAGGTGAAAATCAGTGACAAACTGGCTGAAAAAGCTGGAGGGAAACTATGACACACACATCAAAAACTCGTCCCATGGATGACAAAATGTATTGAACTGAATGGTGATTATGTGGAAAAATAATGGAATAGAATAATAGAATCATAGAGTTGGAAGAGACCTCATGGGCCATCCAGTCCAACCCCATTCTGCCAAGAAGCAGGAAGATTGCATTCAAAGCACCCCTGACAGATGGCCATCCAGCCTCTGTTTAAAAGCTTCCAAAGAAGGAGCCTCCACCACACTCCGGGGCAGAGAGTTCCACTGCTGAACGGCTCTCACAGTCAGGAAGTTCTTCCTCATGTTCAGATGGAATCTCCTCTCTTGTAGTTTGAAGCCATTGTTCCATTGCATCCTAGTCTCCAGGGAAGCAGAAAACAAGCTTGCTCCCTTCTCCCTGTGGCTTCCTCTCACATATTTATACATGGCTATCATATCTCCTCTCAGCCTTCTCTTCTTCAGGCTAAACATGCCCAGATCTTTAAGCTGCTCTTCATAGGGCTTGTTCTCCAGACCCTTGATCATTTTAGTCGCCCTCCTCTGGACACATTCCAACTTGTCAATATCTCTCTTCAATTGTGGTGCCCAGAATTGGACATAATATTCCAGGTGTGGTCTAACCAAGGCAGAACAGAAGGGTAGCATTACTTCTCTAGATCTAGACACTATGCTCCTATTGCTGCAGGCCAACATCCCATTGGCTTTTTTTGCCACCACATCACATTGTAGGCTCATGTTTAACTTTCTGTCCATGAGGACAGCAATACCTATGCTACAATTCATGTAAGTTTTATTAAAATATATTCATTATTTGTATTTTTTAAAAATCTTGTAATCTTACTTTCCGGATAACCCTCATATTTCCAAAATTGTGTTGCCCAGAAGTGGACACAGCATTCCATGTGAGGTCTGACCAAAGCAGAATAGAGTGGTACTAATATTATCTCCCTCTATTTTCCTGCTGAAGCAATCTAGAATCACACTGGCATTTTTAGGTACCAACAGAAAGTGTGGATTCATGTTGAGCTAGTGGTCTACTAAAACTACCACTTCCATGATTCTATAGCACTAAGCTAGAGAACTTAAAATGGTGTCAAAATGGATGTATTCTGCAATGGAGATGCACTGGAACGATTCATGACTCAATAGTGGAGAATATTTTTTGTATGAATGTCCCAGAGCCAGCCTCCAACTTGTCCAGGATCAGGTTTGAAGGTGATGGCAAAGACTTCCCTTTCCTGAAGGCCCTGCCAAAGCAGATAACACTGGGATACACAAAAGGACAGAATGATCATGTGTAAACCTAGGTTCCAGCAACTGGTTCAGCAGTCCTGGTATGGATGGCATGCATGTGTGAGCTCAACTTACTCCTGGAAATTCACAGTCTTAGGCAGTCTAGAAAATATAGCATTTTGCACCATAACTCTTTCCCCTATCTAGGGGATTATGAAATTTGTTGCCCAAAAATTAACCTTTCCAAAGGTTGAGTCTTAGGACCAGAGTCAACCAGCAATGCTAAACTTCATCTCCATATGCCTATATCAGCAGTGTCCCATCAAAACCATCCCTAAGCCACTGACACACTACACCATTCAAATATACTGCCAATGTTGAACTTTAAACGTATTACAAGCAGGATTTAAAGCAGGGGAAATGAAGAGGTCTTTAATCATGTCAGTGTTACTTGAACAGCACACGGCTTTATCTCCCTTTTATTTGTTTTCACTGTATTCATAGGAGAGTAGTATCATAGTACTAAGCATATTTACCACTTATCACTTTCAAGGAGCTGTACAAACAGTAGTCCATCTTTGCCATGTCTGGGTGCTGGATGTGACATTGCATATGATTGGCTTCACTCTACAGGGGAGGAAACCAGCTGGAAGGCTAGAGATACAAGGCACAGATGAGCAGCAAAGCCAGGGATCAGAACTGAAATTACAACAGCTCTTGATTCATGGATTACCTGGTGATGAAAAGAGTAACAAGACATGGCAGAGGTGGGGTATTCCTGGTCCTCCTTGCCACTCAGATGACATTTCCTGGAAATGCAGATTTTAACAATAGAACTAAGACTTTAGCCTAAGTATCCTTCCATATATTTCAATGCTTTTGAGAACATATTCTTTGTAATTTTAAATTATTTAAAATTATATGAGAATCTTTGGGTCCATTCCAGGCTCTGTTTTGCTGTTGGCCATGGTGAAATCCAAGATGAACTCTGGCCTATACACCCCTTTTCTGGAGCAGAATAAACCACATTTAGGTCTTTCGGGCTGTATGACCATGTTCTAGAAGCATTCTCTCCTGATGTTTCCCCAGCATCTATGGCAGGCACCATCAGATTTCTGGAGCAGAATAAACCACATTTAGGTCTTTCGGGCTGTATGACCATGTTCTAGAAGCATTCTCTCCTGATGTTTCCCCAGCATCTATGGCAGGCACCATCAGAAATTGTGAGATCTTTGGAAACTAGGAAAATTGGGTTTACATATATGTGGAAACTCCAGGGTGGGAGAAAGAACTCTTGTCTGTTGGAGCTAGGTGTGAATGTTTCAGTTGGCCACCTTGATTAGCATTTGATAGCCTGACGTTTTTAGGTGTGGTTTGTTAGTGCCTGCACATCTAGCTCCAACAGACAAAAGTCCCCCCGCCTCTGAGTTTCCAAAGATATATAAACCAAATTTTCCTAGTTTCCAACAGACCACACAACCTCTGACAATGCCTGCCAGAGATGCAGGCGAAACGTCTGGAGAGAATGCTTCTAGAACATGACCATAGAGCCCAAAAAACCAAAATGTGGTTTATTCTGCTCCAGAAAAGGGTGAATAAGCCAGAGTCCACCTTGGATTTCACCATGGCCAACATCAAATCGGAGTCTGGAATGGACCTAAAGATTCCCATATAATTTTAGGTATGGCTTGTTAGTGCCTGCACACCTAGCTCCAACAGACAAGAGTTCTTTCTCCCACCCTGGAGTTCCCACAGATATATAAACCCAATTTTCCTAGTTTCCAACAGATCTCACAACCTCTGAGAATGCTTGCCACAGATGCAGGCAAAACGTCAGGAGAGAATGCTTCTAGAACATGACCATATAGCCCATAAAACCTACAACAACCCAGTGATTCCGGCCATGAAAGCATTCAACTATACAAACCACATTTAGGCAATCTCTAATTTGCTAACTTCATTAAATTTTCAGAAATGAGGAAAGAGTTCAGAAGATTTATCTGCTTCTTTGCATAATCCCATCTATGCAGAGCTTTGGGAGGTAGAAACAGCACATCAATGTTCTTATGAACTCCGTTATACAGGCAGACACAGATTTTCTGATATTACACTGACCTCCAGCTTGTTTCTGTCAGCCCACAGGAGAAAGGAATCAAACCAGGTTTCAGTGACAACTGTCTCCATGGCCAACTGCACTGTAACAAAATAGAGGTGTCTTTTTTAACAGAGAGTTTCAAATTGCTCTTCAGATATGAGGGGCAAAAACTAAATGGGTCTTTCTCATTTGCAGATGGTATATCAGTCTCCAATCCCAAATTGAGAGACGGGAACAAAAATACCCATGTTGATAATGTCCCAACACAGTTGATAACTAAGCAACTTACTTCCTTCTTTCCTGCCTTCCTTCATTTCTGCATTGTCCATCATAACAAGAAATCTCATGGTGGTACACTAGGATCCTAGAACCGTTTTGGGGGCATGGGGGCAGCTCAGGAACATACCCCAATCTGCCTCATTGGGTGGGCTGATTGTGCAAATATTTTGTGCAATTTCATATTTTTCAAAAAATTCACCACTTTTTATTATTTTTAAGCAACTTCATTTTGCCCAAGAACAATGGCTACTTTATAAAATGCAACATTTTTTTCCTGAAACACGTGAAGAGGGAGGTGGAGGAAAGGAAGATGTCAGTGGTGGCAGTCTGGATTCCTGGCTGTCATGCTGTTGGTGAGATATCCATGAATTGTGTGGTGATTTCTTTGTCGTACATCAAACAAATTATTCTGCTGCCACATAGCAGAATTAGAATTGTGTGTGATGTTATCTTGCACACTGTGGTTAATTGTGTATTTCACATTGTCAGTGTGCATTGGGCATTTCTCATTGCATATTGCCCATTATGTATTACACAATAGCACACAGTCATTGATGTGCTGTGAAATGTAGTTTTTCTGCATAAGGGTTGGGTAATACTTGTACAAGCATCTACATATGAATATTTTACATTAAATTGATTGGACAATGGATTTCAGCCATGGTTACAAAACAAATTTGGGTATTGGGTTGTTGTAGGTTTTTTCGGGCTATATGGCCATGGTCTAGAAGCATTCTCTCCTGACGTTTCGCCTGCATCTATGGCAAGCATCCTCAGAGGTAGTGAGGTCTGTTGGAACTAGGCAAAAGGGTTTATATATCTGTGGGATGACCAGGGTGAGACAAAGGACTCTTCTCTGCTGGGGCTAGGTGTAAATGTTTCAACTGACCACCTTGATTAGCATACAATGGCCTGACTGTGCCTTGGGTAAACTTTTGTTGAGAGGTAATTAGATGTCCCTGCCTGTTTCCTCTCTGTTGTTGTGCTGTTGCAATTTTAGAGGGGTTTTTTTTAATACTTGTAGCCAGATTTTGTTTATTTTCATGGTTTCCTCCTTTCTGTTGAAATTGTTCACATGCTTGTGTATTTCAATGTATTTCAAATTTGGGTATTGCAAAACTACAGGATGGGGATGGGTGTAGTATTTTTCCCTGGACCCAGTGCCAAATCTCAGTATCTTGCTTGGGAGCACCCCTAGATCTATCTCTGTCATTGGAAACTCAAGGAGTGTTTCAAACAGCCTTAGGTCAACTGAAGTGAGTCTGCCAGACATGAATTTTCCTGGACAAGGATAGCCTGACCACAGTAGTTCATGCTTGGTAACTTTCTAATTATACTACTCCAATGCACTCTATGTGTGGTTTTATTTGGAGATGGCTCAGAAGCTGCAGGTAAATGATACATGCAAAAGCTTTGTTTCTGTTGAGAATACCTCAAAGGAGCAATATGACAGCAGCTTTAAAAGAATTACACTGACTACTAATTAAAATATATATATACTGCAGAAATAGTACTGTTGAGTGCTACTTCAACTCTCATGGCTCAATGCTATGGGATTGCAAGATCTTTAGGCTTATTATGGCCAAAAGATCTTGGTGCCTTACCAAACTACATAATACTGAACCATAGCAATGGTGTCAGACATATTAATTCTGTTGTGTAGATGAACCCTTAGGGCGGTTCCAGACAGCAACAAAATGTGCACTTTAATTAGGGGCAAAATAACCTGGGACCTGCGAGCAGATCCACACACAGATCTATTGGTCCCGGGATGTCTGACTCCATAGTCCACATTTCCTGCTTTGTCCCGGGGGTTTTCAGCCCCCAAGGTAGCTGCCACAGGACATCTGCTGGAACCAACCAATCAGGAACAGACATTTGAAACTCGGAAATAAACCAAGATTAAAAATCCCATGCTATCTGAGTGCAGGGACAGACAGGCATTGGAAGATGCAGATTTCCAGCATAGAACCATGATATTCCTACACCTGCAAATCTAAAGTTTTGTTTTGTTTTGGGTTCCATGCAGGCATGTAGCCGGGGGGGGGGGGGGGGCTTGGGGGGCTTCAGCCCCCCCCTAAATTCTCATGGTGGTTCGCGAAAAGGCCTTATGGTGCATTATTTAAACTGTTATGTTTATTCATATCATGATCTGATCACCATACTCAATATATCCCAATATGCATGGGGGTATTGGGGTAATGATACAAAAGGTTTGCTAGGCTAGACCCTCTTTCACTCAGACTCAGCCCCCCCCGAAACTCAGCCCCTCCCGAAACCCCCCCTGAAAAAAAATTCAGCCCCCCCCCCCCCGAAACGAAATCCTGGCTACGGGCCTGGTTCCATGTTTATAGGGAATGGTGTCTGGCCACCCTCCTGTTTTCTGTGAGACCTCCTCCTGGGATAAAGGTTATGTCTGGATGAGTCCTAAGTCTCAATGGTGCATACTAACATGGATAGGACTGTGAATTCTATTGACTATCAATGCACTTCCAGTTTGAATTAAAAGTATTAGTAGAGATATTGATAGACCTTAATGCAGTGTTTCTCAACCTGGGGGTCGGGACCCCTGGGGGGGTCATGAGGGGGTGCCAGAGGGGTCACCAAAGACCATCAGAAAACACAGTATATTCTGTTGGTCATGGGGGTTCTGTGTGGGAAGTTTGGCAGAATTGTATCATTGGTGAGCTTCAGAACGCTCTTTGATTGCAGGTGAACTATAAATTCCAGCAACTACAACTCCCAAATGTCAAGGTCTATTTTCCCCAAACTCTGCCAGTATTCACATTTGGGCATACGGAGTATTCGTTCCAAGTTTGGTTCAGATACATCATTGTTTGAGTTAACAGTGCTCTCTGGATGTAGGTGAACTACAGCTCCCAAACTCAAGGTCAATGCCCACCAAACCCTTCCAGTCTGGTTCAATTGCATTGTTGGTGGAGTTCAGAATGCTCTTTGAATTTAAATGAACCATAAATCCCAGCAACTACAATTCTCAAATGACAAAATCAATCCTCCCACAACTCCACCAGAATTCAAATTTGGGCATATTGGGTATTTGTGCCAAATTTGGTCCAGTGAATGGAAATATATCCTACATATCAGATATTTATATTATGATTCATAACATTAACAAAATTACAGTTATGAAGTCACAATGAAAATAATGTTGTGGTTGGGGGTCACCACAACATGAGGGACTGTATTAAGGGGTTGCAGCATTAAAAAGGTTGAGAACCACTGCCTTAATGGCTCAGGGAGAGCCAGTGTAACGTAGTAGTTTTTAGTACTGGACTATGACTTTGGCAACCTGTGTCCAGTCCCTGCTTGGCCATGGGAATCCATAGAATGGGTACAGCAAACCCACTCAGAAGACATCTTTCCAAGAAAATGTTGTGATAGGTTCTCCTTAGGTTGCCATAAGACAAAATGAATTAAAGTCACAGAGTATCAACAACAGATGGCTCAGAATCTTGATACTTTCTATATATCTTGATACTCTCTACTGCAGTCTCCCCCCCCCCCCCCCCTCTCTATATATATCTGTCTGAACAAAGGCTTGCTGGATGATTCCTCTGGAAGGCTGTTTGAGGATATGAGGAAAAGTCTTATTTGAAGGGATGCCGTGATTCTGTGATTGTCCTGATAGGCACTGATGTTTGCTTCCTTTTTTTCCAGGTTAAGTTATACTTGACTGTTGTAATTTTCAGCATCTAATGATTGTATCTAAATATGCGCATGCATAGTGGTCTAAAGTTTCTAACTTGCTTTAATTTGTTAAATTGGTCAATATCCAATAACAACATTATTATTATTATTATTATTATTATTATTATTATTATTATTATTATTATATGCCTCTCCTTGCAACTCAAGGCGAGGTACAACAATTAGATTTTTAACTTTTGAAATTATTTGGAATTGTTGAAATTGATTATAGAGCAGGGGTTCTCAACCTTGCTAATGCCGTGACCCCTTAATGCAGTTCCATATCTTGTGGTGACCTCCAACTATAATATTGTTTTTGTTGCTACTTGATACCTGTCATTTTACTACTGTTACAAATCGTAATGTAAATATCCGATATACAGGATGTATTTTCATTCACTGGACTAAATTGAGCACAAATACCCAATATGCCCAAATGTGAATGTTAGAGGGGTTGGGGGGAGGATTGATTTTGTAATTTGGGAGTTGTACTTGCTGGGATTTATAGTTCACCTATAATCAAAGAGCATTCTGAACCCCACCAATGATGGATTTAAACCGAACTTGGCACACAGAACTCCCATGACCAACAGAAAACACTGGAAGGGTTTGGTGGGCATTGTCCTTGAGTTTGGGAATTGTAGTTCACCTATATCCAGAGGAGTGCTGTGGATTCATGCAATGATGGATCTGGACCAAACTTGGCACGAATACTCAATATGCCCAAATGTGAACACTGGTGGAGTCTGGGGAAAATAGGCCTTGACATTTGGGAGTTGTAGTTGTTGGGATTTATAGTTCACCTACAATCAAAGAGCATTCTGAACTTGACCAACAATAGAACTGGGTCAACCTTCCCACACAGAATCCCAATGACCAACAGAAAATACTATCTTTTCTGATGGTCTTTGGTGACCCCTTTGACACTCCCTCACGACTCCCTCAGGGGTCCCGACCCCCAGGTTGAGAAACACTGTTATAGAGATAGACAAATTAAGAACTTATTCTGTATACAATTTGCCTGTGACTCCTTTGCGCAGTGAACATCAGGTTTTACTCAGAGAAAAGCAGGAAAAAAATTCTATACAGAAGATACCATGTACAAATTTTGCATAGAATAAGTGCTGAACTCCAAAAAGCTTTTGAAAACTTCACATTGCCCATAGATTTTCTCACAGGAGGGAAACTGGGAAGTTATGTGTTGCTTCCTTTGAGGAAAAAATGTATGAAGAATTACATCCCTACCTGTGGACCACGAGATCCTATTTAAAACAAAAAAGGCTATTGAAGGTCTTGGCTTAATAACAATGGGAAGGAATTAGGTCAGACAAAGAGTTTAAAGAGTCCAGCCTTCCATTTGCCAGGCTCTTCCTTAAAAGATTATTACTCCCTCATAATAATAAAATAAGAAACAAAGGGCAACTCACAAATAAAAAGGGGGCTGGGGGGAGCCATTGTGTATTTCAATCCAGGTGATCTTTCCAAACCCCATTCGCCTTTTGTGTGAGGGCATTTATCTTTTCACCGATGACCTTCAACAATGAGGCAGAGCTCCCTGGCTTGGATGCTGGAGATGTCGGCTTTTGTTGGTAGGAGAAAAAAAAATCAAATGAGGACATAAATTACTTCAGTGAGAAAGCGAGGAAGACAATTTGAGGTGGTGGCGGAAGAGCTGGGAGGAATACTTTTCATGGCAGAGAGTTAGAGGTAAAACATGAAGTCCAATTACAGGGCACACTCTTCCCCCACATTTCTGCCTTATTCAGAACCAAAAAAGAGGACTGAAATTCACCCATGCAGTTATGAATGTGTAGCCTAGAGTGACACATTCTTAACCGATTCATATTCATGATCCTGTGTATTCAATTTTGTTGGGATGTAGAGATGATAAAAGGTAAAGGTTTCCCCTGACATTAAGTCCAGTCGTGTCTAACTCTGGGGGTTGGTGCTCATTTCCATTTCTAAGCCAAAGAGCCGGCTTTGTCCATAGACTCCTTCAAGATCATGTGGCTGGCATGACTGCATGAAGCACCATTACCTTCCATCTGGAGTGGTACCTATTTATCTACTCACATTTGCATGTTTTTGAACTGCTAGGCTGGCAGAAGCTTGGGCTAACAGCAGGAGTTCACGCCTCAAACCTGTGACCTTTTGGTCAGCAAGTTCAGCAGTTCAGTGGTTTAACCCACTGTGCCATTGAAGGCTCCATATATTAGGGATGATAAAAGTCCCCTAATCCAAATTTACCAGGCATCAGCTACTGCAAGCAACAAGGATCTGTTCACCTGTCCATCAAGATGGAATAGACTGGCATTTATTTCCCCCTTATTTTATTTATTTATTTCAAAGTTTTATATACCGAGCTTCTCACCTCATAAGAGGGACTCAGCCCGGTTTCCAACCATAAAAACACATACAACAATTTGAGGTGGTGGCGGAAGAGCTGTTTTTGACTGTTGCATAGGAGATCACAACCACTCACAGTCAGAAGCAGAATCCGTATGGCAATCTCTCCTCCAAAAACAAAACCCATGCATTTTTCATGCAGAATAAGTCCTGCGTGGCAAATATTTTTGTCCATCCATGAGTCTACTTATCAGGGTTTCCGAGTACTTTGCAAACCTGGGTTGTTGTGTGTATTCCAGGCAGTATGGCCATGTTCCAGAAGCATTCTCTCCTGATGTTTTTCCTGCATCTATGGCAGGCATCCTCAGAGGTTGTGAGGTGTGTTGGAAACTAGGAAAATGGGGTTTATATATCTGTGGAATGTCCAGGGTGGGAGAAAGAACTGTCTGCTTGAGTTAGGTGTGAATGTAGCAATTGGTCACCTTGATTTGCATTTAATGGCCTAGCAGCTTTCAAAGTTTGGCTTCTTACTGCCTGGGGATCCTTTGTTTAGAGGTGATTCGTTGGTTCTGATTGTTTCTTGTCTGGAATTTACCTATTCTTGAGTGTTGTTCTTTATTTACTATTATGATTTTAGAGTTTTTAAATGCTGGTTCATTTTCATGGTTTCTTCCTTTCTGTTGAAATTGTCCATATGCTTAAGGATTTCAATGGCTTCTCTGTGTAGTCTGATATGGTAGTTGTTAGAGTGGTCTGGCATTTCTGTGTTCTCAAATAATGTGCTGTGTCCAGGTTGGTTCATCAAGTGCTCTGCTATGGCTGACCTCTCTGGTTGAAGTAGTCTGCAGTGCCTTTCATGTTCCTTAATGCGTGTTTGGGCAATGCTACATTTGGTGGTCCCTATGTAGACTTGTCCACAGCTGCATGGTATACAGTAGACTGCAGAGGTGAGAGGATCCCTCTTGTCCTTTGCTGAACATGGGAAACCTCTTTTCAGCTGGGATTTGGATAGTTTTGAATATTCTTTGCTATGTCCAAGCCTTGCTTGATCACTTCCATGAAAACTAGACCTTTGGGATGGAAGAGGTTGGGGAGGAAACAGTTGCTTGTTGCTTCCATCGAGTTGTTTGCTCCAGTTTCAGAAAGCTCTTTCCCTCTTAAATTCATTGGATCCTTGCAGCTTGGCTAATTTTAAATACTTTCAGGCACTATATGATAACACCTTATTCATGAAGGAAGAAAACTAGCTTGGGGCACAGGTTCAACTTTATGGCATATAGTTCTCAGCTTTGACCCTTTATTTCCATTTCCTGCAATTACCACCAGAAGCTTTGCTTACCTAATAACAGAGCCAGCCCAATCTTGTGAGGTCCATGCCTATAAAACATTGTTTTCTTAAGTCATACAAATAGGCCACCCCAGATTGTTTTCGTTGCCTGATTCAAGGCTTCTTGCTTTTCTACATTCTGCTAGATAAGTTCATTTTATCCAAAGATGCCAGGGATTGAACCCAGGCATTATGTCCTGCCTGGAGGAGAATTCTTTGGCTGAAGAAGGGGAACAAGAGACTGGAGGAGTCTAACAGTCCTGCCATGGCACCAACAAAGACAGGGCCTGGTCCCTCCTAGACACGAAATGCAGATCAGACTGAGAAGGCAGAAGAATTCTACCCTCTTGAACAATGTAAATAAATACTTCTGGGAATACAGGATGTTGGACCAGTGAGGATAGCTGGGCTGATCACTACTGGCTATCAATTACCCCCAGGCTCTTCCATTGCTGCAGAACAATAGCTCCCAAACCTGTTCAACCATGTCCATGGTCTTGCCTCTCTGACCTTGGGACTAATCCTTTTGGATAGTTCTCCTCTTGGCTTTTGATTCTACTCAGAGCTTTTTTTTTCTTTCAGTCTTGGGCTACCTGGGACATGCCCCTGAATCACTCCTGCTTTTGTAATCACTGTAGCATTGAAGTGCTCCTGCCATCATAGCCCTGCTCTAAAATCTAAATGGAGAAAAAAAATTATGGTGCAAAGTATTTGTCAAGCAAAAGCAGGGGCATTTCCATCTCCAGACTTCTTCTGTTTCTTTGAGAAAATTGAATGTATGACCAAGGGGAAGAGCATGGGATGGTAAGATGGGACAGAGCTGTTGTGGCCAAGAGCTTCCATGTTATGGTCCTCATGCATCTCTTTTGGCAGTAGTTCTCAACTTGTGGGTACCCAGTAGGGCTGGTTGATCAAGAAAAAATTTGGTTCTAAAATCGATTTGTAATTGGGGTGTTTTTTTGTTTCGATATTTAAAATAATTACAAAATTTTCCAAAAAAAAGTTTCGGTATTTACGAAATTTCGTAAATATTTACAAAACATTTTGTAAAGATGGCGGACCCCCGCGCATGCGCAAAAACACTTCCGAAGCTTCGTTATTGGCGCGGGGTCGATCCGTTAAGGGTATAACGAATTGATTCGTTAAAATTCTTTTTAGTAGAAGGATGCCTGGAAGGAAGGGACCCTTTTAGCCACGGAACAGCAGAGGGGCGGGGAGGAGGCTGCTGGCAAAGAAGGCCTCAGCGGCGGCAGCTTCCCCCTCACCCCTTTGCTCCTCCGTCCTCCTTCCTCCCCAAGCTGGGCGCCAGGCTTGGGAGCCCAGCCCGGGGAGGAAGGGAACCTTTAGCCACGGAGCAGCAGAGGCCCTCTTCGCCAGCAGCCTCCTCCTCGCCCTTCTGCTGCTCCGTGGCTAAAAATTCCCTTCCTTCCCGGGGCTGGGCTCCCAAGCCTGGCGCCCAGCCTGGGGAAGAAGGAGCACGGAGCAGCAAAGGGGCGAGGGGGAAGCTGCTGCCGCTGAGGGCGAGGAGGAGGCTACTGGCGAAGGGGGCCTCAGCAGCGGCAGCTTTCCCCTCGCCCCTTTGCTGCTCCGTGCTCCTTCTTCCCCAAGCTGGGCGCCAGGCTTGGGAGCCCAGCCCGGGGAGGAAGGGAACCTTTAGCCACGGAGCAGCAGAGGGGCGGGGAGGAGGCTCCTGCCAAAGAGGGCCTCAGCCGTGGCAGCTTCTCCCTCGCCCCTCTGATGCTCCGTGCTCCTTCCACCCCAGGCTGGGTGCCAGGTTTGGGAGCCCAGCCTGAGGAAGAAGGAAACTTTTAGCCACGGAGCAGCAGAAGGGCGAGGGGGAAGCTGCCGCCGCTGAGGCCCTCTTCGCCAGCAGCCTCCTCCTCGCCCTTCTGCTGCTCCGTGGCTAAAAATTCCCTTCCTTCCCGGGGCTGGGCTCCCAAGCCTGGCGCCCAGCCTGGGGAAGAAGGAGCACGGAGCAGCAAAGGGGCGAGGGGGAAGCTGCTGCCGCTGAGGGCGAGGAGGAGGCTACTGGCGAAGGGGGCCTCAGCGGCGGCAGCTTCCCCCTCGCCCCTTTGCTCCTCCGTCCTCCTTCTTCCCCAAGCTGGGCGCCACGGAGCAGCAGAGGGGCGGGGAGGAGGCTCCTGCCAAAGAGGGCCTCAGCCTAAGGGCGAGCGTGCACGGGCCGGCCAATCGGGAGCCGCGCTCGCGCCCAACAGGCAGGCGCGGGGCTTGGCTCACTGGGTGCGCGCTCGCGCCGCCCCTTCGCCCCTGCCCGCCCCATTTACGAAACGAGCGAAAGCTCGTTAAAACTGTGGGGGTTGCCGTTTCGATATTTAAAAACCCTTCCAGGTTTGAAAATATGGTTTGTTATCGTTTCGAAAAAATGCAAAAATTAACGAATGTTTAACGAATTACGAAATTAACGAACGAAACCGCACAGGCCTAGTACCCAGGTGTTTTGGCCTACAATTCCCAAAAATCCCAGCCAGTTTACCAGCTGTTAGGATTTCTGGGAGTTGAATGAAGGTCAGAACATCTGGGGACCCACAGGTTGAGAACCACAGTGTTTTGGTTTCATGTCAAATTTTAAAATACTTTATCTAGGTGATGGACCTATTTTGGGGATAGTGTCAAACACCCTGGTTAGGTTCTTTAAAGCAGCAGTGGGCATGGTATGGCTCACAAAATACCTGTAAATCCTGAATGACACTTTTGTGGCATCAAAACCCCTTAACAGTCCCACCAAACCTTATTTTTCTTTACACAAAACCATGTAGATAGGCCCACATGCATATAGACAGACACAAAAATATTCCCTTTATTGCAAGCACCCAAGAACCACATATTACATCCACTTTCTTTTGTTGTCCCTCTCAAAATGGTGACAAGAAGTGACGCAACATCATTTCCTGTGGCCATTTGAGATACATTGCTGGGAAAAACATGCAGTTGTTGATGCCTACTCATAGTCAGAAATAAACTCAAAACCAAGTTGACACTTGGAAACAAGGGCTCACATGGTCTTGGTCCATCTCCAGTGCTTGCTGAAATAGATCATTCAACCAGAGCAGCATTTGCTGGTGCCCTGCCGTACTTCATGGGCAGCCGGCATGGAAGGGAAAGGATTTCGTCTTTCTTTGTCCTTGCCGATGAAGGCTCTGCAAATCCATGCATGGGCCATTTTGCCGTTGCAGTTTGAAATGAGCTGTTCTCCTCCAAGTAACTCACTAATAGACATGATTAGCAATTAAGACAAAGACATTATTAGCCTTCAAGTAGGACAGGAGAAAATATTCATGGTGAACCTTGTTCATGACAGCAGAGGAGAGGGGCCAAGAGGGCAAAGAAAATATCGCTATGACAATGTCAAAGGGGTTATCGGGGCAAAGAGATAATGATGGGGAAAGGGAGCCAACAATATCATCCATGAAAGATGCTAATGAAGAGAAGTGCAGGCCAACAATCTATTCTCTGCATAGAGATTCCAGATGAATTTGCCATTCAATATGGGCAAGATTCAGTGTTAAAATATTGGAAGCATGCAGCCTTTGGATACAAACCCTGAAGTGGAAGGGGAACGTTTTAAGAAGCTAATTTTTGAGGGGGGGGGGGGGAGACTTAATGAAACATTGTATGCCACTTGTAGTAGCACAATCAAGTGAAGGAAAGCTATCATTTCCTTCTAATTTCACACAAAGGCTGAAATTGGCCATTGGAATCGCAGCACTAAATGAACCCTTTTTCAAACTTGCCTGTGGCATAAACGTTTGAAGGACCTTTAATGCAGTCGCATGGCTGTAGGCGAAAGAAACTCATTACTGCCACGCCAGACCAGACTTCCATTTGCAAAGTGAAGGGGAACTGGCACCCAGACAGATAATGTTGCTCAAATATATTTTGTACAGCTGGGCCACCTCAGAGTAGTCATAATTCGATGGCACACCAAATCCTATATTGATCCAGCCATGCTTTGAGATCATTTACTAATGCTTTTCCTGGTTTGCCTCCCCCAAGGGACAAATTCCTATTGGAAGATGATTTCCCCAGTGTAGACACCTTGGTTATGGAATGCCCAGAGAGACATGCTTTGCACCACCACTATGATCTATTAGTGCCAGCTAAAATATTCTCTCAGGCGTTTTCAAGAGGTTTTCTGTGTTTTTTCCAACATGTTTTATTCAATTTTTATGAGCTGAGAGCCTTGCATAGTGTAAATCTACACTTGCAGAGTTATACATTGATCTCACGTTATTAATATTATTATTATCACTTCACTTTTCACATAATTGAGACCAAAGCTGCTACAATTTTAAAAGCAATACATTTAAAAACATATAAAACACAGATATTGCGATAGAATTAAAGTTATTAACACAATTAAGATAAAATATATAATTAAAACATTGAAAACATATCTCCTGTTATAAACCATCACAAAGCTTAAAATCATCAGGAGAGGCCCTGCTCTCGATCCCACCACTCTCACAAATGCGGTTGGTGGGGATGAGAGACAGGGCCTTCTCGGCAGTGGCCCCCTGTCTGTGGAACCCTCTGCCTAAGGGTATCAGGTTGGCCACCTCCCTCTTGTCCTTTAGAAGACAACTGAAGACCTGGCTCTGAGGCCAGGCATTCGATTAGAGGCCAGTGGCAATAGGAAAAGGAAATTTGGCTTTTTGCAACATGGATTCTCCTGGCTCGGCTTGGTTTTACTGGCACATTAATCTATTAATTTATTGTTAAATTTTATTGATGATGTATGATGTTTTAAAATGATTTTATTGTGAGTTGTAATTTTTATGGTATTTATGTTGTTAGCATCCTCTGATGCTCATGTGAGGCCACACTGAGTCCCCCTTGTGCGGGGGGACTCAGTAAATTTATTTATTAAATAAATAAATTTATTTAATAAATATATTAAATAAATAAATAAATAAATAAATAAATAAAAGCTGTTAAAAACAAGCCCAAAAGGTGCAGGGTGACAGTAGAGTCTCACCCCTGGGACTGTGAAAACAGTCCTTGGAGTGATTCTCCACAGGCCCAATACTGTACTAGACATGGGCCTTTCAGGGGTATCTAATTAACTTGGAAACCTTGGTTTCTTTCAAATTAATTTGTTTTTACTGGAAGTATCATTTGGATGCCTCTGATAAAAACTGAGACAAGTCCTGGTTTTTGGACCTGTCTGGATGGGCCCTCACTGACCATCCTATCTCTATTCCAACCCTTCTCTATCAAATCCAAACCTTGTCTGACTCTCAAAGAGATAATCCCCTGTTTCTATTACATTGATTTCCCCTGCAGCCCCCTTCACAGTTAAGGTGCAACCTGATCCCTTTGCATAGTGACTTTTTAAAGTTACTGCAGTGCTAGAAATTGGGCGGGGAGGGGGTTGAAGAAAATTTTCATTTAGAGAAGCAGAATCCATATTGTTGGGATGCCCACATTTTTCCCTTCCTCCTGGAAGCTATACCCCTGGAAGGTTTGTCCATTCATCTTTCATGGTGTATATAAGAGAACAATCTCTTTGCAAAATCTGGCCATTTCTCAGTGTAAACAGGGAATGGGATGTTCTTCTGAAATATTACCAAACCAGGAAGAAATAAGTAGTGTCGCATTAATTTTGCTGCTGTCTCCTGGTTAAAAAGAATAGTTTTCTTGATTTGTTTTATAACGCTAGCTTTAGCACGAGACCTAGGAAAGTAATTTTTCACTAAGTTTCTTTTTGAAGAAAGCAATTAGTATTTTTAGCAATTTTCTTCCCCCTGCAAGAAAGTTGTCAAAAACTAAGCAGTTTACAAACATTATTCACAATTTGGGAATTATTATATGCAAAAATCACATGTAGTTCTTTTGCGCACAAAATGCATTTCCCATGGATATTCCACATGTGATTGAAGGGAGATGTTGAAAAGCTGGAATGTGGAGGGTGACTAAAATGATCAAGGGTCTGGAGAACAAGCCCTATGAGGAGCAGCTTAAAGAGCTGGGCACGTTTAGCCTGCAGAAGAAAAGGATGAGAGGAGATATGATGAGGGCCATGTATAAATATGTGAGGGGAAGTCATAGAGAGGAGGGAGCAAGCCTGTTGTGGTGCTCAGAATTAGACACAGTATTCCAGGTGTGGTCTAACCAAGGCAGAATAGAGGGGTAGTATGACTTTGGCTTTTTTAGCTATAGCATCATGTTGTTGGCTCTTGTTTAACTTGTTGTTCATAAGGACTCCAAGATCTTTTTCACATGTACTGTCGAGCCAGGCATCATCCATTTTATATCTTTGCATTTCTTTCTTTCTTTCTTTCTTTCTTTCTTTCTTTCTTTCTTTCTTTCTTTCTTTCTTTTTTTTCTTTTTTTTTCTTTTTGCCTAAGTGGAGTATCATGCATTTGTCCCCATTGAACTTCATTTTGTCAGTTTCGGCTCTAATCTGTTAATATTGTTTTGAAATATGCTCCTAACCCTTCATCTAAGTCATTAATAAAGATGTTGAACAGGACCGGGCCCAGGACAGAACCCTGTGGCACTCCACTCTTTGGACATTATTCAGCAGAGGCTGGATAGCCATCTGTCAGGAGTGCATTTCAAGGGGTTTGACTTGATGGCCTTGTGATCTCTTCCAACACTATGATTCTATTAACCTATGGAATTTGTAGCCAAAGCTGTGCAAAGCAGCACTTCCAATAGGGCAACCAGTCCGGTCTATTCCATCTCACCTGCTGAAGGTCAGCAGCCTCTGTTTTGGTTAGGAGAGTTTCAGTCCACATAACCACCAGACTTTTGTTGTTTCAGATTTATGGTGTGGCCCACAGGGAGTGGAAAAAAGTCCTAGTTAATGAGGCTGAATCACATACAGCAGTGCAACAGTGAGCAATGAACACCTCCGCTGGAAGCCAAATCGGGGACTCGGGCAAATGTTAACATTTATACAACAAATCACCAGATGTTCAGAAGTATTCATTTTTCACTAGAAGATCCCGGTGAAAATAAATGCCATGCTGCTTATTTTCTCATTGTTTTGTATTATTTCAAGGGAACTTTTCATTTTGTGTTTCCCTTGAGAAATCGCTAGGAAGGGACCAATGTTTTTTAAAGAGCTAGTTCTCTAGGCACATCCCAAAGTTAGATTTGTTTTCCTGGCTGAGTTTCCTGATACCTCAGTTGCCCACATAGCAAGCACAGAAGGATCCCTCTAGGATCGTTTGCTAGCAGGACCTATGGGTTTTTCTGTCACACGATATGGTAATGATCACTGGGGAGCATAACATAGAAAAAGTACTTTAAGATTACAAATCCCAGAACTCACCAGCTGATGAGGTCACTGGGATTTGTAGTTCTAAAGAAACTTTGCTTTTTAAAAAATGTATTACAATATAAGTGCAATAATCAAACAAAGCAAAACAAATAAATAATAAACATTTATTTATTTATTATTTATCATATTTCTATCCTGCCTTTCTCGAACTCGAAGGTGACTCAAGGTGGCTTACAACCAAACAAACAAATAAATAACAGTAGCTTAAAAATCCAGAACTAACTAAAGAAACCTTACAAAGTTCTGTTGGAAATGTGTATATCAGTGAAGGACGCTCTTTAACATTTCAAAGCTGGACAAATGTGGCCAAGACCAACTAAAGCAGCATAGCTTTGTCTGAGTGCCCTTCCACACAGCCCTATATCCCAGAATACTGTGTAGTGTGATTGAATATGGAGCAGTTATGGACCTCTAAGGGCCCTTCCACACAGCCCTATATCCCAGAATATCAAGGCAGAAATCCCACATTATCTGAGTGTGGACTCAGATAGCCCAGTTCAAAGCAGATATTGTGGGATTTTCTGCCTTGATATTCTGGGATATATGGCTGTGTGGAAGGGCACTGAGCCTACAAGGAATAGGATATTCTACCCACACTTTAACTTATTCCTATGCTGAGTTAATTGAGTGCAAATTACATTTGCATTTTGAACTCATTTTCTGGCCCTTAAACTAATCAAAGAACAAAGAGGGAATGTGGTGGGATAGAAATGCAGACATTGGAACAGTTGGAAGATATATGGCTTTCCTCTTTTTGCACTTCTTCCCTTCCAATCTCTATCTATCTCCCTCATTATTTGTATGGACTAAAATACATTTCCTTTCAAGAAGCATATTTTTGATGAACATTTGACAACATTCTGTGTAGTTTTCAAACTCATTCCTCTTCTTGACACAGTGTCCTTCCACACAGACCTATATCTCAGAATATCAAGGCAGAAAATCTCACAATATCTGCTTTGAACTGGGTTATCTGAGTCCACACTCAGATAATGTGGGATTTTCTGCCTTGATATTCTGGGATATAGGGCTGTGTGGAAGGGCCCTAACTGTGTTTCTCTAAGGAAGGAGTTGGAAATTGCTTGGTGGAGGGCAATTTCTTTCCCCATTGGCCACACCAATCCTGGAAGTGTCATAATTTCTGGTCCTTATTTTCAGTCAATTGGTGACTCATGAGGGAGGAATAGCCCCCACTGTTATGGGTAGTTTGGCACAGTTTTCAGTAGACACTGCCATTAAAATGTGCTGAATTTCTTTAAAAATTACAATTGCAGTCTTTGGAGGACAGCTATGGAGATTCCAGGGCAAGGGAAAAAAGGGATCTGAGAGTCAAAGGAAGCTGGCTGGATACACTTTCCCAGACTTAATAGTTTGCACATATTTGAAATGTGCACATTTTCCCATCTACGTTGTTCAAATGTCGCAGCTGCCAAATAAGGCACTGTGAAATGCCCAAGGAAACCTCGTGGGTCACTCAATATATTTGTTACACTCAAATGCCAGTCTGGGTAATTGGGCCAAATAATACTGAGGATGAATGAAAAAGAAGAAGGAGAATCAAAATAGACCCACAACCAATTATCTCAAATGTGTTCTCTCCAAGCCAGGGCAATGGAGCAGGGGAAGAAAGGCTCTCACCAGCCACTGTGAAAAGGCATGCTAGAACAGTGTCTGAATGCTCCTCATCCTTTTAAAGACCAAAGCAATGGCAGTTGGGAATCTGGAGCTGAAAGACGCCTGAGGATGAGGCAGCAAATGCTGGTTAGTGAAAACTGCTCCTGAATTTTCCTAGTTATGTCCTTTTGTTTAACGGCAGAGCTCTGAGTGTCCCAGAAATCATTCTGGACCTCATAGAGATTGGCCAATATTTTTACAGATTAGAGCCTAAATCCAGTATTTATTCCCAACTAGAATACATTCAAATCAGTGGTTCTTACCATATTTATTCACGTATAAATCTAGACGTTTTAGTAAAAAAAATGTAGTGAAAAATAAGAACTTAATCCATCCTGAGAAAACCTAAAAGAAGTGCCAACCACATTTCTGACTTTTTTTTTGATACCTGATGTTTTCTTGTTGTTGTTTTTGTTGTTGTTGTTTTTTGGGGGGTGGATGGCTGGATGCAAGGTAGCACTGATATTTCCCCCTCTAAAGAATGTCCCTCAACATATCTATGGATCATATCAAAATCCATAATTTTGGTCCCCAAACCTGTTCTCCACTTATACATGAGACTGACCTATATATGAGTATATATGGCACATAGGATGAACCATTAGATTTAGGCAACAAACAGGGCTGCGAGGCCAAGCTTATCCTAGCAAAGCCCAATGAGTTTAGTACCAACGCCTGGGAGTGAACTTTGATCCTCTTGAAATGTCATGGAGTGTGAGCTCCTGCCAGAGTTGAACATAGTGCAGTGTTTCTCAACCTTCCTAATGCCGTGACTCCTTAATACAGTTCTCCATGTTGTAGTGACCTCCAGGCATAAAAATTATTTTTGTTGCTACTTGATAACCGTAATTTTGCTACTGTTATGAATCGTAATATAAATATCAGATTTGCAGGATGCATTTTCATTCACTCAACCAAATTTGGCACATATACCCAATACGCCCAAATCTGAATACTGGTGGAGTTGGGAGGAATTGATTTTGTCATTTGTGAGTTGTAGTTGCTGGGATTTATAATGAATCTACAATCAAAGAGCATTCTGAACTCCACCAATGATGGGATTGAACCAAACTTGCAAATAGAGCTCCCATGACCAACAGAAAATATTGGAAGCGTTTGGTGGGCATTGCCCTTGAGTTTTGGAGTTGTAGTTCACCTACATCCAGAGAGCACTGTGGACTCAAACAATGATGGATCTGGACCAAACTTGGCACAGATACTCAGTATGCCCAAATGTGAATACTGGTGGAATCTGGAGAAAATAGTCCTTGACATTTGGGAGTTGTGGTTGCTTGCACTTATAGTTCACCTACAATCAAAGAGCATTCTGAAGCCCACCAATGATAGAATTGGACCAAACTTCTCACACAGAACCCCCATGCCATGAAGGGGCTTGCTGGCATGAGCTTCCCTCCAACCTCTCATGCTTTCCCTCACCCACACATGTACACCACTTTGCCATACGCCAATCACCGCAAAGGAGTGCTTTTGTTGGGAAAATTCACCATCTGTTTCCAAAAAGAAAGAGAAGGATAGCCTTCTCTGCCAGAGGGGTTCCTAAGAACATCAGAAATATATTTTTTCTGATGGTCTTTGGCAACTGCTCTGAAACCCCCTCACGACCCCCCCCCCCCCCCCCCCCAGGGTCCCAATCCCCAAGTTGAGAAACATTGCCATAGTGGGTTAGATGGAGCAGTAGTCTCTCAGGTTTCAATGTTTTAGTGGAGAAAGAGGATATTTCAGCTCTACTAATATTTAATTTTGATTAACCATTTTTTAATCAGTGTGAATGCCTATGGTTACAATTCTCATGCTGGTTATCTTCCATTTCACAGGACTGGTTGCTATTAATCTACTCGTTTTTCAACTGTAAATACAGCAATGGCATGGATATTAATGTCTTTGTCCTAGTGCATATTTTTAAAAATAGCTCAGAAAACAGCCTTCTTATTTGTGCACGTGTGTATAACAAACAATGAAAGAGGGTTATGTTTTCATCAAAGCTTTTTATAAATCTTGCTATTATTTCATAACGCCAGTCCAAACTAGGATAGACAATAACTCTACTAACAAACACATCCTTAAACACAACCAACTCAATAATGACGGCATTGGACAAGGAATGGAAATGGATCATGAGATCGGAATCTGATTCTAAGTGTGGCGTTGATGACTATGTGTTTGTTTGTATTGTGTGTCTTATACATTGTTTAGTGTTGTTTTTACTGTAAACCGCATAGAGTCGCCGCTTTAGGCTGATATATGCGGTATACAAATGGAGTAAATAAATAAATAAATAAATAAATTAAGCTAAATACACTAAAAGTGTGCAGGTACAACTGCACCAGGAGCTCCAATTTTGTTTGCTTTGCATTTAATGTTTTAGTACTAAGTTTCAGGGACTGTGCAGATAGGTGGCTTCTTTTGGCTGCAATCATAGGGCAAGCCACCTGTCAATTATAGTTAGGTTCCCTGGTCCCACCCCCTTTTGGGTTTTGGAGGGATTAGGAGCCAGTTTGGGTTCAGTCCACACAGAGAAGCCTTTCATGCAGGACATAATACCAAGAGCTCCTGTAGAAACCTTCATACAGCCCCACAGCTTGGCCAGAAGATATACAGCCTTACAGCTCCTTCGCTGAGGGATTTCAGCCGGCCATCACTGAAACCTGAACTCCTTTTCCCTTGGAAGTCTACAAAGCGCTGCTTGGTAAGGGTCACTTGCGGAAGCCAGAAGCAGTTGGTACCAGGTGCAGAGGCTCCACGCCAACAGAGGCAAAGACAGACTGCCCAGATTAGAAGTTAAGGATTTCCCCATTAGTTAAATTACAGTTTATGAAGATAGTGCCTGTTCCCAGTGAACAAGATTGAGAGAGCCAATAGACTGTTAAGAAAGCTTTAAAGTACCTGTTTGTTTTCATCAATAAAGAACATTGTTGAACCTTTAAACAATCTAAGGACTCTGTTTTAAGGAAATCCAAGGGCCTTTAATCTGAGGCAGCCCCGGAGTCCCATTGGGCACACAGAATTTATGTCCTGTCTACAGTCTTATGCACAGGCCCAGTGTGCGACAGCACAAAAAGGAAAAATGTTTTTACCAACTCTTCCGTTGCATAAATTAATAAGATCCATCTTTCAATAAATTGATTGTTCTGCAGATATTTCAGTTCTTGTTTAGAAGTAGTTGATTCAATGGCTTTAGTGTTTAATGCACCTACACTTTTCTCTGTACACCTTGGTTCTTGTTTTTCACACTATATGGTTATAGAATACCTCTCTTATCTGGATTCTGCCTTATATACCTGCTGATCTCGATATATATCTTGTTGTGTGCCTTTGAGTCAACTCTGATTTACACTAAGCCTACTGTAGAGGGATTTTTTGCAAGACTTTTTCAGGGAAGGTTTGCTGTCCTTGCTCTCCTCTATGGCTGAGAGTGCAGGATTCATCCAAGGTCATCCAGTAGCTTTCCATGGCTGAGCAGGCCTTTGGAGCAAGTACTCCGTGAGCCCTCATCCAACACTCAAACCACTACATCTTGGTGAGTTCCCTCCCCTCAGTTCCTTATGTTCTGAAGAATGTATAGTTTTAATGACCCTTTTTAAAAAATGAAACTGCATTGTCTCAATTCACTTCCTTTCCAACCAAAACTGGCATCCGTAACACGAAGCCGCTGAAGAACAGCCAAGAGCTGATGTACAATGAATTCCATCCAAGTTATTAAAAAAACACACACACACAAGAATCCTATTGCACTTTAAAGACTAATATATTTATTATGACATAAGGCTAGAATTAAGTTTGATGTAAGGCCATGAATACAATGGGAGACACGAGATTAGGCATGGAAAGAAATTTAATTGGTCTTGACAGTTTTGACAAAAGTAACATTTTAATACCTCCAAAAACGTCATATGAGAAAATGTGCATTTTGCCTTGAGCATTCACCCATTAACAAGGCTGATGGGGATGTTTTGAGAAAAAATGGTGCACTTTAAAATTTGACTGGGTAAAAGGCACAAAACTAGGACAAAATTTGTAAAAACTAGTTTTAGTTTTAGCATCCAAACTCTGGTCCTCCATATATTTAACACAGCTAGTAAATCACCAGCAGTTATAAGATCTATCAACTGAAAGGTTGCAAGTTCAAGCTGCCGACTGTCAGCGTGAGCTGCCGACTGTCAACCCAGCTCATTGTTTACCTATGCAGTTCAAAAACAGCTTTAGCTGTAATTAGAGAAATTGGGTACCACTAAAAGCGGGGGAGGTGTTTTACGATACCATAAAGAAGGAAGATCAGAAAGTGCTGGGTGACCAAAAGGAAGGAAGAAGGCTTAGCACAGCTGGTAAATCACCAGCAATTATAAGATCTATCAACCAAAAAGTTGCAAGTTCGAAGCCCCGATCAGTGTGAGCTGCCGACTGTCAGCCCAGCTCACTGTTTACCCAAGCAGTTCAAAAACAGCTTTAGCTGTAATTAGAGAAATTAGGTACTGCCAAAAGCGGGGGAGGTAGAAGGAAGGAAGATCATAAAATGCTGGGAAATAATAATAATAATAATAATAATAATAATAATAATCTTTATTTATACCCCGCCACCATCTCCCCGATGGGGACTCGGGGCGGCTTACATGAAGCCAAGCCCAAACAACAAATTACAGCAGAATAAAACTGAAAACGCAAACCAAAAATGCAGACAATAAACAACAACATCATAATTACGTAAAACATGTGACTGCATAACGATATAAAATTACAATAAACACAATCACAGTGACAATGGGTGGGCTACATGTAATGATTAAAAGAAAAACTAATTAAAAACTCATTAAAAACTCAGGTGAGATAAAGGAAAAGCTGGTTATTTGAGGAGGAGGGCTCATCATAGCGGAGGTTGTGGAATCAAGCTTTCCCACATGGAGGGGGACATATACTCCAATGACAGGAGGTTGAATTTACTCTGCTTGTTCCCTTTTTTTCCATTTCTTGTACAGAAAACCCTGGTTTCTATGCATATGGTGCTCCTCAGAACTACTCCCTAATTTTGGATCCATACTACCTGAATACATTTGTAATTTGTTTCTGATTGTGGAAGCCTTTTCCATTTCTGTACAAGAAATGGGAAATAAGGGAACAAGCAGAGTAAATTCAAAGGCAGACCAGCATCAAGGTAGTCTGGAGTCCAAGTACAAAGGGCGATCTAAGAGTATGAAAAGTCCAATGCCAGTCAGGGAGTAGTCAAAGGCAATAATCCAAGGAGCAAACTGTGGTCCAGGAAGCAACAGAGCAAAGGATATCAAATGATGCCACAGGGAGATGTAGAGTAGTTCTCTACAACAGTGGAATAGCCTTGGCTGTGCTCATTTATTGCTCTCTTTAAAATGAGCATAGCCAGCCAAATTCCCTCAGAATGTTCCTTTTAAAGCTAACCAGGGCTTTTCTTGCTCATTTGTAGAGGGATGAAGTGGCTCAGTATTTAGCTATAGGTCTCCAGAGTGGTGTGAGACAGATCAGGTTCTCCTTCCAATAGTTCAGGGGCAGGTCTGCTAGTCTTTTCTGGTTCCAACTAGAGCCTATTTTCTTGACTCTTCTCTGCTCTCATCTCAGCAGATCTCAATGATATATCTTGACCCCAATGTCATTTGACAGCCTATGGGGCTTGGCTGTAAGAGAAGGAAAGGCACTGATCTCAGTCCTTGATGACATATGGCTAGAATTAAGTTTGATGTAAGTCTGTCCCACCACCAACTGAGGTCTGGACTGATGGTGGGATCTCACTTGCTGGTGGAATGTAATAAAAAGTTTTCTCTGAAGATCTCAAAAAAGTGTGCAGTTTTCATGGGAATGGATAATCCTCAGTATGGGTCAACTCACTGTATTCCGACCTATTGCATCCAGTCTGTCTTGTATGGATTGGACAATTGAAATGCGACTCCCTTTTTCACCCTGTGGTGGACAACATTTCCATATCTTCAGCCTCAAAATTCACCCCTAAGGGGTTGAGGTCTATTTCTGGTTTTCATTTCTGGAATCCAGTGCCAGTTTTCATCTAGTTTTCAGTGTAGAGGAGCCCCCGGTGGCGCAGTGGGTTAAACCCCTGTGCCGGCAGGACTGAAGACCGACAGGTCGCAGGTTCGAATCCGGGGAGAGGCGGATGAGCTCACTCTATCAGCTCCAGCTCCTCATATGGGGACATGAGAGAAGCCTCCCACAAGGATGATAAAAAAATCAAATCATCCGGGCGTCCCCTGGGCAACGTCCTTGCAGTCAGCCAATTTTCTCACACCAGAAAATTGCAGTTTCTCAAGTTGCTCCTGACATGACAAAAAAAAGTGTAGAGGCACATTCAGAAGTTTTATAGGAAAAACACTGCTCCAGGTAGCATTTTGGAACATTTTTCCACTTTGATTTTTTTAATGGGGCAGTGCAGACATACAACCCATGGACTGCTTACTGTCCAAAGGCCAAATTCTCCCCACTCTCAATTGACAGCTTTGAAGATTATGACCATCAGTATTTTTTAACAGTACTGGAGCCCCTGATGGCACAGCAGGTTAAACTTCTGAAATGCTGAAGTTGCTGACCGAAATGTCAGCAGTTCAAATCTGGGAAGCAGGATGAGCTCCTGTTGATAGCCCTAGCTTCTGCCAACCTAGCAGTTTGAAAACATGCAAATGTGAGTAGATAAGTAGGTACCACTCTGGTTGAAAGGTAGCAACTCTCCATACAGTCATGCTGGCCTCATGACCTTGGAGGTGTCTACGGACAATGCCGGCTCTTTGGCTTAGAAATGGAGATGAGCACCAACGCCCAGTGTCAGACATGACTAGTCTTAACATCAAGGAGAAATATTTACATTTACCTTACTTTTTAACAGGACTTGGAAACAAACCATGAATTAGTGTGGAACTGTGGGGTGCCAGTCATTTTACAGGAGTTTTGAAGGTAAAGAAAGCCAGTATGTTTTGTATTAAGAGTTATATGAACCACCAGTTGGTGGATCACAGACACACCCACAGATATATTTTGGAAAATTTACTTTAATAGACTACATTTCATAGAATCATAGAATCATAGAATCAAAGAGTTGGAAGAGACCTCCTGGGCCATCCAGTCCAACCCCTGCCAAGAAGCAGGAATATTGCATTCAAATCACCCCTGACAGATGGCCATCCAGCCTCTGTTAAAAGCTTCCAAAGAAGGAGCCTCCACCACACTCCGGGGCAGAGAGTTCCACTGCTGAACGGCTCTCACAGTCAGGAAGTTCTTCCTCGTGTTCAGATGGAATCTCCTCTCTTGTAGTTTGAAGCCATTGTTCCGCGTCCTAGTCTCCAAGGAAGCAGAAAACAAGCTTGCTCCCTCCTCCCTGTGGCTTCCTCTCACATATTTATACATGGCTATCATGTCTCCTCTCAGCCTTCTCTTCTTCAGGCTAAACATGCAGCTCCTTAAGCCGCTCCTCATAGGGCTTGTTCTCCAGACCCTTGATCATTTTAGTCGCCCTCCTCTGGACACATTTCCAGCTTGTCAATATCTCTCTTGAATTGTGGTGCCCAGAATTGGACACAATATTCCAGGTGTGGTCTAACCAGAGACCTCTCTCTAACATGGTTATTTTTTAATTCTAAAAAAAAACTTGTGCCAGTTTTTCTGTCTAATGTTACCAATCAAAATTAGGGGTGTAGATGCAGGGGAAGAAAGACAACTGAGGGCCTACCAGACAAAATGTACCCCAATCCCCGAATTTCTAGCCTTTTCCTAGAAAATCATCTACACCTAAAACTCTGCTGTGTTCACATTATTTTTGTAATTTTGCCTACCGCTTTTCTTTAAGTGCCTAAATTATATTTCTAAATGTTTATCTGATGTTTTAACTTACTACAGTGACACAAAAAATAATTAGGGGGCAGAATTCTCATTCAGGATCAATGACTTTGGCTTGCCCTCCCTCCCCACCTCTTCAGTAGTTACACTCTTGTTTCCCACCACAGCCATCCAACCAAATGTCCACAAGCAGGGGATGAAGTCAGTATCCTTCCTGTGGATTTTCAGAGGCATATGGCTTCTGAATGTGGAGATTCCATTGAGCCAATGATAAATCCATGCTCCATGAATTTTTCTAATCCCCTCTTAAAAGCTTCTACTCCATTGGCCATGAATGTGTTTAGACTTGCAGGCTCGCATCTTTAACAGCTCTAGTATACCCCAAGGCAATGGAAACCAATGCAAGGTCACTTTTTTTGGCTGAAAATAAGTACGTGAAATACTGGTGTACATATAACTGGCTAACATTCCTATCACAAAACTACAAAGAAACTCAGAAAGATGAGTTAATATAAGAGAGGCAAAGGACAAACTAATAAATGACATTTAAACGTTAGATTGTAAAAGAGCTGGAGGTCGCAGGCAGAATTTTCTTCATGGAGTGTTTTGTGGTTTGTAACCTTTGAAGATACTGGTACTTGCAATATCTGCAGAGCTTGCCTTAAGATTTGGGGAGTTGTAATCCAAAAGGGACCTTTTCCAAGTGCTGAATGTTGCCACGTGTTTTCCCATGTGATAATCACAGAAGCATAACAATAATCATCTGCATGCTGCATGTATCAGGTTTTTTTTCCCTCTTGATCTATGTTCCTTCTACAATGCCTTCTTCTCAAACAGAGCCTACAAGACTTGGTATTTCTTGATGACCTCCCATCCAAGGACTAACAATGAGTGACCCTGCTTATTTATTTTATTTATTTTATTTCTCACCCCTGAGGGGGGACTCAGGATGGCCTCACAGAAAACACCATTCGGTGCTATCATAATGATAAGAACAATCAACAAATTCATTAAAACAAAACATCAAATAAACCGTTGTTGTAACGCACCAATTAAAATCTGGGTCCGGGTCAATTCATTGTCACTTTGAAATTGCTTTTGTCTTCTTCGTACAAGCAGCTATTCAAGGGTCAAGCACAAGATCCCACAGCCAAGTCTTGAGTTTCCTTCTAAAGGACAGGAAGGAAGTGGCCAGTCTTATGTCTTTGGGGAAGGAATTCCACAGACGAGGAGCCACTGTTGAGAAGGCCCTGTCTCTTGTCTCCACCAATCGCATTTGCAACAGCAGTGGGATTGAGTGCAGGGCCTCTCCAGATGATCTTAAACTTCATGATGATTCATAGCAGGAGATACTTTCGGACATGTAGTGTGGGCCAGAACCATTTATTGCTTTAAAGCAGTGGTTCTCAACCTGGGGTCCCCAGATGTTTTTGGCCTTCAACTCCCAGAAATCCTAACAGCTGGTAAACTGGCTGGGATCTCTGGGAGTTGTAGGCCAAAAACATCTGGGGACCCCAGGTTGAGAACCACTGCTTTAAAGGTAGCAGATGGGCAACCTTTGATCCTTAGATCAGACATCTAGATGGCTAGATGACTGAGCCCTTATGAAGGTCCTGGTAGACTTCACCTCTGATGCCATACATTTCACATCTGGCTATGGGAAAGCACTGTGGCAATTGTGGCTGTAGCCCACAAAACAAGAATGATGGCAATCCCTGCAGCACCCCAAGAAAAAACATACACATAAGTAAGAGAAATGTATGGAAACACAGTTCCCCAACAGGATGTCAACCAGAAGCTACTCTTATTAATATTTAAGTTACTAAGAGGATGCTGGCAATGTCATTCATTAAAGCTGGTCTACATGGGCAAGTTGTACTGGTATATTTTTGTCCCAGAGCACTCTCTGGTCCAACATGTACCTGCTGAGTCCAGGGCCATTGTCCAGATCATCCACCCATCCTTGAACTGGCCCATCACCTTGTCCTGTGTTGCTATCACCAGTCCTTGTTGACTATGGAGCATACTGCAAGTCAGTCAGTCAGTCAGTAGCCCTTATTTCGGTCAACAAACCATTGGCTAAGTCAAGTGAAAGTAGGATGATGAAATACAACAATTAACAATTAATAACATCACATTTGGCAAGTATCTGACCATCACCTGTTGTATCTACTGATGCCAGACTGAAGGGCCCACACAATGAACAAGGAGGGGGGTAGCACAATCCCCTCCTTCTTCCTGGTCCCATGGCCACTCCATTTTGACATCAACAGATGTGACTGAAATGGCCAGTTACTTGAAGATATCTCCATGACCAGCAAGGAGAGGTGTCTGCAACATGGAACAAGCCACCTATTCCTGCTGCTCAGGGCAGGGGTGATGGTACAGTATCCATCTGAGCAATGGATGGGGCTGAAGCAAACCCAATTCCATTATGAAGATAGTTATAAAGCCCATGGATACTCCAGTTTCCTGCAATCCTTTACATATCCCCTTACGTTACCTAAGGCAGAGCCAATTCAGATTCAGGGCAAAAACAGGATACTGAAGTTTCTATGAAGACAGCTGGTAGTGGATTCAAGGTGTGTTCTGTAGGCAATCCATAAGAGGATACCAGTGTTGACTTCCACAAAACTCCACTTTTAAGAGAGAGCTGGAAGGTAGTTGCATTAGATTCTTGCTCCAACTTCAGAGCAGCCTTAACTTTCATAAACATTCATTTAGATTTTCTCATTTTACTCAATGACTTAATGGTGGACCAAAATTGCATGCAATTAAAATCAGTCCACTGGAAATTCCTGTCTATTGGCTCTCTTATTTATTTAATTTCTCTCTCAGACTCACTCTCTTGCTCTCCCTTGTACACTCTCTCCCTTTCTCATACAAACACATACACACACACACACTCTTTCTTCCAGAAAAAGAATTAAAGTGATGGCCATGGCCTTGGTTCCTTCATTTGAACTTCAGTGCTTGAGCTGCATTTTCCTATTACCTCTGCAGCTCTGCCTTTGTTGTGTTATTGAAGAAAAAGTAATTTATGATTGCTGGTCTTCAAGCCCCTAATTATTTCTGGTGGTGGTTCCTGTTTATTAACTGAAGAGTTGCTTCCTAATCTCCAGGCCTCCCCTCGGCATTCAGTGCATATGAAAAGCTAAAGCCCTTGGGGAAGAAACTTTCCAAACATTATCATGCCTTCCCCATCTCCTCTCCTTCCATTTCCCTGATGGATGTTGCGGCAGCTAATACGTGGTAGTGTATTCCTCTCTATGGGTGCATCTACACTGTAGATTTAGTGCTGTTTCACACTACTTTAAATACCATGGCTCAATGCCATGGAATCATGGGAGTTGTCATTTTACAAGGCTTCTCTGCCAAAGACTGCAGATGCCTCACCAAACTACAACTCTCAGAATGTCAAAGCATTGAGCCATGGCAATTAAAGTGGTGTCAAACTCCATTAATTCTACAGTCTAGATGTATGTTTGAGACATCCATGCATAGTATCAGATACAATCATGTATGTGGGTCATTTGAGAAAGCAGACATGTACTTTGAAGAAGGGGGTATAGCAAGGTTTTCTTTTGATCATGTTGATTTGAGCTGGTTGTGGCTTTCCATTTAAGTCTGGTCAGGTGGTTATCAGCTTCCACATCAAAGGAATTTTATTTATTGATTGATTTACTATATTTGTATACCGCCCTTCTCAGCCCTTAGGTGACTCAGGGTGGTTTACAGTGGCAACGATTTGATGCCCAAAAACACCATAAAACATTAACACATAATATTAAACCATAACAAGAATACTAAAAGCATACATCATTTGCATCTCCTAATAAAAACAGTGTCCCATCTTGTCGTCCAGTTGTTCTAATTCCTATGTCTTTTACCCTGCATTTTCAAATGCTTGCTCAAACAACCAAATCTTGACTCTCTTCTGAAGTGTTAAAAGGGAGGGGGCCGATCTAATGTCTCCAGGAAGGCTGTTCCATAGCTGAGGGGCCACCACTGAGAAGGCCCCGTCTCTCATCCCCACCAAACGTGTTTATAACGCAGGCTTCCCTGGACTATCTTAAAGTCGTAGCAGGTTTATAAGGGAAGATGCATTCAGACTTCAGTTGGGCCAGAACCATTTAGGGCTTTATAGGCTAAAGCCAGCACTTTGAATTGTGCCTGGTAGTAGACTGGCCGCCAGTGGAGCTGGCGCAACAGAGGAGTTGTATGCTCCCTAAGCGTCACTCCTGTTAGTAATCTGGCTGCCGTCCATTGGATCAATTGAAGCTTCTGAACAGTCTTCAAAGGCAACCTCACATAGAGCGTGTTGCAGTAGTTTATACGGGATGTAACCAGAGTGTGGATTACCATAGCCAAGTCAGACTTTCTAAGGTACAGGGTCAGCTGGGGCACAAATTTTAACTGTGTGAATGCTCCCGTGGTCACTGCTGAAACCTGGGGTTCCAGGTTCAGCGATGAGTCCAGGATCACACCCAAGCTGCAAACCTGCATCTTCAGGGGGAGTGTAACCCCATCCAACACAGGCTGTAACCCATGCCATGTTTGATATAGGGTTTTGACTTTGAAAGGACCTATCCAAGGTTCTGAACCTTCTTCTGGTGTGATCAGCAGGACTTTGAATACAACATTCACTGGAAGGGCTTTTCTTTTTCAACTACAAACATCCAAGATGTAACAAGTTATTTTCACTATTTTTTTCTTGCATGGGATATTTGGTTGCTCTAGTTTGATTATTTTGCCTGTTGATGCCATTTTGTTCATCTTCTTTAAAAAAAATTGTTATTTTGATTACATTTTCGGCCAGAATTGTTTTAATTCGTTTTTATTGTAAACTGCCTTGGGAGCTGCCTGATGAGTACAGAAAATGAATGAATACCTTTTTAAAAAACAGAGAAAATGAAGATTTTTGTGGAGGAAGGGGATATTGTTAGGTACTTTGCATTGATAATCATCATATATACGTCGAGCCAAAGTTTTTCATCCTTTTAATGAATAAATGTGGCAGCTAGGATAATGGTGTCAAGTAAAAAAACAGGCAGGGCTCCTCTACCTTTAATAGTTACATAAATAATGCAATAGAATTCTAGGAAATGCAGATTGGTGAGAGACCAGCACAATTTGTCAGAGAAGGCTAAAGACCTTGTAAAACTATAACTCCCAGGATTGCATAACATTGAGCCATGGCTATTAAAGCATTATCAAACTGCTTTTTTTTATTTAGATCAGTGGTTCTCAACCTGTGGGTCCCCAGATATTTTGGCCTTCAACTTCCAAAAATCTTAATAACTGGTAAACTGGCTGGGATTTCTGGGAGTTGTAGGCCAAAACACCTGGGAACACACAGGTTGAGAACCACTGGTTTAGATGCACCCCAAGTCTCACTTTCTCAATACAAGTAGTTTCTTTTTCAGTATTTGTTCAAATGGCTTTTATTTTCAGTTGATTCCACTTGCTTTCATCAGTCATCTCATGTGCTTTGATTGGCTATGTAGAATGGTGATCTCATTCATTTCTCCCTCTGTTTCCTGATTGGATGAGATCAAGGAAGAAGGGAGTAGAAACCATTGGAAACAGGCCCGTAACCATGATTTTGTTTCGGGGGGGGGGGGGGGGTTGGGTGGGGGGGGGGGAGTCTGAGTGAAAGAGGGTCTACCCTAGCAAACCTTTTGTATCATTACCCCAATACCCCCAAGCACCCCCCCCCCCCAGCTACATGCCTGATTGGGGAGAAATGACATGGAAGTAGCAGCAACTCAAAAATCTCCCTGGTTCTTGAAGGATTTTCATTGAAAACTGGAGTAGAAATGACCTCATTCACACTGCACAATTATAGTGCAATTACTGCACTTCAGCTTCCATAGTTCCATCCAGTGGAATCCTGGGGTTTGTAGTCTAGTGCGGAAATGGAGTTATCTGGCTGGGAATTCTAAATAACCTTTTCCCTAAACTGCAAATCCCAGCATTTTGTGGGGTGAAACCATGACAGTTACAGTAGAATAGCTGCATTATAATTATGTGTAGTGAATAGGCTCTGGGTCTAAACACACCAGACTTCAAAAGACCATTATCTCTCATTCTCACAGAGGACTTTGAGATGATCATGGGGAGCAATCTCACTATTTTCTTCCTGACTAAAAAATGCCAGATTGAAAAAGTAGTGGTGGTTATTCCTAGATCTTTAGTGGTTTAATGGTTATGTAGAAGAGCCAGTGTGGTGAACATTGCACTGCCACTCTAGAGACCAGAATTCATTTCCGCAGTTGGCAATGGAAACCTACTGGATGAGTCACATATTCATAGAATCATAGAATCATAGAGTTGAAAGAGACCTCATGGGCCATCCAGTCCAACCCCCTGCCAAAAAGCAGGAAAATTGCATTCAAATCACCCCTGACAGATGGCCATCCAGCCTCTGTTTAAAAGCTTCCAAAGAAGGAGCCTCCACCACACTCCGGGCAGAGAGTTCCACTGCTGAACAGCTCTCACAGTCAGGAAGTTCTTCCTAATGTTCAGACAAAATCTCCTTTCTTGTAGTTTGAAGTCATTGTTCCACGTTCTAGTCTCAGCAGAAAACAAGCTTTCTCCTTCCTCCCTGTGACTTCCTCTCACATACTTATACATGGCTATCATGTCTCCTCTCAGCCTTCTCTTCTTCAGGCTAAACATGCCCAGCTCTTTAAGCCGCTAGTCATAGATCTTGTTCTCCAGACCCTTGATCATTTTAGTTGCTTCCTCTGGACACATTCCAGCTTGTCAATATCTCTCTCCAATTGTGGTGGCCAGAATTGAACACAGTATTCCAAATGTGGTCTAGCCAAAGCAGAATAGAGGGGTAGTGTGACTTCACTGGATCTAGACCCATTGG
>NW_026847438.1:15867403-16086693 GCF_025583915.1 Anolis sagrei ordinatus
AGAGTTCCACTGCTGAACGGCTCTCACAGTCAGGAAGTTCTTCCTCATGTTCAGATGGAATCTCCTATCTTGTAGTTTGAAGTCATTGTTTCGTGTCCTAGTCTCCAGGGAAGCAGAAAACAAGCTTGCTCCCTCCTCCCTGTGGCTTCCTCTCACATATTTATACATGGCTATCATATCTCCTCTCAGCCTTCTCTTCTTCAGGCTAAACATGCCCAGCTCTTTAAGCCGCTCCTCATAGGGCTTGTTCTCCAGACCCTTGATCATTTTAGTCACCCTCCTCTGGACACATTCCAGCTTGCCAATATCTCTCTTGAATTGTGGTGCCCATGTAGGGAGCATTACAGTAATCCAGACGGGATGTCACTAAGACATGGACTATCATAGCCATATCTGCTGTCTCAAGGTACGAGTACAGCTGGCATCCTAGCTACCTCTGACACCTGAGATTCCAGGGTCAGCTATGAGTCCAGGATTACCCTCAAGTTATGTACCTCTGTCTTCAGGGGGAGTGCAACCTCATCCAACATAGGCTGTTAAACGTATACCCAGGATTTGTTGTTGTTTACTGACTTTAGGTCAACTTTGAATTATGGTGAACCTGTGAATGGAAGACTTCCAAGTCGCCTCAAGTAAAAGCCCAATAGGCTCCGCATTTTGGGGCCTACCTGGGTGGGTCCCAAGTGAACAAGATTCTACCTTCCAGATCAAGGAAAGATAACTACAACTAGATACATGTTGCTCACCCATAATGGCTATTGATTCTTTTCCCTTGATCCCTAATAACTCAGATGTTGATTTGTATTGGTTATGCAAATCATGCCAGTGTATAGATTATGTAAGTGTTTCCATCTCCCAAATCCCTATTTTGCCTCTGGTATTGTTCCTCCAGCCAGTATAATCAGTAGGTTTTCTCTTATTTGTTTTACGTTTCTGTACATCAGTGCTTAGGAAAGTTCTTTTTTTGGATAGCAGCTCTCAAAACATAGCCGGTAGCTATGCTAGCTGGAATGTTATGGAGTTTGTCATCCAAGCTGTCAAAATTAAATGTTGTTTTACCGCATTTAGTGTCAGTGGACTGAAACAAACCTCAATGAAATCATCTCTATTTAGAAAATCTAGTGGGATGTTTTATTTGACAATGTCTTCACTTTCATGTAAATTAATATAATGTAATTTAGTATTTTTTAGGTGTCAAAAATTGCTAGGATATTTTAAAAAGTGTTGAAGTTGGGCTGTTTGACAATACCTCTGTATATATCCCATGCTATAACCAAGGAACTCTGGGTAGTGTAAAATAAAATCATTTTAATTCGTTGAGGATTTTTAGTATTATTTATATCATATATTTTTTCCCAAGAATGGAACATAAAGTGGCTTACATATTAAAGAGATTACATTTAAAAACATACAAAACTCAACATTAGAACTGAATTGAACTAATAAGCATATTAAAAACATACAATCTATCGCCCCATCTACACTGTCATACAAAATCCAGATTATCTGCTTTGATAATCTACAACAACCCAACATGAATTGCGATTATTTAATGTATCATGTTTATTGATACTTAATGTGTCATAACCAGGAGCTACTTATCATAGAATCATAGAATCAAAGAGTTGGAAGAGACCTTATGGGCCATCCAGTCCAACCCCCCTGCCAAGAAGCAGGAATATTGCATTCAAATCACCCCTGACAGATAGCCATCCAGCCTCTGTTTAAAAGCTTCCAAAGAAGGAGCCTCCATCACACTCCAGGGCAGAGAGTTCCACTGCTGAACAGCTCTCACAGTCAGGGATTTCTTCCTCATGTTCAGATGGAATCTCCTTTCTTGTAGTTTGAAGCCATTGTTCCGCGTCCTAGTCTCCAAGGAAGCAGAAAACAAGCTTGCTCCCTCCTCCCTGTGGCTTCCTCTCACATATTTATACATGGCTATCATATCTCCTCTCAGCCTTCTCTTCTTCAGGCTAAACATGCCCAGCTCCTTAAGCCACTCCTCATAGGGCTTGTTCTCCAGACTCTTGATCATTTCAGTCGCCCTCCTCTGGACACATTCCAGCTTGTCAATATCTCTCTAATCCTGCCGTATAATCCAGAGTATCAAAACAGATAATCCAGATTATCTGATTTATATGGATTATATGAGTCTACATTGCCATATAATCCAATTCAAAGCAGATAATCTGGATTTTATTTGACGGTATAGATGGGACCACATTATATAAGTTAGGGTAGACCCACAGGGCTTTGAAGATCATAACCAGTCCTTTGAATTGTGCCTGGAATCTATTTGAAAGCCAGTTCCAAACACTGAAAAGGCTGACCGTCATTTAAATAGACCCAAGCCACTTGAAACAATCTAGCAAATTTAAATATTTTTTTTAAAAAACTAGACAAAATATTTTAAATCAATTTAAAACCAGGCACATGTTCAAATTTGGATTAAATCAACTGATTCTACAAAATCCCCATATTTTAACATGGGCCTCTTTAGGGGAAGGTATTCCATAACGTTTGACACAAAACCACTACAAGCAGTAGTACAGCAATCACAGTAGTAATGGTTTTTTACAACTTATATGCTTCAATAATGGACATATATACTAAGAACATAAAACTGTTGTAAACACAGAGTATTGTCACAATGCTTCCCTTCTGGAGAGCAGTTTACAGATCATTCAAAAAACGTCGCAAGTTTATAATCATAAATACTTTAGAGAAGACTTCTCCTTGAGGGCGTGGATTCTGTTTTCTCTTGTAAGTAGAAAGAAGTTTATAAATTCAAAAATCAATAAAAAGATCATTCTCAAATGAAACTGTTATATGGAGATTCCGTTTCCTTGTAGAGGATTTCCACATCAAGGATTTCCAATTATCAGACTGGTTCTGACTATCTTAAGTATCCAGTTCTCTTAAAAAGGTGCTCTGCATTCATTTGATTCCATAGCATGATTCCATAATGTTTTCCATTTCTATGCATAGTTAGGATAGCTGGACAGCAAAGAAAACTAAAAGGAAGAAAATCAATTTATTTGAAGAATTCTATAGTAATTGTGGACTATGAAAAAGACAAGTAAAATGGTCCTAGAGCAAAGCAAGTCTGAGTTTTCATAGAAGCCAAGATGACAAATCTGAAAGTGTCATACATTGGTCACATCATGGGAAAACATGATATGAACAATAATATCATACAATAATAATAATGATTATCATTACATTATTATTATTATTATTATTATTATTACATTATTATTATTATTATTATTATTATTATTATTATTATTACATTATTGCATTATTATTATTTTACTGACACAAAAGCACAGTATGTCACAGCAAACGAGATCTATATGCTGGAATTCCTATCACAAAATCAAAAGTCGAACACTTCCCAAGCATCTAGGACTGTGTAATGTATTTTCAAACGATGCGCACAGATCCAAGGGAGGTGGCCTTTTGCAGTTGGCAGATCATGATTTTGTCGATGTTGATTGTTTCCAAATGCCGGCTGAGATCTTTTGGCATGGCACCCAGTGTGCCAATGACCACTGGGACCACCTGTACTGGATTATTATTATTATTATTATTATTATTAAAATAATGATTGGCAAGGTAGAAGGCAGCAGGAAAAGAGATTTCTAGAAAGAACACCTCCCAAGAATCTCTAGGTTTTCTGATGTGATTCTATGGAAGACTCAAATGCTTAGAGAGCTGTTCTCTCAGGAAAAAAATGCAGTTTCTTTATTCACCATTTTTCACATTCTTGGGGTCCTGTGCTCCTAACACCAGCAAATATGGAAGGCTGACTGCCCTAATTCTAATAGTAGTCATTGCAATGTAATATCTGAGTTTTGTTTAGCTGGAAGGGCAGGGCCACCTTAGTAGCTATACAAAGGTTTTAGAATGCTGTACCTAAAAATAAAGCCTTGCCCTTTTTCATCACTGCATAGAGGTAAATGACCAAAAAACCCCAAACAAAACCCCATTCCTTTTGTTTTATAATGGTGTAAGTACTCCCTCCATTATATCTTACATTAATGCTTTTTTAAAGGATTGGTTATTTTCTCTGCTGCCATTTATTTCATCGTTGTTTCTTGTTTTTCTATTTCTCTTGTGGTGGAGGGGTTGTGCCGCTGAGAGTGAGGATGGCGCGTTTGCCCTGGGCATTCTTAAATAGAGCAGTTGGATCAAATATTTATAATACCGAGAGGAAATCTCTTGTTTCGTCCTGAGAGTCATGTGGAACGGCTCTGAATTGCCTCTGTCCATCTTGCAACAGAGATGTTACGCAGCCAACGATGTATGTCCGGACTGGCTTATAAGTCTCTCGCAACCTCCCTGCCTCCCCCCTCCTGCCGCCGCCACTCTTGTCTATGAATTGAAAGATCAGGATCAAGAAAACCATGCGCTTAGCCAAGCGTTCCTTACCAAGGGCATCTCTCTTCAAATCCTTGTCGTACACAAGCGTTTGACAGGTGCAAATCATGGACAAGAAGATATGTCATCGTGACAAAAAGTGAGGCCTTTTGCAGGCTGATCGCTTTCTTGCTTGAAACCCCCAACATAACACCTCGACAACCTCTTCCCGCAACATATTTTTTCCCCCTAATAGAGGTTAAACTACCCTAAAGGTGAAGGCTTTTTCTGTCTGCCTTTAGACTGAACCCTAGTAAAAATGAACAAATTCCAATCTATTGGGATATATCATCAACTCCAAGTTGCTTCTGTTGGCTTGCGGAATGAATTATATCTGCATTATTTTCATTTACCTGATTGGCATTTTCCTCTCATTTTAGTGATATGAATGTATTTGTGGACAGTCCAGTGTCACACAGGACAGCCTGATTTGGCTGTGAGGTGAAGGCAGAAGGAATACGAATCACTTAGCAGTGATAAATCCCATCATCAGGTAATGCATCAGGAGAGATTTGTATATATCATTGATTATCAACCTTCTTAATGCCACGACCCCCTTTTTTTCGTGTCAGGAGTGACTTGAGAAACTGCAAGTCGCTTCTGGTGTGAGAGAATTGGCCGTCTGCAAGGACGTTGCCCAGGGGACGCCCAGATGATTTGATGTTTTTATCATCCTTGTGGGAGGCTTCTCTTATGTCCCCACATGAGGAGCTGGAGCTGACAGAGGGAGCTCATCCGCATCTCCCCGGATTTGAACCTGCGACCTGTCAGTCTTCAGTCCTGCCGGCACAGGGGTTTAACCCACTGCGCCACCAGGGGCTCCTGCCATGACCCCTAATACAGTTTCTCATGTTGTGGTGACCCTCAATCATAAATTTATTTTGTTGCTACTTCACAATTGTTATTTTGCTCCTGTTATGAATTGTCACGTTAATATCTGATATGCAGGATGTATTTTCATTCACTGGACCAAATTTGGCACAAATACCAAATACACCAAATTTGAATACTGGTGAGGTTGCAGAAGATTGATTTTGTCATTTGGGGTTTGCAGTTGCTAAGATTTATAGTTAACCTACAATCAAAGAGCATTCTGAACCTCACCAATGATTGATTTGAACCAACTTGATGCACAGAACTCCCATGACCAACAGGAAATACTGGAAGGGTTTGGTGGGCATTGACTTTGAGTTATGAAGTGCTCCATCCAAAGAGCACTGTGGACTCAAACAATGATGGATCTGGACCAAGGTTGGTGCATATACTCAATATGCCCAAACAGGAACACTGTGGAGTTTGAGGAAAATAGACCTTGACATTTGGGAGTTGTAGTTGCTGGAATATAATTCACCTACAATCAAAGAACATTCTGAATGCCACTAGAGATAAAACTGGGCCAAACTTACCACACAGAACCCCCAAGACCAACAGAAAATACTGTGTTTTTGATGGTCTTTGGCGACCCCTCTAACACCCCCTCATGACCCCCAGGTTGAGAAACACTGGTATAGATGCAGGAATTGCTTTGTACAAAAATGTATAATTTCCTCCAATCTGGTTTCAATAAAATAAAACACTGATAGAAATGCAGGACACAATGCATGTCCACACAATCCATGGTGACCAATGCTGGGAATTGCAATTCAACAACATCTAGAGGTCCACAAGATTCCCTCACTAGTTAGTACAAAAAAGGTATGAATGTAATGTAAATAAGGTTGTTTGTTTTGTTTGTTTTCCCAAAGTCTGGGTTCATTGTTTATTGTTTAATAAATTGGGTAGCTGTTCTTAAAGGAAAACAAATCTTTGTTATGTATGAGCAAAGGGATAATGAAGGAGGGTATGTGCATATTTTCATGTTTCTTAAAGAAGAAAAAATATCAGCTAGGGCCGTTTTTCTTTGCTTCTCCAAACTTTTCATATCAAATTGCATTAACTAATAACAGAGAGAGCAAGAGAGAAAAACCATCTGGTTTATTGGTGAGAGTACTTTAATTCCATTAGGAGTTTAATAAATGTACTTCCCCATAGAAACATTTTGAATTGATAGTCCAGCAATGGTACTTGCAATATTAGGCTATGAAGCAGTGTACTCTCTTTTGCTATGTTTACTTGGAATAGCTTTCACATGAAAGTCAGGGATGCCTGGAAGGCCAGTTGCTTTTTTTAGGTGCAGAAAATGTGGCCCTAATGTTACATCCAGCCACCAAACGATCTTTTTGTGCTCCTTGATTACACGATATCCAGGGATTTCCAGTCTTTGACATTGAGAAAACTGAGTTAAATCAGTTTATTCCCACACTTAGGAAGATCAAGGCCTGGATTAACATTGCAATATAATGCAGTTTGAAACTTCATGATATTGTCAGTGTCAACTCATATATTGCAGTTCAAAACTGAATATGAGACTACACTGGCCATATAATGCAGTTATATGACCGTGTAGTTGGGGCCCTGGAATGCTTTGGCTGTCCCATGCATTGGGCAGAGTGTGAAAAGCATGACCTGGTCCAATGCTGACCAGTTCACCATCTCCTTTTCCCTGTGCTCATAAGTGTAAGGAAGATAGAATGGGTTGGCCCCATGTCACTACCACCACTGAAGATGGCTGCAGAGCTCCAGAAGAGGTCCTGGCCATTGTACAACACAGATTCCTACATGACCAAGGAGAAGAAGTTCACCCCCACCCCCACCCCGATTGTGTGGATGCTTCTTCTGATGTCAGCATAGGGTGTCTCTGATGGCTAGGAGGTCTCCCAGATCTCTGCAGTCATAAGGCAGCAGAAGCAACAGCAGGAAAGATAAGGCGAAAGTCGAGCTGAGTCAAATCAGTTTTGTCCTGGCTGGACCATGTAGACTCTTCCTACTGCCACAGGTCAGGTGTGGAGGTTGTATATACCTCCAAGGCCTCCATGTCCAACCTGTTGCATTTCTGTTCCAGACTGGTCCCAAAATGACTGGCTGGTTGTCAGTTGTAGGGTTAGGGAGGCTAGTGTCCTGCTATCATTGAGCCACCAGTTGAGGTTAGGGAAATGAAGAAACAATTGCCATAAGAAAGAAAAGTCAGATCTTTGCTTCCTGAACTGATACCCATATAACCCCAGGAAACTCCTTGCTACATTTTTATGACAAATGAGCTTAGGGACCCAGCAGTGCCTGGGTTATTCGAAAAAGGCATTGTTTGTTTTGGGATGTTAGGTCATATCAGTTTGGTAATTGGTAGCTCTATTTCTTAGGAAAAAAGCCATTCTTTCCTGTTGTTTTTAATGAATGTACCCTTTAGAAAGTGCATAAAGATGTGGGTGAACTGCAATTCTCAAAAAATTCCTATAAATCATGGTGAATTCTTCCCAAACCTCTTGTTCAGTTGCTGATCAATTCCTGTTTGCTGTGGGTAAAAAAGGGTTAAGTGGGAGGCAGTGATGTGGGGTCATAAAAATTCCACACCTGTGGAGAGAGAAAAAAACTCTGGGATGTCCAGAGGAAAAAACAGAACATCTAGGATGGAATTGTCTCCGAATGAAAGCCTTCACTTGAGTAGTTAGCAGTATGGTGTTTCGGGAGGACATTGGCAGGGGTTGGATGGTGCCCGCTATAACCTGAAATGTGTGTTTGGTGGCTCCCCAGCACTGTGGGTTATAGCTGTTTGTGGAGGCGCGAGGCTCTGTCTAAGTGGACACCTCTGCCACATATACACATACATATTTTTTTATTATGTGTATAGATTGGTCATAAAGGTCGTCATCTTTTATTTTTTATATCATCTATCCAAAATGAAAGCTTATTATTATCTACTGATAAAGGCCATTTAATTCACATATCGTGGTGGTTGTGGGCGGGGGGGGGGGGGGGGGGTATGGTGCTCATGCCTAGGTCCCAATAGCCTGTTGGGAAATGTGAGAGATAATATAGGTTTTCTTTATCATAGTAATCAGATTGCTAAGGCAGAAGCTGAACACCTCTTAATCCTTTCCGGCATCTTGCTAACATGCATGTATTTTATTTCTCTGTCTCATCCTCCATAAAACCAGATATCTGATTATGCTAAAATTTTAAGTAAAATAACTTTACTTATTTTCCAAAGAACACTACGGTCATTCCTTTCCCTGCTCTCGATCCCACCGGCCTCGCAAGCGCGTCTGGTGGGGACGAGGGACAGGGCCTTCTCAGTGGTGGCCCCTCAACTCTGGAACTCTCTCCCACTGGAGATCAGAACCGCCTCATCTATCCTGACATTTAGGAAACAGGTGAAGACTTGGTTATGGAGACAGGCATTCGACGAATGAGCCAACACCCTGAGATATGGATGGAGGATGATGAGCAACGATTTTAGTGTGACGACTGACCATTATAGTTATTGATTGTAATTGATGTTTTAATGTTTTACTGTAATATGTATTGTGATGTTTTGTGATATTATGGTTGGAAACCGGTCTGAGTCCCTCAAGAGAGGTGAGAAGGCCAATATACTAAACTTTTAAATAAATAAATAAATAAATAAATAAGATCCTGTGCGGGTGATTGAATGTGGATAATTGTTCAGCTTCTGCCTTGTCAATTTGATTACTGGATTACAGAGATGCAGTGTTAGTTCTTATATTTCCAACAACAACTGCCACTGGCTAGAGTAGATGCATAAAAAAGACCATGGCTCCTCTACATTTAATAACTGTGTGACAAGCACACTCTACCATTGACCATGTGTTGCTTTGGATGTCCCTTAGTGGCCAAAAAAGGCAAGATGCAGAAATATGCAACTGAAAGGAAATGAAACAACCGAATGCCTGTATGTATAGAAAAAAGATTGCACCTGTCTTACTGAATTTCTTGGTGTCTGTACACACCTGTGAGCGTGTGTTGTGAGAACCATCAGATTGTTTTGCTTTCCTCCGAGAATGAAAAACTGGCCTGAGAAAATAATTTAGTGTAATTGACTCCTGGTCAGCGCTAGCGGAAAAGAGAATATGGATGCAGTTCTTAGCATTGTTTATAATAGACTGTCAGAGTTCATCTGGAGGGAAGATTTATTGAGCCTAAAATTCCACTCTGAAGCAATAATCTTGGTCGCTGACCTTGGACAGGGAAGATCTCTGCCAGGGCTCTTTCATGCATTTCAGCGAGGAATAATACCCAGCCCAAAACAATTAACAAGTCAAAAGAGACCCCAACAATATTTTCTGAATAACCCTGCCGTGAATGAAGGAAGCTAGTGGAATGCTTGCCGATCGCACTGGGGGCTGGAGCTCAGAAGAACGCCGGCTTCTGGAAGCTTCCAGCACCAACCTTATTATTCCAATTGCTCTGCTTATGATCATTCAAATGCGTTGTGCTCACAATATGTTTGACAGTTTATCCATTCAATAAAGTTTTATTAGGGAGCCAACTTTCATTCCCCCTCTTAATCCAGGACTTCGGGTGCTATAAATCAATAGATCGGAATATGAATCTGTAGAAGAAACAGAGGAACTGCGGGGGATGTCATGTTGGGGAAATTGGATAGTCTTAACTTCCAGCGAGATGGCAGGCATCTCTCAGAAGTCGGGCTGACTTACTGATGTGAGTCCTGCAGAATTAATGCAGTTTGACATCACACTACAACTGCCATGGTGCAATGCTATGGAATCATGGGATTTGTACTTTGGTCAGGTACCAGAGCCCATAATTCCATAGCAGTGACCCATAGTTGTTTAGTTTATTTATTATTTGTACCCCACTTTTTCTCTCTATAATAGGGACTCAAAGTGGCTTACAGTAAAGCCAATACAATACATTACAATACAATTTAAAACCTAAAAATATACAAACATTAAAATAGAATTAAATATTAATGATATTCAAAATAAAGTTAAAACCAATGATTAAAATGTCATGAGGCTACATTAATTTTACAGTGTAGATGTACCCTTAGAGCAATGGTTCTCAACCTGTGGGTCCCCAGGTGTTTGGGTCTACATCTCCCAGAAATCCCAGTCAGTTTACCAACTGTTAGGATTTCTGGGAGTTGAAGGCCAAAACATCTGGGGACTCACAGGTTGAGAACCACTGCCTTAGAGATTCATTCAGGCAAATGGGTGGATGTTAGAGTGAGAGGTGTCTTGGCCAAATTGAAATAGTTGGAGGATATGCAACTGTGGCCCTCCAGATGTTTTTGAACTACGGCTCTCCATTGACTATGTCAGCTGTAACTGGTGAGAACGATCATTACAAGGCAGCCAGTAGTAACTGATATAAGATAGGAAATATAAGTGCTTTCCAGTTGCAGGAACTCAGGTGGTCCTGGGATGCTCGTAAAAGCCTTCCTTTATGCTTTACCTCTCCATCAATGGTGTACCAGAACTGATAGTCCTTAGAGTCAGGCCCCCAAAAGAGCCAGGTCCAGAAATATTGTAAGTTACATTGGGGGCACATCTAGACATCACCTAAAGTCTGTGCCCCCTCGTGTTTTGCCCTGCTTTGTTCTGAAGTAATTTGTCAGCTGAAAAGAGCCAGGTCTTCTTGAAAGACCAGGGTATTTCCAAGTGTGGGCAGTGTCCGATCTGCCCTCTTAGAAGTCCTGGGATTTCTGAGGGGGCCAACCACACAGCCCTCTCACATTTTCTGGGCTCCATGAACCCAGACTATCAAAGGGGGCTCTAATGCCCTCTCCAAGCCCCCCAGAAAGGCCTTAAAGGAGGAAAATAACTTACCCAGCCACCATTTCCCCTTCTTCAGAGCTCCCCTGGCATGTGATGTACTTCTGGTACGTCATTTCTACATGCCAGGAGAACTGTGGAGAAGGGGGAATGATGGACGGGTAAGTTATTTTCCTTTTGAAAGGCTTTTCTGGGTGGGTTGTTTTGTATCCCGGTATCTTTCAGAAAGTCTGGCAGAGCATCTGGACACCCTCTTCCCCAGGAAAGTGCAGATATTAGGGTGGGATGGTGTCTGGACTTCAACTCAGGTGCAATCACATCTAAGAAACACGATTGCCCTCAGGTTAAAGGGCTGTCTAGAACTACCCTGAGTCACATTAACAAGTTAGCTCCAGCATACTCTTTCCCATATATGATGAGATCTGTTCTTTTAAAACAAAAAAAATGGAATTCAGTACTAATCCTTACCAAAATAACCCAAAACAACATATTTCAGTAAGACCCAGAAGGAACCGGGGACCTGGCGCAGCATGTTAAAGGACAAAAACAACCCTGCTAATTAAAACATCTAAGCGCTTTTATCCTGTGAGCTTTGGTTCCACTATAGTACTTCTGATGAACACAATGAAGAGGATTCAAATATCTGAGAATACAATTTCCATTAGCTATCAAAGCTAATAGCCACTGATGGATTTAGCCTCTGGTGATGTGTCTAATCCTCCTTGAAAGCCCCAAAAGCCCATGGCCATCATCACATCTACTAGTGGCAAATTCCATATTGGAATAATGTATTGCATGGTATCTTGTTCTATACTCCAGTGTATCTTGAGAGATCTGATATGCGGGCAATTTTTATTCCTAATCTGCCAGGGATATGTGTCATATTTGTGCCTTGTGGTTATAATTGTTCCTTTCTTCCCAGCTATGTTCCTAGGATTGGACATAACCTTTCAGGACCTTTGGAGCACTTCTGGGAGCTCCTAGATGATTCTTCATTGCTGAGTCCAGCTTCTGTGTTATTCCCCCAATGTTTTACCAGCCGGTAAATTGTCATGAAGTGAAGATGCAGAAGCCAGAATGAGAGACATTGTATAGTTCTACCTATGTGGAACTTTACATAACAGTATGACTTCTATATCCATGGGAGCGTGTTCCTAAACTTACCAGGAAACTGGATAATAGTGAAACATCTTGAAATAAATGCATTCCACCATGAGTTATCATAGATTTGCCTTTCAGCACTGCTTCTTAAACTTTGGCAAATTCTGGCTGGGACATCACAAGATAGAAATAACACGATGATAAGTTATTGGCAAGAATGACGAGTTGTTGTCATTTTACCACATCTGCTGGAGCCCCCGGTGGCTCAGTGGGTTAAACCCCTGTGCCGGCAGGACTGAAGACCGACAGGTCGCAGGTTCAAATCCGGAGAGAGGCAGATGAGCTCCCTCTATCAGCTCCAGCTCCTCATGTGGGGACATGCGAGAAGCCTCCCACAAGGATGATAAAAGCATCAAATCATCTGGGCGTCCCCTGGGCAATGTCCTTGCAGACGGCCAATTTCCTCACACCAGACGCAACTTGCAGTTTCTCAGGTCGCTCCTGGCATGACAAAAAACAAAAAAAAAAAAACCACATTTGCTGGTGAAACGGCGCAGGGTATGTGCCTGATGAGCTTATAGGACACATGTCAAATTAAAGTTCTGTAGCCAAACTATATCATCTCATATGGCTCTCCAGATGCTGGACTTCTGCTCCTGTATTCTTCATCATTAGACATCATGACAAAAGCTGATGGGAGTTGTGATACAGTAACACCTAGAAGGCCATAGTTTGTTCTGTTCAGACAGGATAGTGGGTTTTGAATTTAGATACAAGACTTCTGGGTATTATGTCTGACATTAAAATGTCCTTTAACCTTTCCTCAACCTCAGAGCCACAAATACTGTTGGGCTGCAATGCCCATTATCCCCAGTTCACATGGCAGATAATCAAAAGTGATGAGAGTTGTCATTCAGTAACATCTGGAGACCCAAACTGGGTAATAACTAAAGAGCACTGACCACGATGTGTGTGTGTGTATGTGTGTGTGTGTGTGTGTGTGTGTGTATATATATATATATATATATATATATATATATATATATATATAGTTCACTCTCTGTATCCAATGATTTTCTATCCATGGATTCAACAGCCCAACAGCCCTTTGAAGTTAACCATAAGGCTGATGTGGCCAGCTATGAAAATGAGTTTGACACCTCTGCTCTAGGAAGCACATCTTAGAATCACCTGGAAGATCTAGAAAATTCCTAGATAGAGCATATTTTGTCAGCTAAGATTTTTTTCCCCGTGTCAGGAGTGACTTGAGAAACTGCAAGTCACTTCTGGTGTGAGAGAATTGGCCGTCTGCAAGGAAGTTGCCCAGGGGATGCCTGGATGTTTTGATGTTTTATCATCCTTATGGGAGGCTTTTCTCATGTCCCCACATGGGGAGCTGGAGCTCAGCCGTGCTCTCCCCGGATTTGAACCTGTGATCTGTCGGTCTTCAGTCCTGCCAGCACAAGGGTTTAACCCATTGCGCCACTGGCAGCTCCTTCACTTCAGCTAAGTGAAACCACAGGTACTGGTCCCATGGGTATGGCATTTGCATTATAAACCTCCCACTCCAGGATGTCATCCTATAAATTCTCCTGCTCTGTAAGTCTTCTGCATTTGGCTTGGCCAAGAAAAAAAAAAATCCAAAGGGAATCAAATGTTTGCTCTCTACTAGTCTCAAAAGCAGAGCTAGTGATGTGAAAGTCTCTTGGTCTTGATTTTGTGTCATTTTTTAAAAAATACTGTCCATATTTTCTTCCCACTTTTGCTTTAAATTTGGTTGAGATTTTCATTTCCCCCTCATATGGAAAATCATGCAAGGCTTGGGTTTTCAGATGAATGCCATTATTGCTTATTTATGACTGCAGGAATGTTTCTCATGAACTAAAGCAAGTTCTTGTGCATTTTTGCAAAGGGACAAGTTTTCAGTTGTGCACACTCAGTGCGCCTATATATCAAAATAGAAAAAGAAGAAAGAAGAATCAAGAGTTTGTGGTTTCCCTCTAATGACAGGAAACTGAACGATGTGCACATATTTGTCAATAAATATCTTGCAGCTCAAAAATGGAATGTGTTCTTCAAGAAAAGTGGGGGGAGGGTTAAATTATTTTTCTCCACTTCTTGGCAGGACTTATGGACTAAATCTCATTACTGAAGATAGAATTCAGTTAAAATTTAAGAGAACGTGTTGCTGCCACCAGATATCCTTTGTCACTTAGTTGTGAGTTACAGCTGAGCAAGGATGTAGCTGGGGAGACAAAATGAGAGCATTGCTCATCCAAAGAAGAATTCTACAACTGCTCCATAACATTTTCCTTCCATCCCCAGATTTCTAGTATTGCAAACACGAAGACCTTGAAATTTGTTGACAACTCGCACCCTGCGTATTTTCTGTGTTCTTTTCCCCCTAAGACTTTGCCCACTGCTTTTCTTTGGATACATTTCCAAAGTAAAGATGGAAATGTATTTCATAGAATGATAGACTACAAGAGCCATCCAGTCCAACCCACATCACCACTGCCATGCATAATCAAAGCTCTCCCAACAGATGATCCTCCAGCCTCTGCTTAAAAACCTTCAAAGAAGGAGACTTTGCAACACCCCAAACAGCCATGTACCATCAGGAGGTTCTTCTGAATATTCAGATGGAATCTCTTTTCCTGCTATTTAAATCCATTGCACTGCATTCTAGTCTCTGGCACAGCAGAAAACAAGATTGCTCCATCTTTAACTTTCAAATATTTCGGCCTGGCTATCATGTCCCCTCTTAACTTTCTGTTGTCCAAGCTAACCCTAACCATATTTCTAAATGTTAACTCAATTTTTAAGTTAAAACTCAAAATTTGGGGATTGAAGGAAAAAATAGTTGAAGAGCAGACTCCTTACTTAGGGCAACAATATCCTTATTTTTTTTTCCCCTCCTCGGCACACTCTGGCAGTTGAGAACCATGTTTTGACCATGACAGGGATGCTATAGAAAGCTCCCCCATAGATATCTCCCTCCTTACTCTGGCATGTTACTTTGGCATTAACAGATTGCCACATCAGTGTTATACTGGCATAACTGATTGATCTGTCAAGAGGATCCCAGTCAGTCCTACACTGGCTTAATAGAACATTATGTCAAGAGGGTCTTAGGAGTTTTAAACTGGCAAAAGTGAGAGTTACATCAAGAAGATTTATTTATTTATCATGTCAGAAGTGAACTGAGGGTACAGTTATAATGTATTTAAAAACACAAACAAAGTTAAACATTTGGCATTATACTAAATGCCCTTTGACCAAAAGCTGGCCACTTGGAGTGCCTCCGGTGCTGCTGTAAAAAGATCCTCCATCGTGCATGAGGCAGGGCTCGGGCTGCATTGTAGAAAGTGGTCTGTGGTTTGCTCTTCTCCACATTTGCATGTCATAGATTCTTCTTTGTAGCCCCATTTCTGAAGATTGGCTCTGCATCTTGTGGTGCCAGAGTGCAATTTGTTCAGCGCCTTCCAAGAAGAGACTTTCAGCATCAAGAAGATAACAGCCAATTTTATACTGCTGTAATTTAATGCTACAGGAAGAAATCATAGCCAGTGTTATAATGACCTGACAGAGTGCAACTACAAGAGGACCCCAACTTACATTACCCCAGTATGACGAAGTATGAAGCCAAGAGACTTCCAGATCATGTATCAGTGGCCAAAATAAAGTGGATCACTTAGCTACTATAGAGAGTTCACACACTGTATATCTGGATGCACAACTGAAACACTGCATCCAGCCATTAATTTGCATCAACAAAACACAGGACTTAGGCTAGAGCTTTCTGGAAGCTCCAGAGTGATCCTGCAGTTTTAGAGGGTTGGGTAGTTGGATACTGCTGTTTCTGGCCTAATGCATTACCCACATTACCAAGCAGTTCCCTCCCAGAAAATTGTTTGAGATGTTACATTTCTGGTGATGTCATTTCTGGTGGTGAATCAAAAGACCAGAAATGCAACATTACCAGCATGCCTCTAGGAGAGCACTGCTTGCTTGCAGCAATGCAGTGGTGGCAGCAAACCCAATACACTCTTGAACCACTCCAATGTGTGAGCTGAACAGTCAAAGGGCTCCAAAGATGTTCCATGGCTGCATCACACTGGATGGCCTTGTTGGACTAGATGGCCCTTGTGGTGTCTTCCAACTCTATGATTCTATGGATCAGCTCCAGAGTCCTTCAAACTAGGTGTATCCAGTAGGTGGAGAGGCAGCCTCTCACATAGTATCCTAAAGGTTGCCATGGTGAATTTCCATCCAACATTTCTTACAGAGGCTTAGGTTAACTTTCTAGGCTTGGCATCTAAACTGACCAACTTAGTCCTTATTCCTCACCATCAAAAGAACATTTCATTAATCAGAATGGAATGAGGTAACACTTTATGTGTCACGGATAGGATTCCTGGAGAAAAATATTCCAGAAATTATCCACATAATTTAAAGGGAAGAGATTTTTTTCTAAGGCCCCATCTACACTGCCTTATAAAATCCAGATTATCTGTTTTAAACTGAATTATATAACACTGTCGATCTATCCAAAATTGGCACATGCAAAGCCAAAGTAGTGTCTCCCTATCCACAATTCCCTTCTCTTTCATTTCAGCTACTTGAAACCTATAGGATTAATGCAGTTTGATACTACTTTAATTGTCATGACTCAATGCTGTGGAATTATGGGAGTTGTAGTCTGGTGATGCACCAGCACTTTTTGTCAGAAAAGATAACAAAAACCTTGTAAATGATAGTTTCCATAGCAATGAGCCATCACAGTTAAACTGCTGTCAAACTACATTCATTCTATGGTGTAAGTACATCCCTAGACTAGTTTCGTTTGCCATGTCAGTGCCTCCATCCCAACTATGGGCAAACTTGGGCCCTCCATGTGTTTTGGACTTCAACTCCCACCATTCCTAACAGCCTCAGGCCCTTTCCTATTCCCCCTCAGCCGCTTAAGCAGCTGAGGAGGGAAAGGAAGGGGCCTGAGGCTGTTAGGAATGGTGGGAGTTGAAATCCAAAACACATGGAATACCCAAGTTTGCCCATGTCTGCTCTATCTCCTGAATAAAGAGAGAGGTGTTTCTTCAATTAGGGATTTAAATTTTATTTTGCAGAGCTGGTTGGTGAAAGCCCTACCCCAACTTTGGGTTTTTCAATATTTTCATCAGCATTGTGTATTGGCAGCCAGTGCAATCCCTTCAAAACTGGTGTTATATAGTCTCTAGAGTTCCAGTCCACTGTACTACACCCCTGTGCTTATAATATAGTTCTCCAGCCAGACCAATCACATATCATTTGAGCACATGCTGAACTTCATGGATCGCTGCTGTCACTGTTTACAAAACTGCCCCTTGCTTCACGGAGGCATGGTTTGGAACTGAACGCCCGGTGGGAAATCTTAGCAGTTCCACCAGCCAGCTCTACAGATAGAGTAACATGCTGCTGCCGAGGCACGTTGTGTGCAACTGAGAGCAAAAGGAAAAAAAATGTAGCCCTTTGAGATGAGGGCTTATTAATATAGAAGTCAATATTATTCGGCTTTTCCTGCCAGTGTTTGTCTCCCTTGCACAGTGTTACCGTCAGCAGGCAATCTGTTTAACCGATTTACGGGGGAGAGGCAGGAAGGAGTGTAGCTCTTACAATGACTGAAGGGCTGAGGGAAGGCTATAATAAAGCCATTCAGAAAATGACAGGTTACGGAGCTGTGTGATCTGGAAACTGATTTCTATTAAGTTGACTTATTGTCCTTTGCTAAGGGCAAGAAGGCTCCGGCGGCGTCCCTCACCGGCTCTTCTCCTCACAGGGCCCAGGGAGTGCGCTCTGCCTCATGCGGCTGGCTTGCCTGAAAGAGAGGCGCTGACTCACACTCAGATCTCCCCACTTGTGTGGCTTTGAATCTTAATGCCACTCCACCTTGATGCTCAACAAAGTGAGAGCTCTTATTGGATTTTTCTCCTCCCTCCTGCCCAACCATACTTGGATTGCACAGTTGAATAAATCAATCATAATGAATGGTTCCTGGAGATACAAAGGAAGACAAGAATGGCACTTTGACCCTATCTATCCACAAAAGAGTCATATATTGGCTTGAAACTGGCGTAGCTATCGTGGTTCCCCCCCTCCCCCAAAGGAACCCTGGGAATGGTTGCTTGAGGAGATGCTGACCAAACACCTCTGACTGCTCTTTTGGCAGAACTACAGTTCTCATGGTTCCCAAGAGAGTCCAAATGTTAAACACATTAATATGCCCTTGGCACAGATGGAGAAAAGGCTGCTTTGGCCTGTACTTGGAGAAGTCACTTTCAACAACTGGTCCAATGAGACTACTTTAGTTTATTACATAGAATAGTACACACATTTATATTTATTAAAATGCAATGTAATCTGGTATTTGAGGAAGAAAAATTCCAAAAACCCCTGTGGATACCTGAACCCATGGATAACAGGTTTTGTGAGTGTTTCAGAAGTGACTTGAGAAACTGCAAGTCATTTCTGCTGTGAGAGAATTGGCCGTATGTAAAGACGTTGCCCAGGGGACACCAGGATGTTTTATCATCCTGTGGGAGGCTTCTCTTATGTCCCCGGATGGGAAGCTGGAGCTGACAGGTGGGAGCTCACCCCACCTCACAGATCTGAAAAGCCAGCATTCGGATCAGCAGTTCAGCCAGCACAAGGGTTTAACCCATCACTCCACCGCGGCTCCTATGGATAAAAGTGAACCTTGTATTTGACCATACTTGGCAGAAAGTATTCCAAGGAATCACATACAAGTGAACTTTGTATTTTGACCACTAGAAAGGCTTATTGAGAGATCTCACAGATCTGAACCACCAATCTCAGGTCAGCAGTTCAGCCAGTACAAGGGTTTAACCCATTGCGCCACCACAGCTCCTATAGATAAAAGTGAACCTTGCATTTTGACCATACTTGGCGGAAAGTGTTCCAAGGAATCACATTGGAGGTCCCAGAGAACCCTAGTGAGATATCTCACAGATCTGAACCACCAATCTCAGGTTAGCAGTTCAGCAGGCACAAAGGCTTAACCCAATGTGCCACTGCAGCTCCTATGGATAACAGTGAACCTTGTATTTTGACCATACTTGGCAGAAAGTGTTCCAAGGAATCACACTGGAGGTCCTAGAGAGGCCTAGTGACCGGGAGGAAGTATTTATTGGCAAGTAAATCTGTACATCTATGGATATCGAAACCAAGAATAAAGGGGACATACTGAATTTTATCCAACTCTATATCTATCTTGCTTATTCAAAAATCTCCTTTTCTGGAGTTTTTTAAAAAGAGGCTGATTGGCCATCTGTTAGGAGTGCTTTGATTGTATTTTATTGCATGGCAGGGGGTTGAACCAAATGGCCCTCAGAGTCTCTTCCAACTCTATGTTTCTATTAAAATTCAGGGCCAATCCTACTGCTGGGCAGAGTGAAACACTCTCTTCAAGCACCAGATGTTGGGGAACAACTGTGGCAGGCCATCGTTCATTCTTCCTGAAATCCCACCCTCCACCAGCCATTTGCCACTGATAGTTTGCCACATGGCCTGGTTTGCACATAGTCTGCTCAGTTAGCCTGCTGTACATGGGAATGGACAATGGACATCAATCAGAATTGTAGCTATGGGGAGGGGGGGTGAAGACATTGTTCTTTCCAAAAAGAATTCTGACTCCATCCATGGAATATTCATTCGATGCCCAAATGTCCAGCACTGCAAAGTATGAGCGCTTGAAAACCTTTCACACCTAAACCTCTTAGATTTGCTGCATTCACATTCCTTGAGTAATTTTACCTACTCCTTTTCTTTGGGCATCCAAACTCAATTTCTAAGGGCTCAGCTTAAGTTTTAAGTTACTGCAATGCTGGGAATTTAAAGAGTGAAGGAGAGAGAGAAAAAGGAGATGTGCACATGGAAGCAAAATCCGCATGGATGTGAGATGCAGTCGAGGATAGGCATGTGCATTGAGAATGGTGCTGTCTGAGCATTTGTTGGCACATTCAGTTGTACCTCTGCCTTTTCGCACAAGGGTTATGTAGCACAATTAATGTGTAATGCCACATGGGAAGATTTATAGGAGATCACAAGCTGGATTTATGACCTTGAAGCTTTGGAGAGTTAGCTGTTAACAACAGAACATGACCCCAAAACCTGTCTTGCAACATGGATAGTACCCTAAACATAGGATTTCTGCAGTGCTGCAGATCATCATACTGGCATTATGGTTGCAGTGTTATCTGGGGGTGGGGGGTCTTTGGGGGTGGGGGTACATTGAGTAAAACATTTGCATAGGACCTGGGGTTTCCTCTCCAACTGCCTGTCTCATAATTGAAGAGTACTGTAATTGTCATTTCCCAATGCCCCATTCTGCAGTGTTTTTTATGCATTTTGGTGGAGGTGCTTAAGGGGGAAGATTGGGATGGTGGTGGTAAGCATCTACAGAAGCACCTACAATGATGGAGCACCATCATTGTTGTTATGTGTGCTGATTTAGGACCTCGGTCGTCGTTTTTCCAAGCCCAGAGGTATGCTTAGACTACTGTATATACATGTGTAGAAGTTGGTCTCATGTATAAGCTCAGGGCAGATTTTAGGGCCAAAAATATGGATTTTGCTTCAATCTGTGGGTAAGTCAAGGGTAAGTCAAGGGTAAAGCATGTAACAAACAAAGCTTTTCCATTCTATTTAATAATGCATGGAGAGAACATACTTAGCACTAAAGAGAAGAAGTGGATCTATTTATTTGAGGGGCTATAATTGTGTGTGTGTGTGTGTAAATTGCATTGCTGATCTTAAAATTTCTACATCTATACAAATACAGATAAGGAAAGGAATATACGAGGGTTGAATGAAAAGTAATGCCTCTACCTTTGTTACTTGGGTTTGGATGGGAATATTTTAATAAATCAAATGCAGAAATAATCCTTAGAGCATGCTCTTTAACTGCTACTATTCAGTTTCCCACATAATCACCAGACAACTGGATACATTTCTGCCAACGATGAACAAGTTTTCTGAAGACGTCATGGAAGAAGTCGGCACTCTGTTTCCGCAACCCATCGTGTGCAGATCTTCTGATAGCCAAACAAAGCAATAATGTGACCCACACGTTCTTGTGAAATGCCGATTATGCTTGAAATTTCTCTCTGAGTGATACGAAAATCATCCTGTATCAATCTGTCAACCTTTTGCTTGTGAAACTCGGTGGTTGCTGCCACAGGATGTCCAACTCTTTGTTTGCCACGCAAGTCAGATGTTCCCACCTCAACATCTTTAAACTTACTCGCCCAATGACTCACAGTGCTCAGATCAACACAGACATCCTAAGCAGCTTGCATTCTCTGATATCTCCTTTGGGGTGATTTGCTTCAAGAATTCAATGACTGCATGTTGCTTAAGTCGCATTAACAACCGTCTGTGCATACTTCACACTTTAACAACACAACCATTCAATGCTAAGACTTCCCACCAAAATAGAACTGTAGAGGAGAGGAGAGTTCAGTAGAGGAGAGTCTACTGAACAAGCCAGTACCTGCCGCATACCAGTTCTCTGTTGAGGAGTTACGAAGGTGGAGGCATTACTTTTCATTCCACCGTTGTACATTAAGAAAAAAATGAGTATGTAGTCCGGAAAAAGGGAAAGGAGAACTGCAAGGAAAGCTACCTGCCTTTTACTAGGGACCTAGAATGAAAGAAGTGAGAAGAAGCAAAAGTGAGAGGTGCTCCAGCCCTATTCTGTGTATTTCTGCATGTCAAGGAAATTGAATCATAGAATAGAATCATAGAATTATAGAGTTGGAAGAGACCTCATAGACCATCCAGTCCATCCCCCTGCCAAGAAACAGGAAAATTGCATTCAAAGCACCCCTGACAGATGGCCATCCAACCTCTGTTTAAAAGCTTCCAAAGAAGGAGCTTCCACCACAATCTGGTGCAGAGAGTTCCAGATGACCTTTGTGATTTCGTCCATCTCCAAGATTATGTGATCCCATATAGCTATTACTGTTGGATTGTGGGAGTCATTTCTCTCCCCAACCTCAAGTCCCATCCACCAAATGAAATGACAAAAGGAAAGTCATGAGGTGAGAAAGTGCTTTGAGACAAGTTTTTCAAGCAGGTGACTGATTTTTGCTGCGTAAAAGCTTCCCAAAGCCCCCGATGAAGTGTGCATACTGGAACGGATTTGAAACCACGATGATTTACATGCTTGGGGAGGCTCCAGTGCTTTGTTCAACCTGCATCAAAGCAGTAAATTAATTCTGTAAGGCCCTGTCCAAAGTTACATTGATTCTGATTTTGTTGAAAATCATCCATTAGCCAAGAATTACTACCAGTGTTAACGGAAACGCTGTAGTGTCATTAATTGGAATTAATGGATGGATAGTTTTTATAGGAGATTTGAATGAAGGCGATATTCCTTTCAAAAAGGATTTTATTAGAAATTTGCTTGCCAGCAATAAAACGGGGTGCCAGGGAAGGTTTCCCCCCGCTGATGCTTTATCCAAGGCCTGATGTGTTTTTAATTAAGGAAAAGCAAAACACTTTCAAATACGGGGGGTTTGATTTTTGTAAAACACGACTGTATAACAAATAGCTATTTATTTCCCCACGTAATGGCTGTAATGAAACAGACAAAGGGATGCTGCTGGGAATAATGAGGACAATGTTGACTTCATTTGCATGAGGGCGCCTCATACTCATTTCCTACCAGGTCTTTAACGAGGGAAAATTCTGAAAACGGTTATTGGGGTCAGAGTGAGGCAATGATCAGAGAACTGCATTTCAATATGGAAGCTCAATCCATTTATTGGCCAGCCTTTACCTTGGCTTTCCTGCATCTCAGCTGCAAAGGAAACAAGACATAATGAATGCTTCTGACTATCTCTAGTATAGTCCAATAAGTATCTCAGTACTTCTATCCCTGTGAGGTAGGACGCACTGCAAGACACCTTTCGGGCTGCATCCAATGATATAATCATTTTAAGATATTCCAATCCTGGACTCCTAGAGTCCTGAACCAATACGCAAATCTCTCCACCACATTAGCTTTACAAAACAATTGGCATTATTATTGTATTGTCAAAGACTTTTATGGCCGGAATCACTGGGTTGTTGTAGGTTTTTTCGGGCTATATGGCCATGGTCTAGAAGCATTCTCTCCTGACATTTCGCCTGTATATATGGCAAGCATCCTCAGAGGTAGTGAGGTCTGTTGGAACTAGGAAAATGGGTTTATATATCTGTGGAATGACCAGGGTGGGACAAAGGACTCTTGTCTGCTGGAGCTAGGTGTGAATGTTTCAACTGACCACCTTGATTAGCATATAATGGCCTGACAGTGCCTAGAGCAAACTTTTGTTGAGACGTGATTAGATGTCCTTGTTTGTTTCCTCTCTGTTGTTGTGCTGTTGTAATTTTAGAGTTTTTTAATATTGGTAGCCAGATTTTGTTCATTTTCATGGTTTCCTCCTTTCTGTTGAAATTGTCCACATGCTTGTGGATTTCAATGGCTTCTCTGTGTAGTCTGACATGGTGGTTGTGAGAGTGGTCCAGCATTTCTGTGTTCTCAAATAAAATGCTGTGTCCAGTTGGTTCATCAGGTGCTCTGCTATGGCTGATTTCTCTGGTTGAAGTAGTCTGCAGTGCCTTTCATGTTCCTTGATTCGTGTTTGGTTGCTGAGTTTGGTGGTCCCTGTGTAGACTTGTCCACATGCTAATGTGCTTTGGTTGCATATTTTTGCATAATGGTGAGTTGGATCTGGCTTGCCCTTGTGATCTCTTCTAATGCTAGGATTCTATGGTTCCATTAAGATTGTAGAATTATTAATTTTATATACATTTTATGTATATATAAGTAAGTATTCCAAGCCCCCTGGTGGTGCAGTGTGTTAAACCGCTGAGCTGCTGAATTTGCTGACCGAAGTTGGTGGTTGGAATCCAGGGAGCAGGGTGAGTTCCCATTGTTAGGCTCAGCTTCTGCCAACTTAGCAGTTTGAAAATATGCAAATATGAGTAGATCAATAGGAAACGCTTCTGTGGGAAAGCAACTGCGCTCCATGCAGTCATGCTGGCCACATGACCTAGGAAGTGTCTACGGACAATGCTGGCTCTTCGGCTGAGAAATGGTGATGAGCACCACCCCAGAGTTGGACACAACTAGATTTAACGTCAGGGGAAACCTTTACCTTTAAGTAAGTATTCCACTGTTGTCTTTTTATATATTTGTTTTACTCTCATTGATGTGCAATGACTTTTTAAACAGCCCGGATTACACTTGAGGATTACATGATTATTGTGAAGATATTGTCTTAAATATTTTTAATTGTTTTAATGTATTTTATAACTCTATTTAAATATTTATTTTAATTGTACATTGTTTTATAGCACCAAATATTTGTGTAAGCTGCCTTGAGTCCCCTCCAGGGTGCAGAAAGGCAGGATAGAAATGTCGTAAATAAAGAAATAAATACTAAATAAGGCAATGGGGATTTAGCCAATATAAGGGTTTCCTGCATGTATCCACCTTACATGCACTGTTCCTGCAATGCTTCACCCATTTGCTCACCCATCAATTGTAATAGATGGTCTTCAGAGTCTCCTCTCCATGCATCTAAGTACCATGTCACCACCAAAATGTGTCTGTGGTCGCATGAAGACTCCCCTCTCTCTTCCTATTTCTCTCTTTTTCCTGCCTCAAGATGATGGGTTCCTGTTCCCTTGGGCTGTTCCCTTTGCCTGATACTTTCTTCAGATAGGATTGAGACAATTTGGGAATATATGATCTGAATGTATATTCCAAAGTAACCAATAAAGTGTTTAGCTGCATAGTTTGCATACAGGCTGTTTGTTTTACTTTGCTGAAGTTCACCTTGGAGTGATGCAAAAGATTCAGTGCTTTCCCTTGCAAACGCTGCTGAAGGAAACTGATTCTTAATTGAACCAGTCTTCAATTTTTCAAAAAGGGAATCTATAGGAGACTTTGCACACATCTCTGAAATCTACAGAGTTTTGGCCTCAAGTTCCATGCCAATGTGTTTCTGCAACACAGATATGGTTTTGTCAAATCTCCATATGGCTTTCCTCCAATGAGATGCCAGGATTGGTCTACTCATGCAGTAAAATCCCAGAATAGACTGACCTATGCCATTTTGGCTTTCAGATAAAGGTTGGCATCATATTGATGAATTACAATGTTGTAAGCCCTACTTATGACATCGTAACTACACTAATTCACATTTATGATTGCCGTACCATTGCAGCAACCAAGTATGCTTTTCAAGTCATGCAGCCCCTTACAACAGTGTTATTGGAAAGTGCCATTGCTCACTGCCTTTATAGTCCTGTTCTATGGGAGGCCTTCATGGTGGAAAGGGTTTTGGACGGTAACATCAGGAAATGTAGCTGTGGGGATGTAGCTACCTCATTGTATTGCCAAAGGCTTTCATGGCCGGAATCACTAGGTTGCGGTAAGTTTTTCAGGCTATATGGTCCCCTGATGTTTCACCCATATCTATGTAATTTCTCCAGTGGAGAAATTACACTGTTTAGTTGGTATTGCACCCGCTGACACCCGTTGGGGAGTAGCAACCAATAGTGAAAGGACCAAGGCAGTGATATCTCCGGGGCGCACCCCCTGCACACAGAAGACAGGGCAATTTGGAAGGCACTGAACATACTGCGCTCTGGCACCATGAGATGCAGAGCCAACCTTAAGAAATGGGGCTACAAAGTGGAATCCATGACATAAGAGTGTGAAGAAGAGCAAACCACTGACCACCTGCTGCAATGCAACCTGAGCCTTGCCACATGCACAATGGAGGACCTTCTTGCAGCAACACCAGAGGCACTCCAAGTGGCCAGCTACTGGTCAAAGAACATTTAATAGAATACCATGTCTGCAAACTTTGTGTTTTGTTTGTTTGTTCTTAATGCAATACAACTGTTTTGGTTCGCTCCTGACACAATAAACCCATATCTATGGTAGGCATCAATAGAGGTTGTGAGGTTTATTGCAAACTAGGAAAATTGGGTTTATATATCTATGGAATGTCCAGGGTGGGAGAAAGAACTCTTTTCTCTTGGAGGTAGGTGTGAATGTTTCAGTTGGCCACCTTGATTAGCATTTAATGGTCTAGCAATTTTCACCGTGTGGCTTCTTACTGCCTGGGGGAATCCTTTGTTGAGAGTTGATTAACTGTCCCTGGTTGTTTCTTGTCTGGAGTTCTCCTGTTTTTGAATGTTGTTCTTTATTTACTGTTATGATTTTAGAGTTTTTTAATACCTCATTGTAGCTTAATCTCCAGGTATGAGCTCTTGGCTAAGAAAGGATCTTTTAAATGGAATTTTAAACACCACATTAAAAGACATTGGATGTACAAGAGAGAAAAAGAGATCCATCTACAGGGGTACATTTATACATACAGCACATTTTTAAAAGATTTTTAAAATCCTTCAACTGTAGTACAAAGTGACATGGTCCACTTGATTGCTACAGAATATGGCAGCTCATTCTCCCCTTGCCTATATTTTGCTCTGCACTTCAAACCAAGCCTGCAATTGCCACTCTATCAGCTTCCAGATGTCAAGCCATTCAAGAGCTGGCACTGACTGACCACTGGGATTGAGATGTAGGACTATGAGTGTATCAAGCCCTAATTCAGAACCACCACCAACTTGGACAGCTTTAAGACAAGATTAAGCAAATTCATGGAGGATAAAGTTACTGATAGCTACCATCATGATCGCTATATATTATCACCAGCATCAGAAGCAGCATGCTTCTGAATGCCAATTGCTGGAGAGCAGATGCTGGAGATCAACTGCAGGAGAGGTTGAGTGCTCTCATGTCCTGCTTGAGGGCTTTTCATTGGTGCACCCCGCTGGCCACTGTGAGAACAGAACATTGAACTAGACAGGGCTTTGATCTGATGTAGCACAGCCCTTCTTCTAGGCCAAAATCCTATATCAGGATTGCACAGCATTTAAACCTTGGATGCAGACTTACACATTGATTATGCTATGCAACCTTTGTCTTGAGTGAAGACATCAAATGTGCAACCAAATGCACAATCCAGCACTCATAATGCCAAACATATATCCACACCACTACAGTCATGCTACATTAGAAATGATGTCCAAATACATTAGAAGGGGAACTTATGCAGGCATAAAACACCAGCAGGATTTAGGCCAGGTCTTGTAGCTGCTTGCATTTTGGTGCAGTCTATGCCTAATTCCTGTAGCAATCAAAGAACAGCATGTAACATATTTTTGCAATTGTAACATGCCATCAATTCTAAGACAAACCCTAATTTCAATACCATCTCCACCAACAAAAATACATAAGATACACCTGCAATTCTAAGTTTCTCTCCATTTTTAGATATGTTTATATAGGGGGGAAAGTGCATATTAGAACTGAAAAAATATACTAGTTAAAACATTTCAATATGATCCTCCTATCCACAGATATGTTCCAAAAGAGATACATTAACATAGAGAGAGGGACCTGAAACCATAGATAATAGTGAACTTTACATTTTGACTATATTTAGGCTAGAAGCAAAGCATAGATTTGCACTGGAGGACTAGAGAGACTCTCAAAGTGGGTAGGCGAAATCAGATATTGAATCTATGGAATTATTTATTGTATCAGAAGTGAATTGAGAATACGGTTATGATGTATACACATACAGACACACACACAACCACAAATAAAGTTAAAAACTTGGCATTATACTAAATTTTGTTTCACCAGAAGCTGGGCACTTGGAGTGCCTCTGCTGTGGCTGTAAGAAGGTCCTCCATTGTGCATGCAACAGGGCTTAGGCTGCATTGTAGTAGGTGGTCTGTAAGTGTGGGCTCCACTTTATAGCTGCATTTCTTAAGATTGGCTCTGCATCTCGTGGTACCAGAGCACAGTCAGGTCATTGCCTTCCAAGTTGCTCAGTCCTCTGTGTGCTGAGGGGGGAGTTTCTTATCTGGTTTTATTTATTGTGTCAGGAGCAACCAGACATTTGTATTAACATTTTTAACTAAGCAAACAAACAAACAAACAGACAGACAAAATGCAAAGTTTGCAAGCTTGGTAGTTGATGAAATGTCCTTTGATCAGTATCTGGCCACTTGGAGTGCCTCTGGTGTTGCCACAAGGAGGTCCTCCATTATGCATGTGGCAGGGCTCAGGTTGCATTGCAGTAGGTGGTCTCTGGTTTGCTCTTCTCCACACTCGCATGTCATGGATTCCACTTTGTAGCCCCATTTCTTAAGGTTGGCTCTGCATCTCATGGTGCCAGAGCGCAGTCTGTTTAGTGCCTTCCAAGTTGCCCAGTCTTCTTTGTGCTTCTCATCTGGTATCAGCCACTGATTGAGGTTCTGGGTTTTAGCCTGCCATTTTGTACTCTTGCTTGCTGGGATGTTCTTGCAGGTACCTCTATGGATCTTAGAAAGCCATATCTTGATTTAACTTTCAGATATCCAAACTGAGGATGGACCAGAGATGTCACTGCCTTGGTCCTTTCATTACAGGTTGCTACTTCACAACAGATGTCAGGTGGTACAATACTGGCTAAACAGTAAAATTTCTCCAGCAGTGTAGGAATCTATGGATAAAGGGGTCATACAGTACAATCAGTGATATGAAAGATGGTACAAATGGAAAAAAGAAGGCATCAGTCCAAAAACTTCCAACTAATTAATCACACTAGAGAATAAATCCACTTAAAATCCGGTTTCTGCAGAATTCTGGGTTTAGTAGTTTAGTGAGGCTGTTAAAGACTCCTCCCTAAACTAAAAAACCCATAATTCTACAGGAGACAGCAACCGGATTTAAAGTGGATTCATTCTCTAGTGATGATGCAGTTATTGCAGCATTTGAACATATACTACAACAATACACAGCCTCCATGTAGAATTAATACAGATTGACACCACTTTAATTGCCAAGCTGACTGGTATGCCCCACCCCACCTCACATATGCACATATAGACAAAGATGTTAATGGTAACCTATTTTGTTTTTATTCATGAGAATTACGGTTTTCAATGGTCCAACCCCCCTTACATTTCAAGATAGGTTTTTTGGAGGAAAGAAAATTCCCAAAATTCCTGACTATGTTCTTTTCTGCTGAGAGGAAAGCAGTTTGCTTTTTGTCTGTATGCATTTGTAAAAAATGTGGTGGCTTACATTTGTTTCCCCCAACATCATGTTTTCATCCAGAACAATGAGAATTCTAGTTATTTCCATTCCTTGCACAAACATACACATTGGAATAATCTTAAAAGGGAAGAAGATTACTATAATTTAAATGGAAACATAGTGACTTTCATCATAATAGGGTGAGTGAAGAAGTCATGTTCTTCAGTAGGACTCAAACAGTGGATACCCCTCCACCCACCATCATCCCTTCAGTCTAAGACCTTCATTTTCTAAGGCTTCAGCCAACCCATAATTTCATTCCAGGAACCTGCTGCTGCTCCTGAATATGATGATAATGAAAAATAGGTGTCAGTATGTTATTGATGGTGGAGCACTCCAAACTGACAGGTGCTCTCTCCCAGCTGCTGCATATAAATATCAGAAACTTCAAAGGACAAGATGGAACCTTGAGCTGTTTTGGAGATCACATCCCCAGGTGTTGAGCAGACCCTCTCGGGTATTGCCTCCTCGCTGAATCCCATCAGGTGGGTGTGGAACCACAACACTGCATCACGAACTGACTTCCAAACCCCTCAAATGCTCCACAAAGATTCAGTAACAGCTTATAACAAAGGGAACTGAGATGTCTAAGAGAATATTCCAAGTCACACTATCTCTACCCAAGTTGGCATGAAGATTTTCACCTGAACAATAGTAAGCAAATGGCACATCTCCAGTATTGAAATAATGCACCATGATAGCACTTTACCTTACCCATGACTCAATGCTATGGAATCATGGAGGGTGTAGTTTCATGAGGTATTGCCCCTTTTTGGCAGAGAATGCTAAAGGTCTTGTTAAACTACAGTTTCCATGATTCCATATCATTGAGACATGGCAGTTGAAGTGGTGTCAAACTGCATTGATTCTAGGACAGTGTTTCTCAACCTTCCTAAAGCCACAACCCCTTAATACAGTTCCTCATGCTGTGGTGACCTCCAACCATAACATTATTTTGTTGCTACTTCATAACTAATGTTAATTTCTGATATGCAGGATATATTTCCATTCACTGGACCAAATTTGGCATCAATACCCAATATGCCCAAATTTGAATACTGATGGGGGTGGGAGGAGATTGATTTTGTCATTTGGGACTTGTAGTTTCTGGGATTTGTAGTACGTACAATCAAAGAGCATTCTGAACTCCACCAACAATGGAATTGAACCATTCTTGGTACACAGAGCTCCCATGACCAACAGAAAATACTGAAAGGGTTTGGTGGGCATTGACCTTGAGTTTTGGAGTAGTAGTTCACCTACATCCAGAGAGCACTGTGGACTCAAACAATGATGGATCTGCACAAAACTTGGCTTGAATACTCAATATGCCCAAATGTGAGCACTGGTAAAGTTTGGGGAAAACAGAACAACAGAAAATACTGTGTTTTCTGATGGTCTTTGGCTACCCCTTTGACACTCACTCACAACCTCTCCAGGGGTCCCGACCCCCAGGTTGAGAAACGCTGTTCCAGGGGGTAAAGTCTGTTGTTATATTGTTCTTTTCATTAGAATTTTCTAGCATTGGGACACTCATTTTTATTGAAGAAACAAAAAATGTGAATATTCTTTCTAATTCTAACCTAGATATTTTCCATTACTGTTTCCTTCAATGTCTAGCTCCCACTTACATGCTAGAAGGAGATTTGTTTTTACAACTGAGTAACAATTTAGCATAGCAAGATGTTCAACAATGGAACTCTCTGCCTCAAAGTGTGGTGGAAGCTCCTTCTTTAGAGGCTTTTAAACAGAGGCTGGCTGGCCATCTGTCAGGAGTACTTTGTCCTTTTCCTGCAAGGGAAGGGTGGTGGACTAGCTCACTCATCCAATCTCTTCTAACTCTATTATCCCATTATTAGTAAATGCTAAATTGTAATTGTAAAAAAAAATGTTAATGAGTAAACTAAAAAGTATTCAAGGGAATGTTTTTCAGAAATCAGACTAATTTTGGATAAAAGGTTAATTCTAAGTAAGGAAAATCAAAGTGAGAGAGAGAGAGAGAGAAACTTCCACACCCATGAGCTGGAATCCTGATAAGCCCATCTCCATGGGTTGCACACATACACAAAACCAAGAGTATTGCAAGCCATCTCCTCCATTGGATTGGGCACACAGAAGATTGGGCAACCTGGAAGAAACTGAACAGGCTGCACTCTGGCACCACAAGACACAGAGCTAACCTTAAGAAATAGGGCTACAAAGTCAAGTCTATGACATGCGAGTGGGGAGAAGAGCAAACCACAGACCACCTATTACAATGCAACCTGAGCCCTGCTACATGCACAATGAAGGACCTTCTCACAGCGACACTAGAGGCACTACAAGTGACCAGCTTCTGGTGAAAGGACACTTAGCCTAATGCCAACTTTTTAACTTTGTTTATGTTCTAAATGCATTATAACTGCACCCTCAATTTCACTTATGATATAATAAATAAATAGGATTGGATTGGGCAGAATGGCAACAGAACGTGATGTTGCATGGATGAAGAATTGTAAAATATAAGAATCTTAGAATTGGACAGGAATGTGAGGGAAATTGTCCACTCTCCCTTACTGCCATGCAGAAATACATAACTCCAGTACTACTGGAAGAGTTCCATCCATACTCCATTTAAAGACTGCCAATGTTGTGGAGCCCACCTTCCTGTAAGGCAATGTATTCCACTGTTGAACAGAGCTCACTTTTTTTTTGAAAAAAATCCTATTGTTTAAGTGAAATTTCTTCTAATTAGGATCTATTGGTTTGTGTTCTAGTCCCTGGAACACAAGAAAATCAACCTTGCTCCTTATTCTACTTATTCTACTTGACATCCCTTCAGATACTTAAAGACAGATATCATATCACCTCCCAATCAAAAAGAAGGCCTTTGAAGTGAGAGTCTGGAGACTCAGGGATGTGTATTGTTGGCACTCATTTTGTGCACCCTGTGTAATTTTTGCCTGGATTTTTTTTTTTGCCAAAGATATTTATTTATTGTTTCAAGCGTGAACCAGGAGTACAGAGGGAATGTATTTTATTTTAAAGAAAAACACAAAGTTTGAAAATTTGGCATGATATTAAATGTCCTTTGACCAGTAGCTGGCCACTTGGAGTGCCCCTTGCTTCATTGTGCATGTGGCAGGGCTCAGGTTGCATTGAAGTAGGTGGTCTGTGCTTTGCTCTTCTCCATACTTACATATCATGGACTCCACCTTGTGGCCCCTTTCTTAAGGTTGGTTCTGCATCTTGTGGTGCCAGAGCGCAGTCTGTTCAGCGCCTTCCAAGTTGCCCAGTCTTCTGTGTGCCCAGGAGGGAGTCTCTCATTTGGTATTAGCCAAGGATTGAGGTTCCAGGTTTTAGCCTGCCTTTTGGACTCTTGCTTGCTGAGATATTCCTGCAAGTGCCTCTGTAGATCTTAGGAAACTATTTCTTTATTTAAGGCATTGATGTGCTGATTGATATCCAAACAGGTGATGGGTCAGAGATGTCACTGCCTTGGCCCTTTCACTATTGGCTGCTACTTCCCACTGTATTTCAGGTGGTGCAATGCCGGCTAAGCAGTGTAATTCCTCCCGTGGGGTATGGCACAGGTTCCCTGTGATAATGCGGCTTGTCTCATTAAGAGCCACATCAACTGTTTTAGCATGGTGAGATGTGTTCCACACTGGGCATGCATACTCAGAAGCAGAGTAGCAAAATGCTAGGACAGATGTCTTCACTGTAACTGGTTGTGATCTCTAGGTTGTGCCAGTCATGATATTGTATGTTATTGTTTCTAGTGCCCACTTTTTGCTTGATATTCATGCAGTGCTTCTTGGATATCAGAGAACGGTCCAGGGTAACTCCCAGTATTTGGGTGTGCTGCAATGCGACCAGAAGTGACTTGCCAAAGATGCGAAGAAAGGGATTTGCAAGACTGGCAAGAACTTCAGCAATGGGATCCATGCCACACTTTCTCAACCTTTTCCCTAGGGACTTGTAAATTTCTTTTACATACATCTTCTGAAAGGAATGGCTAGAGATGGAATTTGAGAGGGACACATCTTTTGATGATCTAATAGCATCTGCTGCCCTTTTGGTGATTCACCAAGCAGCAGGTGAATCACAGTTCCATGACAGGAGATGGGGAGACATGCCAAGCTCAATCCATTTCATCAGCATCAGAACTAAGCTACTCCTGTTACAATTATTTCCACATTTCTTTTTCACTCACACCGTACTCTGTTCCAGGCAGGGAAATCAGAGGAACAAGCAACAGGAAACAGCAAGGTCTGATCTGAATCCTAATGGGGTGGGGGAAAATATTGGAAATGTGCCATATTAGAAATGCTGTTACCATTAATATTGACGTTCCCACCCAGAGGAGATGGGCAATTTTACATAGTAATTATGCATAAAATTTGGCTGCATGAACTTTCATTTCACCTTGTTTGCACCGATATGCAAAAGGGTATACAAAATTGCTTACAATCATGTATATTCAATTGTGACATTTTGTGCATGTGTGTGTCTGTGGCTTGCTAAATTTATCAAAGGTAGCTGAATAAGTGCTCCATTAGAAGCATAAAATACAATTGAAAACATTTGTGGGGTAATCAATACAATCCCCTTCCAGACACTGTTTTTTCCCCTAAGTTCTCCATAAATGCTACAGTGTCTGCATGGAGGTAGAATTAGCAGTGAGATCTGTGAAATTAACTTAATTAGTTTAATTCTGTTTTCATATTTTTTTTCTTTAATATGGTTTTGACTGTATCCCATTTTTGGTTGTTAGTTGATTGATGTTTGAGTCCTGGGAGAAAGGGAGAAAGCCATGGTGTCAGGAGCCGGTTTCCAGGCCTTGGGTTTTGGCGCTAAAAACCAGGATCCTGACATGCAACGCTGATAAGAACGGTGCAGCTGGTGACCTTGGGGGGGAGCAGTTGGCATTTGGCGGGAACGTTGCGCGGGACTTTTGGCTGGCGGGAAAGGGGATTCAAATGTGGGGGAGGGTATATAAGGGTTGACCAGCGGCTGCTAGTCAATCCTGGCTTTCTTTGTGTCTGAATGTCCAGCAGTAAAAGTTTCTGATTGATTACGGAGTGGAGTCCTGTGTCATTATTGGGAACGGCTGTTGTGAGCTGACACCATGGTATTCCCTGTAGTAACCTACGGATGTGAGAGCTGGACCATAGGGAAAACTGAGCGAAGGAAGATCGATGCTTTTGAGCTGTGGTGCTGGAGGAAAGTTCTGAGAGTGCCTTGGACTGCGAGAAGATCCAACCAGTCCATCCTCCAGGAAATAAAGCCCGACTGCTCACTGGAGGGAAGGATACTAGAGACAAAGTTGAAGTACTTTGGCCACATCATGAGGAGACAGCAAAGCCTAGAGAACAATTATGCTGGGGAAAGTGGAAGGTAAAAGGAAGAGGGGCCGACCAAGGGCAAGATGGATGGATGGCATCCTTGAAGTGACTGGACTGACCAGGCATGTAGCCGGGGGGGGTGGGGGGGGGCTTGAGGGGCTTCAGCCCCCCCCCCCCCCAATTCTCATGGTGGTTCGCGAAAAGGCCTTACTGGTGCATTATTTAAACTGTTGTGTTTATTCATATCATGATCTGATCACCATACTCAATATATCCCATATGCATGGGGGTATTGGGGTAATGATACAAAAGGTTTGCTAGGGTAGACCCTCTTTCACTCAGACTCAGCCCCCCGAAACTCAGCCCCCCCCGAACCCCCCTGAAAAAAACTCAGCCCCCCCTTTGAACTGGATTATATGAGTCTACACTGCCTGACCTTGAAGGAGCTGGGGGTGGTGACGGCCGACAGGGAGCTCTGGCGTGGGCTGGTCCATGAGGTCACGAAGAGTCGGAGATGACTGAATGAATGAACAACAACAACATAAATTACTCTGTATGTGTGTGTATGTGTACACACACACACACACACACACACTAAGCATTTTCTAGCTTTTCCAACATGGCTCAATTGCATTCTTGGGCCTGACGTCCTTCAATTCAATAGGGTTGGTAATTATCGATAGTTTCATGTTTCCACACAAAGCCTAAGGATGTATCCCTGCAAATATGGAGGAATTGTTCTGTCCATGTTTTGTTTAGGGTGCATCTATTCTATAATATTAATGCAGTTTGGCATCACTTTAATTGCCATTATTCATTTCTATGGAATCCTGGAACTTGTAGTTTGGTGAAACACCAGCCATCATTTCAGCAAAGGCTAAAGCCTTGTAAAACTACAACCTCCATGGTTCCATAGCAGTGAGCCATAACAAATAAAGTGGTGTCAAACTACTTCTCCTACTTTTTGGCAGGGGGTTGGACTGGATGACCCATGAGGTCTCTTCCAACTCGATGATTCTATGAAACTGCTTTAATTCGACAGTATAGATGCACCCATCCATCCATCCATCCTCTCTCTCCCTCCCTCCCTCCCTCCCTTGTTTCTTCTTTTGCAATCCTGTCAATTAAATGACAGCCATCTCCTTTCCACACCAGATCATTAACTCAAGTCCCTCCTCAAATGTAAAAGCACCATTCACTGCATAAACATGGAAAGCCCCATTAGAGCCAGCACGCCCACCTCTCGCCCTCCAGCAGTCCAGGGAGAACAGTTGCCGTACGCTCAGAGAGGTGTGGGAGCTCAGCTGTTGACTGCCTATCTGGCTGCCAGCCACATCTGTCCTCATGCAGGAGTTGGGAGAGGAAGAAGCCAGGAAGCTGGATGTCGTGACTAAAGGGTCCATGGCCATTGCAACTGATATAGTGCTTGTTTACTGGACTGATACGGGGAAGTCGCCAGCCAAAATCTGGCAAGATCTTAAAGCTGGCAATTGAAATACCCAGCTCTCTATCTTATGAGAGTTTTTCCCTCTAGGCCTCCTGGATACATCCAACAGGGGAGGCCCAGAGCATTCTCTGATTCCTTCGTCATAGAATCATGGCTAACAGCCTTGAGAGCTAAATTTAATTCTGCTGGAAACAGGTGCAAAGAACTTGCATATCTCCAGGAGAGTGTAGATTACACAGGAAGGTGTAAATAGCCTGAGTGGAGCTCCATTCCACTATCTGTGGCATTGTCAGGTAAGAGAGGGTAAATTGGGGCTAGAGGTGTGATTTTGCATGATTGAAGCTGCTTGGAAAAGTTACTTTTTTGACTTTGGGCCCACTAGCTGGGGAGTCCTGGAGTATCCAAGAGCCCTAGAGAAGAAAACTTTCATGAGATAGAGAGCAGGGTGTTTCAATTGTCATTTTTAAGTCTTGCCAGTGCTGTCACCATCATCAACATCCACCTATTCCCTTTGGTTAGTTTTTGGATAAGCCCTAGGATTTTTGGATACTGGCAGTGTTATCACAAGTAGCTCCTGGTTATGACACATTAAGTATCAATAAACATGATACATTAAACAACCAATCACAATTCATGTTGCATGCTATGCAAAGCCAGCAACTCCATATTCAACGAATAAGAAACCTACACACCACCTGCACATAGTGTTCCCTCACTACTTCATGGTTCGCTTTTTGCAAACTTGCTGTTTTGCAGTTTTTCAGTAATTATGAATTTAAAATATTTATTGAAAATATTTTAAATATTCTCCCCCGCAACTTCCTTTCCTTTTCCCCCACAACTTCCATGCATCCTCATAGCCCTGAGTCTCACTCGTTACCTGTTGCTCTACTCTGAACTCAAGAATGGAAAACAGAATGTTGGTGGGCAGGAAAAGAAATTTAAAGATGGGCTCAAAGCCAACCTTAAAAACTCTGGCATAGACACTGAGAACTGGGAAGCCCTGACCCTTGAGCGCTCCAGCTGGAGGTCAGCTGTGATCAGCAGTGCTGTAGAATTTGAAGAGGCATGAATGGAGGGTGAAAGAGAGAAATGTGCCAAGAGGAAAGCACGTCAAGCCTACCCCGACTGGGTCCGCCTTCCACCTGGAAACCAATGCCCTCACTGTGGGAGAAGGTGGAGATCAAGAATAGGGCTCCACAGCCACCTACGGACCCACCGCCAGTACACTGATCCTTGAAGACTATACTACTTGAACAACGAGGGATCATCTAAGTAAATCAGTATTTGTGGAACTGATATACAAGGTTACCTTGTCACCAGCCCTGTTCAGGTCTTTCAGACTCAGTTGTGGATGCATTGAGTGTATATCAACTATAATGCAATCTTCCTCTTTTTCTTCAGTCTTCTACCTTATTAAACACTGTCTTTTCTACTTAGTCAGGCCTTCTAGGGAGAGTCCAAGCTTGATTTGCTTCTGGATCCATTTATTTATTCTTTTTGACAATCCTTAGACATCTCCAGTGCCATACTTCAAAGAGTTGTTTCTCCTCCTTTTCACCATTGTCCAGATTCCAAAACTATACATAGGAAGTTGAAATCTGATGACACAGACAATCCTGGCTTTGGCATTCAATGATATCATTGACTATGAAAGTCAAATAATCAAGACCCAAGGCTTTATAGGTCATTGTACTCAGAAACAGATTGGTAGTCACTGGAGCTGTTAAATGAAGAGAGTAATATTCTCCCTCTAACCAGCTCTAGCCTGGATTTAGCTCCTTGGACCTGCTTCCACCTTTTAATATGCAGAAATGCTAGGAGAATATTCAACATCACTTTGTTTTCCCATGTGGTGCAACAGAGATTGGCTTTGCCCAATTAATGCAGTTTCCACATCTGGCCTTACACACAGTGTTGCAGTCCCTTCCACACAGGGATTTACAAATTTTGCCATCTGAGTTTATTATCTAAATCCTGCATGGCAGAATTTGTCAGCCTTTTATTTTATTTTTGTTTACAGCACGTCATTGGCTGTAGTATAACTACTGACCATGTAATTACATTGTAAGGAGACTTCCAGCGGGTGACAGGGCAAATAAAACACAAGATTGTTTTTGCTCCTTCCTTCTCCTCGTCCACCTCACAGATAGACATATACACACAGATATGCACATATCCTTTGCCTCCTGTTTAAAGAAGGAACAAGCCATGAGATAATTGAGCCATGCATGTCAGCTTCTTTTTTTTGATAGCGTTACAAGTTGGGTAGATGCAGGGAAGGCCTTCCTTCGACAAGGTCCCCTCATGATCTTCTGGCAAACAGACTAGTCCAGTGTGGGCTAGGCAAAACTATGGATGATTGGCCAAACCTAACAAAATGAAGTTCAACAGCTACAAATGCAAAATACTCCACTTAGGCAGAAAAAGATGAAATGCAAAGATACAGAATGGGGGATGCCTGGCTCAACAGCAGTATGTGTGAACAAGATCTTGGAGTCCTCATGGACAACAAGTTAAACATGAGCCAACAATGTTGTGTGGCAGCTTAAAAAGCCAATGGGATTTTGGCCTGCATAAATAAGAGTATAGTGTCTAGATCCAGGGAAGTCATGCTATTCTGCCTTGGTCAGACCACATTTGGAATACTGTGTCCAATTCTGGGCATCACAATTTAAGGGAAATATTGACAAGGTGGAATGTGTCCAGAGGAGGGTGACTAAAATGATCAAGGGTCTGGAGAACAAGCCTTATAAGGAGTGGCTTAAAGAGCTGGGCATGTTTAGCCTGCAGAAGGGAAGGCTGAGAGGAGATATGATGAGGGCCATGTATAAATATGTGAGGGGAAGTCATAGGAGGGAGCAAGCTTTTTTTCTACTGCCCTGGAGACTAGGACACAGAGCAATGGCTTCAAACTGCAGGAAAGCAATTCCACCCAAATATTAGGAAGAACTTTCTGACTGTAAGAGCTGTTCAGCAGTAGAACTCTTTGCCCCAGAGTGTGGTGGAGGCGACTTAGAAACCTAGAGTTGGAAGAAACCTCATGGACCATCCAGTCCAACCCCCTGCCAAGAAACAGGACAATCACGTTTAAAGCACACTCAACAGATGGCCATCCAGCCTCTGTTTAAACGCCTCCATAGAAGAAGCCTCCACCACACTTCATGGTAGTGTGTTCCAATGCTGAACAGCTCTCACAGTCAGGAAGTTCTTTGGAGGCTTTTAAACAGAGGCTGGATGGCCATCTGTCAGGGGTGCTTTGAGTGTGATTGTCCTGCTTCTTGGCAGGGGGTTGGACTGGATGGCCCATAAGGTCTCTTCCAACTCTAGGATTCTATGATTATTTGCCATAACCAGGCTTTTGTGTATGTATTAGTGAAAGACAAAGCACACAAAAACCTATCAAATGAATGCAGTCCATGTTCTATAGCAGAAAATTCCAGCTTTGCAGCTGTCATAGATTACATGCCAAATCTTGTTTATTTTGCACATAGTTGCACAATTTTAATTATTTGGTTTTAAAATTATGGTTTCATTAAGCCAATTGTTTGTTTTAAGCCGCCATGCAGTGGTGTGTGGTGGGAGGGAGAACGATGGCTTTTTTCAGCCACTATTTGGGCTTTAGAGAATCTAGCAATCCTCCAAAGATTAGGAGGTATTTTAAAGTGACCCTAAATCCCAGCACCAGGGAAATATTCTGTCGGTGGGAAACCTATCACAAAAGGAAGCTATCACAATAATGGTACAAATGGTAGGAAGCCACAAGGGTATCTAAGACCCTTCCAAACTGCTCCCGTATCCCAGGATTTGATCCCAGGAGCCCCCGGATGGTGCAGTGGGTTAAACCCTTGTGCTGGCAGGACGGAAGACCTAGAAGTCAGAGATTCAAATCCGGGGAGAGCATGAATGAGCTCCCTCTGTCAGTTCCAGCTCCCCAAGTGGGGACATGAGAGAAGCCTCCCGCAAGGATGGTAGAACATCAAAACATCAGTGAAACTTGCAATTTCTCAAGTTGCTCCTGACACGAAAAAATATCCCAGATTATCTGCTTATCCCAGATCATCTGGCAGTGGAGACCCATTTAATCCAGTTTAAATTAGATAATCTGGGATCAGTTCCTGGAATATAGGGCAGTGTACAAGGGGCTAAACTTGTTGACCGAAAGGTCACAGGTTCGAATCCGGGGAGCGGTGTGAGCTTCTGCTGTCAGCCCTAGCTCCTGCCAACCTAGCAGTTTGAAAACATGCAAATGTGAATAGATCAATAGGTACCACTCCAATGGGAAAGTAACGACACTCCATGCAGTCATGCTAGCCACATGACCTTGGAGGTGTCTACGGACAATGCCAGCTTAGAAATGGAGATGAGCACCAACCTCCAGAGTCGGACACGGCTGGACTTAATGTCAGGGGAAAACCTTTACCTTTACCTACAAGGGGCCTAAGCAGAGTTGAAATGATAAAAGGTTCCTTGTCTATACATGAAACTACAGTAGGTGAATGACTGGTGTTCTCGTCTATGAATATTGAATCTGTGTGGCTTTGCTCAACTTGGTTGCAGCTGTGTTGGTAGTTAATAGCAGCTGCTGATCTGGCCAGAAGTCCTCTGTGACAGAGAGGAACAATGGTCAAGGAGGGAGCCCAAGCTCCATGGTTTGCATGCCACAATAATGTTAACATAAATGGCAAAAAAAAGGTTTGGGTTTCCATATAGGTGGTTAAATACGGTAACGAATGTGGTAGCAAGCCTGAGTGATAAGGGGGCCTTTTTTCTTTTTACATTATAGTGTACTAGTGCATTAGTGAAATAGAACTTTATCAATCATTTTTGCCATAGTACATAGTCAAGAAATTGCTAACACTCCCCACTCCCAAAAATAATTGAGCAATTGGATGTGGAGGCAACAACAGTAAACCAGTCCTTTGAGACCCAAGTGGCTACATTATGAAAACTCATGCTTTTTTAGACCAACCTGAAAGAGCCCTGTATTAAATATTAAAGAAACTGCAGCTATAAAACCAGAACCTTCTTGCTTTCTATGCATGTGTAACTTCCCCTACAGAAATGCTGGAGCATGATGGTGGTGGTGGTGATCATCATTAGCATCATCATTATAATCTATTTATATAGTGCCATCAGAGTACATTGCACTCTACAAGTAAAAGAACAACCAAACATATATTGTAAGCCCGTTGACTTACAATATAATTAAGACATGACACCAAAGGATACCAGCATAGGAGGGAAATAAGTCCCATAGATACACTTTTACTTTCTCTCCAAGGCTAGGGCAGTGGCAGTTCAGATGGATGGAGGGCATTTCATCTGCTTCTGGGCTTAGACAATGTCTGCTTTTCCTCCCTTAACTCAGGTTGATTCTACATGGGCCAGTAAATCTGTGACCACTCCAGAGTTAAAATGCTCCAAACTTTCCCTGGAGGCAGCAACGCAGATGTTACCAAATCCGCTGCAGTGCCAGGTTGGTGTCCACACAGTCTGTTAGAACTGAGGCAGTCTAGCAGGGCTGAAGCATGGTCCAGCTGGGCTGAGACTGCATTGGCTCACCAGACCATCATTCCACCTTCCATGTCAAGTCTACCACTCCTAGCCAGCCGCAGAGCTCTATGAAAGCTCTTGGCTACTGCAATTGCCTAATTCTGACATCAGCAGAGGCACCTAGATGACCAGAGGAAAGACAGGTACTGATCTCGCCACCTTCTTTTGGCCATGTGGGTGCCCCTATTGATTATCAGAATGGTCACCTATGATGGCCAGGAGTTCACATGGAGTTCTCTGGCTGGCTGGAAGAAAGCCATGACACAGGCATGATCTAGTTCAGCATTTCTCAACTTGGAGGTCGGGACCCCTAGGTGGGTCGCAAGGTAGTGGCAGAGGGGTTGCCAAAGACCACCAGAAAACACAGTATTTTCTTTTGGTGTGCCATGTGGTCATGGGTGTTCTGTGTGCCAAGTTTGGGTCAATACCATCATTGATAGGGTTCAGAATGCTCTTTGATTGTAGGTGAACTATAAATCCCAGCAACGACAACTCCCAAATGTCAAAGTCTATTTCCCTCAAACTCCACCAGGGTTCACATCTGGGCATATTGAGTATTCGTGCCAAGTTTGGTCCATCAGACCCATCATTGTTTGAATTCACAGTGCTCTCTGGAGGTAGGTGAACTACAACTCCAAAACTCAGGGCCAATGGCCACCAAACCCTCCAGTATTTTCTATTGGTCATGGGAGTTCTGTCTGCCAAGTTTGGTTCAATGCCATTGTTGGTGGAGTTCAAAATGCTCTTTGAATGTAGATGAACTATAAATCCCAGCAATTACAACTCCCAAATGACAAAATCAAACCAACCCCCCCCCCACACACACACACACACACACTATTCAAATTTGAGCATTTCAGGTGTTTGTGCAAATTTGGTTCAGTGAATGAAAATATATCCTGCATATCGGATATTCACATTACGATTCATCATAGTAGCAAAATTACAGTTATGAAGTAGCAAAAATATAATAATGTTATGGTTGGGGGGCACCACAATATGAGGAACTGTATTAAGGGGTCGCAGCATTAGGAAGGTTGAGAACCACTGGTCTAGCTCTTTGCTAGTGGTGTGCCATGTGGACAGCGGACACTGCCCTGAAACTGCAGGATACTCTTGCATTTCAAGCAAACTCTGGAGCATCCCCTAACATTGCTAGAGAATCCAGTTTAATTCAGGATAACTCACAATAGTCACCAGAAGTACAGGAATATCACAAAGGCAGACAGAATCAATTCAAAGTAAATCTGGGTTTTCAGGCCAATGTAGATTCAGGCCGCTTTTACACTGCCATATAAAATCCAGATTATCTGCATTGAACTGGATAATATTTATTTTATTTTATTTATTTATTTACAACATTTTTACCCCACCCTTCTCAACCCCCGAGGGGGGGGGCTCAGGGTGGCTAACAATGGCAACAATTTGATGCTGCAATAGCACAATATAACACAATATAAAACCATAAATACACAATAGATTTAAAACAATAACATTAATTATACAGTCATAGCCATTTCCATTATCATAACAATCATATGGTCCAGTTCAGTGTCCAAAGTACCGTTGTGCCTGCTAGCCAAAAGCCTGGTTCCAAACCACAATTTCAGTTTTTTTCCTAAAGGAAAGGAAGGAGGACGCTGATCTAATCTCACTGGGGAGCAAATTCCACAAGTGGGGGTTCACCACTGAGAAGGCCCTGTCCCTCATCCCCACCAGACATGTTTGTGAGGCCGGTGGGACCGAGAGCAGGGCCTCCCCAGTGGATCTTAAACTACGAGGCAGAATGTAGAGGGAGATAGGTTCATACAAGTAAGCTAATATGGCAGTGTAAACATATAATTCAGTTTAAAGCAAATAATGTGAATGATCTGATTTGCTAATCTGGAATATATGTCCAGATTATGCTTAAAAGCTTCCTTCTTTGGAAGCTTTTAAGCAGAGGCTGGATGGCCATCTGTCAGGGGTGATTTGAATGCAATATTCCTGCTTCTTGGCAGGGGGTTGGACTGGATGGCCCATGAGGTCTCTTCCAACTCTTTGATTCTATGATTCTATGATTCTATGTCAGTGGAGAAGGGGCCTCACTCTCTGAATGCCCTTAAATGCTTATTTTCTAGGCAGAACATACTACTTCAGCTGTGATGAGATCACAACAGCTATCATAGTGCCTAAGGGTATAGACAGGAGAGAGGCTAGAAAAAGAACAATCCCAGGAGGAGTTGAGGGCCACAAAGCAGCATTGAAGGGTGAATGGGCCTCAAATCTGTTATAAACCCCCAAAGAACTCATAGTTTTAATCTATCATTAGTTTCTCTTTGGTCATTTGTTGTTTTTGTGATCTCAGAAGCTCTCCAGAAAATGAATTTCAAGCCTGTATGGTATGAAATGAGGGGGGTGGGCTGGGGAAAAGCCATGGGAGCTAAACATAAGCAATGCATTTATTTATGACATTAAAAGATGGCTCCCAAGGAGCCCAGCAGCATCTGATGGATTGAAGCTGACAGGGCATTGTGTCCCTCCGTGTTGCCTGCAAAATTGAAAACACAAACAAACAAATAAATAAATAGCTTTTCTTTTTTTACAGTCACTCTGACACATTAGTATAATTAGCATCATTAATCAAGACGAGGCACTTGATACCTAATGGACTTTACGCAGGTAATAAATGGCCTTTTCTTGACAAAAAACTCTGTCTCTTGGCTGCCAATGTATGTTCAGTTGATCTTGTACTGGAAAGCAGGGAAGGTCTTGGAATTAGGGGAGAGTGGGTGCTAAGAAGGCTGCAAACAGAGGTAAGAGCAACATTGCAATAAGATTTTATCCTGCATAGGCCTTAAGGGAATTTCATTGATTTATTTAAATACATACATCCCACCATCTTACAGCAGGCCACTTCAACCTGCAGATCTCCAGGTGATTGGGCCTCCAACTCCTAGAAGCCCTAGCCAACTTGTTCAATTGTCAGAAGTCCTGGGAACTGAAGTCCCAAATGTCTGAAGGGCTGCAGGTTGAAGAGGTCCAACCTACAGCATATTATACCACAGTCCAGTTTGGGAAAGATGGCCTAATTTTAACTTGACTGAAAACGTCAAGGTCATGTAGTCCACTATTTAACAACTCTTACAATCAGAAAGTTCTTCCTGATGCTTAGATAGAATCTTGTATTGTGCCACTGTAATCCATTGGCTCATGTCTAGGGAAAGAAATAACATTTGGACAATGTATTGTCAAAGGCTTTCATGGCTGGAATCACTGGATTGCTGTGAGTTTTCAGGGCTGTATGGCCGTGGAACTCCTTTCCTGGGGATATTAGATCAGCCCCCTCACTCCTGACCTTTAGGAAAATTTATTTATTATTTATTTAGCAATTTTGTATACCGGTCTTCTCCCCTCCATCGGGGGACTCGGGCCGGTTTCCAACAATAATATCACAAAACAATCATTAAAAACATCATATAACATTCACATTAAAACGTTTAAACAGCAAAATGCAATCACATAATAACAATGGTCAGTCATCATAATAAATTCGTTGTTCATCATTCGTCGTCATCCAACCAACACAGAAATATTGATTTACTCATCGAAAGCCAAATTCCATAGCCAGGTTTTCACCCGTTTTCTGGACGTCAGAATGGAGGGAGCAGTTCTGATCTCCAGTGGAAGAGAGTTCCAGAGTCGAGGGGCCACCACCGAGAAGGCCCTGTCCCTCGTCCCCACCAGACACACTTGTGCGGACGGTGGGACCGAGAGCAGGGCCCCTCCAGATGATCTTAACAACCTAGATGGTTCATAGGGGAGAATACGTTCGGACAGGTAAGCTGGGCCAGAGTCGTTTAGGGCTTTATAGGTTAACACCAGCACTTTGAATTGTGCTCAGAAGCTAATTGGCAGCCAGTGGAGCTGGCGTAACAGAGTAGTATGCTCCCTGTATCCTGCTCGTGTTAGCATTCTTGCTGCTGCATGTTGGACTAGTAGAAGCTTCCGGGCAGTCTTCATAGGCAACCCCACGTAGAGAGCATTGCAGTAATCTAAACGGGATGTAACCAAAGCGTGGACCACCGTGGCCAAGTCAGACTTCCCAAGGTACAGGCGCAGCTGGCGCACAAGTTTTAATTGTGCAAAAGCTCTCCTGACCACTGATGAAACCTGGGGCTCCAGGCTCAGCGATGAGTCCAGGATCACTCCCAAACTGTGAACCTGCACCTTCAGGGGGAGTGTAAAAAGTAAAAACCTGGCTCTTTGAGCAAGAGTAAAAACCTGGCTCTTTGAGCAAGCTTTTGAAACCTCATTGTAACCAGATAAACTCAGTACTGTGAACGAATATGGAATGGCTTAACAATGCAAATGGACATGGATTTAAACCCAGAAGTCATTGATTTTTTAGTTTTAAATTGCTTTTTATTTGAATTTTATGATGTGATTTCACCTGTTTTAAACAATGTATTCATTTGTGTTTGGCATCTAATTGTTGCTTGTCTGTATGCCACCCTGAGCCGCCTTCGGGCTGAAAAGGGCGGGATAAAAGTGTTGTAAATAAATAAATAAATGTTCCAGAAGCATTCTCTCCTGATTTTTCACCCACATCTATGGCAGGCATATTCACAACCTCTGAGGATGCCTGCCATAGATGTGGGTGAAACGTCAGGAGAGAATGCTTCTGGAACATGGCTATACAGCCCAGAAAACTCACAGCAACCCAATGTTTGAATATATTCCCTAAAACAATGGAGAAACATCTTGCTGGAATGTCAAGGAACCCTAATGAGAAGAATCATGGGCTAAAGAGACTCATCATGACTTAGAACTTATTGTGTGGGAAAATGTTAATTGTAGTTTTACACACAGAAACCCACAACATTTTCTGTTCAGGAAAGAGCATTTTCTTCACACAAAATAATACTTCTGCACAGAAAATGCTGTTTGCTATGCAGAAATGTAATGTGCTAATTTTTCACAGAATAGACCCCAAATTGTAGAAAGCATTTGTTTGATTGTGTTTTTAAAATATTTGTATTGATACTGATACAAGAATAAAAATAAGAAAAACCCAACAATATATTGTAAACAGTGTTTGGAAACTGTGCTATGCTCAGACTTTCTCACATTGGGGAGAAATTACCAAAATAATTCCTTTATTCCTTCAAGAAGAAAATTAACAAACAATTGCATCTCTATTCTAGCCTAGTCTCTAGAGTAACAGAAAACAGATTGTAATAGAAAAAAAGTACGAGTAACTTGAATATCACCCAACCATGACCAGAAATAGCAACAGAGGCAATAATAATCAGTTGAAAAAGTACACTGTAACCCCCATAGGCATATGATGGACTACACATGAATATACAAAACTGCAGATAACAGTGAACCCTCTTGAAATGAAGGGGTTCTGGCCCAAGGATACCATAGAATCATGCTGAAGGACTTAGTGGTCCTTAACCTGTGGGTTCTCAAGTGTTTCGGCCTACAACTCCCATAAATCCTATCCAGATTAACAGCTGTTAGGATTTCTGGGAGTTGAAAGCCAAAATATCTGGGGACCCACAGGTTGAGAACCACTGACCTAGACAGTGTCTAGAAAGAATGTTTTCCTGGGCATGGATTAATGAAACCACAGATACTGGTCCTGCAGATATGGAGGTTATACTGTAAGCCAGCGTTTCTCAACCTGGGGTTTGGGACGCCTGAGTAGGTCATGAGGGGGTGGCAGAGGGGCTGCCAAAGACCATCACAAAACACAGTATTTTCTGTTGGTCATGGGAGTTCTGTGTGGGAAGTTTGGCCCAATTCTGGTAGGGTTCAGAATGCTCTTTGATTGGGTTAACTATAAATCCCAGCAATGACAACTCCCAAATGTCAAGGTCTATTTTTCCCCAAACTCCAACAGGGTTCCCATTTGGGCATATTAAGTATTCATGCCAAGTTTGGTCCATCAGACCCATCATTTTTTGAATCCACAATGCTCTCTGGAGGTAGTTGAACTACAACTCCAAAACTCAAGGCCAATGCCCACCAAACCCTTCAGTATTTTCTTTTGGTCATGGGAGTTATGTGTGCCAAGTTTGGTTCAATGCCATTGTTGGTGGATTTCAGAATGCTCTTTGATTGTAGGCGAACTATAAATCCCAGCAACTACAACTCCCAAATGACAAAATCAACCCCCCACCCTGCCAGTATTCAAATTTGAGCGTTTCATGTGTTTATGCCAAATTTGGTTCAGTGAATGAAAATATATCCTGCCTATCAGATATTTACATTACGATTCACCACAGTAGCAAATTACAGTTATGAAGTAGCAATAAAAATAATGTTATGGTTGGGGGTCACCACAACATGAGGAACTGTATTAAGGTGTCACTGCATTAGGAAGGTTGAGAAACACTGCTATAATTGCAAAAATATGAAAAGATAGCAGAATCACTCCAGAATGATGCCCATTTAATCCCTGTTTAAAGGCATGAAGAAGCACTAGAACACTACTAGGCTACTTCAAGATGGTGGTAGGACTCTCCATCTTTCAAGGCCTTTAAACAGGGATTGAATGGGCACCATTCAGGAGTAATTCTCTTGTGTACCCTTGTATGACTCTACTCTTATATGACTCTGAAAATGATGAATGGGGCCCAGGGAATAAAGATGGAAGTACAGTGAGCTATTGATAGCCAATGAGTTTGGTTCTAGGATCCTCTGTGAAGTTTGAAATTTATAGACCCATTACATACAGTGGCATAATAAAAATGGTATCCCGTATACAAAATGGCAAAATCAAGGTTTGCTTATTGGCATATTTGGGAGGGAAGGTATTTTCAAGTTGAATCCATGGGTCCAGAATCTGTGGATACAGAGGGCAGACTGTATGCTGTGTTTTATTGCTGGTCCCACTTAAAAACCAACTAGATGTGAATGAAGTCTATTGAGTAAGACATTTTTCTGCGATGCTGTTTCCACGTTCCCCTGCCTCACCTCCCTGCCAATCAGAGCATTGACATCTTTACCTGCACGGCATTGTTCTCTCTTGTGGTGATTTAGGACACTTTGTGAGCTTTTCTCTGCATTCACCACTACAACAACCTCCTTTTCATTTGTGTCCTCCACACATCGTAAGAACTCGACACCCTCCCCTCCGAACGCCTCCGAACATAATTGAATCCACTCTTGCTGTACTTCTATGAAAGGTCTTGTTACAAAAGGCTAAATGCTTTATTCCTGAGAATGGCTTGAGATAAAATTCCCCAGCGGTGGCAGATCTGAGGAAGAGAAATAAATATCCCTCTGCTTTATAACTGTCTCCCTGGCTGTTTATCAGCAGCAACGCACAAACAGAGTCCTTAGCTGTCTGCTGGGCTACTAATAATACAAGCCGGCAAGGTCTTGCAGATACCTTCTATCTAAATCAATCTGCTGGCTTCTCCTTCATTAAACAAACTCATTAACAGTGTCTCCTGTGTCTGAAGGAGTCCAGAGATTGGAGCTGTGGAACTACGAGTAACCCAGTGGGACTGGTGTCTTTGATATCAATGGGAACAGTACATCTGTTCTGTTTTATAGAATCATGGAAACATAGAATCATAGAGTTGGAAGAGACCTCGTGGGCCAAGAAGCAGGAAAGCATCCCCGACATCTGTCCAGCCTCTGTTTAAAAGCCACCAAAGAAGGAGCCTCCACCACACTCCAGAGCAGAGAGTTCCACTGCTGAACAGCTCTCACAGTCGGGAAGTTCTTCCTAATGTTCAGGTGGAATCTCCTTTCCTGTGGTTTGTACAGATGGTCTTCTACATTTGTGGGTTCAACTGTGGATTGTATTAGTCACCAATTTGATTACTATGTCCTCTCCAGGAATCTCTAGGTTCTCCAGCGTGACTATGTGCAATGCCTGGAAGAAATTGACTATAGAGTTGTGATGGAGGGCTCAGAGACTCCTAGAGATAATCTAGGCATATCTAAGTCCTCAAGAATGACACTACAGTCAGTCTACATCGGAAGTCGGCCATAGTATTGCACTGGAGAACCTAGAGATGCCTAGGGAGGTGTTCTCTCAGATTAAAGAAAGTGAGGTTTTATTTGCCTTTTCCCACTTTTGTGGTGGTCCCATATTCCAAACCCTCATAAATGTGTAGGACATACTGAAGTCTGAAGTTTAAAGAGATCTCCCAAGGAACAAAAATATTTTTGACCAAAGATTACTTTTCATAACCTACTGAATTTTCAGCATATTTTGTGCCAGGATAATTTTGAGGTGCCACTTCATGCCAACTATTGATTTATCTGAAAAGCTTGCATCATCTTTGGCCACAATCCTATTTAACGCTGCTGATCGAAAAGTGTGCTGCTGTGCCAACATAGTTATGTGATGTGTCTGGTAACTTCCCATCCTCTTCAAGAGGCCAGTCCTGGAACAGTTGGTCACCTTCCAGTCAGGGGTTATAGGACAAAGATTTGTCTATCTGGCAGTTTACTGTGGGAACAAGGAAGCAACTTGCGTAATGGGATGTTTGATACCTTCTTATGCAAGTTTCCAGCCAACAACCCCATCTTTACCAGCAGTTATGCCAGCATAATGCCCAAGAAGATTTCTGGTCTTCATTCCCAGGAATGTGTAGCATCAGTGGCATTCCTACAGGGATTCTTGCACATTACTAAACTGATAAATGAGGATGCTGATGAACACAGCCAAGCTGCTGCTTTCAGTGATGCTTTTCAAGAAAAAGAGACAAAATAACTAGCAGACCACCATATACAGTTGCAATACCCACCCTCAATGAAGATTGCTAACAATGTTTTTTCCTAAACTCAGTAGCAAAGATTTTTATGTTCACATACACATTCCCTTGTACCACAATCTAGGTTGCTCTAGTGCAGTGGTTCTCAACCTGTGCATCCCCAGATGTTTTGGCCCTCAACTCCCAGAAATCCTAACAGCTGGTAAACTGGCTGGAATTTCTGAGAGGTGTAGGCCAAAAAACCTGGGGATTCACGGGTTAAGAACCCTTCTCTAGAACTTAGAACATTTTTAAGTTACAAGCTAATTAATGAATTACTTTCCAAAGGTAATATTCTAAGCTCACTACTAATGATTTATGGCACATCTGTATTATTCATTGCTCATAGTTGTAAAATGGTATGTTGTTCATGACCAACATGTTAACCATTAATATGCAAAAGGATCTTGTAGCACTTTGGAGATTAAGAAAATAAAGTTGGTAGCTTAAGCTTTTTGGAAACTAAAGTCTATTTCCTTACATGCAACTAAAATGATAGCTTTTAGTTATTTTGCAGTTACTTTTTAAAAAGACACTTCAAAATCTACAAAGCGAACAATGAATGCAGTGTTCTATAAACAATGTGCAAATGTTGTTTGTTACGCAGTGATAGCCAATGTCTCTTACATCAATTAGAAGTTGAATCCACAAAGGAATTTATCCAACTTGCTGAGCTGTTTGGGGAATAAGGAACAGCATCCTGAAGAACACCTTTAAAATTTAAAATTTGGACTAAAATCCAGAGTGGAATCAACAAGCCAATGACATTGGTACCACCAACTACCACAGTTATTATGTCAAAGAAATTAATGTTAACAGTAACTCAGAGTAAAATAATAATAACATTGGCAGCATAATTACCTCCAAAGCAATGTGTTACTTCCAGACCCTTTCATATGTTGTTTTGTAGTGGTTTCATAATTTGTAAGCTGCCTTCATTCCCTCCATTGGCAAAAAGATAGGATATAAATAACAACAATAATAATCATCTTCATCTTCATCCTATATGATGTGCTACATACCATAACATTATGTATGTATGGCTATGTAGAAGAAATACTAAGAAACCTTTATTGAATTCTCAAGATTCATAATGAGACATCAGCACCAGTACACAATGTGCATCAATGCATTTCACAATGCACATCAGTACACTATTGTACACTGAGTGCATTGCATTTGGTGCATTGCCTGGCACGTATTGTGTACCGATGCACATCAGACACTGCTGGCTCTGCTACATAGTAATGTAACAAGAGTCCTCTCCTGGATACTGTCATTGCACACCTGCACAATTCTAATTCCTGCAGAGGCAAGTCCACTTACAAAGACATAAGGCCATAACAGGATTCCATCCAATAATGATAAATACACTTTTTTTCTAAGGTGTTTATATTAAATGTTATTATTGTTCTGCACTACAGGCACATTAGATACACAAGAGCCTTAAAAACAGCTAAGAATTATGGCCAAATCCTCTGTCTAGTCTGGTAGAGGCCTCCCAGATATCCTGCTATTAAGAGCCCTGTTCAGTTCCTTCAGGTGTGAAATCTCTGTGCTCACTTGAAACTTCCAAAAGTATCCATATTATATATACGTGGTTTTTCATTTACTTGGCACTGCATGAAGAGCATGCACATTGCACATTGATGTGCATATTACATTGGGTTAAGCATTTGGTCATATAACATTGCAGTTCATTAACAAGCCAGCATTATGCAACTGCCACATAACTCTGAACCCATAAAGCTGATATAGGATCTTGGCCAATCATATTGCCTTACCTCTCTTTTACTACTAAATATATAATTGCGACCATTGGAGGTTCTATGTCTCTTAGAAATTTGCAGGTTCGTTCTATTTTTGTTTCACTCTGTAACAAACATGTTCTATAAAGCACAGTTGTTTGTGTTCTGAAGGTAGCCAGTTTAAAAGTCAAGTTGTTTTACTGCAACACGCAATTCCCCTGTTGATGTAAATGCTAAAATTACAGAGACATAAGAAAACCAACGCCTTAATTAGGCTTGAATTAAATTTTATGAACCTGCTAGTAAAATTGCTTGTACCAAAGAGAGGGATACAAACACGGCAATGATAATCCATTAGCGGTTCGCCGTTGTTTTATTTTAGAATTAGATGCAGCATTTCAGAGATGTCTCTTTCCTGTTCATGGGGCTGAGGACAAACCGAATATTATCCCATTTCAGAATTTGGCTGGGCACAAATTATTAATGAGAATCACTTTAACTGTGGGAAATGTAAGCAAATGTTATGTTGCTTCTAGGGCTATCTTATCTGCTGTTGCTGCTTCCGTATCTTGTTTTCCCATTGCACCCGATTTTTCTTTCTGTATTGCTCATATAGGTTATCCTAGCTAATCAAGGACCATGTAGCTACCCAACAACATAACAATCAGTTTTAACGACTTATTGACATCACTGAGGGTAAATACAAATCAGAATGAGGACATTGCTCCTTTAACAGGTAAATATACACCTTCTTAAAACAATTACTGGAAGTAGCTAAAAATGGGAATGCTTTTCAAGACTGCAAAAAAGATTTACCAAAAAAGAGAATACTTTTAGTGGAGACCTATATTTCTATGCAAGTTTCTGTGCACATGTGGTGGTTCTTCGGGGGGAAATTCTTTTCTAGCATTCTCCTCTCACCCTCCAAACTCTAATAGGAAAATTATTTATGGAGAGTCTCTTATAATTCAAAGTGTGGTTGAGTCCTCAATTTATGCCAGTAATTATATCAGTGGCTCAATTAGTTCCCACTAAAATTTTTATGTTGTTTTACCACATTAATGTAGTGCCTTTGAAGTAAATGGATTCATTTATGGTGAAAGTAATCCACAATTTAATTGGTTGCCCCACATAATGAATGCTTGCCTGAAAATATAGGTGTTTGATTTTGTTATTTGCGTAAGCTTAATATTTCCTATTCATATAGGACCATGTACAAGTACAGCACCCCTGAAAGATCCCCATCCAACTTCTATTTGAAACCTCCAAAGAAGAAAAGTTCATCCTCCTCCTAAGTAGTTTATTTTACCCTTAAAGGGTTCTAACAATAAAGAAACTTTTTCTAATGTTTAGATGGAGACTCTTCTAATTTGTGATCTAGTCTCTGGAGCAACAAAAAAACAAGCTCATTCCATTTTCAGGATGACATCCATCCTTCATGTCCCTTTACTGAGCTAAACCTATCCAACTCCTTGTAGACCAGTACTCTGGTCTACAAACTACAAGGAACTTAGGTCTGCCCATGGCTTTGCCCAGAACCAACTTGTAGTCTAGAAATACCCATTTATGTCCAAGGTTATTGAACTAAAAGGTCACACTGCCAGAGTACTAATCCTGACTAACTATAAGTCCAGATGGGTCCACAATAGCATCTGCAGCAGCAGATGAAACTGGGTCTCTGGTTGGGTCAAAAGGCTTTGAGCTTGACCCAACATGGAAAAAGGAGAAGGACAGCAGTACCAGCTTTATCCACCAAGGCATTTACTGAGTCTCATTCAACCCTCTTACAAGCTATTGCTTTTGTACATAATCTTAAACTATTAATTATGTCTTTCAATATATAAATCTTGGTTTTAGGCCTTTGTTCATCTAGCTTACTCTTCCCTGAATATGTTCCAGATTATCAATATCCTTCTTGAATGGAGGCGTCTACTTATTTATTTATTTCCTATATTTAATACCCCATTCTTCTCACCCCGAAAGGGACTCAGAGTGGCTTACAGACTGGCCACAATGAGTGCCGCATTATAATTACAAAGTATATAAATTACAACACATCAAACATCAACAAAGTAAACATGTAAAGTTAATAAAGTTAAAAGTTAATAATAATAAATACAATAAAGCAGTTAAAATCTATTAAAACCATATCCCTTAGTCTGTGGTCATTCTTCATGTTGCTGTGTGTCAATTCTGTAACTTTTTTTCAGGAGGGAAGGGGCCAATCTGATATCATTAGGGAGTTTCATAACTGATGGGTCACCACTGAGAAGGTCATATCTCTCATCTTCACCAGTTGTGCTTGTGAAGAAGGTGAGACCAAGAGCAGGTACTCCCTGGCAGATCTTAATGCTCTAGGTGGTTCATAGAAGGAGATGTGTTCAGACGGGTAAGTTGTACCAAAACTGTTTAGGGCTTTATAGGCTAAAGCCAGCACTTTGAATTGTTCCCGGTAGCAAAATGGCAGCCAGTGGAGCTGACGTAACAGGGACTGACGTAACAGGAGCAACCTGGCTGCCATCCATTTAATTATTTGGAGCTTCTGTACAGTCTTCAAAGGCAACCCCACAAAGAGTGCATTGCAGTAGTCTATTCGAGATGCAACAAGAGTGTGGTGTCTAGACTTCAACATAGCATTTTGAAATGAGATCTGACCAAAATGAAATATAGTGATACTACTACTTCAGTTGTTCTGGACAATATGCTCCAAAATATATGCAGCTAGAATTGTATTGGCATTTTTGGTTGCTGCATCACACTGTTGACTTAGCTTGTGGTCTACTAAGATCCTTCGGTACTTTTCACATGTGCCACTTTCAAAACAGCTGTCATTCATCCAATATTTTGCATTTTATTTTTAAAATAATAGTTGTTGTGGTTGTTGTTTCCTTAAATGCAGTAGCTTCAAGTTATCCCTGATAGTTTTGGCCTAGCTCTCCAATCTGCCAAGATAATTTTAAATTCTTTTCCTCTCCTCTGGGGTATTTAATACTCTCCCTGCTTCAATTTAGTGTCAACCGAAAAGAAAGGAGATTCTGGTTAAACATTAAGAAATTATTGACAGTAAGAGCTTTCTGACATTGTAACAGACTGTTTCAGAAGGTGGTGGACCCTCTTTCACTGGAGGATTTTCAACAAATGTTGAATGCTTTAGTTGTGTGTCTCCCATATCAACAGGGACTTGATCAAGGTGGCCCTTGGGGTACAATAAAATTATAAAATTTTAATTCCAAGAATGATGACATATGTGAGTTTCCTCTAAATCCTCCTTCACTTAGCTAAAATGCTATACACCAGTCTTTCTGGGGAACTCTTAGCAGATATCTCAGAACATAGGGAAAGGGCCTCTCAGAGTCCCATGCTGTGTCATCAGCAAACAGTCCAAGGATATTGTGAAAGTCACATTTAAAGAGCAGGGGCAAAATCCCTTACCCAGTAAATTAGTTCTTAGCAGTGTTTCTAAAGGCATATCCTGTGGTTTATGTCCCCTGAACTGCTGTAGGACTTGATGGGCATTTGGCAGTTAGAGAAATGGCTCTGAAACTGGTAAAGGGTTTTTTTAAAAGGAGGGGGAACAGTGGAATGAAATTAATGTAATTCACACAGCAGGCTAGACTTGAATTTATCTACTTTGCCGCTGAAATTAATTTAGCACTCCAAATTCATCCTTGCTGGGAGATAAAGACATAAAATGACTCTGCCAAGCTATGTTTTGACTTTAGTCTTCATATTTTTTAGGCATTAAAAAAAATTAGAGCCAAGGGAAACACTAGTATGACTTCAGTGTCTCTCGCAGGCAAAAAATTAAGTGCAGATTAAGAAACGCTGATCCAAAGTGCTTGGAACAAGAGGTGTTTTGGATTTTGGATTTTTTCATATTTTGAAACAACTCTATTTGCATAGACATACATAATGCTCATAGTCAGAAACAGATTGGGGAGATAGAATCAGAGAGTTGGAAGACACCTCGTTGGCCATCCTGTCCAATCTCTTGCCAAGAAGCAGGAAAATTGCATTCAATGCACTCCTGACAGATGGCCATCCAGCCTCTGTTTAAAAGCCTCCAAAGAAGGAGCCTCACCACACTCTGAAGCAGAAAGTTCCTCTGCTGAACAGCTCTCACCATTAGGAAGTTCTTCCTAATTTTCAGGTGGAATCTCCTTTCCTGTAGTTTGAAGCCATTATTCTGAATTCTAGTCTCCAGGGCAGCAGAAAATAAGCTTGCTCCCTCCTTCCTATGACTTCCCCTCACATATTTATACATAGCTATAATGTCTCTTCACAGCCTTCTCTTCTACAGATCTTCTACTGAGATTTGTGGAGGTCCATCAGAGGTGTCATCAGATGAGGTCCTCCGCTTTCTGCCAATAAAAGAATGGATGGAGGGAGGTTTTATCACAGTGCAACCATGAGTCTTGTTGGGTACTTTGATCATTGTGGAGGAGAATATCAACCTCCACAATGACCAAAAAAAGGTGTCAAATGGACTTTGCACCTGCATATATGACTAACGGGATGATCACCATAATGAACAACACTTCCAGGAAAAAGATAAAATGCCCATTCCTCTTATGCAGGGTGGGGAACATCTCCTAGAAACTGAAGTCCCTTGACTGTTCTAGAATTCAACCACGTCCCAATGTGGAAAACAGACCTATGCAGGCCATGTCACCTGTAAGATATTTTCCAAGCAAGCTATATGTCCTGAGTGTGATAAGGAGATACTGTCTAATTACAGTACAAAGGAAGATTCTTTGCCTGTCATATCGTCTATTTTGCTTGGATTAGAAAGGAGACATTTTCTTCTATGCAGAAATTCTTTGCTATGGCCCAGAAGGAAAGAATGCATTCTGTTAGAAGCTGAACTCTTGTGTTCTTACACACAAGAACAATTGTTCACCTGCTTTGAAACATGCTGCTTATGTTCAAATTGGAATTGTGAGACCATGGCCAATTATGTCCATGGTGGTCCTGGGGCTGGTTGTGGATGAAGAGCCCATGTGTGATGTGAGAATGTGACCAAAAGGCAACTGGAAGAGAAAGAATGGGAAACAGCTCCTCCCTGTGGTCATGGGCTTGAGCAGGTGGGAGAAATGAAACAAGAGAGCAATAACATGGGGCAGCGGCACCCACAAGAGCTGGCAAAGTTACTTTTGCATACTAAAACTCAAAGAATACCAGATATAGGGCAAAACTGGCCCTATGCTCTGGGCAGCAGAGAACAAACTTGCACCTTCCTCTTTCTTGCAGCCCTCGAGGTATTTAAAGAGTGCAGTAATGTCATGCTTAAGTCTTCTTTTCATCAAGTTGAACATGTCCAGCTCTCTCAATCCCTCCTCATTTGTTCTCCATACTGCTTATTTTCATCATTGTTCTTCTCTGAACTCACTCCAGCTTGTCTATATCCTTCTTAAAATGTGATGTCCAGAACAGAACTCACTGCAACACAATGCACTCCTGACAGATGGACATCCAGCCTCTGTTTAAAAGCCTTCAAAGAAGGAGCCTCGCCACACTCTGGAGCAGAGGGTTCCTCTGCTGAACAGCTCTCACCGTTACCGTTACCGTGAGAGCAGTGACCGCTCTCACCGTCACTGCTCTACATCAGTGTTTCTCAACCTGAGGGTTGAGACCCCTGGAGGGTTCACGAGGGGGTGTCAGAGGGATCACCAAAGACCATGATAAAATACATTATTTTCTGTTGGTCATGGGGGTTCTGTGTGGGAAGTTTGGCCCAATTCTATCATTGATGGGGTTCGGGATGCTATTTGATTGTAGGTGAACTATATATCCCAGCAACTACAACTCCCAAATGTCAAGGTCTATTTTTCACAAACTCCACCAGTGTTCACATTTGGGAATATTGAGCATTCGTGCTTAGTTTGATCCAGATCCATCATTGTTTGAATCCACAGTGCTCTCTGGATGTAGGTGAACTACAACTCCCAAACTCAAGGTCAATGCCCACCAAACCCTTCCAGTGTTTTCCATTGGTCATGGGAATTCTGAGTGCCAAATTTGGTTCAATACCATCATTGTTGGGGTTCAGAATGCTCTTTGATTGTAGGTGAACTATAAATCCCAGGAACTACAACTCCCAAGTGACAAAATCAACCCCCCCCCCCAACCCACCAGTATACAAATTTGGGCATATTGAGTACTTGTGTCATGTTTAGTTGAGTGAATGAAAATACATCCTGCATAACAGATATTCACATTACAATTCATAACAGTAGCAAAATTACAGTTTTTGTGCTCACCACAACATAAGGAACTGTATTAAGGGGTTGTGGCATTACTGCTCTACATGAAACCTGACCAGTGTAGAATATGAATGGACTATTGCTTCCCTTGACTTGGAAACTATGTTTCTGCTAATGCAAGATAACAGTGCAGTTGTATTCTTTGCTACAGCATCATAGGACTTTGAGATCGTCCGGGGAGGCCCTGCTCTCGATCCCGCCTGCCTCACAGGCACGCCTGGCGGGGACGAGAGACAGGGCCTTCTCGGTGGTGACTCCTCGGCTGTGGAACACTCTTCCCATGGACGTCAGACTGGCGCCCTCCCTTATGACATTCCGCAAGAAACTAAAGACGTGGCTGTTCGAGAAGGCATTCGAACAAGAAGTGCAATAATTGGCAATGACGATAGGAATGGAACAACTGAAAACAATATTGGATTGTGGCTTAACAATGAGACGACGCGAATGACTTTTTTGTATTTTTGTATTATTGATATTGAGATTGTTGATGTTGTGATGACGATGTTTTGATACTGCTAGTTTGTTGTTAGATTATGTCTTGTAATTTGCACCTTATTCTCACCGCTGTGAGTCGCCCCTGGGCTGAGAACAGCAGTCTATAAGCACAGTAAATAAATAAATAAATAAATAAATACTGCCAGCTCATGTTCAATTTATGATCAACAATAATTCCAAGGAACCACATATATTTGCCACTGTTTTGTACCAATTTGCAAGTGTTCAGTGTAGAGCGCACTGCAACTAAGACACAAGGTTATCAAGGGGTAAAGATCTATTTCTAGGTTTGAACTGAAGTGGGCTATAGACCTTGAACATGTTGTTAGTCCCAACTAGAGAAGATCCATTAAATAATCAGCAGGAATCAATGTATAATATCTTAATCTGAATGACTGGATGAGAAACATTACCCTAATGTTTTGACACCTTCTTAGAAACACATCCTAATGGCAAATGCATATCTCTTAAAAATAATCAAAGAAACTAATAAAAAGTATCATATCTGTCATATGAAGAAGTGTCCATGTGCTAACCCCCCACCCCTCATGCACTGAGATTTCTCTTTAGAAAGGTACAAAAGAAAACGCGTTCATACATAACTAATCTGAAGTGTTCCAGCCCTGAAGCAGAAGTCAAAAAGCACCTCTTTGGATATCCATTAGTCTCTGGTTCACTTTTGACCCAGCACATAGCATCCGATGTTTACTTTTCATGGAGGCTAGGAGAGCGGGGTCATCACAGGCATGCAATGAAAAGCTCTCTTTTGTTTTCCATTTGCCATCCCTGATCAAGGACATGGGGGCAGGGCGAGAAGAGCACCCGCTCCTATTTGTACCTGGACTTGTGCAGTGCTGCTGATACATTTCACCTGACGCCTGTTACTTAAAGGTTGGGAACCATTGATGCAGAAAATACAAATGCTTTTGTGGTTATAAGTGCTCTTCCAAAACTGTCTCATCAGAGTAAATGGGGAGAGGAGGGAGTTTTTTCAGGATGGAGTGAAGATGTTTCTGTTCCTTTTCAGGGCCTAGATGCAGAAATCTTCAGTTTGAAAATAGAAGCTCTCCTTTGATATGAGAGGAAAACGAGTAATCTTCAAGAGTCAAAGCAACCATAGGATTTACAAGCCACTAAAACTAGAAACCTCTGGTCCAGGACAATCTACCCAAGATATTTAAACCTTTCTCATTACTTCTTGGAAGATATTTTTGTTCACCAGTATTGTCTAGTCATTCTCTACTAAAACAATAAATACAGAAAAAACTGTAACAGACGTGTCAACCACCCTGATTTGGCATGGTTGGCCTCAGTTAATCCTCCACTGTCTCAGCTACTTTTAAAATGTCCCAGTTTTTCTCTTTCCCTCCCATTTTGCTTCTTTGTTCATGTTTGCAAACCAAATTTTCAGACTTTTCTAGAATCAGTACATTAATTCCAGCATTTCTCTATTTAAAATAGTGTGTGTATGTGTGCGTGTGCGTGTGCGTGCGTGAGTAGGACCCTTGGGAACTTCAGTTGGTGATGAAATCATTCCATATCTCACTATGGAGAAACATAACCAGATGTTTATTATTTTTTATTCTCTACTCCTATTGTTATCAGCCATAGAACGACCCTGGAGATGGCCATAGCAGATCAATAATATGTCCAGAAGGTACTGAATGACCAGCTATAGCATAGTTTTGCATGCATAAATACTAAACTATGTCTTAGAAGGTTCAGATCCATGTCTCTCAAAGGACCATGTGTCCATGGGACAGCATCAAAGGATCGGCTTTCCTTGTTCAGCTGCAAACATTGGTTCTTATCCAGCCAAGCTTCAGCAATTTTAAGTTCTATTTGTGTCAATGGAACCAGTCACACTGAACCTTGAGAAAACCTGCAATGCCTATAATAAGCCACTTTCTTTGGCATCCACAAAATTTTGCAGATCCATCCTTGAATATGAATGATACTGATGGTAGTATAAGAAGGGTTGGCCATCAGCAAGATGTAGATGTCCACACTTATTGACTGCACTGATCTATCTTCATTCAGACTTCAGTAAGCAACCTATCAAGTCTTCTGTCCCACTGTTATGGACTGAATATAACAATTCACCATTTCCTACCACTGAAATGTTGATGGTGGAAAGCAAAAAAGTAGCCCCAAGGCAAAACCCACCAATCTCATGGTTGTTGTTTTCAAAACTCATTCCAAAAGAATGAGACCTAGAAACCTACTTTAAGAAAAGGACTGATGTCCGTAGCCCCAATAATTCCAGACTAAGCATAAGCTTCGGCATGTTGAAGCTCACCAGAGACCATCGCCATGACTCTAATCCCTTCAGCTGCCTGATCCTTCAGTTCGAAACTGTTTTAGCCGGTGTGCAATTTGAGCTCTGCAGTGGCTCACCCAGCAGGAGACGGCTAAGTTTTCATTACAGCTAAAGAGCCCATTGCGTCTCATGGACAGTGATGAAGCGGCAGCGGACTCCCTCTCTTCCTCGCCTGCCTTTTACCCAATGTTCCTCGCAGCACGGAATGAAGCTTGTGGGAAGAGATTAACAAACTGGTAACTCTGCCTGTTGTCGCTTAGCCTGACAAGTGGGAAGAGGAGGGGTGTGGAGTGGGCCAGACAGAAGGACTCCCTCCTGTTCATCAATCTTCTGCCCTGACTCATCAGTTCCCCAGCAGGTCTGGTCACTTTCCCTTGCTCCTCAGCTGCCCGCAAGTCTGGTTTCACTCCCTTAACAGGTTGTAAGAGCAGCCCCTTGCCTCCTCGCAAAGGGTGCTCCAGTTTCCCTCAGAGTCAGGGCGAGCAAAATGTCAAACAGCTGCCATTGATGGATTCTTCCTTCCCCACTTATGCCTTGCAGATCTTCATCTGACATTGCTGCTCCTGTAAGAAAAATCTGCCTACACTCCTGTTTTTGGACACTGAACATTGAAACCTTTGCTGTCCCTGTCGATTTTGCATGTGTTTATGCACAATTTTCTGTTTTGTTTTAGAATTGAAACAAAACCTTGTTTTTACAATATGCACCATTACACTCATGTTTCCTTTTATAATGCACATTTCAGTGTTCTGCACATGCCTTATCCTAAAATATGTGATTTATAAGTATTTTAGTGTTTTTATTGAGTCAATGTCTTGGAATTGCAAAAATGGGTAAACAACTTGAATTGTGTTCTAATCTGCAGGTTAGACCTAGAAGCAGACTTCTGGTCAATCTGTGCAAAAATACAAATCAAGACGAAGCTTGAAACAAAGGCAGAAGAGGGATTCAGTGTCAGCCATGTGATTAATCCCAGAAGTTTGGTTTTAATTTTCAAGAGGCCAAACCTATTTGGAGGATAGTGTTCATCACCTATGATTGATCCTTTAAAATTAAGACAAAAACCCAGAGTGGTTTCACACACAGCTTCAAACATAATGATACAAGAGACAATATTGACTTCAAGTATCTCTAACACAGATATGGGCAAATTTTGGCCCTCCAGGTGTTTTGGACTTCAACTCCCACATTTCCTAACAGTCTCAGGTCCATTCCTTTTCCCCCTCAGCCACTTAAGCGGCTGAGGGGGGGGGAAGGAAAGGGCCTGAGGCTGTTAGGAAATATGGGAGTTGAAGTCCAAAACACCTGGAGGACCAAAGTTTGCCCTTGCCTGCTCTAGCATCCCCCCTCAAAACACTGTCTAAAATGTATCCTCTGCACACACAGGAAAATGTACCTCCAACAAGGACTTATTGGACTGCCATGAAAAATAATGTCTAGGATTTATAAGGTCTGCAATCTGTCAACATCAGGAGGACGATATATTTCCGCACATCTAACACTGAAAAACAAAACCCTGAGTTTTTGGTAGCAAATACAATAAAAAGTTTTCCTCTGGGTTACTGTGAGTTTTTTAGGCTGTATGGCCATGTTCCAAAAGCCATTATATCCTGACATTTTGCCCACATCTATGGCAGGTATCTTCAGAGGTTGAGAGGTCTGTTGGAAATGAGGCACGTGGGGTTTATATATCTGTGGGATGTCCAGGGTGGGAGCAGAGGTGGGCTGGTCCATGAGGTCACGAAGAGTCGGAGACGACTGAACGAATGAACAACAACAAAGCCAAACAGTATTTTGGCACCCCCCCCCCCCAACCAATCACTGATATATATTTTCTGTTTGTCATGGGAGTTCTGTGTGCCATATTTGGTTCAATTCCATCATTGGTGGAGTTCAGAATGCTCTTTGATTGTAGGTGAACTATACATCCCAGTAACTACAACTCGCATATGTCAAGGTCTATTTTCCCCCAAGAAATCTGGGGGAAAATCAACTATACTGCAAATGCTTACTTTGCGTAACGGGTTGAGCCACCCCTGTGTGGGAAAAAGGACTTTTGTCTGCTTGAGGCAAGTATGAATGTTGCAAATGGCCACCTTAATTAGCACTTACTGGCTTTGCAGCTTCAAAGTCTGTCTGATTGCTGCCTGGGGGAATCCTTTGTTGGGAAGTGTTAGCTGGCTCTGATTGATTCTTGTCTGGATTTCCCCTGCTTTTTGAGTGATGCTCTTTATTTACTGCCCTGATTCTTCTGCTTTCTCTATGTTGTATCCATTTTCTTCTGCCATAGCCAGTTCTAAACCGAATCAGAAAACCAAAAAAGTACCTATTCTTTGGATTGAATTTAATTGCTGCACTAAGGTGAAACAATAACATACATCCAAATTACAGGTATTGCCTTATGTTTGCAAGAAATCTCCAGTACACTAGCATGTTTCTTGAGTATTGATACATCTCTTTAAAGTCTAATGCTGGAAAAATATTCTAAAATGGTCAAAAATCATGTTTTTTGGGGAGTGGGGCTGTCAAGAAATCCTAATGAAAAGAATTCTTAATCAAATTAGGGTCTTAAGCTTTTACAAAATTTACAAAAAAAAACCCTGCTTTTTCTGTGTAAAAATATTGTTTCAACTAAGCTGTAAATCTTATTGAATGTATTGGGGATTTCCTCCTGATTAGAACAAACACCCTCTTGAAATTCTCCAGTCTGTTCCCAGAAGAAGAGCAATTTCACCAACTTTCCCTAAAGGAGGGAAGAATTCAATAATTCTGGAGCTTCTGGGCTCAGCAGCAGCAGCGGGAAGAGTGTGGTTTTCTGTGGCCTGGGATTTTCAGTGCCAAATAATCACCACCACCATAATCACCACCACCACCACCATCACCTGTTTTGGCTGTGGCCACCATTTTTCACCTCCCAGTGTTATGAGCCTGGCATAATTACAGATCATGATGGAAGAAAAGGAAGTGAAGGAACTATGAAGGAAAACATGAGAGAAAATCCCGAAAAGGGGCATTTTAATCTTTCAGAGTGGGGAAATGAAGAGGGGGAATCTTAAAAGTTAAGAGAGAAAGAAAAGAAAGCTGTCTGGGGAATTTTGGCTCAGATCTCTTCTCAATTAAACTTGCATCACTGATAGAAACCCTGGAGAGGAGGCTATAACTGGACATGTTTTTTTCAATGTATACCATCAGCCTTAACAAAAGGAATCTTTTCTTTTTAATACTTAAAAACTGCCCCAAAAGGCAAAACAGGATTAAAATGGAACAATGATTATATATGCATGCATTCCAGAGCTGTTCCAAATCAATAGGATAATGCCAAAAAACATAGTAAAGGTAAAGTTTTCCCCTTGACACAGGCATGTAGCCGGGGGGGGGGGGGGGCTTGAGGGGCTTCAGCCCCCCCCCCCCTGAAATTCTTATGGTGGTTCGAGAAGGCCTTATTAGTACATTATTTAAACTGTTATGTTTATTCATATCATGATCTGATCACCATGCTCAATATATCCCATATGCATGGGGGTATTGGGGTAACGATACAAAAGGTTTGCTAGGGTAGACCCTCTTTCACTCAGACTCAAACCCGGCCCCCCCTCTGCTGCTGAGTATGCATGCCCAGTGTGAAACGCATCTCACCATGCTAAAACAGTGGATGTGGCTCTTAATGAGACATGCCGCATTATCACGGGGTGTCTGCGCCCTACACCACTGGAGAAATTACACTGCTTAGCCGGTATTGCACCACCTGACATCCACCGGGAAGTAGCAGCCAATAGTGAAAGGACCAAGGCAGAGACATCTCCAGCTCTTCCCCTGTTTGGGTATCAGCCAGCACGTCAATGACTTAAATCTAAATCAAGAAATAGTTTTCTAAGATCTACAGAGACACTCGCTGGAACACCTCAGCAAGCGAGAGTCCAAAAGTGGCAGGCTCAAACCCAGAACCTCAATCAATGGCTGATACCAAATGAGAGACTCCCCTGGGCACACAGAAAACTGGGCGACTTGGAAGGCGCTGAATAGACTTCGCTCTGGCACCACGAGATGCAGAGCCAACCTTAAGAAATGGGGCTACAAAGTGAAATCCACGACATCCTTGCGGCAACACCAGAGGCACTCCAAATGGCCAGATACTGGTCAAAGGACATTTAATCAACTACCAAGCTTGCAAACTTGTGTTTTGTCTGTTTGTTTGTTTGTTTTGTTCTGTTAGAAATATAATGCAATTGTCTGGTTGCCCCTGACACGATAAATGAAATAACCCATTGACCAATAGAACTCAGCCCCCCCCCCCATCAAAATCCTGGCTACGGGCCTGCCTTGACATTAAGTCTATTTGTGTCTGACTCTGAGGTGTGCTCATCTCCATTTCTAAGCTGAAGAGCCAACGTTGTCCATAGACACCTCCAAGGTCATGTGGCCAGCATGACTGCATGGAGCACCGTTACCTTCCCGCCAGAGCGGTTCCTATTGATCTACTCCCATGTACATGTTTTCAAATGCTATGTATTGATCAAGCCATAATCCCCTTCTGGACCTAACAGCGGGAGCTCCCCACGCTCCCCCGATTCGAACCACCAATCTTCCGATCAGCAAATTCAGCAGCTCAGTGATTTAACCTTCCTGCCAGAGCCATACCTATTGATCTGCTCACATTTGCATGTTTTCATACTGCTAGGTTGGCAGAAGCTGGTGCTAACAGCAGGGGCTCACCCCGCTCCCTGGATTCAAACCGCTGAGCTTTTGGTCAGCAAGTTCAGCAGCTCAGCAGTTTCACTCTCTGTGCCACCAGAAAACATATATCTTAGCAAAATATGTTTTGGGCTCTCCTTTATATACATCACTGTATGTATGTGTATCTGTATGCATGTGCGTGAGAAAGAGAAATGGGAGGAGCATATATGGCCATGTTCTAGAGGCATGGCCATGTCAGGAGAGAATGCTTCTAGAACATGGCCATATAGCCCAGAAACCTACAACAACCCATTATTATGCTTTATTATATTATATTTTGGATCCCAGCTCTGAGAGTCCCCCAGCCAGCACATTCACATAATAGTCCATAGAAGTAACTGCTCAAGGCTCTGTTTATTTTACATTGCAACCTATTCTGGCACATTTTCAACTCCAGATCTGCACAGCTTTGACATCTAGGCAATGGTTCATTACCACTAAAGTTAGAGGAGTAGAGCAAAGTTTCTAGAAGCTGCTGCTGCTGTCCTAGCAATAGATCATAGAGATGCCAGAAGTTCATTACATTCCCATTAATTGGAGGTAAGTGGGCATTAAGGATGCCGTGGTGACAGGCTCTAAGTGAGGCGCAGAGGCCAAATGTGAAGGGAGGGGATTATAGCTTGATGAATACGCAGCATGAATGAGTTGAACTGGCAAGAAAGTTGATACATGATCGCCATCCCCTTGGTGCACATATGTTCCTGTGCTGGGGCTCACTTTCCCTCTGAGCTTGCATTGCTTTTTAACAGATATTGCCCTAAATGGTTGCTGTTCTGTGACTTTCTAAAACTGCAACTAGACATAATATGCAGCATCCAGGGATGACCTTGATGACTTCAATTTGTACAAAAAATGGCAGCCTGCCTCCTGACGGGGATGGGACACGATTGCATTAGGCCCCTCTTCCAATAGCCATGCAGCCTCCTTGGCATGATTCATGTTGCTTTGCTTGCCCTATGATAAAGTGCTTCCTTGCTTGGGCTTAGAAACTATGTTTACCTCCATGAATCAAGAATACTCAAGAAACGGAGGAAAAGAAAGAAGAAGTCAAGACAATGCAAGGCCAGGCAAAAACATTGTTGCCACAATGTCCTAGCTCATAAATTATTTTTTTCAGTTGCAAATTGAATGGCATAGGTGTCCATCACCTATGCCATTCAATGTTTATATGACATGGCTGATTTTCATTGTTCTAGTGCAAACCCCCGAGTCCACCACATTCGTAAAAAGGATATTTGCTTAAGTATGATTGGAATCACCTCAGTGGTATGAAGGATACAGCTGACATGCATAATGGAATCAAGTCTATTTATTTGGGGCAACAGCTAGGATGAAAATTTGTTCTGGGTCCATCTCTATGCGTATTTGGAACAGCAAATGAACATATATATTGCCAGAGAAAATTTACTTTCAGGAAACTTGCCAAGTTTCCTGAAAGTAGAACATACATGTTTTTCAGAACTCAAATGAAAGCTACTATAGAGTTGCTGTGAGTTTTCCAGGCAGTATGGCCCTGTTCCAGAAGGAGAGAATGATTCTGGAACAGGGCTCTATAGCCCAGAAAACTCACAGCAACCCAGCAATTCCAGGCATGAAAGCCTTCGACAACACAAAGTTACTATAGTTTAGTGTAAGAATAGGAACTGAGTAGCCGTTCTTGATGGAGCAAATTGGACCTTTGGTACCTTTATGGACCAAAGACCTACATATCCCATAAAATCTGGGGGCAAAAAGCATTTAGATCTAGATTGAAAAGTTTTGACCTTCTGAGAGTACAATATGTCTCCCTTTCCTCCTCCTACAAGACAACCGTCTTCCTATGAGGGGCTCCCATCCACAGTCATTTAGTGACCAATGGAGAGTGTGGCCATTATTATTATTATTATTATTATTATTATTATTATTATTATTATCGAACTTTATTTTTACCCCACCACACTCTCCCCTCAGGGACCCAGGGCAGCTAACATGAGACCAAGCCCGATAAATACAATAAACAAATGAAATGCATACAAAAAAATAATAATTCAAATTCAAATTAAAATAATATACCACAATTAAAAAAAACAGTAACATAAAAACAATAAAGGAAAGATCAACACAATGGGATATAACATCAGGTATGAAATGAAATAACGGTTACGGGCAAGGAATAAATTGGGATGGGCTAGGCCCAATGCACAGAATAAAAACCGGTGGGATAGGGTGAGTCACGTTGAGTTGCCGGCTAGGCTGAGAAACGGCGGTATACAAGTATAGGGTGGGATAGGAAACTGGAGAGAATTACAGAATCATCTGGTTATGTTCTTATAGCTCAATTTACAACTATGTCTGGATCTACACTGCCATTTATTATTATTATTATTATTATTATTATTATTATTATTATTATCTTTATTTGTACCCCGCTAGCATCTCCCGAAGGACTCGATGCGGCTTACAAAGGCCAAGGCCTCAAAACATAGCATAACAATACACAACCTAAAGCAAATGAAAAACAGTTATAGCAATATTGAAACAACAAGCAATAAAACAATACAAAGACACTATAAAACTGGGCCGGGCCAGAGTAATGGGTACAGGGTTAAAAGTGCTGATGTGACAGGTGATATGTAAGGATTATAGGGTAAGTGCAGTGTGCAGTGTGCGGCAATCTCAATTCTAGTAAAGTGCTTCTGGGACTTGTTGTTGGAGATTCCTATTCTGGAAAGGCACATCGGAACAGCCAGGTCTTCAAGTTCTTTCTAAAGACTGCCAATGTAGGGGCCTGTCTAAGATCTTTGGGGAGGGTGTTCCAGAGTCGGGGGGCCACCACAGAAAAGGCCCTGTCTCGTGTCCCCACCAAACGCGTCTGCGACGCAGGTGGAATCACGAGCAGGGCCTCTCCAGATGAACGAAGAGAGCGCGTGGGTTCATAAATGGAGATGCGGTCACGCAGGTAGGATGGTCCCAAACCGTTTAGGGCTTTGTAGGTAAGCATCTGCACCTTAAATTGGGCTCGGAAAATAAACGGCAGCCAGTGGAGCTCCTTGAACAGGAGGGTTGCTCGCTCCCTGCATTGTACAATGTGACCCAGGAAGTGAGAAAAATAGTACAGGTCAATGACTGGCTTAGAAAATGGTGTCAGGAGGAACGCTTTGGCTTCCTCGACCATGGCCTGCTTTTCCAGGAGGATGGCCTACTGGCAAGGGATGGGGTGCATCTCACACAAGTAGGAAAACACCTTTTTGTTCACAGACTCGCAAACCTCATTAGACGCACTTTAAACTAGGTCCACCGGGGCAGGGGGACAACAGCCTTGCGAACACTACTCTACCCATAATGTCTGGGAATCGCCAGAAGGCTAAACGGAGGGCTGCACAAACACAACAAGGACCAAGTACCAAAAGCACAATAATCCCAATTAAACAGCTCAAGGGAAGATCTCAGGGGCTCACATGTCTTTACACTAATGCACAGAGCATGGGAAATAAACAAGACGAACTCCAACTTTTAGCACAACACCACAAATATGATATCATAGGGATCACTGAAACCTGGTGGGATGACTCCTATCGCTGGAATGTAGATATCGAGGGGTATAACCTCTTTCACAGAAACCGAACAAAGGGGAGAGGAGGCGGAGTAGCCTTATATGTCAAAAACTCTTATGCTGCAGAAGAGATTCAAGACAGCAATCTGGGAAACCAGCTTGAAATCATCTGGATAAGAATCAAGGGAACTGGGACTCAAAAAGATGTCGTTGTAGGCGTCTACTACAGACCCCCAAGCCAGGAGGAAGAACTTGATGAAGTCTTCTGCCAACAGTTGACCAAACAGGCACAGAGAAGAGATGTAGTAGTCATGGGCGATTTCAACTATCCCGATATTTGCTGGAAAACAAACTCGGCCAAGAGTACAAGGTCCAACAAATTCCTCGCTTGCCTTGCAGACAATTTCATGGTCCAGAAGGTAGAAGAGGCAACAAGGGGATTGGCTACTCTTGATCTCATCCTAACAAATGCGGAGGACCTGATCGATGCGGTCGAAGTGGTAGGATCCTTAGGGGCAAGTGACCATGTGCTCCTGCAATTTGAGGTACAAAGGAAGGCCAAAACTAAGACAAGTCAAACCCGCATTTTGGACTTTAGGAGAGCTGATTTCCAAAAAATGAAGGAAACACTGAGCAGCATTCCGTGGACACAGATACTAAAAGACAAGGGATGGATGGGAATTTCTCAAGCGTGAAATACTCAAGGCGCAATCAAACCGTGCCAACAAAGAGAAAAAATAGGACAAGTGCAAAGAAGCCAGAATGGATGTCCAAAGAACTTCTAACTGTGCTAAGACACAAAAGAGACATGCACAAGAAGTGGAAAAAGGGAGAAATCACCAAAGAAGAATTCAAACAAATAGCCAACACCTGTAGGGAAAAGGTCCGCAAGGCTAAAGCAAAAAACGAGCTCAGACTTGCCAGGGACATTAAAAACAATAAAAAGGGCTTCTATTCTTATGTCAGTAGAAAAAGGAAAAACAAGGAGCGATAGGACCTCTTCGAGGAGAAGATGGGGCAATGCTGACAGGGGACAGGGAAAAGGCAGAACTACTTAATGCCTTCTTTGCCTCGGTCTTCTCACAAAAAGAGAGTCTTCAACCTCAGCAAGATGGAGTGGATGAGGGATTGGAGGACATCCAACCCCAAATTGGGAAAGAAGTCGTCCAGGAATACCTGGCCGCTCTTAATGAGTTCAAGTCCCCAGGGCCAGATCAACTACCCCCAGAGTATTGAAGGAACTAGCGGAAGTCATTTCGGAACCATTGGCAACCATCTTTGAGAGTTCTTGGAGAACGGAGAAGTTCCAGCAGATTGGAGGAGGGCCAATGTGGTCCCAATCTTCAAGAAGGGAAAAAAAGGATGACCCAAACAATTACCGTCCGGTCAGCCTCACGTCGATACCGGGCAAGATTCTGGAAAAGATTGTTAAGGAAGTGGTCTGCAAACACTTAGAAACAAATGCAGTCATCGCTAATAGTCAACATGGATTTATCAAAAACAAGTCATGCCAGACTAATCTGATCTCTTTTTTCGATAGAGTTACAAGCTGGGTAGATGCGGGGAATGCCGTGGATGTAGCATACCTGGATTTCAGTAAGGCCTTCGACAAGGTCCCCCATGACCTTCTGGCAAGGAAACTAGTCCAATGTGGGCTAGGCAAAACTACGGTGAGGTGGATCTGTAATTGGTTAAATGGACGAACACAGAGAGTGCTCACTAATGCTTCCTCTTCATCTTGGAAAGAAGTGACAAGTGGAGTGCCGCAGGGTTCCGTCCTGGGCCCGGTCCTGTTCAACATCTTTATTAATGACTTAGATGAAGGGCTAGAAGGCATGATCCTCAAGTTTGCAGACGACACCAAATTGGGAGGGATAGCCAATACTCCAGAGGACAGGAGCAGGATTCAAAACGATCTTGACAGATTAGAGAGATGGGCCAAAACTAAAAAAATGAAGTTCAACAGTGACAAATGCAAGATACTCCACTTTGGCAGAAAAAATGAAATGCAAAGATACAGAATGGGGACGCCTGGCTCGAGAGCAGTACGTGTGAAAAAGATCTTGGAGTCCTCGTGGACAACAAGTTAAACATGAGCCAACAATGTGATGTGGCGGCAAAAAAAGCAAATGGGATTTTGGCCTGCATCAATAGGAGCATAGTGTCTAGATCTAAGGAAGTAATGCTACCCCTCTATTCTGCTTTGGTTAGACCACATCTGGAATATTGTGTCAATTCTGGGCACCACAATTCAAGAGAGATATTGACAAGCTGGAATGTGTCCAGAGGAGGGCGACTAAAATGATCAAGGGTCTGGAGAACAAGCCCTATGAGGAGCGGCTTAAGGAGCTGGGCATGTTTAGCCTGAAGAAGAGAAGGCTGAGAGGGGATATGATAGCCATGTATAAATATGTGAGAGGAAGCCACAGGGAGGAGGGAGCAAGCTTGTTTTCTGCTTCCTTGGAGACTAGGACGGGGAACAATGGCTTCAAACTACAAGAGAGGAGATTCCATCTGAACATGAGGAAGAACTTCCTGACTGTGAGAGCCGTTCAGCAGTGGAACTCTCTGCCCCGGAGTGTGGTGGAGGCTCCTTCTTTGGAAGCTTTTAAACAGAGGCTGGATGGCCATCTGTCAGGGATGATTTGAATGCAATATTCCTGCTTCTTGGCAGGGGGTTGGACTGGATGGCCCATGAGGTCTCTTCCAACTCTTTGATTCTATGATTCTATGATTTTATGATTCTAGTATAAACCCATATAATCCAGTTCAATGTACTTCAATCTGCATTATATGGATGTCATGGGCTGGATCTACACTGACCATATAATGCAGTTCAAGCTGCATTATTTGGCAGTGTAGATCCAGCCCATGACATGCATCCATCTAACCTTTGATTTACTGGTGTATCCTGTGTTTTTTTCTAGGCTGGGATTCAAAGTGGCTTATACAAAATACAGAATACAGTAAGATACATATAGTAGAAAACATACACAATTCAGATTAAATAACAGTTAAAAAGAATTAACATTTTGCTTTAAAACGGATTAAAAATAGTAGAGCAGTTCAAATGCACAAGAGACTGGAGTAATTTTCCAATGACAAAAATGTAGTGATTGGTAGCCAGTCAGTGGAACAGTGAGAATGCTCCAAGTTTTAGAACAGTGGTTCTAAAACTGGTCCACAAGAATGAAAATATGTATTGTCGAAGGCTTTCATGGCTGTTGGAAGGCTTTCATTGGGTTGTTGTAGGGTTTTTTTGGGTTATATGGCCATGTTCTAGAGGCATTCTCTCCTGACATTTTTCCTGCATCTATGGCAAGCATCCTCAGAGGTAGAGAGACCTCACTACCTCTGAGGATGCTTGCCATAGATGCAGGCAGAATGTCAGGAGAGAATACCTCTAGAACATGGCCATATAGCCTGAAAAACCTACAACAACCCAATGAAAATATGGTTTGGGACTTCACAATTACTACACAATTGCCTCTAAACCACACAGCAATGAGAGTGACTGGTCTCGTGAAACCCTCTTATAGTGCTGAGGCAATGGGGATGTAAGGAGGGGAGAGGCTGACTACCCACAAAAGATGACTGCTACCACATCAGTGAGCAAATGATGACTACTGGATGGCATATGTTATGCATCAGAAACTAGAGCTGATATGATCTATCCAATGCAATTTTCTGAATCAGCACCCCAAATAGCCAAACTGAATCTAAAGTTGGCCAAAAACTGATTCGTAACCCTTTTGGTACTTATGTTGGAGAGTGGTCCCTGGTCAAAGTGGTTCCTGGTCAAGTGATCCCTGGTCAAAACAAGTTTGGGAACCTTTCTCTCTCACTCATACACACATACAAAAATTATTTTCCTCCCCCCCCTCTCTTTACACACAATTGCATAAATTATTTTTGTGTGAGAATTAGTGACACTAGAATATGCTAGTTCAAATAAAAACCTCACAAGTTTAAGGCAAAACTAAAGACTACAAAATGCACACACACACACACATTTTACACACAAACATACATATTTCATTCAAATGTTGTTGCTTTTGCTTTTTAATGTTTTTTGCTATTACTTCCTACTAGCAATTCACAAGAAGTGTTTCTGTGTATCTGGAGAAATGATAAATTGTTTATGACTAGATCATTTATTAATTCCTGTTTGGCTGAAATAATTCCTGTCAACATGAAGGTAAAAACAAAATTAAAATTAATAATCTCTCTCTGCGCACACAAGGGCCAGTCCAAGCCACCACATTCTCTTAGCCTCCGAACGCTATTTTTATCCCTGAGACGGTAAATGTCTTTCAACATGGAAGCAAGTCTCCCCGAAAATCAATTTGAAAGCATCCTGCCATGGATGGGCAGCAAGAAGCGGTTACAGAATGCTGTTTTTGATGGCCGGAGCTGCATGATTTGGTTGACTTTCGCTGCAGGATGGATGCGGTGGACTTAGTCTTGCTGTAAACTGAAACCGACAAAATGACATTATGGCCCATCTGATAGTGCGCTGGGATATATCAGGCCCTTGTGACAGCTGTAACACTGCAATGGTCAATTGAGAGAACTGGGCTTATCTAGTTACAAGTTGGATGGTTTTGCTTCATCCAGTACTCAATTCTTAATATAACTTCCCCAGTCTCTGTGTACTGGATTTTGCACGTCCTTTTTCAGAAAAAAAAGGAAGGAAGGAAGGAAGGAAGGAAGGAAGGAAGGAAGGAAGGAAGGAAGGAAGGAAGGAATTGATTTGCTGTTTATTATTTTGTAAGGATGGGGGGAGTACCATATATACATGGATAAGCCAATCTCATATATATGTCAAGGGGAGGTTTGCGACCAAAATTATGACTTTTCATATCATCTATGGCAGGGGTCCTCAAACTTTTTAAACAGAGGGCCAGGTCACAGTTTCTCAAACTGTTGGAGGGCCGGATTATAATTTGAAAAAAACATGAATGAATTCCTATGCACACTGTACATATCTTATTTGTAGTGCAAAAAAACACTTTAAAACAATACAATAATTAAAATGAAGAACAATTTTTAACAAATATAAACTTATTAGTATCTCAATGGGAAGTGTGGGCCTGCTTTTGGCTGTTGAGATAGGATTGTTGTTGTTGTGTGCTTTCAAGTCGTTTCAGACTTAGGTTGACCCTGAGTGAGGGCCGGGTTAATGACCTTGGAGGGCCGTATCTGGCCCCCGGGCCTTAGTTTGAGGACCCCTGATCTATGGCAATGCTGTGGAGAGAGTAGAGGGGTCAATGCTTCTTTTAGATTCTCCAGAATGGCGTAAGTTCTCACCTTTCACCACTTTACTCAGAGAAGGGGTGGTTTCTTTTTGGGGTAAGAGAACAGTATGACACATGTACAGTATAGCACTTGACGCTTTTGTAAGCATATTTATTATTTATTTACAGTACTTACATTCTGCCCTTCTCACCTCGAAGGGGACTCAGGGTGGATCACCAAACACATATACAGCAAACATTCAAAGTTGATTATACAATGACAAGACAGGCAACAGATAGAGGTATTTTTAGGCTTTTTCTCATCATTCGCCATCTTTTGGAGGCTGTGCTCAGTTCTGGCCACAGGGGGGTGCTGCTGCTCCATCTCCTTGCTGAAGAGCTTTCTTTTTCGTAAACTTTCCTCCAAAATCTAATGCCTAAAATATCTCCTCGCTTAATGCAGTTCCTATTCATCTACTCACATTGCTGCTTTCATAGAGTTTCAAGTGACCTCATGGTCCATCCAGACTAACGCCCTGCCAAGAAGCAGGAAAATTGCATTCAAAGTACCCCCGACAGATGGACATCCAGCCTCTGTTTAAACTCTTCCAAAGAAGGAGCCTCCACCACACTCCAGGGCAGAAAGTTTCGATCTGCTAGGTGGATGGGACAGCTGGGTTGAAGGTCAGGAGCTCACCCTAACCTGGCTTTGAACTGTCAACCTTTTGGTTGGCAAGAGTAACTGTAGCTGCAGCTGATGATTAAAGCGTAGTGTTAAGAAGCTGGCACCAGGTAGAAAGAACCATATTAGCAACATCAACCATACATAAAACATCTACCTTGCTACTGTTCCATCTATGTTTTATTGGTTTTACTATTGAATTTTATCTATGTTAAATGTTTTAACTGTTTTTATATTGTTGTGGGCATCGAATTGTGCCATTCTGTAAACTGCCATGAGTCGCTCTCGGGCTGAGAATGGCGGTATAGAAATATAGTAAATAAATAAATACAGATTGGCCTCACATGAGGCATCAATCCAGTGATCAGGACCAGCAATACAACAACCCAGTTTTATTAAATTCAACCCATCCTCTTGATATGAAGTAGGAGGAAACTATGGGATGACAGCTAAAGAGAGAAACCATGCAGACACAACAGCACTGTGTGCTTTCCTGCCACCTAAGGATGGGGCAGATCCATTGGAGACACAAGCATTTCCTGTCACTCAGTGAAGTCCTGCACTGTTATTGGAGACTTGCCCATAGATCTCTCAAGTCCCAGGCAAACACTCTACAATTTACAACACACTCTTGTCTCTTTCTGTGGTGCTCTCCAGGGAATAACACTTTAAAATCCTATACTTTCCATCAGGGAAATGATTGAATTATGCCACCCTGGGGTGTTGCAACTGCCCATGCTTGAAACTGTTAATAACCTTAGTTCCTCTTTACATGTTTTTTTTTTAAATTAATTTGTGCACACACAAAGAAAAACAACGCAGAAAGTCGGTTTAATAATAATAATACATAAAAAGTGGGGGAACACTGAGTTTATAGGAAAGTAGGAAAATAACTAACAAGAAATAAGGATAGATTTAATAAGAAAAATAAAATTAAAAAATTGGGAAAAGGGTAGGGGAAAACCTTTGACTTCCATTCCTTAACTTCACCAATAAAAAAAAAATATTTATTTTTATAATTAGAGTTTAGTTTTAGTGTTCTCGCTCTATAAACTCCTTTGTAGCAAAATTAAGGGAGAAAACAGAATAACTAATATAAAAGTGTAATACAGAAAATAATAATAAAGAGAAAGAACTCATTATAAAGCACTGTCCTCCTGTTTCTTCTCCTTCTCATATTCTTCAAAGGGAGACCAAACTGTCCTTTTTATTTGGTTTCCTGAGCTGTTCTTCAAAAAAACCGTTAGTTTTCCATGTCTCTAATTTCTTGTAAATCACTTATCCAAACATCAATTTCCGGAATTTTCCAAAGTTTCGCATATGAAATTCTTGCAGCCGTTGAGATATAGGTAAACAAAATATCCTTATTTTGGTCCAAAATTAGATCTGAGTCCGTAATGGTCAATAAATAATACCCCGATTTTCTTGGGAATAACATTCCCAGTATTTTTTGGGAATCTTCATGTATCTTTTTCCAATATTTTTGGGCTTCGCCACACGTCCACCACATATGGAAAAAAGCTTCTATCATGGTTATGACATTTCCAACAATTTTCCCCATATTTGTATACATTAGGCCTACTTTTTGGGGGGTAATGTGCCATCTATGGAACATCTTAAGCCAATTGTCTTTTAGATCCATAGCATATGTGTATTTTAATTTCTTATTCCAGATAGATTCCCATTCGTTCAAGTGGATAGCCCTTCTTAAATTTTCTGACCACCTCATCATGCAATTTTAACCACTTCAGTTTCTGTAGAACAATCCAATAATTTATTATAAATCTTGGTAATTATTTTTTTCTGTGTCCAAAGGAGCCTATCCCAAGTCGATTCTTTCAAATTGAAGCTTATTTTTTTGTCTTGGTTGTAATGTTCCTTTATTTACATATAATGTAACCAGGAGATGTTATCAAAGTCCCGCTTTATATTCTCGTGGGATTTTAGATTTATAGTATTTTTGATGAATAAGTCCTTATATGTTGGCCATCTCGTCCATCCAAGTAATCTCCTCTGATTCGCTTCCATCGGAGAAACCCACAATGGGGCTTCTGAGTAGAAGTTTCTCTTATATTTCTGCCAGGTCCTTAACAGGGCTGACCTCACAAAGTGATTGCCAAAACCTTTCTCTTTTTTCTTACATTCGTGCCAGACATAAACGTGCTATCCCACCCACAAGTCGTGTTCCTCTAGAGAAAGCAGCTTCTCATTTTTTAACTTCATCTAATCAGTGATCCATAATAAAGCACTAGCCTCATGATACAATCTCAGATCAGGGAAGCCAAAGCCTCCCCTTGATTTCTTTTCCGAAAGTACAGAGAATTTTATTCTTGGTTTTTTACCTCTCCAATGAATTTCAGCAGGTCCCTATTCCATTCCTTAAATTTTTTCACAGCCTCTTTGCATGTTGTTGTTCACACACCTCTAACAGGACATAAAGGAGGGACTGTTCAAATATGAGCTACCTCTATTTTTCAGGATATCGTACAAAACTATTGTTTTTCCATCTCTCCTTAAGAAATTGATTATGCACAAGCTGTGAGCAAGTATCTTTTTATACTTGTACCCAAGTTTGGTTCTTTGATTGTTACACTGTGTGAGCACAGTGGGAGATGGCTGGTCTTTTATGTTCTTTGTTTCCATCCAAGCTAGCTCTATTACTACAAAGAGATTACCAAATCTCCGATTTTTCAGTACCCAAAACGGGGCATATTAAGTGTTATGGTTCCACTTCTCCTGTCATGGCTGCACTCTATGGAATGTTGGGATTAATAGTTTGATGGGGCACCAGCATTTTGGTAGAGCAGTGTTTCTCAAACTCTGCTCCTCCAGGTGTTTTGGACTTCAGCTCCCAGAAATCCCAGCCAGTTTACCAGCTGTTAGGAATTGTGGGAGAGCTGAAGTCCAAAATATCTGGGGGAGCAGAGTTTAAGAAATACTGTGGCAGAGAATGCTGAAGATCTTGTAGAACTGCAACTCTCATGATTCCATAGCATTGAGCCATGACCAGGCATGTAGCTGGGGGGGGGGGCTCGAGGGGCTTCAGCCCCCCCCGAAATTCTCATGGTGGTTCGTGAGAAGGCCTTACTGGTGCATTATTTAAACTGTTATGTTTATTCATATCATGATCTGATCACCATACTCAATATATCCCATATGCATGGGGGTATTGGGGTAATGATACAAAAGGTTTGCTAGGCTAGACCCTCTTTCACTCAGACTCAGCCCCCCCCCCCAAAAACTCAGCCCCCCCGACCCCCCCCCCCCCTGAAAAAATTCACCCCCACCCCCCGAATCGAAATCCTGGCCATGACATTAAAGTGTTGAGAAATTTCATTAATTCTAAAGTGCAGCGGCACCCTAGAACACACTACCTTTTGCCCATTTGACATGCCAGCTGACTCTTGTTACCCTACCCTCACAAGTATATACCTTGACATATTGGAAGATCCTCCCCCTCCCTTTCCACTCACTGTCACCCCTGTTATATGGGAGAAATGCTGCAGTGTCTATTACGATCAGCAGCTTGAAGTGTGAAGCTGTTCTAACTCTGGCCTGTTGCAATTGATCGTTTTATCCATTCTAATAGATTTGTCCCCAATCTCTGGTGTTCCCAGGACCCCAGGCAACACTTGGACAGCACCTTGAGTGTGATTGTCTTATCTGGGAGCCAGCCAAGTGCTATCCCCCTTGATCCTCCCGAAATCCCCTCTGCATGTCGTCAATGCTGCACCGTCAGTCAGATCCAAGGCTGCAGAGGAATTGAGCCGAATCAGCACTCTGCTTTGCTCTCTGTCCAAGAACAATCTACATCTCAAATAGGCAGAATGTTGGCAGGGGAGAAGGGAGCCACTACCTTCTCAATGACCTTGTGGGTGGGTGGGGAGGGGGATATGGGCTGGGAGGGGGAAAATCCTCGCCGTTTGTGATGTAATTGGGATAGGCTTTAAAACCAAGGGAAAGGCTGACCAGCGTTGCAAGGAACACTTTGGAAGCAAGGGTAGGTCAGGGCTAGGATGGCTTGATGCCTGAAGCAGAAAATCTAAATGTCATGTTAGCTTCCCAACACTAAAGCCAACGAGCCCTTTGAAGCTGTCCACTAATTGGCTTGAGATTTTTCTCTTTCCTTGGGGAGGAATAGGTGCCAGACAAGCAAGGTTTTAGAAATAGGATGCCTTCTCTGACCAGTTCACACCTTAACCTTGCTTTCATTCATTTGGCAGGAGTGGAATTATGAGACTTCAAAGGAAGGGAGGGAGGGAGGGAAGGAAGGATCGCTTTTTCCTTTCTAGCACACAGTGGCTTTTGCTAACTGCAAATTCAGTTGGCAAAATATAAGAGACTGGGAGAGACATAGTCCTCATAAAACTTCTGTAATGTCAGTTGTTCTTACATTCCTTCACAAAAATAACTCATCTATTGTTACTACTTTCACTGCAAGGTAACCAGGTTCGCATTTACAGTATTACACATTTTACAGAAATAGGTAAAAATACACTTAAGAGTATTCAGACTTTCTCCAACAGGTACAAATAAGTCCTAGCATTTTACAAAGGCTGGCATTTTAAAAATATTAAAAGTATTAAAAATATTAAAAGTTTATTGTGGAAGGACAAAACAAGCCAGGACTTACATGCCTATCAGCAACCCTGCCAGATATATACAGTAATTAAGATGGGACTGAATCCATCAGGTTCTCCGGCACGTGGCTAGTTGAAATCCCAAATGCTCGGATGCTGCTTCTCTTCCTTTTGTTGGAAGATACCCAGCGGAATTTCCCAGTGGATTGGATTATTAAGGTATATGTAAATCTTTCTCTCCCTTGTTCTATTGCCCATACTTAAAAATGCCTGTAATACTCATCTAAATTTCTCCTCGTGTTTGAAAGTTCAGAATTATCTGGTGTTGTCCCTGGAGTGGAATTGATGCATGAGGAATCCTCCATAGGACTTTGTGTGTGGGTTGGATATTTCTCCACTTATTCACTGGGTATATTATTTCATTTCTTTTGCATCTCTCCTCCTTCCTTTCCCCCTTCCTCTCTCTCTTTTTATTTTTACTGATTTTAGAAGCATTACAGATATGCAAGAGCTCATTCATGTACAACGTGCTCATTCATGCACAACATTAAGTTGCACAAAGATTTCTTTTGTGCAGTGTGTTATTGTTGCTCAACGGCACATGAGCCCGGTGGTATGACTCTATGCTCTTTCATGTTCATTCATATAATAGGTTATTTTATTTATATTTATTGATTTTATAGGGTTTAGTTATTCACATGTGTACAGTGCTACAAATGTGAATAGGCACTTCATCAGCATACTTCAATTGTTAAAAATTGAGTTCCAACTGCAAAAGTAACTTTGCAGACTGGAGAGGAAAAGAGGAGTTGGGACTTTGCCCTTCCCTGTAGACTCAGGCAAAAGCAAACCGTTATTTGCTCTTGTATTATTTTATTTTGATCACAATATGTATTTTTTTTTATCCTTGTCCCATTTTTCATTTCTGAAATGCTGGAGTATATAATAATGTGTTTTATTTAAAGCTTTCTGCCCTGCAGAATTTATACACTAAAATCTGACACACAGGGCAAACAATAATAAGAAAAGCAAGGAGGAGTGGAAAGATGTCCATAGAAGATAACGCAGGGTAATATAAAGTCTCGTAACAAGACATATAATAAAAGTTCAGAAAGATGGGTATGTTTAACCTGAAGAGGAGACATGCTATAAGAACCATTTTTAAAGTCTCCTATGTTGAAAATCCTGTGAGCTTGCTTGCTGCACCTCCAAAACAGGACACATCAGTCAGTGGGTTCCAATTATGAGAAAATAGATTCCAATTGAACATCGGGAAGAACACCCGGATAGTAAGAACAGTTGTAGCTTTTTCTTCATTGGTGGTTTTTAAACAAACATTAGATACCTGCAATCAGGGATACGTTAACCATAGATTCTTATATGGAAGGGTCGGACTAGATCAGTGGTTCTCAACCTGTGGGTCCCCAGGTGTTTTGGCCTACAACTCCCAGAAATCCCAGCCAGTCCACCAGCTGTTAGGCTTTCTGGGAGTTACATGCCAAAACATCTGGGGACCCACAGGTTGAGAACCACTGGACTAGATGGTCCTTCAAGTTTCTGCCAACTTTATGATTCTGTGGTTCAATGACAGACAATGAAAAATATAGTTCACTTCCATTACACTTAGGATAATTACAGAGAAATGCAGGGAACAAGACATTGTATCCAAGTTTGGACAATGTGAGAAATAGGAGGATGGATTAAATCTATTCTACCCTTTGTTGTTACTATTGTCTGCTTTGAAAGTGTTTTTGACCTATGACATCCCTAAGGTGACACTTTCACAGGGTTGTCTTGGCAAGATTTGTTCAGAAGTGGTTTGCCCTAGGAGGACCCTCCAAATGTGATTGACTCCAACTTTAATTATTCCTAGCAAATGACCACACCATTCACATGAGTTGTGGCTCCAAAATCTGTAGAGAATAATCACATAGAGATGGCTGGGTTATTCAAACCAAGAATGGGCAACACACTGTCGATAGGCCACCTGCAGGCTCTACTGTTGTCATTCTAGAAGCCCCAAGGTCTACCACAGCTTACAGGAGCATGCCCCCATCTTAAAAAATCCCATGTAAGGGCCCCTTGTGGCACATTAGGTTAAACCTCTGAGCTGCTGAACTTGCTGACCAAAAGGTTGGTAGTTCAAATCCAGGGAGCGGGGTGAGCTCCCGCTGTTAGCCCCAGCTTCTGCCAAACTAACAGTTTGAAACATGCAAATGTGAGTAAATCAATAGATACCACTTCTGCAGGAAGATAATGGTGTTCCATGCAGTCATTATGGCCACATGACTTTGGAGGTGTCTATGGACAACGCCGGCTCTTTGGCTTAAAAATGGAGATGTGCACCACCTCGCAGAGTTGGACACGACTAGACTTAATATCAGGGGAAAGATTTACCTATACTTTTTACTTTTACTAAGGCTAAAGCAAGACATATAAGAAGTGCAAATCTTATTCTTAAGTAATATCTTAAAAGCACCCAATCTCATCTCATTGTCACATCTAAGAAGTGTCAGCCCTGGTTAGTACTTGGGTGGTAGACAGTCAATGAATAGCAGGTGCTGTAGGTTATATTTCAAAGGAGTGGATTGGCAAAATCACCTCTAAGTATCCCTTGCTTAAGAAAATCTTGTGCAATGCATAAACTGACAATGCATAAACTGACTTGAACGCAAGCAAAGACGCACACACATACTCACTGAAGTTTTGGAAAGAGTGGTCTTCACAACTTGCAGTTTCTCAAGTCACTCCTGACACACACAAAAAACCCTAAAACAAGCTACAGTTAAATTGTGTTATTTCAAAATAACTGCAATGGTTTGTGCCCACGAGTGTGTGAGAGAGAGGGAAGGAAGGTCATCCAGATGAATATACAACATCTTTACATAGAAAGTAATTTTTATTATGATTACTGACCAAGTTCACTGGGCCATTCTGGAAATTATAATCCAAAATGTAACTTCTCTGAGCTCTGAATGAGCTATATGGCCACAAGCTCTGATATACCTTTTTAGCAAGTATCCTTGTTGAAATTTATTTTTCATTCTCATCATCATCATCATCATCATCATCATCATCATGATTAATGGTCATGGATGTCCCTTTCCTTCCTAATCCTTCTTTCAAGCCATCCCAGTTGGCAACCATCATCTTTTAATTGTGACATGAGGGATCAGCATGGTAATTTCCTACCAATCCCCAGCTCTCCAAAAAGCCAAAATACTCATTTTCCTCTGCAGCACTTCTCAAGATGGTGAAAGGAAGAGATGCTACCATTTTCCATCATCATTTTTGAGAAGGGCTGAAGAAAGAAAATAGTATTTGGGTGCAGTATGGTGTATTTGTATGTGATGAGGCTATATTTGCATGTTTTCGTGCACACTCAGCACTTTTTAATCTGTACCCATCATTGGCCTGGCCCTGGTTTTATTGCATAATAGTGTAATTTTTTTTATTGCTTATGTTTTAATTTGCTTTGTATCGTATTGTTATTGTCTGTTGTTGTTGTGTTGAGGCCTTGGCCTTTGTAAGCCACATCGAGTCCTTCAGGAGATGCTAGCGGGGTACAAATAAAGATGATGATGATGATGATGATAATAATAATAATAATAATAATAATAATAATAATAATAATAATTTGGGAAGAGAGCTTTCTGCATGGTTTAGAAGAGCAACATACAGCCCACAATTTGCATTATGATATTCATCTACATTGTAGGATTAATGTAGTTTGATACCACCTTAATTGCCATAGCTTAAGATTTGAAATCATAGACATAGTAGTTTTACAAGGCCTTTTCTGCCAAAGATTGCTGGTGCCTCACCAAACTACAATTTCCAGAACTCTATAAAATCAAGCCATAGTACTTAAAATAGCATCAAACTGCATTAATTTACAGTTTAATGTCCCTTAGATGCTTCTGGTGTGAGTGTCAATGGTAATGGAGGTGTGGGTAGGAGAGAAATACACTAAATCTGCATGTTTTAGGGTAGCTGTTGACACCCACCAGCACTTATTTATTTTGTGCCAACTTCCTCACGCTAAAATAAAGACACTGCAGCAAAAGAAATATAAGAAAGGGTGAGGGGTGGGAGTGAAGGAAAAAGAAGAAGAGAAGCAAGGCAAAAAACCCCGCTAATCTTCTCCGAGAAGACCAGGCCAGCTTCTGCAGTTCCCATACGTCCTTCACTTTGTGAAGGCTCAGAACTGCATTGCAGTAGCATACGAATTCTCCTATGGTCTTGAGTCTCAGAGTAAGGGTTGGGGCTGTACCAACAAGGGAGAAATATAAACCCAGAAAAGAGGATAATTTCAGGAAACAACAGGAAAAATTCCCAGGGGACAGCTTTTCTTCAGGCACACTACTGTGTGGCTGCGCTCTCCAGCTCCACTGATATAATAAGAGAAGTTATTCTTCCACGCTCTCTTGCAGTGTCCATGATGGAGCCATACCTTGGCCCTCACTAAGGTTCTAGGAGACTTTTCAGGTCAGTCTTTGCATTATGGCCATAAAAGGAAGGAAAAAACTCAAAAAATTAAGGCCACAACAACAACAACAACAACAACAATTTATTTATAATCCACTCTTCTCCCTGAGGGGACTTGAAGTGGCCAGCATGACTGCTTGGAGTGTCTTTTTGCCTTTTCCCACCAAAGCGGTACCTATTCACATTTGCATGTTTTCAAATTGTTAGTTTGGCAGGAGCTAGGACTAACGAATTCAAACTGCCAACCTTCAGGTCAGCAGCTCAGCAGCACAAGGATTTAACCCATTGCACCACCATGGCCCAAGCAAAACATTGTGAACATACTTTCTCTACACAATCCAGAAAAATGAGTGGTCACTGACATAGGAAACCCATAAAGCATTGTTTCCTCAAATAGGAAATCTGTTCCTTTTTTCCTTCATTCCCTAATTATTTTACCATTGCCATAACTTTAAAAGAAATGCAATTTAGGCATCCACAGCAAAGGGGTAGGCAAAGTGACCAAAGGGATGTGAACATTGTAGTTATAGGAATTCTAGCTGCAACTGATTTTCAGTGTCTCATTCTCTGCAATGATCAAAAATTGGACAGAAACTTGCCTTAGGCCAACAGCATTTGTATTTGATGGGTAGTACCCTTATTCCTGCTGTCCCATAGTCACACCTTTCTACCAAAATGCTTCTGGTTTATTTTGTGAAATGTATGTTTCCAAAGAGAGACAGTGCAGTATAGTGCTTTGATTGCTGAGCAAGGAATTTGTAGCACAATTTCAAATCCCCACTCATCCATGCAAACTCACTGCACGATCTTGGACAAATCACAGACTCTAGCCTCAAAAGAGGGAGAAGACAAGCACTCTCTGAACAAATCTTGCCCAGTAAACCTCACATGAAAGATTTGCTTTAGAGAAAAATGGGGTAGGAGTCTTCCCTCCAACTCTCTTTGTGCAGCTATCAAAGAACAACAACAAATTTATTATTTGTTACCTACCTCTCCTCATGGCTCAAAGCAGGGCACAACACAATCAAAACACATGGCTTCCATGTGGGTTGGGTAATGAACCAACCACATATCTTAATCCAAACATAAAAGAAACTGGCAAAATTGCAAGAGCCAGCATAGTGTTGTGGTTTGGGCAGTGGACTACAAGCCTGGAGAACAAGCTTCTTGCAATAAAGTTGATAGGGTTACCATAAATCAGAAATCAATTGAAGGCACACAACAACAGCCAAGGTGCTGAATTTTATTTAATTATAGGCTTCAAAACCTTGGATAACTCTTTCAAAATATGCATTAAACTTTTCCTTGCTGGCATGGAACATATCGGTCACTATGGCCACTTCATCCAGACCATAAATGGTTTCTTTATGGGAAAGAAAACTCAAGAATTGGAAGAACAATGAGCATTAAGGCTCTAGCAAAGTCTTTTTGAGATCAAACAAAGGCAGGAGATATCTTTGTGGCTTACACATTTCAGCCTCCAGGAAGCTTTAGGCCCAGCAGAGCTAACTTCCTTAACATACCATTTGGAAAGTTTGGGGGTGGGGGTTGAAACACTCTTTTGCTTCCCATCCCTGTTGATAAGCAAGAGATAACACTTAGTTGGGAAATCAGTTGACTCTCTGTTGCTCAGAATAGAATCCACCTTTCTTCACCTCTTTCCTTCATGGCTCCACTGTGCTGAGAGACATGAAATGGAGCAAAAATGGGTTTTATCACTGAAGTCAGCAGATGGGCCCATAAAGATCTGTCGAGTAAGAGGGTGCTATTTTTGCAGTCACTCTCTGACTTTGTCCACACTTTAACAGCAAATGGATTCAATGGCACCATAAAAGTAAGACGCCAGCTTTCCCTTGATAGCAGAGCCCATTTGGAGATACCGACAAAGTAAACAAATTTGCTCACTTACTTAGAATTATCTTCCACACTATCAAGGCTAGGAGTGTAAATCTGTACTTGTTTCACTCTAGGAACAAATAGTCTCCAACATTTTCCTTCTGCCGGGTAAGATCATAAGAGTGATTTTGTGGCTTTGGAACTATTTTATGAGTACTGCATCTGTGCAAATATAAGAAAATAACACATTGACTTTTGTGCAAAAACAGAACTTAACAAACCCCTCAGAATCCAACATTTCTGCTCCAGGCACAATGTATGATTTGCAGACTACACTGGGCATAATTCTAAAGTAAACATGGGCATCTGCATTGGGGATAGAGGACAAATCTTCTCCGGACATCTAATGGGCTGCATAAACGCACATACAAAGGTGCACAAACACAAACTTGGGGATGTAGAGAATAAGTCCAAAATAATCCCATATTCGTTTGCATGTCCTCTCCTTATAGTAATGGACAGTGATATTGCATCATTTATAGTCACCATTTGAGAAAAAGGGGGGAAAGAGATACTTGGAGGTAATATGGGTTTCTAGAGTGCTTGTGGGGATGGATGGGAGTGTGGCTATTTTGATATGTTTTCATAAGATTTGAAGGCAAGAATTGCCAGAAAAAAATCAAACCGATTTTTTTTTTAAATGGGAAACTGAGGATGTTGGAAGAACTAGAAAGGGTCCTCAAGACTTCATGCTATTCCCAATAGAGTATCATTTTATTCACACTGAGCAACGTGGCAGTTGTGCAATGCCACCTCCTTTGTGAATTGCAATGTTTTACAACCGGATGTACAAACAAAGGCATACATGTATGAACAGCTCAGCTTACACAACCTTTATCCTTATATGGACATTCTGCATTAGACTAAAACAGCAAAGACTAAAACCTGCAGTAAAGTTGGCTACTGTTTTCTCTGATTTAGTGCTTTGCGTGCACAAAAAAGGACCACAATTCTATACATTAGATTCTATACTATAGATTTATTGGGTCGTTGTAGGTTTTTTCGGGCTATATGGCCATATAGCTCAAAAAATCCTTCAACAACCCTGTGATTCTGGCCATGAAAACCTTCGACAATACAATAGATTTATTAAACAACAAAATATTATATCCTAAAACTTTATAAGGAGAAATAAAATACATCGCAAAATAATTAACTACAAATAATATAAAAAATACAAAATATTTGGCGGGGGGGGGGGGGAGAGAAGACACAAGACTTCCAACCTCCCAAGTAATGGTTATAGCTACCCACCTCTCATACTTCCTCTAATTCTACAATATAAACATACTTCTGTTCATGTGTAATACCCACTATTCTTCAAATTGTAAAACTGAGAGTTTCCCAAAATTGCATCTCAAAAAAATCAATTATTGGTTGTCATTCTTTGTGAAATAATAATATACTTTATTTATATTCTGCTCTATCTCACCAAGGGGACTCAGAGCGGATTACAGAACACCCTGATATATGGCAAACATTCAATGTTGTTACACAATTAACAACAAAGACAGTCAGTACATAGAGACAAGGCTTCCCTCTTTTTCATCTCCGATGCTGTGCCTGTGCTCGACTCAGCCATGGGGAGGCGCTGTTCCATTTTTCTATGCAGAGGAACCTGTTGTCCATAGACACCTTCCTGTTCGAATTGCAGATATGTTTTTCTCAGGGGCGCCTTTTACCTCCCGTACAAAGCGGTACCTATTTATCTACTCACATTGTTGTTTTTGAACAGCTAGGTAAGCAGAAGTTAGGGCTGATGGAGGGAGCTCACCCCAACCAACGGCTTGAACTGCCAGCCTTCGGGTCAACAAGATTTTCTGGTGTTTAACCCACTGTGCTAACAGAGAAAAATGTAGTTAGTAATGTCTTTAGTGAAAAACATCCAGATATAGTCTTGCATCAGGGTGAGTGCAACTTTCCACTTCTGTGCATAAAGTAGTCTTGCATCTATCAACATGTGTTGAAAAATCTTTCCATACAGTCTCAATGGGAAATTTTCCGGTTTCAGCTGAATTTTAAATTTCAACATGACCTTCTCATTGAAGGATGTCTCTGAATTTAAAATTTTATAACTGCATATTGTCTCTTGACTTGACTCCCCAAAACCACCTTATGAGCTAGCAGCAATCTACAGTGAAGTGAGGGATTGGAATAGGAGGCCTGCTTCTGATTGTGGCTCAATAGATCCCAGGCGGAAAGGAGATGGAAATGTTATCCTGATGCACCCTGGTGTCTGTTTCCTAATAGATCTGCTGGCTGATGGGGGGTGGGTTTGAGGGAAAGGCATTTGCAACTGTGGCAACAGCACGCATGTATTATGTAACTCCCTGTCTAGAAACCTCACCTGGTGACAACCTTGTTAAGATTTTATTGCAATCTTATGTAGGCATGGTTTTATGGGACTAGGAAGTCAATATTATTATGGGATTTCTTGTCATTCGCTTTTTTTTTTTTTTGCGTGGGAGCACATTGTTTACAAAAATGTTAAAAATAGGCTGTAAAAACAGCCCCTTGCCTTTTTAATTGCTCCACATGGAGGAAAATGGTTACCAAATGAGAGTTGTTATTGTTTTGTGTCTTGAAGTTGTTCCCAATTTATGGCAACCCTAAGGCAAACCTATTAAAGGATTTTTCTGGAGCTGAAAGTATGTGACTAACCCAAGATCCAAGGGTTCACCGCAGGCCAAGCACTGACCAGCATCCTCAACTGCTCACAATTTGTCATTCTAACACAGAAAGAGTGAACACATCTTCCTAGTTGGAAATTATGTGTCATTACAAATTGATAAGTCTGATTTAAATCAGTTAAACTTTGTAAAGTACAGCAAACAAATACCATAGATAAGCGAGTATAAGCCGACCCGAATATAAGCTGGGGCACCTAATTTTACCACAAAAACTGGGGAAACGTATTGACTGGAGTCTAAGCCGAGGGTGGAAAATGCAGGCGCTACTGGTAAATCTCAAAATAAAAATAGATACCAATAAAATTACATTAATTGAGGCATCCGTAGGTTACATGTTTTTTAATATTCACATAAAACTGTAATTTAAATAAGACTGTCCAACTCAGATTCAACTATTCTAACATTCTTCAATGTAAATATGCTTATGCATCCTTCCAATAATGATAAAGAGAGCAAAATAATAAATGTAATAACAATAATAATAATAATAATAATGTAAAATAATGGAAATGTAATAACAGTAATAATAGAGTGAAATAATAAATATTATAATAATAGAGTAAAATGGTAAACGTAACCATACCAACAATAATAAAGTAAAATAATGAATGTAACAACAACAATAATAAATAGAGTAAAATAATAAATGTCATAAATGTAATAATAATAATAATAATAATAATAATAATAATAATAATAATAATAATAATAAAAAATAACCTTGACTTGAGTAGAAGCTGAGGGGGGCTTTTTCAGCCTTAAAAAAGGGCTGGAAAACTATGCTTATACTGAATTAAATACAGTATGTTAAATCCAATCTATGCAATGAGAGCTGGCAGAGTTCTGTCCATGTAAAGCGAGTCTCCTAGACCCGATTTCTCATATACTCCTGTCCCCAGGTAGAAAGGCCCTAGGTGATACTTGCGTCCTAAGCACCTTCTACGCTAAAGACTTCTATTTATCTCACTCCAGCAAGTTGTATTATCGCCCAAGCTGGAAGAAGAATCACCCAGTAATTTTTTCTGATTAAAACCAATATTTGCGGTGACTTTCTCCTAACGGTGAAAACAATTTATTGCCCAGGATATTTGGCAAGGAATGGGAGCTGCACCTCTCTGTACAAGGTTTATTTTTCACATTGGCCAAACGCAAGCCCAGAAAACTAATGTTTTCGGTAACTGTGAAATAATCCATAAGGCAAGCGGCTTCTCCTCATCTTCGTTTTAGGGGATTTCATTCATTCCTTTCTGGCTTTTGTGGAGGCTGGAGTGATAAATTGGATAACCTGGAGCTGTACAAATTGGCATTATTTATGGGGAACAGTAAAAGATCATCTAGCTTCTAAATGTGCAATTTTTGGTAGCAGACTGAATGTGGACATTAAAAAGAAGATCCTGATGGATGAGGAAAGTTGCCCCCGAAGATGAGAAAAGATGGAATACACACTATCCCACAAGGTATAGCCCTTCTCTATAGACCACTGTAGAAATAATAGAATCATAGAGTTGGAACTTCCGTACAGTGGCCCTTATTTCTCATACCAGTAAGGTAATGCTCAAGATCCTGCAAGGAAGACTCCAGCAATACATGGAGCGAGAGTTGCCAGATGTTCAAGCTGGGTTTAGAAAAGGTAGAGGAACGAGAGACCAGATTGCCAATATCCGCTGGATAATGGAGAAAGGCAGGGAGTTTCAGAAAAACATCTACTTCTGCTTCATTGACTATTCGAAAGCCTTTGACTGTGTGGATCATAATAAATTGTGGCAAGTTCTTAGTGGGATGGGCATCCCAAGCCACCTTGTCTCTCTCCTGAGGAATCTGTACAAGGACCAAGTAGCAACAGTAAGAACTGACCATGGAACAACAGTGGTTCAAGATTGGGAAAGGCGTACGGCAAGGCTGCATCCTCTCACCCAACCTTTTTAACTTGTATGCAGAACACATCATGCGATGTGCGGGGCTGGATGAATGCAAAGCTGGGGTGAAAATTGCTGGAAGAAACATTAACAACCTCAGATATGCAGATGACACCACTCTGATTGCCGAAAGCGAGGAGGAGCTGAGGAGCCTTCTAATCAAGGTGAAAGAAGAAAGCGCAAAAGCCGGGTTGCAGCTAAACGTCAAAAAAACCAAGATTATGGCAACAAGAATGATTGACAACTGGAAAATAGAGGGAGAAAACGTGGAGGCCGTGACAGACTTTGTATTTCTAGGTGCAAAGATTACTGCAGATGCAGACTGTAGCCAGGAAATCAGAAGACGCTTACTTCTTGGGAGGAGAGCAATGTCCAATCTCGATAAAATAGTAAGGAGTAGAGACATCAGACTGGCAACAAAGATCCGCCTAGTCAAAGCCATGGTATTCCCTGTAGTAACCTACGGATGTGAGAGCTGGACCTTAGGGAAGGCTGAGCGAAGGAAGATCGATGCTTTTGAGCTGTGGTGTTGGAGGAAAGTGCTGAGAGTGCCTTGGACTGCGAGAAGATCCAACCAGTCCATCCTCCAGGAAATAAAGCCCGACTGCTCACTGGAGGGAAAGATACTAGAGACAAAGTTGAAGTACTTTGGCCACATCATGAGGAGACAGGAAAGCCTAGAGAAGACAATTATGCTGGGGAAAGTAGAAGGCAAAAGGAAGAGGGGCCGACCAAGGGCAAGATGGATGGATGGCATCCTTGAAGTGACTGGACTGACCTTGAGGGAGCTGGGGGTGGTAACGGCCGACAGGGAGCTCTGGCGTGGGCTGGTCCATGAGGTCACGAAGAGTCGGAGACGACTGAACGAATGAACAACAACAAGAGTGGAAGAGACCTCGTGGGTTATCCAGTCCAACCCCTTGCCAAGAAGCAGGAAAATTGCATTCAAAGCACCCCTGACAGATGGCCATCCAGCCTCTGTTTAAAAGCCTCCAAAGAAGAAGCCTCCACCACACTCTGGGGCAGAGAGTTCCACTGCTGAACAGCTCTCACAGTCAGGAAGTTCTTCCTAATGTTCAGGTGGAATCTCTTCTCCTGTAGCTTGAAACCACTGCTCCATGTCCTAGTCTCCAGGGCAGCAGAAAACAAGCTTTCTCCCTCCTCCCTATGACTTTTTTAGCTGCTGTATGATATTGTTGGCTCATGTTTAACTTGTTGTCCATGAGGACACCAAGATCTTTTTCACATGTACTGCTGTTGAGCCAGGCATCCCCATTCTGTATCTTTGCATTTCATTTTTTTCTGCCTAAGTGGAGTATCTTGCATTTGTCTCTGTTGAACTTCATTTTGTTAGATTTGGCCCATCACTCTAACCCGTCTAGATCATTTTGAATTCTGCTCCTGTCTTCTGGGGTATTGGCTATCCCTCCCAATTCTCTGTCAAAGGGGTTCCTAAGACCATCAGAAATATATGTTTTCTGATGGTGTTTGGCATAGATTACTGCAACCCAAATAGATTATTGCAATGCACTCTACGTGGGGTTGCAGTTGAAGACTGTTGGAAACTTCTACTAGTCCAACATCAGCAGCCAGATTGCTCACTGGAGCACCAAACAGGGAGCACGCCACCCCCCGCTATGTCAACTCCACTGGCTGCCGGTCCATTTCCGAGCACAATTCAAAGTGCTGGTCTTGTCCTATAAAGCCCTATACGACTCTGGCCCAGCTTACTTGTCTGAATGTATTTCCCTCTAGGCTCCACCTCGTAGTTTAAGATCCACCAGGGAGGCCCTGCTCTCGGTCTCACCGGCTTCACAAATGTGTCTGGTGGGGACGAGAGACAGGGCCTTCTCAGTGATGATCCTCCGCTTGTGGAATTCACTCCCAGTGAGATTAGTTCACCATCCTCCCTCCTTTCCTTTAGGAAAAAAACTTGAAATCGTGGTTTTGGAACCAGGCTTTTGGCTAGCAGGCACAAAGGCACTTTGGACATTGAATTGGACCATATGATGATTGTTATGATTATGGAAATTGATGCTATGACTGTATAATTAATGTTATTGTTTTTATATATTGTGTATTTATGGTTTTTATATTATTGTATATTGTGATATTGTGGCATCGAATTGCTGCCTGTGTTAGCCACTCTGAGTCTCCCATCGTGGGTTGAGAAGGGCGGGGTAGAAATGTTGTAAATAAATAAACCCCTCTAAAAACCCCTCGCAACCCCCCCAGGGGTCCTGATCCCTAGGTTGAAAAATACTGATCTAGCAGAAACATGGCATACTATCAGTGCTGACACCAAGGAAATCCATCACATAATTAGGCATAGCATTTAGAGAAGCTCTCTGCCATCTCTCGCATTCACTAAGCAGCCAGGAAACTATTTAGAGAAAATTGGTAGAAGACACATTCAGGCAGCTATGCCAGGTTCATTCTAGCAGCAAGGAAAGAGTTCATCCTAGCAGCAAGCAAAGGGTAAAGAGCTTATTGCATTCTTTCAGCTTCATAAAATAATACAGTTAAGGGAGACCTCTTTGGTCATCAAGTGCAAACACCTGCCAACAGTAGTCATTCTAGCTTAACACTACTCTCCTTGAATACGTTTATGGAGCTTAAGCTTTGCATAAAGAAAGCTGTTGCTTGATCTCCTGCACCATCAACTAAATTATATAGGATAAGAAGGCAGGGAAATGAATTCTCTTTGAAGATCCTATAGACCAATGGAATGAATGGGTAGGTGAGGAATGGGGAATCCTCCAAGTGTTGCTGGGCTACAACTTCCATTATCCCTGGCCATTTTACAGTGCTGGAAACTGCATACCAAATGGAGAGCTTAGTAAATTTAATTTAGTAGCAGCAGAAGTAGTAGTAGACTTGGCCACAGTAGTCCATGCTCTGGTTGCATCCTGTATAGACTACTGCAACACACTCTACATCGGATTGCCTTTGAAGACTGTCCGGAAGCTTCAAATGGTCCAACAAACAGCAGCCAGATTGCTAACAGGAGTGGCGCTCAGTGAGCGTACAACTCCTCTGTTGCACCAGCTCCATTGGCTGCCAGTTTGCTACCAGGCACAATTCAAAGTGCTGGTTTTAGCCTATCAAGCCCTAAACGGTTCTGGCCCAACTTACCTGTCCAAACGCATCTCCCCTTATGAACCATCTAGGACCTTAAGATCGTCCAGGGAGGCCCTGCTGTCATTACCGCCTTCATCACAAGTATGTTTGACGGAGATGAGAGACAGGGCCTTCTTGGTGATGGGCCCTCAGCTGTGAAGCGCCCTCCCTATAGATATCAGATTGGCCACCTCCCTTTTAACATTCTGGATTGGATGGCCTTAAGTATTTTCTGTTGGTCATGTGGGTTCTATGTGGGAAGTTTGTCCCAATTCTGTCATTTGTGGGGTTCAGAACACTCTTTGATTGTAGGTGAATTGTGAATCCCAGTGACTACAACTCCCAAATGTCAAGGTCTATTTCCCCCAAACTCCATCTGTGTTCATATTTGGGCATATTGAGTATTCATGCCAAGTTTGGTCCAGATCCATCATTGTTTGAGTCCACAGTGCTCTCTGGATGTAGGTAAACTACAACTCCCAAACTTAAGGTCAATGCCCACCAAACCCTTCCAGTATTTTCTGTTGGTCATGGGTGTCCAGTGTGCCAAGTTTGGTTTAATTCCATCGTTGATGGAGTTCAGAATGCTCTTTGATTGTAGGTGAACTATAAATCCCAGCAACTACAATTCCCAAATGACAAAATCAATTTTTGAGTTATGGTCACTCCTTGGGTTATTAGGTGTCTTGTGGCCAAATTTGGCAGCAATTCATCCAGCAGATTTTGAGTTATGATGTCACTCAAAATGAAAATAGCATTTATATATAGATAGATATATCCCACCATATCTGTTGCTCAAAGAAATGCAACCAATTTCACCCTCAAGCCCTTTGAAGTGCAAGTCAGTTAATCATTCATAAACTCAACAAATATATTCTGGTCTCATTAGTGGACAGCTTGTCAGCTCTCCTCTGTTAATCTACCTTTGGCGGAGGTGCAGCTATTAACCCCTTTTAATCATCCATTATTCCGCTCCGAGTCCTTGCCCAGGTTGGTTATCACAAGGAAGTACCATTCTGACACGAGATCAAATTAAGATTACAGAAAACTTGTCACAGTGAAAGCACCTGGCTTCTGTAATTGAATTCTAGTCTAATTAAAAGGGAAAAAGCAAGCAAGGAAGAACGCCAGAGATGCCCTCAGCAAGCTGCTGCTTTGCAAGCGATGTCCCTTCCGCCTTTGCCGCGGTTTCCCCGGTGAAGTTTGTCAAGCTAAACTCAACCAGGCAGGTGTCATCTTCTGGTGCCTTAATCAGCTCACTTCACAACACGTAGCACTTTTTTGCTGTGCCTGCCTTTGTCCCCGCGACAGAGGCCAAAATCAAATTGTTTCCCCAGATGTCAAGGAGGCAAGGAAACTTAATGTACTTACCAGTTTGCGGCATTCCACTTACAGCCAATTTGCTTCTAGGGTTGGATAGACCGCCAGAGAGCTCTGGAGCCTCGGATCCTTCTTCAGAGGGGATACCTTGTCTCTTTGTTTGAGGGTGAAATATGTAGTATTTTACATTTTTGTTTCAGGGGATTTCATCTTCAAAAAACTTGAGCAGTAGCTCAGTAATAAAGCATATGCTTTGCAGGCAAACAGTGGTAGTTAGGAGTTCCCTTATCACTTCACTGCAAGTCATAATCTGAAGGAGCCGTGAGCCTCTTGGAGAGAAATCGCCATCCATTTTAATTTTGAACATGTTTTAATGGTTTTTAACTAGGAATTTTTATTTAATTTTGTTTTATTTATTTGCGGTATTTGTATACCGCCCTTCTCAACCCCAAAGGGGACTCAGGGCAGTTCACAGTGTTGGCAACAATTCAATGCCATTGATAAAATCTATATAAATAAAAATGTAATGTTCGTTTGTGGGATTAACAGAACTCAAAAATCACTGGACGAATTGCCATCAAATTTAGACACAAGACACCTAACAACCTAATGTATGTCCTTCACTCAAAAAAATGATTTTGTCATTTGGGAGTTGTAGTTGCTGGGATTCACCTAAAGAGCATTCTGAATACCCACCAACAATGGAATTGAACCGAACTTGGCACACTGGACTCCCATGACCAACAGAAAATACTGGAAGGGTTTGGTGGGCATTGACCTTGAGTTTGGGAGTTGTAGTTCACCTACATCCAGAGAGCACTGTGGATTCAAACAATGATGGATCTGGACCAAACTTGGCACGAATATTCCATATGCCCAAATATGAACACAGATGGAGTTTGGGGAAATAGACCTTGACATTTGGGAGTTGTAGTTGCTGGGATTTATAGTTCACTTACAATCAAAAGAGCGTTCTGAACTCTACCAACGATGGAATTGAACCGAACTTGGCACACTGGAAAACATAATGAAAGCCCTCCTGACAAAGAGCCATCCAGCCATAGATATAGATAGATAGATATGATTCACACAGAGAGAGATATAGTATCATAGATTTGAAAGAGACCCCTAAAGAAAAATAATTATATGTTGCATGTTCCACAGTAGGCAAACCAGACAAAGAAGAAGCAAGAAATACTGTTTACACACAAGCATCAAAACATTACATATATTAGAAACCAACACTTTCTCGTTACTTTACTTTTCAGATCACTAGGCTGAGCAAAGCAACGCATGGCAGGGGGTGGCTAGTACTGTATAAAACATCAAAATTGACCCTCCCCTGATAAAACATTAAACATTATTAAATACGGCACATATAATCACATATCACACAATAGACATGGCTGTTGTCCATAAACAGTCCTGGGTCATTACACTTTCAACTTCCACTTCCACTTTAAATATTTCTATGATGGGACGAACGCTTGTTTCCAGAGCCAGGTCTTTAGCTGTCTCCTAAAGGTCAGGAGGGAGGGGGCCAGCCTGATCTCATTCAGGAGGGAGTTCCACAACTGTGGGGTTACCACCGAGAAGGCCTTGTCCCTCATCCCCACCAGCCGCACCTGTGAGGCCTGTGGGGCCAAGAACAGGACCTCCCCAGAAGATCTTAATCTACGAACTGGTTCATAGAGGGAGATATGTTCAGAAAGGTATGTTGGACCGGAGCCATTTAAGGCTTTATTATAGGATAAAGCCATTACTTTGAATTGTGCTCGTTAGCTAACAGGTAACCATTGGAGTTGATGCAACAGGGGAGTTGTATGCCATTGTATGCTACAGGACAATGGCTATAGAGCCAAGCAGCAGCCCCCCAACAACACCTGCTGGGTATGATTGTGATGGTGTCGGACAATTTGGCTCTTTTAACTGTGATGATAATGTTTTAACGTGTATAGTGCTGATATTTTAACCGTGTAATGAAGTGGCATTGTGTTGTTATTGTATATTTTTTGTATGTTAACACATGTTGTGAACCGGTCCGAATCCCTCTTTGAAGGTGAGAGGGTCAGTATATAAAACCTCGAAATAAATAAATAATAAATAATGATCCTCAAGGAAGGACTGGAACACTGAAGCACAGTACCCCCAAGGCCATTCCTGCAAGAAGGATACTGTGGTCTATGATATCAAAGGCCGCTGAAAGGTCCAGGAGAACCAACATGAACACACTCCCCCTGTCGAGCCCACTGCAGAGATCATGCATGAAGGAGACCAAGGCTGTTTCAGTTCCATGACCCAGTCTGAAGCCAGACTGTGCTGAATCTAGATAATCAGTGTCTTCCAAGTACCCCTGGAGCTACAAAGCAACCAATTTTTAATACTGTTTATATTTAATCATGTTTAAATGTTAGGAGCCCCTGGTGGCGCAGTGGGTTAAACTCCTGTGCTGGCAGGACTAAAGACCGACAGGTCGCAGGTTTGAATCCGGGGAGAGTGAGGAGGAGCTCCCTCTATCAGCTCCAGCTCCTCATGCGGAGACATGAGAAAAGCCTCCCACAAGAATGGTTAAACATCAAAAACATCTGGGTGTCTCCTGGGCAACATCCTTGCAGACGGCCAATTCTCTCACACCAGAAGCAACTTGCAGTTTCTCAAGTTGCTCCTGACATGACAAAAAAAGTTTAATATTTGCTATTTTTATTGTATACTGATGTGTTTATGTTAAGACACTTTGAGTTTCCTGCAGGAGACATAAAGTGGGGTAATAATAATAATAATAATAATAAGTGTTATTTTATTTATTTATTTATTTTATTTAAAACTTTTGTATCCCAATCTTCTCTATCTCCGTAGAGTGACTCAGGTCAGCTGACAGCAAGAATTCATTAGACTTGTGATTTTGTGATATGAAATCCAGCATATATATCTCGTTTGTTGTGTCATACTGTGTTTCTGTGTCAGAATAATCATAATAATAATAATAATCATCATCATCATCATCCTGATATGGGAACTGCCAATCCCCCCTGGTCCCAGGTGCATTCCCTGGTATCTCCATACAGGGCTGGGTAAAGCTTCCTTCTGAATCCTTGGAGAGTCACTGACCTGTGTGCCTATGCTTCATACCTTGATTTCATTCATTTAATTGAAGATATGGTTGGCTAAGCCAGGAGAAATAGAAGCCATGGTTGGATAAGCCAAGGGAAACAGAGCTAAACTGGGCATTATGATGGCCATTTCCAAGAACAGCAATCACCTGTACATTTTCCCTTTCTATACATTATCTATCATTCATTTCACACCATGATGTCATCAGTCATGTCCATCTTGTATCCATGGAGAGTTGATAGCCACAAACATTTCTTGATCCTTTTCCTCCATTACTCCTTAAAAAGAGGAGGGGACTGGCTGATTGGGTAAAGGGAAAGGATCCCTATAGCAAGGCATTTCTCCCTGTAACATTATGAGACAGCATGATGTAGGTGTCAAAGAGTTGAACTAGGTTCAAGACTCAGGAAAATCAAAATTCAAATTCCTGTTCAGTTATGGAAAACCATAAGTGACTTTGGGCAAGTGACACTACCTTAATTTCAGAGGACACAGAGGGGAATAAACAACCCACAGAGCACTGATGCACATTAGGGGCTTTTTCCCCACACACTTTTGTGGGAATTTATTGGCACTGCAGCTTTGAACTGCATTAAATAGTCAATGTAGATGAGGCCTCAGTAAAATTATGGTTAAGAAGAATGAATTGTCTCCTCTCTTGCTTCCCTTCTGATAAGGCTGCAACGATATTGGAATATTTCCTCCCTATTTTTAATTTATGCCTCTGATGCCAGATAAAACTATAGTTAGTCTTAAGTAAGATTCAGAGGAAAAAGCCAATATACTAGGGTTGTGCTTTGGGGTAAACCTTGACCCGTTTTGTGTCCCAGCTTTCAGTGGGGGCTCCGATCCCTTTTTTGGGAGCCTCCCAAAATTGGGTGGGCAGATATCTGTTTTTGCTCTGGGGTGCCGAAAGATTTGTTTACTATCAGCCTATTATTGGAGGGGGGGGGCTTCACAAGTTCCCCTTCCCATAATTTTTGGCATTTAAGGTGTTTTACTCTAGAGGAGAGGTAGAGATGCTCAGCTGCAAGCAGGTGCTCACTTTAAGGAGTGTTCTTATCTTATTCTACTCTAGAGGAGAGGCACTCAGCCGCAGTCAGGTGTGTGCGCTTTCTGGGTCAGTACACCACACATGCACACTTTCCAAGGCAAAGAAGCAAGTTCTGATTTTCTTACTCTAGAGGAGGTGCTCATGCCCAGGCAGGCATGTGCGCTTTCTGGGTTTTCATACCAGACATGCACTTATTCCAAGGCAAGGAGGCAAGTGATGACTTTCTTAGTCTAGAGAAGGTGCTTGGGTGCAGGCAGATGTGTGAGCTTTCTGGGCTTTCACACCAGACATGCACTCTTTCCAAAGCAAGGAGGCAAGTCCTGACTTTCTTAGTCTAGAGGAGGTGCTTGGGTGCAAGCAGGCACAAGCATTTTCTGGGCCTGCACGCAATACACATGTACTGTTTCTAAGGCAAGGAGGCAAATTCTGAGTTTCTTACTCTAGAGGAGGTGCTTGCTTGCAGGCAAGTGTGTGCACTTTCTGGGCCTTCACACCAGACACACACTTTTTCCAAGGCAAGGAGGCTTGCTCACAAAAAGCAGGTAAGGAGTTGGGATCAGCTTCCACTTGCTTTTGTGTCGAGCTGATTTTCATACTGGGAGGGGACTTCCTGTTACATGCTCCCAAAGGTAATGAAAGTAACAAAAGAATGGATGAAACAAAGGAAAATGGTTCCACGCAAAACCCTACAATATACAGTCCTTGGTATGCAAGTTTGCAGTTCTGGTAAGTTCCCTCAGTCATAGTACCATTAACTATGGTTTCAGTTTCACATTTGAACATAAAAATCTACCACATTTAGTTTTGAGAAAAAGAAGCTTTGGATCTCCTCCCAACTGTGGTTCAGAAGAGGAAAGGGGGAGGATTCAAACCTCAGATGCAACCTAGCATTGCATGCAAAGAATCATTGGATGATAGTAGTGAACCACTATGGTCCACTGTTGTTATTCGGCATGTGTAAAAATGTGGGTTAAAAAACAATTGCAACAAACTTAACAGGGCTTTCGTGGATAGCAAATTGAAAGTGCCATGTAAATGAATAATGGTAACCCTGCTTTCTGTTACAATGTAAGCTTGTTATTAACTGAAAAGTCAATCAAAGATGATAAACAGCAGTAATGTTCAACTTTGGCAGTCAAAGCATTAATCAAGCAACCGTGCTTACCTGTGCTGTCAATGCAAAACAGCCATTTGTTTTGCTGGAGTCAGTATTCAGTGGCGTTGTTAAAATACATACCCAGTAGGCCTGGGTAACAACGGAAAAATTTGTTTCTAAAATCGATTTGTATTTGGGGTTTTTTTGTTTCGATATTTAAAATAATTACAAAATTTTCCTTTTAAAAAGTTCGATATTTACGAAATTTCGTAAATGGTAAAAAATTAACGAATCGATTTCCGAAACAATAACGAAACCGCGAAATACGCTAAAAAACCTCCAAAACCTTCTGAAGCTTCCCTCTCCCTCTGTTGTTGACTGTTGGTGTGATATTATAATTTTTTTTCACTAATTAAACCATAAAACTGGCCCAGACATGCGGAAATAATAACGAAACGGCCTCAAAACAATAACGAAACGAATACAATATCGAAATACGAAGCATTTACAAAACGTTTTTGAAAATTCGTTTTTTTAATAATTGCTCCAGAATGGTTCGTTATCGTTTTGTAATTGAAAAAATTAACGAATTATTAACGAATTACGAATTAACGAAACGATACCGCCCAGCCCTAATACCCAGGTTCAGATCCTATACAAAGGACATGCAAATCCATCAGGATATGTTTCTTGGTGACAAACTAGATGTGGCATTAAATGCATGTTTGCATTTAATGTGCACACATTCTGAAATGCAGAAAATAACTGCTCTTCTTTCAGCACATGAACAGCTATGAAGGATTGATTTTCATCAGAATTTTGTGGAACTCTCTGCCCCGGAGTGTGGTGGAAGCTCCTTCTTTGGAAGCTTTTAAACAGAGGCTGGATGGCCATCTGTCAGGGGTGCTTTGAATGCAATATTCCTGCTTCTTGGCAGGGGGTTGGACTGGATGGCCCAAGAGATCTCTTCCAGTTCTATGATTCTATGATTCTACTTATTAACTAAAACCCTATCTGTTTACCATGACCACCTATTTAATGCCACACCATCCCAACAGTATAGGGTAGGCAAAAATTTAAAATTATAAGCTGCTGATTTTTTCTTTACTTGAAACTCAAGCTACTCATCCCATGGCTTTCTATTTGGGATTACTATAGTGAAAATACATTGGTTTGGGGAAGAAAACAGAAATATCCTGGATTGGACATTGTTAGTCAACTATCTTTAATACAAAGATATTAAATGCATGGCTTTCTTGGACTGAAACTCCCATCATCCCTATGCAGTCTAATGGGAGCTGGTGTACAGCAACATTTGGAGAACTATATGTTTCCCATTCCTGCTCTAATACAGTCACAGCTACATAAGTATAAAGTAAAGGTAAAGGTTTGCCCTTGACATTCAGTTGTGTCTGACTCTGGGGGGTGGGGGGTGGTGCTCATCTCAATTTCTAAGCTGAAGAGATGGTGTTGCACATAAACACCTCCAAGGTCATGTGGCTGGCATGACTGCATGGAGCACCTATTCACATTTGCATGTTTTCAAACTGCTAGGTTGGCAGGAGCTGGGACTAACAGCAGGAGCACACCCTGCTCCCCAAATTCAAACTGCTGACATTTTGGTTAGCAAGTTCAGCAGCTCAGTGGATTAACCCATTGCATCACCAGAGGCTCCTACATAGATGAAGCTTTCCCACCCCTGAGCAGCTGGGGTGGGAGAGAGGTTTGCCTCCTCCCATGAAGGGAGAACAATGTAGTTCCAGCTGGAACTACTTGGAAGGGGGCTGAGCCAGGCTCTAGGCACTGGCCTGGCCCCTTCCTCACTCTGGATCTGATCATGACCCACCACTCCCACCCATTAAACAGTATATTAGGGTTGCAATTAGGGGGCCAGGTAGGAATTTTTCCCCTCCTATGTTCTAGAAAGATTTTTTGCCTACCCTATACTGTTGCAAGGCAAATTGGGATGGTGTGGCGTTAAATGGGTGGTCATGGTAAACAGATAGGAAAAGCTAAAATTTGGTGTACACCCAAGGCCCCCCCTTCAGGGGTGAAGGACATTAACTAAAACACTCATCTAAGGTTCAATTTGATGAGGTGAGGTGGATTATAATGGCCTAGGAATAGAGAGAAGTCTCTCTCAGGCTCAGATACCCTGAGAGAGACTTCTCCAACACATTTCCCTCAGAGGTTGCATGAATTGGGTGTCCAGGGGTCCCGGGTGTTTTGCCCTAACTCGCCGAGAGGTAGGCCGGGCTGGGACACTACCTCGGCTTTGCCACCAAGTTCTGGATCCATAGGTTTAAATCCAGTCAAAGATAAACAGATAACAATTAATAAAAGTTGCCCATACTTAAAACCCTAATACTGGTGTGTGGTCTCATTATTTCGGGGGTTGGCAAGCAAATACGTCAGGTAATGAAGTAGGTGCATTTGAGAACATTACTTCTTTCAGAAAATATAAACCAAAGGCAGCAAGTACACGGAAAGAGGAAGAATAGGATTCTGCACCACAAAAACAGAAGGGCAAGCCTTGCATAAGTGAACAAGAACACCTTTAACCTTTTAGGGATCAGTTGAAAGCTTTTCCCAAAATGCATCCATGGATGCTTTGTTTTGTTGTTGTTTGTGTGTTTGTTTTGCCCACTCACCAGCCTCCACTTTTCTTAGAATTTCCATTTGGTGGTCAAACTTTTACATCTATTTTTAAATTTTTTAGAGGTAGTTGATTTGGTACACGTTCCCAAGCTGTATTGCATTGCTTACTATGGAAATGCTGCCTGCTGCAACCTGACACACACAGAAAGAGAGGGAGGGAGAGGCAGTTTCCTTCAATGACCTTGAAGTCCCCACTTCCTGCCTCTGCTCTTTGCAATATAATAAAAGGAATGGCAAGAAAACCAAGGTGTCTCTATTTGTATTTGCATATATATTAATATTTGCATTGCTTCCAGTCATGCAAATGTGTGTTAAATGCCAAAACACCAATATGCTTCATTTTCCCATGGTTTTAGGTAACAGTTGGATTTTAAATGTTTTGTTCTCTATAGATTAGTGGGTTAATTTAATGTGTTTTTGTGGACCACCATATAACTAGGGATGTTCATCCAGCAACTATAATTTTTTTTCTCTCTCTCTCTTTCAAACACAACACACAAACAATAGTAAACTCTGTAATACATAATTAGGATAACATACATATTTCTTAAAATAATTATATTTCACTGTTTCATTTCAGATGGAACTAAGGTTACCAGATCAGGGCTATCCCAAAGCATTAAGGGTGATACTTAAGCTTAGCCAGGGTTACACAAAGTATTATGGCATTCAAATAAGAAATATCAGATATAACAAAATAAGGTAGTTATTTTGCCCTGAGTGTCTTTCCCTGAGAAATAAAAAAGAGCTTGACCCTAAGATGTGGGAATCCTTGGTGATCCTCTGAGAAGCAGCTGAGTATTAATGGAACCAGGGCAGCATCTCCTCCTTAAAACTGACTTAGTTTGACGCCACTTTATCTGCCATGGTTCAATGCTATGGAATCATTGGAGTTGTACTTTGGTGAGGCACCAGCTTCGCCAAAGGCAGAGAAGGCTGATGACCTTGTAATACAGTATGAACCGCATTATCCATAGTGGAAATATTCCTGAATTTATTGTGGAAATTGGAAACTGTGGATAATAGCAAACCCTATTGAAATGAATGGCTTTTGCCAGGAGTCAACTTCTGATAAAAGTGTACTATAGAATCAGCTGTTAGACCTAGAAAATTCATAGAAAAGGCATTTTTGTTGGATGTGGGGAAAGAAAACTGGAGTTGGGTTGCTGTGAGTTTTCCAGGCTGTATGACCATATTCCAGAAGCATCCTCTCCTGATGTTTCATCCACATCTATGGCAGGCATCCTCAGAGATTGTGAGGTGTGTTAGAAACTATGCAAGGGAGATTTATATGCCTATGGAACATCCAGGGTGGGAGAAAGAACACTTGTCTGTCTGAGGCAAGTGTGAATATTGCAATTGGCCACCTTGATTAGCATTGAATAGTCTTGCAGCTTCAAAGCCTGGCTGGTTCTTGCCTGGAGGAAATGTTGGGAGATATTAGCTGGCCCTGATTTGTTTTCTGAGTGTTCCTCTTTATTTACTGTCCTGGTTTTAGAGGTTTTTTTAATACTGGTAGCCAAATTTTGTTCATTTTCATGGTTTCCTCCTTTCTGTTGAAATTGTCTACATGCTTGTGGATTTCAATGGCTTCTCTGTGTAGTCTAACATGGTGGTTTTTAGAGTGGTCCAGCATTTCAGTGTTCTCAAATAAAATGCTATGTTCACACCTGCCTCAAACATTGCAACTTTCACACACTTACACCCATCCTGGACATTCCATAGATATATAAACCCCACTTGCCTAGTTTCCAACAGACCTCACAACCTCTGAGGATGCCTGTCATAGATGTGGGTGAAATGTCAGACGAGAATGCTTCTGGAATATAACCATACAGCCCGGAAAATGCACAGTAGCCCAGTTATTCCGGACATGAAAGCTTTCAACAACACATAAAACTGGAGTTACTGGTTCCACAGGAATGTGACTCATAATGTATAGCATAGATGGTTCGAAAGTTTATTAGTGAACTGTGAAGTTAATGAGCAGGACACCAACAAGAGTTTCTTGATGTGCATAACTTTGGCACTTTCTATCTGGTGTCTCAATCACATCAATGGGCATTACAAATGATGTGCATTCCTACCATTGCACATTAGTCCTGTTGTGTTTTAGTCCCCATGCCCATCCGTCAGTTTGTTCATTCTGTAGTAATAAAACAGCAGCTCCTTACTAGATATAGGTGCTACAAAACTGCCCGATTCTAGTTCCTTGTAAGAGTTAAGTCCACCTACAAAGACATAAATCCGCAGCAGCATTCCAGCCAAGGATTTTATTTGCTGCACATCTGAAAGAAATTTGCATTTCCCAGAGTAATATGCAGATTGCAATGCAGTTATTCTTCATTTTCACACATTTTGCCATGGCCCTCAGCTGCAAACAAAAAAAAAGGCAAAAGGCATACACAAATACATATTTTTTGGTTAAAATGCATATCCACAAGAGTTTTGTGTGGCAGGAAAACACTCACAATCATATTCATCATCATTTCTTCTATACCAGTTCTGGACTTTCTACTAAATAAGACAATGCCCGGAATGGCACACAAAATGATTTAGAACAAAATGAACAATAAAAGCATCCAAATCACCACTACAAAACCATTTAAACAAGAAAATCATAAAAATCAGTAATCAATAAGCATCAGAACAGTCGTAATAGCCACTTTAGAGATATGTTTTCACAGCCTTCCTAAAAAATGGTAAGTAAGGAGTGACCGTAACTGTGAGGAATCTAGAAACAACACAGGAAGAAAATATTTTCTGATGTGCCTGGCAGTTGTGTAAATATTTATCTCTGTCTTTGTTTTTTCATTTTATTAAATTTCCAAAATGAGATGGAACAGATGAATGAATGGGTGCAAATGGGGCAAACCTGGAAACAAAGTGACTAATCTCACTTTATATTAGACATGTGCACAAAATTTGTTCCTATCCTTTCTACCATTTGTTTCATGTCTTCCTTTTCTTTGGAAGCACGAAACAGGAAGCCCCCTCCCCACACAAAAATCTGCTCAACATGAAAGACTGCTTTTGTGTGCATCTGAACTTACCGATTTGCCTTGGAAAGAGAGTGTGTGTGTGGCAGGGCATGCAAGCAGGCAGGCCCAGATCTTGTGTGTGCAGACATGCTCCAGGCCTGCCTGCATGCCTAGCCACACATGCTGGAGACTAGGACGCGGAACAATGGCTTCAAACTACAAGAGAGGAGATTCCATCTGAACATGAGGAAGAACTTCCTGACTGTGAGAGCCATTCAGCAGTGGAACTCTCTGCCCCGGAGTGTGGTGGAGGCTCCTTCTTTGGAAGCTTTTAAACAGAGGCTGGATGGCCATCTGTCAGGGGTGATTTGAATGCAATATTCCTGCTTCTTGGCAGGGGGTTGGACTGGATGGCCCATGAGGTCTCTTCCAACTCTTTGATTCTATGATTCTATGATTCTAGGGGCGGCTCAACCCATTATGCAAAGTAGGCATTTGCAGTATAGTTGATTTTGCCCAGGGGCGCTCTTGGAGCGCTCTTGTGGGAAAATAGACCTTGACATATGCGAGTTGTAGTTACTGGGATGTATAGTTCACCTACAATCAAAGAGCATTCTGAACTCCACCAATGATGGAATTGAACCAAATATGGCACACAGAACTCCCACGATGAACAGAAAATATATATCAGTGATTGTTTGGGAGGCACCAAAATACTGTTTGCTTACCGTTGAAAATTACCTAGGGCCGCCTCTGCACACACACACTCTTGGAGAGAGTGGCAGGGTATGTGCCAGAGTGTGCAGGCAGGCCTTGAGTGTTCCTGCAGCTGAGTGCCTCTTACTCTAGAGTAAGAGGTGCTCAGCTGCAGGTACTGGCAGGCACGCAGGCTTTTGAGCCTGCCTGCACCCCATGTCACCCACACACTCCCTTTCCAAGGAGAGTGCATGTGTGGCATGGCATGCTGGCAGGCTCAGAAAGCACGCATGCCTTCCAGTGCCTATAGCTGAGAGCCTCTTGCTCTAGAGTAGAAACAGCAGGTGACAGGTAAAGAGAACGCACGCCAAGAAGGGGAGCCAGTGGATGGGAAGCCACTCCCCCACCCCCATAATGGCCTTGTTTTCAGGCCCCAAAACAAAAGGACCGAAAGCAACCCTCCCAATTTCAGGAGGCTTACAAAAAATGGATCGGGGTCCCCAATGAAAGCCGGGCCATGAAACAGGACAAGGTTTACTCCGAATGCACATGTCTACTTTCTATGTTAAGGAATCCCTCTACTGTTGGAAACCATTTGAGTGGCAACCCACCCCATTGTCAAATGATTTCTTCTCGATCAGTCATTTGGCACCAACATTAATTTGGCTTCAATGCCAGATTAAAGCATGGTTTTTATCAAAGCCTATGGGTTTGTGATTGTGACCAAAACTAGACAGTGATATAGGACCTCATTCCATGAGGGGGGGAAGGGGGGTAATACTTTCTTCCTGTAGTGTTCAATTCCGTTTCATTTATAATGAAAACGGATCGTACATTCACCCCCATCACACTTGGTGTACTTTTGTCCATTTCTACAATCCTCCATGCTCCGAGCTATCACAAAGACGAGTGTAGTCCCAGGCTGCACCAATTTCTTTCTCTTTTTTTAATTGAATAAGGGGGCAACTTGGAATTGTGGAAGGCCAACATCGAGGCCTGAAAAAAGAGGAAAAAATATAGCAATAGCTATATCGAAATTACAAAATCCCTGAAGAATAAATTATTTTAAAAAATATTAGCATACAAGGATCCTGCAAGAGGATTATTGGCCAGAAAAAGGAGCACTGATGCTTATTTGGAGACAGCTCACAGGAACATCTGCTCTTCAACATCATTAAGGTGATCTAATGGGCAAATCTGACAGATTCCATCACACTTTAAACTAAGTGACTTCAACCATTTCCATGCAAATTGGGGACTTTTAACACCATTGATCCCCAACTTCATATTTTTTATTTCTACACTCTTCTGACAAGGTTTTCTTTGCCAGGAAAACTCGCTGTGTATAACAAACACTCTCTTCCAACAACCTAAAAGACGGCTTTACACATGGACTTCACCAGATGGTCAGCACCGAAATCAGATTGACTACATCCTTTGCAGCCAAAGGTGGCGGACATCCATCCAGTCGGTGAAAACAAGACCTGGGGCTGACTGTAGCTCAGATCACGAACTTCTTATTGCTCCAATTTAGAATAAAACTAAAGAGATCAGGGAAAATACACAGACCAGTTAGATATGATCTCACTAACATTCCTAGCGAATATACAGTGGAAGTGAAGAACAGATTTGAAGGACTAGATTTAGTAAACAGAGTCCCAGAAGAACTATGGACAGAAGTCCACAACATTGTTCAGGAGACGGCAACAAAGTACGTTCCAAAGAAAAAGAAAACCAAGAAGGCAAAATGGTTGTCTGCTGAGACACTGGAAGTAGCCCAAGAAAGGAGGAAAGCAAAAGGAAACAGTGATAAGGGGAGATATGCCCAATTAAATGCGCAATTCCAGAGGTTAGCCAGAAGAGATAAGGAACTATTTTTAAATAAGCAATGCATGGCAGTGGAAGAAGACAACAGAATAGGAAGGACAAGAGACCTCTTCCAGAAAATTAGAAACATTGGAGGTAAATTTCAGGCAAAAATTGGTATGATAAGAAACAAAGATGGCAGGGACCTAACAGAAGCTGAAGAGATCAAGAGAAGTTGGCGAGACTATACAGAAGATCTGTATAGGAAGGATAATAATATTAGGATAGTTTTGACGGTGTGGTGAATGAATTAGAACCAGACATCCTGAGGATTGAGGTTGAATGGGCCTTAAGAAGCATTGCTAACAACAAGGCAGCAGGAGACGACGGGATCCCAGCTGAACTGTTTAAAATCTTAAAAGATGATGCTGTCAAGGTGATGCATGCCATTTGCCAGCAAATATGGAAAACACAAGAATGGCCATCAGACTGGAAAAAATCAACTTATCTCCCCATACCAAAAAAGGGAAATGCGAAAGACTGCTCAAACTTCCGTACAGTGGCCCTTATTTCTCATGCCAGTAAGGTAATGCTCAAGATCCTGCAAGGAAGACTCCAGCAATACATGGAGCGAGAGTTGCCAGATGTTCAAGCTGGGTTTAGAAAAGGCAGAGGAACGAGAGACCAGATTGCCAATATCCGCTGGATAATGAAGAAAGGCAGGGAGTTTCAGAAAAACATCTACTTCTGCTTCATTGACTATTCTAAAGCCTTTGACTGTGTGGATCATAATAAATTGTGGCAAGTTCTTAGTGGGATGGGCATCCCAAGCCACCTTGTCTCTCTCCTGAGGAATCTGTACAAGGACCAAGTAGCAACAGTCAGAACTGACCACGGAACAACAGACTGGTTCAAGATTGGGAAAGGCGTACGGCAAGGCTGCATCCTCTCACCCAACCTTTTTAATTTGTATGCAGAACACATCATGCGATGTGCGGGGCTGGATGAATGCAAAGCTGGGGTGAAAATTGCTGGAAGAAACATTAACAACCTCAGATATGCAGATCACACCACTCTGATGGCCGAAAGCGAGGAGGAGCTGAGGAGCCTTCTAATCAAGGTGAAAGAAGAAAGCGCAAAAGCCGGGTTGCAGCTAAACGTCAAAAAAAACCAAGATTATGGCAACAAGAATGATTGACAACTGGAAAATAGAGGGAGAAAATGTGGAGGCCGTGACAGACTTTGTATTTCTAGACGCAAAGATGACTGCAGATGCAGACTGTGGCCAGGAAATCAGGAGACACTTCCTTCTTGGGAGGAGAGCAATGTCTAGTCTCTACAAAATAGTAAAGACTGGCAACAGACTGGCAACAAAGATCCATTGCCTAGTCAAAGCCATGGTCTTCCCTGTAGTAACCTACGGATGTGAGAGCTGGACCTTCGGGAAGGCTGAGCGAAGGAAGAGAGATGCTTTGGAGCTGTGGTGTTGGAGGAAAGTTCTGAGAGTGCCTTGGAGCGCAAGAAGATCCAACCAGTCCATACTTCAGGAAATAAACCCGACTGCTCACTGGAGGGAAGGATAGTAGAGGCAAAGATGAAATACTTTGGCCACAGGATGAGACAAAGTTGAAGTACTTTGGCCACATACTGAGGAGACAGGAAAGCCTAGAGAAGACAATTATGCTGGGGAAAGTGGAAGGCAAAAGGAAGAGGGGCCGACCAAGGGCAAGATGGATGGATGGCATCCTTGAAGTGACTGGACTGACCTTGAGGGAGCTGGGGGTGGTAACGGCCAACAGGGAGCTCTGGCGTGGGCTGGTCCATGAGGTCACGAAGAGTCGGAGACGACTGAACGAATGAACAACAACTGACAAGGTTTACAGAGTCCTACGAATGTTTGATGAAAGTACTTTTGCATCATATGGTGGACTCTGTGGGACTCCATCTGCAAACTGTATCAGAAGTGTGTATAAACAGGAGGACTCTCATCTGATGAAGTCCATAGTTATCCCTTCATTTTGTGGGTTTAATTAGAGGACCTAGAGAGACCATATTAATCCATCTCATAAATGACCATATTGCTGCAAGGCATTGTGGGAGAAATTTAATGGCAGGTTCCTTGGCTCCAGTACCTATAGGAGAAGTAAATGTCAAAGGAATTAATGCATCCTATTATTACTGAAGGACACTTTTAATCTACCCACTAACCATGGTTTTCTGGATGGGATACAGTCTGTTAAAAACATAAAAAGATCAGAGTAACCTAGTAAAAGAAGAAGCAACCAGTTTGAAAGGTTAGCCTTTCCAGAATGTGCGTGCAACAGCAATACTCTAAAACAGACCTGAAAGACATGCAGGAATTCATTACTTCTCGTAACACGTGTAATTATTTTTACTACAACAATTAGAATTGGACATGACCACTTCAGGCAACATAGATACGATTCAGGTATCAGGTCCACCCATGGGCATCAATTAACTATCCCTGCTTCATATCATTTGTACAATCTAATCTTTAAAAATGTCTTGGTTAATTTCTCAGTTTAGAAGCAAAAACTTGCAAAATCTATAGATCCTTCCTAGCTCACAGCACAGCTTGAGTGGGTTCTCATTCAATGATATGTCTTTTAAAAGAGCATATACAGAGATGGCTGGGGACTTTGGCACAGCTGAATCTTGCATGGTAGAACCAGGGTTGGGCAGGGGGTCAGACTAGATGACTTTCCAAATGTCTTTCAACTCAAGCATTCTGCATTTCTTTAAATTACTCATTTCTAATTAAAATGTCTCTTTTCAAATGTTTGTGTCTTCTTACTTCATTCAGTAGGAGCTCACGGTGGTGCAATGGGTTAAACGGTTTGAATCTGTCATTAACTAAAACATGCAGGCATCCCCTGGGCAACATCCTTGTAGACAGCCAATTCCCTCACACCAGAAGTGACTTGCAGTTTCTCAAGTCACTCTTAACATGAAAAAAAAACTTCATTCAATGATATGTATGCTAAAGTTACTTCCTGAATTAACTCCTCAAACCCTTTAGCCATCCTGGCATTATGCCCATGTTAGTTGATGGAATTCCCGTAGTTGTTGTCCCCAAAGTAGCTTTTCCAAAGCTTGATCATAGGACTCTATTGTAGTTAGATGTGATTTTTCCTCCTCCCACTAATCAGTATAGCTACCTTTTCAAATTTAGTAAAGTTTACCGTACCATTCAATATTAAACAAATGAAAACATAGGCTAGGGGAGGCTGCAAAAATAATGAAGTTTGTCACCACTAACTGCCATGGCTCAATGCAATGGAATCATGGAAATTGCCATTTGGTAAGGCACCAGTAGTCTTTGGCAAATAAGGCTAAAGGCCTTATGTAACCACAACTCCACTGATTTCCATAGCATTGAGCCATGGCAGTAAAAGTGGTGTCAAATTGCATTAATTATACAGTGTGGCCGCACCCTGTGCCTAAATGGGGCAGTTTTAAACTAACCCCTTATGCCCAGTCAGTATTTCATCCCCCTGCTCCTTCTCTTCTCTGCAGAATTGTGTATTTTGGCACATTGAACTCATTTTGAAACAATTTAAGCAAGCTGAGGGCAAAGGGGGAAAGTGTGAGGAAGAAACAGAAACAGAGACATTTTAAAGGCACCTGTAAAAGTAAGGTGACAGAGAATTAATCAGGAAGGTCCCTGTCAAATTGAAGTGTATGGCTTAGATTTGCTTACAAAATCACTGCAGTATTATTCTCTAGTCTCCACAACTTTTGATTTAATGGCCCAGCCTTTGCAAAGTGGCTTCTTTTTATTATCTTGTGGATCAGCCCACAGACCATACAAATTGTCTTCCTCTGATTTAGCAACCTTAACCTTCAGAAAGCTTACCAGCACTGATTAATGCAATGTTTGGGAAGCCTAACCAAAAGTGCAAACTGTCCAGAGCCAATCGGGAAATTGGATTTCAAAAGAGGAGTGGAGAGATCAGTTGGGAGAATGACCTGTCTCTGCTTCACAGTAGCCAAGATGGCAGGCTTGCCATCTATTGGATTTAAAAGCAAGGAACTTTTGTCCACCCTATAAATTGCCCAGATTCTGATGCCAGATGATCTCCGAACATCTGAAACTGAGTTTGGAACTGGGGAATAGAAAACAGAACATTAAATACTTGTCATTAACTTTATTTTCCATGGTACAGCTGCCAAATCTTAGCTGGTGATAACTTTACTCCTTTGGTGGTTTAAGTCCATTTTAATTAATTTTATGGATATAACTCAGTAACAGAAGATAAATCACATGGTTCAAGTGCTAGTGACAGCAAAGGAGTTGGGTAGAGTGTTTTGTCCCTGCAGCCAGCTTTTTGTTACACCCCTCCATCCATCCCAATATTGTAGCAACATTCCCAATTAATCCCCAATCATCCCATTTTCCTAAGGTTTTTAATGTGTCTTGGATTTCCCCTCTTCCTCCCCATTTTCCCTCTTTGCCTTTGATTTTCTTCCAATGATGCAAACTAAGGATGCATCTAGCAGTTAATGCAATTTGACATCACTTTACCTGCCATGGCTCAGTGCTATGGAATCATGGAAGTTGTAGTTTTACAACATCTTTAGCCTTTTCTGTGCTGGTACCTCAACAAACTGCAAATACTGTGATTCCATAGCATTGGGTCATGACAGTTAAAGTGGTATCAAACCACATTAACTCCACACTGTAGATGCACCTGATTTAGTAACATGCTGCTTTAGGGAGATTTAGATCCATAATTGTAACTAATTCCATTTAGAATCACTGTCCACTAGGCTTGTGCATTTTGGCTGAATCTCAATCCATTTCTGCTGACCAGATAATGGTAGACTGCCATATCCGTTTTCACACCGAAAACAGGTGGGTAGCCAAATAGCAGTTATCGGTCCATAGCCAAAAAATACATCTAGATCTGGCCCACTGGTGGCAATGGGGTACATATGAGGCTTCCCTTTCCATTACTGGCACTTTTTCCTTCAAGCGGAACTAGGTGTTTGCATCCGGGTGAAGAAAACACACTTCCAGGGAGCCTTTCCTTTTTTTTTTCTTCAAGGGAGCCTGGGTGTCAGCAAGGGGGTTAAGGAAGCACCCTATTTGGCACATTATTGGGAGGGGGGGCTTCCCAGCCACCCCTTCCCTATCCTTCATTAAGACCTGGATTAAAAGCATCAGAGTTAAAATACCCCTCTTTCTGCAATCCTTTCCCTTTTGTCTGTAGAGGAGACCGGGTTTAATGCTTTTTTAAAGCTGTTTCTTTCTGCTCTTGGGTTGATATGCACTTTTTCCCTGCAAGCAGCTTTCCAAAGCATTTAAAAAGGCTTCCCACATCCCTGGGAAGAAAGAGTGATCAACCCAGAGCTATCCTCCCTGGTCTTCCTTTAAAACCCTTCTTTTTTTTCTCTACTGCAGGCCCTGTCTGGAGTGGGCAGATTTCAATCTTTGGGTTGAATGCTTCCTTAAAGCTGTTTCTACTTTCTATTCTAGATGAGAGGTAACTAGGTGGTAGTAGTTTTCAGAGAATGAGGGTTTTATTTTTGTTTGTTGGGATTAATAATAATCATTATTATCTTTTAGAAGTATTTGAAGAACTGGAAGAGAAGGAGACTCTCCCAAGCTCCCAAATGCATGTGCACACCCCACCCACTTGTCCCTGCACGTCCGCAACTCCAAGTCAGTCCCACTAAATAAAAAGAATCAAGAAAATAAAGGAAAATAAAGGAAAATCAAAAAGATTAAACTGTGGTGCCGAATAGGGGTGGAGGAGAAAAGATCAGCTGCCATGTGGTCCTGTTATCTATGGGAATCCATGATGGCTGGCCCCTTGCTGTTATGGGCACCCGAACAAACCAAAGAAACCGGATTGGCTGAAGGGAATGGCTAAAAAACTGTTGTTGTTGTTCATTCGTTCAGTCATCTCCGACTCTTCGTGACCTCATGGACCAGCCCACGCCAGAGCTCCCTGTCGGCCGTCACCACCCCCAGCTCCTTCAAGGTCAGTCCAGTCACTTCAAGGATGCCATCCATCCATCTTGCCCTTAGCCGGCCCCTCTTCCTTTTTCCTTCTACTTTCCCCAGCATAATTGTCTTCTCTAGGCTTTGCTGTCTCCTCATGATGTGGCCATGCGGTATCCAGGCTCAAAAAACGGTATCCAGGCTCAAACCTACTGTCCACACTTTGAAAAGGACAGGCCTGCCCTCTCTTGGCTTTGAGAAGCAAACGATCTGAATCTCATCTATATGGTTTGCATTTGATACTGGACAAGCAGAACATCTGAAGATCCATTAGGGAAGTGTACATTCAAATCCATGCATGCTTTCTTGCAACACAGCAATTCAGGAGTCAAAATCTTTTCTCTCCCTCCACTCTGCAGTACTGCTAACCTCTGTTCCCGTTGTGCAAGAGCAGGCAGAATTGCAAAATGGGGCTGTAACAGCTTGACTCAGTGTGTAAATACTGCAGCTTTGGGGATGCCGTTTGGTTAATTTAAGAGATACTTGAACTTTACTTAAAGGGACCCACGTGCCCCTTATTCCTCCGAGTTGGCATATGTATTTGTAATTTGCAGAACGTGCAAGTTCATTAGAATACAAGCAGTCAGCTAATTATGGCCAGAACCACTTGGTATAACTTGATGCGTTGTGCATAAAGTATTAAGTAATGAGGCAGCTTGCAGATCTATGTTTAGAAGAATGAGCAAATATTTCCCCACCCCAGAACTGCAACACAAGCCTAAGGAAGGACACTGCAGTCATTCCGATCCTTGTCCAGCTGTCCTGGTTTCATGTGCACATGTGTGCAAACACGCACAAAGCCCTTCCTTAGGAAAGAGCTATCTAATGCAGCCAAGAATGTGCAGCACAGATCTGGCAGAGTCTGTACATTGCAAAATGTAATCTTGGGAATGCTGGTGATATTCATATTAGCATTCTATCCTAGCTGCAGCTCCTTTTCCAGTCCAGTTTATGACCTCACTATATGCAGCAGAATCACTACTCTGAAATTATAACTTTTTGCACTACAACTCCCACATCCCTGATCAGCATGCCAACTAGAGTTGTGGTTGGAAAAATAGCTTTTTTCTGAACATTGTCATAATTTTTGCACAGTTAAAATTAGTGCACCAACTGCACCTGTTCCTGGAGACATTGGATCTGGCCATGGTGGCACATGCCTTGGTTCCACCCCATTTGGATTACTGCAATGTACTCCTTTGAGAAATGCTCAGAAACCATAGTTTACCCTAAGAGTTGCAGTCAGATTGCTAATTCAGACTGACTACAGGAAGCATTACATTTCTCTTGTTGCAAAAACAATACATAGTTTCAGGTCCACCTCTGGGAAAAATTCAAAGGGCTGGTTCTGACCTATAAAGCCGTATATGGCTTAGGTCCAGATTATTTGAAGAACCATATTTCTCTTCATGAGCACATTAAAGGTCTATGATCATCTGGAGAGGGCCTTCTCTCTATCCCACCTTCCTCTGAGGCTCATTTGCTGGGAACAATGGAGAGGGGCTTTTTATTGGCCTTTCTCTAGAGAGACCAGGATGGCCTCATCCTTGCTCTCCTTCTGATGGAATTTCAGAACATTTTTGTGCCACCAGGCTCTTATAAAGTAACTGGAAACTGGGTTGCTGTGAGTTTCTCAGGCTGTATGGTCATATTCCAGTAGCATTGTCTCCTCACATTTCACCTACATCTATGGCAGGTATCCTCAGAGGTTTGTGAGGTCATACTGAGAACTTCATACTTTGAGAAGACATGATTCGCTAGAAAAGACAATGATACCTGATAAGCTAGAAGGGAATAGAAAAGGAAGCCACAGATACCCTGAATCTGCAATATCTATACAGGATTGTTGGTGATAGAATGACTTAGGAATCTCTCATTCATGAGATCACCTTAAATCAAAGTCAACTTGACAGCAGTTGACAACAAAGTTACAAATCTAAAACCAAGTATGTATTCCCCATCCCTCTAATATGTAATGCATATATCTAATGCTTCCTTGAATAATTCTGTGTCATGCAACACGCGTGCATCTTCCACACTTTTTATTGTTCTTGTTGTGGGCCTTCAAGACATTGTGGACCTATGAGGATCCTGATATGAACCTATGACAGGGTTTTCTTGGCAAGATTTGCTCAGAGGAGGTTTCCCTTTGCCTTCCACTGAGACTTAATGTATGTGACTTGCTCAAGGTCACCCAGTGGGTTACCATGGCAGACTGGAAATTCAAACCCCGGTCTCCAGAGTCATTGCCTAATGTTCAAACCACTATGCCATGCTGGCCACACTGTAAAAAAAATATGATTTTTTTCTCTCTGTCTCAATACTCAGTAGCAAATGCTAGTGCCGGATTGTAGGACAAGACCTCTCTTTCCTCCCACTCCTCACTCTCTTTAAGATATGCATATAAGTGGCTGCTGCTCTTGCTATTCTTCTTTGACAGATATTCATTTCAATATTTTTTTCAATATGCTTCGCATAAGACATAAAAATCAATAGAACAAAGGGAACAATAAAGTTTCATCGCACAGTAATGAACTAGACAGCGCCTATCCGTCACAAACTCTGAAAGCAGAACTCTTGGCTGAGGGAAGAGGAGTCCTTTTCATGACCTCTTTAAAACGTGATGTACAAGAATCTCCAAAATTTATAGATTTGCACACGGCAGCTAGATAGACAGACAGATAGCATTTTACCAAGGCTACATTGACTTCACCTACCCATGTAAAATATTCCTCTTTTCATATTTTCCACAACCAGATGGTTTTGTTTGATGGCATTCACGTTCCAAAGGCAACCAAAGGTTCTTGCAGGGTGGGACCTTCTATTAGACCTTCCTTCTAAAGGGTTAGAGCCCATATTCACACTAAATTGGCACTTTGCATTTGTGGTTTGGACTTTTGTAGATTTAACTATTCATTGATTTGATTAAAATGTTCTCATTAGATTCTTAGGCATTCTGTTGCAATTCTATGTTCAGCTTTCAATGGAAACTAGCCATGGAGTCATGCTGCAAGACCTCAAAATACAACCCCCCTGTTACACCAGCTCCATTGGCTGCCAGTCTGTTACCAAGCACAATTCAAAGTGCTGGCTTTAGCCTATAAAGCCCGAAATGGTTCTGTCCCAGCTTACTTGTCCCAATGTATCTCCCTCTATGAACCATCTTGGGGGTTAAAATAGTCCGGGAAGGTCCTGCTCTCAGTCCCACCTCCTTCACGGGTGTGAGTGCTGGGGATGAGAGACAGGGCCTTCTTGGTGATGGCTCCTCAACTATGGAATTCCCTCCCCAATGAAATTAGATCAGTACCTACCCTCCCTCCTGGCCTTCAGAAAAAAAAGTAAAACTTAACTAAGGGACCAAGTCTTTGGGCAGTAAGCAATACAAGGAATGATCAGGGATTATGTGCAATTAATATTTGATATTTGGAATTGCCTGGATTATGATTTTTGGATTATGTGATTTTAATGTTTATATTAATATGTTTTTAACTCCATGCTTTAATGTAAAAATGTTGATACGTTTTTATGATCTAGTTGATAGTTATATGTTATTGTTTTATGTTAGGTTTCATATGTATGTGAGGTAGTCAATTTTGCCATAAATATGTGGAAAAGCAGTATAAAGGTAAAGCAAATAAATAAATAAATAAATAAATAGAGAGGTGATCTCTTGGCTAAAAAAGAATTTGTTATTTTAAAATTATATAATACCAATACACAAGAAACACAGTTATTTTAGCAATTTTTTACTCAGTTTTTCACTTTCATGTGGGTACTATGTGAATTTTAAAAATTGCCATTTTAAATTATGGATTTTTCCCCCCTCTATTCAATGTGCAGAGCTGACCATACACAATTTTACAGCACTATCAATCCACTTTAATTGCCAAAGAGCCATCCTATGGAGTCTTGTGGTTTGTAGTCTGGTGACGAGTTTTCTCACACTAGGAATATGTGACTTTCTCATGATCACCCAGAGGGTTTTGATGGCCGAGGATTTGGGCCCTGCTCTTCAGAGTCTAATGCTCAAGCCACTATGTCAACACATGGAAGGACTGCTTTGCTCTCACTCCTGCAGCCCTCAATCCACATTTTCTGGACATTGTCTGGGAAGGCCCTGCTCTCGACTCCGTCTGTGTCACAAATGCGCTTGGCAGGGATGGGAGACAGGGCCTTCTCAGTGGTGGCCCCTCAGCTATGGAACGCCCTTCATAGGGACGTTAGATTGGCTCCCTCCCTTTTGATTTTCCAAAGAAAAGTCAAAACCTGGCTGTTCGAGCAGGAGTTTGAAAAGGCAGTGTAACAGACATTGGATTATGGAACAATTGGAGTATGAGATTTGATGACATTTTAATTAGGAGACGAAATGACTTAATATGTTATCGCTTTTAAATGTTTTTATGATGTTGTTGGCATTGAATTGTTGCCTTGTGAACTACCCCGAGTTGCCTGCGGGCTGAGAGGGGTGGTATACAAATGTAGCAAATAAATAAATACAGAAAGTGGCTTTCTTGGTGGCTCATATAATTATAATTATGGAGCAGTAGTGTGTTTGTGCAATGTGCATGTAAAGTGATGTGCTGTATTTTTTAATTCTTCTGCTGAAAATTATATTTTAAATATATTTTACTGTTTTTACCATTTTTGTTGTTTAATTCTTTTTTAAATAGCCAGAGGTGGGATATAAATGCAATAAACACACAGACCCCTAACCGAGGAAGATGAAGCTGTTGTTCTTCTACTTAGGTGGCTTTTTTGGCAATTGACTAGCTGTTGAGGGTGATGAAATGCTGTACTTGTATTACCGGTGAAGCTTTTAAATTGCTTTTAATTCAATTGTTTTAATATGATAATTTTTAAATCGTGTCCTAATAATATAACTTCTTGTGTTTTCATTTGTTTCTCTTTTTAAAACTAGTCATGCATGGCTCTGAGGCCCGGTTTTAGTAGGAAGGCAGAAGACAAATCAATAAATGAATAAATTCCCAATTAATTTTCCCAAATTAATGCATGCCTGAGAGAGGGTGGAAGAACTGAGAATGCTTGGTGGCTGGAGGACAATTATGTCAGATGCAATTTTGTCTCTAGACACAGTTTACTTTTGCAAGAAAAAATCTTCAGGGTACAATTTCATACATGGATTAGAATGCAACAAGCCTGTACCCAGAGGCTGCCGATCTCCAAGGGGTGCTGTTGATTCCCCCTCTGAACGTTCAGGTTTCTTTTTGTTCTTTTTATATATATAAAAAAGAAAGTATCTCTAGTCCTTTATCTTGTAGAAAATTATATAAGAAAATAGTCACAGGCAGTTACCTACTGAACTGCTCATTAAGATCCCTCTCATCCAACACAATTGCCAAACTGGTATCACATTTACTGTCATGGCTGCATTTTGTGGAGTCCTGCGATTTGTGGAGTCCTGCGATTTGTAGTTTTATAGAGTTTTAGAGTCTGACTGAGAATTACAATCAGACCTCCACAATTGCTTGGATTAGAAGCACAGTAAAAGTAAAGGTTTCCCCTGACATTGTCTAATAATGTCCAATTCGGGGCGGGGGGGGGGTGCTCATCTCCATTTCTAAGCCAAAGAGCCAGTGTTATCTGTAGACACCTCCAAGGTCATGTGACAGGCATGACTGCATGGAGTGCCATTACCTTCCCACTGGAGCAGTACCTATTGTTCTACTGACGTTTGCATGTTTTCAAACTGCTATGTAGGCAGAAGCTGGGCCTTACAGCAGGAGCTCACCCGCTCCCCGGATTCAAAACACCAGCCTTTCATCAGCAAATTCAACAGCTCAGTGGTTTAACCCACTGCACCACCAAGAGGTCCCTGGAACATAGGATCACCACAAAACTGAGGAACCCATGCATAACAAACTTTTGTGTGTGTGTGTGTGTGTGTGTGTGTGTGTGTGTGTGAATACCTATTTGAAAATTTCTGGGTCCTTCTTTGTGACTCTATGGTGGACCTTCCAATAGGAGTTGAACAAAGAGTTGTGCTGGAAGATCTAGAGATTCCTGGGAAGTAATGACCATACCAATCAAATCTGCAAATAATAAAATCCAGAAAAGTTATACCCACAAATGTGGATAATCATCATCATCATAAACAACTTTATTTATATCCCATCACCATCTCGCCCAAGGGACTTGGGGCGGCTTACAAAAGAAATCCAAAGTCCCGCACACATAAAATACACAGTATAAAAGCATGGAAAATGATGGCAACATACATTTACACAGCGATTACACATAAAATTTAAAAATTGTATGGCTGCTTCTATCTCATAAACTACAATTCACGAATGCTGCAGTGTGGTGCTGTGGATGTGAAAGTGGTATCAATATGCTATTGACCCCTGCCAAGTGAAAGAGGCCTAAGAAGTCATGTAAATAATCTTAAAGATAAGATTGGAATGTAACATTCAGCTATTCTGCAGTGAAATTTCCACCCCAAGTTCCAACACTTAAAAGTATCTGACTATAGCCTTGAAATAGATGGCCAGATGCCCTTGGGCTAATCCAAAAATCCCTGGAGGTACAAAAACCAGACCTTCTGACATTTCACACATAGACAGAGAAAAACATGTAGCCAAGCAACATCCAAGTGTGGTCAAAACGGCAAGGGGTTTTCATGAGGAAGAATCTGCAAGCAGCAGTTTGCCTTTTCCTAAACCTACTGGGAAGGACAAGAATCTTTTACTTTCATCCCGAATGAGCTGCTTGAGTCCAAATTACTTTTGCAGCAACTGAAGTAAGTTTGCAGCAACTGAAGTAAGTTTACAGCAACTGAAGTAAGTTGATGACAAAATAAGGGGGAGCAAGATGAGAAGGCGAGAATAGAACAGTGGGTTGTTGTCGGTTTTTTCGGGCTATATGGCCATGTTCTAGAGGCATTTTGTCCTGACGTTTCGCCTGCATCTATGGCAAGTATCCTCAGAAGTAGTGAGGTCTATTGGAACTAGGAAAGTGGGTTTATATATCTGTGGAATGACCAGGGTGGGGCAAAGAACTCTTGTCTATTGAAGCTAGGTGTGAATGTTTCAACTGACCACCTTGATTAGCATTTGATGGCCTGGCAGTGCCTGGGGCAATCTTTTGTTGAGGGGTGATTAGATGTCCCTGATTGTTTCCCCTCTGTTGTTTTGCTGTTGTAATTTTAGAGTTTTTTAATACTGGTAGCCAGATTTTGTTCATTTTCATGGTTTCTTCCTTTCTGTTGAAATTGTCCACATGCTTGTGGATTTCAACGGCTTCTCTGTTGACAATACATTGAAAATAGAACAGTTTGCAAAGAAGCTGAAAAAATGGAACAACAAATACTTTTAGACCAGGCTGGCTGGAGAGGATTGCGGTCAATAGAATATGACCATTATGCATTATCCACAAAAAATAAAAATCAACATGCATAGCAAAAGATATACCTGAGTTAATCAGAGCTGTCCCTGCCAAATCAGGACAGTTGGAGGATAAGAAAATGCAATATATTTGCTCAAGTATGCACCTGAGAGAAGCGGATGATTGGATCTCATCTTTTTCAATAACACAGAGAATCATTTTGAGAAGCACTTGATTGTTGATGCAGCAAGGTGTACTTTCTTCCTACTTAAGAGAGGCTCCTTATCAAGTACTTGCTTCTTACAAAACCCCTTCGATAACGAGTGCCTTATTTAGAAAGCGGGCAAAGCAAACTGACGGGGAGAAGGTACTTCCTTTTTGCAGTCACATTTGGTCTTTGCCCAGAGTAACAAAGCTTGTCCCTGTGACTCGTCACCAAAGCTGTCACAGCAATGCTCAGGACATGGCAAGAATGACAACATGCCAGCTGGAGAATTCCTGGAATTGCATTGTAAATAATTAATTTTCCTAGCTAGAGTATGGATGGAGTGAATATGCAAAAACATTTGGGAAATGGTTTAAAAAGATGTGTTGTTGAAGGCTTTCATGGCCAGAATCACTGGGTTGCTGTGAGTTTTCCGGGCTGTATGGCCATGTTCCAGAAGCATTCTCTCATGACATTTCACCCACATCTATGGCAGGTATCCTCAGAGGTTGTGAGATCTGATGTTTTGGGTTGTTGAGAAATCCTGACAAGAAGATTTCTGGACTGACAAGAATCTTTGCAGTTCAGGACCTATTTATTTTATACAAACTCTGCACATGGTTGTTTTATGCAGAAAACCATATTTACTGTTCAGTCAAGAGAATTTTCTGCAGAAAAATGTAATTTGGGGTGTTGTACGTTTTTCTGAGGATGCTTGCCATAGGTACAGATGAAATGTCAAGAGATAATGCTTCTAGAGCATGGCCATGTAGCCCAAAAACCTACAACAACCCAGTGATTCCAGCCATGAAAGCCTTTGACAAGAAAATGTAATTTCATGTTCTGATGGGGAACTTATCCTGTGCCAAATGCATGCATGATTGAGTTCAATTTAAAACAGTGCAGGAAACTATTTTCAGTACAAAACAGAATTTTTCTGCAGAAACATAATTTTTTTGAACAGAAAAATGCAATTTTTTGTGAAAAATAGCGCTATGCGAGTTTTGCACAGAATAAGTTCTGAATTGCAAATACCCTTCAAAAACTGTGTGGTTTTTGAAGACTTTCTCACAACCATAACCAAATGGCTAAAATTTCTAATTGTTTGCATTGAGAATGAAATTAGTGAAGAATTGCATCCTTTGTCCAAGGCTGACTTCTATGTATAGGGTGTGTGGGAGTCTACAATTCCTAAATACAGTTGCTAGTTTGTACTAGTAATTACTTGTGATATGGCCTAAGGGCCGATCAACAAAATTTAGTAGTAGTAGTAGTAGTAGTAGTAGTAGTAGTAATAGTAATTGCTAGTCCTAGCTACCGTAGACTCATTTATTCAATTCCTAACTAGTTAGGATACCATCTGATCTTGGATGCTAAGATGGGTCAGTCCTTGTAAGTATTTGGATGAGAGAACAACAATTATTCCCAGGTGCTGTAAACTATATTTCAGAGGGGAAAAAATGACAGAACCATCTCTAAGTATTCCTTGCCCAAGAAAACCCAATGAAATCATCATAGGATCATCATATGTTGAAGACACATACACATACATAAGACAAGGCTTATGCATGTGTATGTATGTGTAGTTCCAAAACTACAGGAAACTACAGGGTTTCCTGTAGTTTTGGGACTTGCAACTGAATTTATGTCCTAATGTACAAACAGGAGATACTGGGAGGAAGGTGCACTGTTTCCCTTGCCTTCCTAATTTCCTCAGTAAACTACTGCAGATCTGTCATGAGACCAGAATATTGCAATGTACCAGTTAGACTGTACCAGTTAGACCCTTATACCAGGTGGCACTGGCACAGCATCTCAGAGCATTCAGATGATTTACATACATATATGTTGGTGGTGGGGGGAGAATATGCACAATAACAACCTTTTGCACAAAATCCTAAAATGAAAGTAACCATAATAATACATTCACAAAACCCAGATAATCTTGTCTGTCAGGGAGAAAACTTTTGGAAATATTGATTCTTGCAAGTAAGGATGAAATATGTCAAGTTTTACTCCCCTAGTATAACAGTATCGTGCAATTAATGAAAAAAGGAAGCAATTGTTTCTGACCTTCCTGTGCATGTGCTACAAAAGGAGGAAGCTTTCATCACAATAAATGTCACAATAATCCATGCATCAGATGTATTTGGTCAAATGAGTTTCAGCCAGTTAAAACATTTCTCTATTTCAGGGGTTATGAAATACTTGTTTTGGCAATAAAACATGCATTGCTATGACATCCAGATACAGTCAGTGTATTCCAAAAGGGTTGTCCTCTTTGACCTATTGGATCCTACCTAGCTAATCTGAACAATTGCTTTCATTCTTTTTTTTTTTAATGACTCTTAAAAATGCAATGGAGGAGGGATGTTTTTGGATGATGAGCTTGAAATAGGAAGGAAAAAAAGAATGGATGCAAGGCATCAGATCAGGCATGGGCAAACTTCGGCCCTCCAGGTGCTTTGGGTTTCAACTCCCACAATTCCGGTATTGTGGGATTTGAACTCCAAAACACCTGGAGGACCCAAGTTTGCCCATGCCTGCATTAGATGATAGTCATACTGTATGAAAGAGAAAAGCATACTGTTTTTGGTGCATGTAAGATGTTAGTCAGAATGTGACGTCAGGAAGATCTATTAATGGTTAGGAAGGAAAGGTTTTCACAAGGATATTGGTGGAAGGAGCAATGCAGCTGCATGCAATGCAGAGAACATGAGAAGAATCCATAAAGAAACATAGAAGCTCAAGCTAGATAGTGCAGCTCATTTTCTGATTATGAAGCAGGAACATTTTATATATTTATCTATATGCTTTATTTTTATCCCACCTTTTTCCCAATATAGGGATTCAAAGTATTTTTCCATATATAGTTTTTGAAATAAATTTATTCCTTCTCCAAATATTTATCACTATTTGGAGCTGCCCTGTACAAACCAGCATTGAAACCATGGCATGATGCTGCTAAAGAGATCCAGCTCCCTCAGCTGCTCCTCATAGAGCTTGGCTTCCAAATCTTTGCTTGCCCTTTTCTGAGCACAACCTACCTTGTCAATATCCTTCTTGAAATATGGTGCCCAGAACCGGATACAGTATTCCAGTGTCAACATATTTCAATGTAGATATGAAATGCTGCATTAGGATATCACATGATATTTCCAGCACTGACTCTTCTTAGCCTTCAACTGCCATCTGCAGTGAAATTCCAAACGAGGTCATTAAAATACTCATTAAAAGGATGTGGCATCGGCAGAAATGCAACAGTATTGAGTAATTTACTGCTGGAATGGGAACTAGCTGACAGGCCAAATGGGGAACTGGGGGGAGGGGGCTTTTGGGGCCACACTAGATTCCCCTTGGACCTATATTTAAAAAGCTATCCCTGAATCCCTCCATAATAGACAACTACTGGCCAGTGTCCAACCTTCCCTTTTGAGCAAGGTGGTAGCCTTCCAACTCCAGTGATTTTTGGATGAAATTGATTATCTAGATTCATTTCAGTCTGGTTTCAGGCCTGGCTATGGAACAGACACAGCTTGGTCACCTTGGTGGATGGCCTACACAGAGAGCTAGACAGAAGGAATGTGCCCTTGTTGGATCTCCTGGACCTCACCACTTATTATTATTAAAAGGTAAAGGTTGTCCCCTGACATTAAGTCCAGTCATGTCTGACTCTGGGGTGTGGTGCTCATCTCCATTTCTAAGCCGAAGAGCCAGCATTGTCCCTAGACGCCTCCAAGGTCATGTGGCCGGCATGACTGCATGGAGTGCCGTTGCCTTCCCGCTGGAGCAGTACCTAATGATCTATTCACATTTGTATGTTTTCAAACTGCTAGGTTGGCAGAAGCTAGGGCTGACAGGGAATAGGGTCATACTCCCCATGAAGACATAGGTTCACAGTTTGGGAGTCCTTCACTTGGCCTTGAACCTGGAGGCCCAAAGTGGTGGCTGGGAGGGCCTTTGCATAATTAAAACCTCTACGCCAACTGCGCCTGTTCTTTGAGAAGCCAGATCTGGCCATGGTGGTACTTGCCTTAGTTACATCATGCCTGAATTACTGTAACACACTCTACATGTGGCTGCGTCTGAAGAGTGCTCGAAACTTCAGCTGTCCAAAAAGCTGCAGCCCGGTTGCTCACTGGGGCTGGCTACAGGCACACAGCCCTCCTGTTACAGCAGCTATCCTGGCTGCCAGTCTGTTTCCAGGCACAATTCAAAGTGCTGGTAATGACCTTTAAAGCTCTAGATGGTTCAGGACCAGGCTATTTGGCTGACTGCATCACCTTGTACAGAATTGTCTGGGCTCTGAGATCTTCAGGAGAGGCCCTTCTCTCAGTCCCATCTCCATCTCAAGTGTGGTTGGTGGGAACGAGAGAATGTGCCTTCCTTCTTGGTGGTTGCCCCTTGACTCTGGAACTCCTTGCCCATGGAAGCCAGAATGACCCCTCCCTGCTGTCCTTCCAGCAGCAGACTAAAATATTCTTATTGAGACAGGCTTTTAAGATGAAGGTGTTTAAGATCATGTTGGAAGGTGCTGTGGTTTCAACTTGAATATAGTTTTATGGATTTTAACTGAATTTTTAATATAAATGATATTTAATTCTGTTTTAATGTTTGTATATTTATAGAGTTTAAATGGTATGAAAATGCTTTTAATGTAAACTGCTTTGAGTCTCCTGGTAGAGAGAAAAAGTGGGGTATAAATAAACATAAACATCATCATCATCATAGAATCATAGAGTTGGAAGGGACCTTTATTTATTTATTTATTTACTTTATTTGTATACCGCCGTTTCTCAGCCTAGCCGGCGACTCAACGCGGTTTACAACAGGATAAAAACAGTCAACAATCTACAATTCAAAACAAAAGAGCACAATACACAATATTACACAACAGCAACAACCAAATGCGTCTCATAACTAGAGTCGTGATCCAAAATTCATCGTCCATATTTCAATTCCTGTGATCGTCACATTCATTGCACTGATTAATCAAAGGCCTGTTCGAACATCCAAGTTTTTAATCTTCTACGAAACACCATGAGCGAGGGAGCTGATCTTACCTCCATGGGAAGGGCCATCCAGTCCAACTCCCTGCCAAGAAGCAGGAAAATTGCATTCTAAACAACAACAACAACAACAACAACACTGTATCTTCCAACCAAAAATGGGAGGATGGCTACAAATCAAAATCTCCAAGAATGACAGCTTTAAAGGCAACCTTGAAATCAGGTTTGCAGGAAGCCACACCAAATCTCGAAACTTATTTTGATTGCTTCCAGCCCATATTCTGTGCAATGCCTGAACAGTACTACACAAATGGTATAGAACACTCCTCCAAAATTAAAGGTGCAGATCAAGACTTTGTTGGAGGGGCTGTGATTCTAGGAAGCCCACTGGCATATGTGGTGGGACTGCCCAGTTGTTACTTCCGTCTGGGACTGAATTATTCATGAACTTTCCTTTATACTGAAGATGCCAGTTGTAAAAGATCCTATGCTATGCCTACAAGGTCTTTTTGAAGGAGATAATAACAGTCTTTTATATAAAGACCTTGCAATATTTTGCATTGTGGCAGCTCAAGGATGGAAAGATAGTCATAATTATTTAATATCTGTACAGTATAAAAAGATATGGTTCATAGCTATTACAGAAAAATTGACTCATTATATCTCCTTGCATCAAGGAAAAGTTAAACCAGACACATTTATTTAAACTGACCCCTATTTAATCAATATGTTAATGATGAAAACACATAAAAGCGTTCCAAATAAATACAAGATAGAGTAGCAATTTGAAATGAGAGGACTTGGATAATTTAGACTGTGCTATCTTGTTACAGACTCTGTTTCTATAATTTTATATTTTCCATGACAGTGGGAGGTCTGGTCAGGAATTACGCTTACATCATTATTATATTGCACTTTTTGTTGTTGTGGAATTTATTGCTATTGGGGATGGATAAAAAGAAGATAGGGTTATTGTCATAAAGAAAATATCTTTTTTAAAACACTAAATAAATAAATAGGATGAACATTGCAAAAATAACATGGTTTCATTTTTAGCTGGATGTTGGTAAAATGGCATGGGGAATGCTCTGCCACAGGGGCAAAATTGATCCCACAGATTTCTCAATTGGCCAAACTTTCATTAATAATATATGAGAACCATTATTCAATAATGGGTTTTAACTTTGCTTTCGATAGTGCTTCTTAATAACTAAACGTATGTCATGTTCCTATTCTGACGTCTTTTCATTTTTTGGTGCTGGTCATCGACCATCTATATAAATAAAAATGTAATGTTCATTTGTGGGATTAACATAACTCAAAAACCACTTGGACACAATACACCTATCAGGCCAATGAGTGACCATCACTCGAAAAACATTGAAAAACATAGCACAAGAGACTTAAAACAAAAACATATTACAATGCATGCGCATAACTACACAAATACACATATACACAAATATATACACACACCTATACTATATAGACACACAAAACACATATACACAGAAAGGGGAAGGAAGGGAAGGAGAGAAAAGGAGAGAAAAGAAGGAGGGAAGGAGAGAAGGAAAAAAAGGAAAGGAAGGGAGAAAAAGAGGGAAAGGAAGAGGAAGAAAAGAAGGAGGAAAGAAAGAGGGAGGGAGGAGGAAGGAAGGAAGGAAAGAGAAGAAGGAAGGAAGAAGGAGGAGGAGGAAGGAAGGAAGGATAAGAAGAAGGAAGGAAGTGAGAGAGAAGGAAGGAGAAAGGAAGGATGGAGGAAGAGAAAGAGGAGGAAAGAGAAGGAGAAGGAAAGAAAGAAGTGAAGAGAAGGAAGGAGAGAAAGAAGTGGGAAAGAGAGAAAGAAAGGAAGGAAACCGATCAGGCAAACGAGTGACCATCACTCATAAAAACACTGAAAACCACAGTGGAAGAGACTTTTAAAGCCAAAAAAACAAAAAATACATTAAAACTAAAATGTATGCACAAAACCACATATATACACATATACACAAATATATATACACACATATACACATATATGCACAAACAAAACACATTTATTTATTTATTTATTTATTTATTTATTTATTTCGAGCGTTTTTACCCCGCCCTTCCCAACCCCCTAGGGTTGAGAACATTGAGAACAGACTGGGCCACAGTAACTCGTGGCAGGGGACGGCTGGTAATAAATAAATATATAATAGGCTTGTGCGTTTTGGGTGAATCACTATCTGCTTCTGTTTGCTGGATACTGGAAGCCCTGTATATGTGTATTCCAGCACCTCCTGAAAACGGGCGCCCTGAATGGGGATATTTGTTCAGCATCCAAAAAATATATATGATATTTTTGGCCCATTGATGGCAATAGGGAACTTTTGCAATCAATGAGGCTCCCCTTTCCTCTGGAAGCCTTTCCTTTCTTCCCCTCAAGTGTGCCTGGGTGTCAGCAACTAGGTTAAGAAAGCACCCTCTTCCAGCCCATTATGGGGAGGATCTCCCACATGCTCCCCTTCTATATCCTTCTTTAAGACCTAAATTTAAAAAGTGTCAGCGTTATCACTCTTAAGTTTCTGAATCCTTTCCCTTCTGTTTGTAGAGGAGGAGACTGGGTTTAATGCTTCTTAAAGCTGTTCTCCTCTAAAGGAGAGGATGTGCATGTGCTTTCTTCTCTCCCAGCACCAGCAGCTTTCCAAGGCATTTTAAGGAGACCCAGGGAAGGTAGAGTGATGACCTGGAGCTCAGTTGAGTTATCCTCCTGGACTACCTTAAAAATCCCCTCTCTTGCCTGCAAGGCTGTAATCTCCTTTCTGCTTGGGGTCTTGCTTCCTTAAAGCTGTTTCTACTTTCTACTCTAGAGGAGAGGTAAGTTTCTTTTTGTTTTCTGGGATTACTATTATTAATAATAATTTTTAGAAGTATTTTCTGAAAGAGAGGAAGGGAAGGAGAAAAAGAAGCTAAAAGGATGAAAGCCCCCAAATGCACACGCGCACATACGACCCACCTTCCCTCAGGTTCCCAACTCCCAGTCAGTCCCACTAAACAAAAAGAATCAGGAAAGTCAAGAAAAATTAAAAAAGATTTAACTGTCATGCCGAATAGGGGAGGAGGAGCCAAGATCAGCTCCCACTTGCTTTCGTATTTTGTACCAAGAGGGGCCTTACACGTTATGGGCTCCTGAAATACCAAAGATATCAAAGGAAACAAAGGAAATTAAATCTGCACACAACCCTAATATATATAGAGGGGGGGGGAGTGGAAGGGAAAATGCTAAACTTTTCAAGCAAGGGTAACCATTTTCAATATGAAAATCTAACCAATGGATGTACACCTACCCATCCTGTTTCTTTTCAATAGATAGAAAAACTCTCAAGATCGGTTTGATTGTGTTTCTCCAAATACCACCTATATTTCCTTTGGAGTTACCAGGTAAGAACTGTTTCAGACCCTAAGATTTCAGGACCAAAATCTAAAACCATATGATGACTTATTGTGATCTCACAAAGGATGGGCCCAGGCGGTATGACAAGAATGTTATTACAGGGCATCAATACAATTTGCACAAATTTGCCATTCAAAATAAAATAAACCACAAAATCTAATAAAATAATAATTATCATTATTGTGTTTATTTATACCTCATTTTTTTTCTTTCCACAAAGAGGCTCATTACCGTCACATACACACATTTTTAAGACAACACTCTCACACCAAGGAACCCCAAAGAAACACACAAATTGGGACCCAGTAAAAGACTACTTTAGACAATGGAAAATAGGGATTATTACTTTAAAAAAGTAAATCATAAATAAAAAATGAAACACCGGGAAAGCAGATAACTCTTCAAAACATAGAAAAAGACTTTTAAGACTATCAAAGACTAGATGGAAGTCAACATTTTATTTTTTCTACATTCTTTATCTTTTTATTATTATTTATCTTTTGTTTTTTCTTTTGTTTTTTCTCTCTTTTATCTTTTTCTATATCTTGTTCTCCTTTTTTCTTCCTACTGTTTAACTACAACAAATATGTTCTCCCACTTTCAATGTAAAAACTTTTTTTTCTCTTTTTCAACTCTTGCAAAATTTACCAATAAAAATAATCTTTAAAAAAAGACAGCACTCTCACCTTGAGATTCCTCCTCCACTCCTCAGAACTGGAGAAGAGAGACAAAGTCCTAAGATCTGGGAAACCTATTTTGTATCGGTTCTTTGTACAAATTTGTTAGACTCAGATACATTTTCTTCCCACAATGATATTCATATGCCTTTTTCACAGGCATTTTTCAAATATTTTCCCCACTGACTGAACTGTGCCTGTGCACATATTTCCAGCTGCATGCATCTTTAGCTGTTCACATTTTTAAAATGATGCTCCACAAATGTGTACACTATCAAGGGAATGGAAGTTTGGTCTTGCACCAAGGGGAATGGAAAATAAACACTTTTGTCAAGAAGCTGGATGCCAACTCTTTTTCTGCCATTCTTGCCTCTAGGCTTGCAGATCATCTGCAAATGAGATGTTTGTACAATCACTGTGAATGTGAAGAACAGCTAAAAAGAAAAAAAAAACACTGAGTAGCAGATGAAATCATAAAAGAACTTCACTGTGTATGGGGGAGCCACCCGATATGTAACAGCCAAAGAATATGTGAGTTTGCAGTTTTGTGCAAAAGAGCATATAATCCTCCCTCTCTCACTTTAATTTACATTAAATAAACGTATATTCCCCCAGCCTCCTGCTATTAGACCAAAGATGGCTCACAATACACACTAAAACAAACATTGAAGCTGCAAGGTTAATCAAGATGGCCAGCTGCAACATTCACACTTCCCTCACAGACAAGAGTTCTTTCTTCCACCCTGGATGTTCCACAGATATCTAAACCTCACTTGTCTAGTTTCCAACAAACCTCACAACCTCTGAGGATGCCTGCCATAGCTGTGAGTGAAATGTCAGAAGAGAATGCTTCTGGAACATGGACATACAGCCTGGAAAACTCACAGCAACCCCATTGCTAAAGGACCATCTTTATTTTAAAAGCAATCAAATACATTTATTCAAAACAGTACCAAGTCAGAAAAGAAACACAATTAAAGCCTTGGCAGACCATGCAAAAAGAATCTGTAAAGCCCACCTCCTCCAAGGTGAACTGAACCACCTAAACTGGGCTCTACGGGCAAATGGATACTTCACCACAGACATCAGAAGAGTTACAAGGTCAAAAATAAGCCACGAGAGTAAAGACAAAGATCCACCCTGAGGAAAAGTGTTCTTACCATACATCAAGGGAATCACTGACTGCATAAGGAAGCTGATGAAGAAACACAACCTACAAACAGACCCATAAAGGAAATCCAACAAATGCTATATTCAGCAAACAACAAGAGGGATCCTCTCACTGCTGCAGGAGTCTACCATATACCATGCAGCTGTGGACGAGTCTACATAGGGACACACCAAACACAGCATTGCTCAAACATGAATCAAGGAACATGAAAGGATACAGCATATTATTTGAGAACACATAAATGCTCTCAAATGTGGAGGCCGTGACAGACTTTGTATTTCTAGATGCAAATATTACTTTAGATGCAGACTATGGCCAGGAAATCAGAAGACGCTTACTTCTTGGGAGGAGAGCAATGTCCAATCTCGATAAAATAGTAAAGAGTAGAGACATCACACTGGCAAGAAATATCCGCCTAGTCAAAGCCATGGTATTCCCTGTAGTCACCTACGGATGTGAGAGCTGGACCTTAGGGAAGGCTGAGCGAAGGAAGATCGATGCTTTTGAGCTGTGGTGTTGGAGGAAAGTTCTGAGAGTGCCTTGGACTGCGAGAAGATCCAACCAGTCCATCCTCCAGGAAATAAAGCCCGACTGCTCACTGGAGGGAAGGATACTAGAGACAAAGTTGAAGTACTTTGGCCACATCATGAGGAGACAGCAAAGGCTAGAGAAGACAATTATGCTGGGGAAAGTGGAAGGTAAAAGGAAGAGGGGCCGACCAAGGGCAAGATGGATGGATGGCATCCTTGAAGTGACTGGACTGACCTTGAAGGAGCTGGGGGTGGTGCCGGCAACAGGGAGCTCTGGCGTGGGCTGGTCCATGAGGTCACGAAGAGTCGGAGACGACTGAACGAATGAACAACACAAAAATAATCCAACATATCACAACCACCATGTCAGACTACACAGAGAAGCCATTGAAATCCACAAACAAGTGGACAATTTCAACAGAAAGGAAGAAACCATGAAAATGAACAAAATCTGGCTACCAGTATTAAAAAATTCTAAAATTAAAACAGCAAAACAGAGCAACACTCCAAAACAGGGGAATTCCAGTCAAGAAACAATCAGGGCCGGCTAATCACCTCCCAACAAACGACTCCCCCAGGCAGTAAGAAGTAGTAAGAAGCCAAGCCTGGAAACTGCTAGCCCATTAAATGCTAATCAAGGGGCCAGTTGAAACATCCACACTTGCCTCAAGCAGACAAGAGTCCTTTTTCCCACCCTGGACATTCCACAGATATATAAACCTCACTTGCCTTGTTTCCAACAGACCTCACAACCTCTGAGGATGCCTGCTGTAGACATGGGCAAAACATCAGGAGAAAATGTCTCTGGAACATGGCCTTATAGCTCGGAAAACTCACAGCAAACAAAATCTAACTTATACATGAAGGCCCTTCACCCTAATATGAAAGTGGAGAGTACATACAGTCTTTATAAATTACTTTTTCTTCATTTTTCAATCACAAAGATGCTCAAGATAGCTGAAAAATTAATTTAAAAAACAAGACAGACAAGGAGTTAAACTGACAATTCAAAAACATGGCACTCATGGTAAAGGGCATGAGGAAAAGGGGAAAAATACAAGCCCAGGATACTTTTTAAAGCTATATTTCTAATAGCAATCAGTTACAATGAAATAATTCCAGCACTCTCTTCCAATAGCTACTGTTCTGTAACAGTTGACGGAGACAAAGGCAATTGATATCTATTCCTATCAGTAACTGATACATTTTCTGCTGCTCTGGAGAAAGTTATATTTGTCTAACTCTCCAAAAAGAAGATTAATTGATGACATTGTGGCTAGGCAGCACAAAGTAGAATAATGTTATCCTTTTCAACTCCTCTTCTCAGAGGAATTTGCAGTGCCGATGGTGACTGGAATATTGCCTCTGTGTCGGCTGAACTGTAGATACAATCCCATACATTTATAAGATTATTTGTCTTCCTATCAGTATTTCAAAAACCTTTGAATGAAAAGAGAAGGAAAGAAAACAAAAGAAAAAAAAGACACATACAAATATCAGTGTAGACCCTCCACTTTCATGGGGGTTAGGGATGGAGATGAATAACAAAAAATGCTATTTATTTTACCTGAGAGAACATCTCTCTAGGAATCTTGAGGTCCTCCAACACAACTCTGAGGTCATCATCTGCCAGATGGAGGACCTAGAAACTACTAGATAAAATACTGTATATACTCAAGTATAAGCCTAGTTTTTTAGTCTTTTTTTGGGCTGAAAAAGTCCCTCTCAATTTAAGGTTATTTATTATTTTACTCTGTTGCTGTTGTTGTTGCTGCTACATTTATTATTTTACTTTATTATTGTCATTATTACATTTATTATTTTACTCTATTATTACTGTTATTACATTTCCATTATTTTCCTCTATTATTATTATTACATTTATTATTTTACTCTCTTTATTATTATTGGAAGGATATGTAAGAAGGCACATTTACATTGAAGAAGGTTAAAATAATGGTTTAAGCAGAGTTGGAAAGTCTTATCTTAAATTATAGTTTTATGTCAATATTCAATAAAATTAATGTAATTTTATTGGTAACTATTTTTATTTTGAAATTGACCAGTAGCTGCTGCATTTCCCACTCTCTGCTTATACTCGAGTCAATATGCTTTCCCAGTTTTTTGTGGTAAAATTAGGTGTCTCAGCTTATATTTGGGTCAACTTATACTTGAGGATAAGCAAAACTCCACAAGTTAAAACTTCAAATTTGGAGTGTCAAATAGAATTTAAATGTATGCCTTTCTACTGTGTCATCAAAATCAAGCCATAGTCTGCTCAAACCTATCCAGTTTTCTAAACCATACTGTGGACACAATCAATAGTCTGTCTCATGTGATATCTGGGCCTACCAATGAAGCTAGGAGTACTCTGAATGTTGGTTTCTATGCTGGGTAGGACAGAGACAGCTTTGGTCACCTTGGACATTTTTTTCTGTGCTGGGTAGACACAGCTTTGCTCCCCTTCCACAATGACCAGGAAATCTGTCCATTTGTGTTTTGCTGAAGTCATCTCAGTAGCTTTTGATCTGTCTTTCATGGATGGGTCTTGGGAGACACTGTTTCACAGTGACATTGTTTCTTCCTGGGGGGGTCAAACACAAAAGGTGATGCTGCGAGACGCCTGTTCCACCCCTTGGCAACATTGGAGGAGGCAAAACCTGTGCACCCATAAGAACCAGTTTTGGATTGCCTTAGGACAGGGGTCTTCAAACCTTTCTAAACAGAGGGCCGGTTCACAACTCCTCAGACTGTTAGGGGGCCAGACTAAAGTTTAAAAAAAAAAACATGAACACTGTATATATCTCATTTGTAGTGCAAAAAAAAAAAACCTATGAAGAAGAATTCTAACCAACATAAACTTACCAGTATTTAAATGGGAAGTGTGGGCTTTCTTCTGACTGTTAAGTTAATCAGGATTGTTGTTGGGTAAATGACCTAGGGCTGGGTTGGAGGGCCACATTCGGCCCCTGGGCATTAGTTTGGGGACCCTTGTCTTAGGATCTCATCACATGGAGGTCCTTGATGTGGGGGATAATAGGGGGATCCGTCGGGGAGCAGGACAAATCATAGGGCAGCAAAGCAAATCCATCATCCAGCACTCTGCATCACCCACACCTTCTGCTTGCCCAACACATGCTGGAAAGTGTACCTTTCTGGCATGCTCCTACACTGTCCCCATGATTTTCTATCTTAACACGGGTAGCCATATTTCCCCCTCTTAGAAGCAGATGTGCATCATGTGATGAGATCAGCTGTCTCCCTACTGTCTGTGTGGGTAAAGTGTTCTATGGCATCCAGAGTGCCCTGATCATTAGACACAGTCGCAGGCTGAACTCCAACATATATGTGGATTATTGATTGTTTGCTATTTTTGTTGTAACCTTTTAGTATTTTTATTACATTTACATTTATTAATATATTTATGCATCTACTTCATGGTTCTTTTTGTTCATTTTTGATAGCATCAACAGAATCTGGGAGACAGGCCCACACTGGGCCCAAACCTCTTATCTATAAACAATAAAGTTGAGTCCTCTTCATGCCAAGAAATCCTGCCTGTGTTCATTATCGCTAAATGGAGTCCTATAATTGTAACTAATTGTTTTTTTCAAAAAAGTAATTTTCTAAGCTCTGCGAAGAACCGAGTTTCAGCAGCATAATGCAGACTCTAAAGAAACACAGACCTGTTCCATTTGGCCATTTTGCTGCACTAGCAAAAAGAAATATGCCATTCCCTGAGCATCAAATTTTGGCAGGATTTATGTCAACTTAATGTTTTTCCCCTATGGTTTGTCACAAAGCCAAAATCAAAAGCCATTTGCATCTTACCAATTTACTCTTTGCTTGCCTTGCTTACATCCATCCAAAACAAGCTAGGCAGGAAGTCGACAGCAGGTAGCGGAGCTGGTATGATATGAAAAGTCCATATCTCAACCAGTCCCATATAGATAATATTTTTTGAATGCAGAAGGGAGCAATTAAAATAACACATGGATAGGTTACATATCAGTTAATCAGAAGCTACAGGCAATTGTGTCAAATGGAAGGTGCATCAATTTGGGGTTGGTGGGTTGAAAATCATCATCCATTTTAAAATATGGTGAGGAGGAACCATTCCACATCATCTCTAATCTATGCACAAGAGTTGTCTCGATTAATAAACTGGGGGGTGAATGACTGTATATGGGGCTCTAAAGGAGAATGGCACCATCTGGACTGAAGGCATTTCCCTTTGTTTCTGTCTTCTTTCGTAACTTAACCATAACATATTATTTTGCATCATATAGACCAGAAGTGCTTAATCTTTTATGTCAAAGCAGAGAGAGCTGTGAAAGCAGAAAAACCTAATTGCAACGAACCTTTATTGGAGCTGAAAGAAATAGCACAGGGCCCACAATGGAATTTCAATTAATACAAACAGAGCAGCCCTAGAAGTGATGTGTGTTTGAGTGTGTATTCTGTAACCATGCAAGCATCTAACTTTCTAAGAAGGTTGTTTGTATCTTTTTTAGTAAATCTGTGGTTGTCTTGATGTGCTCATTACTTTCTTGTTTTGTATGCCCCTTTCCCTTCATCAGGCCACTGTGGCAATTTTTTTTAGCATTAGGACTTCAGGTGAGGGCATACCCAGGGTATGTGGACACAGCACATGGAAGAGTGAAGAATTTTCGGAGTCCGACTTTTTGCAAAGCTAGGAATTTGGGAAATGAAGGAAAATATATAGGGTTACAGCCTATGTTGAATGGGGTTACACTCCCCCTGAAGACTCAGGTTCATAGCTTGGGAGTGATCCTGGGCTCATTGCTGAGCCTGGAACCCCAGGTCTTGGCGGTGGCTAGGGGAATTTTTGCACAATTAAAACTTGTGCGCCAGTTGCACCCGTACCTTGATAAGTCAGACTTGGCTATGGTAGTCCACGCTCTGGTTACATCCCGAATAGACTACTGCAACATGCTCTGTGTGGGGTTGCCTTTGAAGATTGTTCAGAAGCTTCGAGTGGTCCAACAGGTGACAGCCAGTTCAGGGAGTGCACAACTCCTGTTACATCAGCTTCACTGGCTGCCAGTTGGCTACCGAGCACAATTCAAAGTGCTTGTTTTAGCCTATAAAGCCCAGTTTACCTATCCAAACTCTATGATCCACCTCGGAGGTTAAGACTGTCCAGGTGGCCTCGTTCTCAGTCCCACCTCCTTTGCAGGTGAAACTGGTGGGGACGAGAGGCAAGGCCTTCTCAGTGGTGGCTCCTCATCTATGGAACTCCCTCCCCAGTAAAATTAAATCAGCCTCTTCTCTCCTGACCTTCAGGAAAAAACTTAAGATGTGGCTTTAGGATCAAACCTTTGACCAGTAATTAGAGCAGTGCAATAAGGGATCATGAATTAATATGATTTTAATATGAGGTTATACTCTCACAGTCTTAGAGGAAGATAATGATAACTCCTTGACTGAATCTTGCCAAGAAAACCCTAGGATAGGATTGCCCTGAGGTGAAATAGACTTGAAGGCATCACCTATCAACAACAACAGCAATCCTTCACTGACCTCTATGCATGCCCTCATTCCCAAACAAATGAGATCATTGTGATGGCACACCTGAGCTTTTGGGAAACTATATTGTCTGGATTTATTCAGAGGCTATATGATACCTTCTGTTAAGATTAAGACCCTTAGCAGACAGAGTCATTTTGAAGCAAGGTGAAATAATAACCAAAAGAGTTTACTGAAACAAGACGAATAAAGGGTTAACTCCATCTGGGACTTTCATAGGATAACTTAAAACGATGCATTACAAAAGGAGAATTTGATGGTTGCAGTCATCTTTCTGGGATCTTTTGCAAAGTTATGGATTATAAATTGTTGCTTACAAACTGTCTTAATCTTATCTCTTGTGAAGCTTAGGCTGGCCAAAAGCTTCTGTTGTCCTTTGGACTGTTGGTATAACAATACTGCTAAATGCAGCAGCAGGTGCTAAGAATGCCTGTTTTGGATTGCAAGACCTAGGATTCCAGATAAGAGGTGGAGTCCTCTTCTTTGGAGGTTTCTAAAGAGAGGCTGGATGGCCAGCTGTCAGGAAAGCTTTGATTGTGTTTTCCTGCCTAGCAGGGGGTTGAGCTGAATGACTCTTGAGGTTTCTTCCAACGCTGTGGTTTTTCAATTCTATGAGTAGGCACGTCCCTGGAAAACCCAATTCAGACCTACCTCAGAAACTAACAAGGTTCTTGACATAAGCTTTCATGGTGGGCTTAACCCTACTTCATAAGATAAAGGACTTATCACTTGAATTACCCTTTTCTGCATCAAACTTCAGACTACAAATAGATCTGTGAGCTACAGTTTAGTTAGGAGACCCTCCCCTACAAATGTCAGTGGGTTATGAGAAAAAAGAATCTCCCTTCAAAATCCCCTTCTCCGTTTTGGTATCCAAACTTGTCACAAGAGCTCTGTCTCCTGCCATCTCTTGCAAAAGGAAGACCCCAAACACAGCACTAACCTGATTTTTTCCTTTCACAGCATTACCTCGATGGGATTCCTTTGCCCCCTTTTCTGCAGAGAAAAGCAGTTTATGAAGGGAGACAGAAACACCACTCAGCACAACTGTTTCTCTATTTCCCCCTCCCCAGTCCAAACAAGTTTATTTCCCCCCTGTGCACTTTCAGCAGAATATATTTTCCTGAACTTTCATCAGTATATACTGCAACCTTACTGGGTGCACAGTTTTTCAGCATGATAGTCATGCTAGTTTGTTCAACTGCAGTACCAAGGAATTTCACAGTGTAGGGATACACAATCGAGTAGGGGGCCAAGGACCAATTCCCCCAGACCTCCTTTCCTGTAGCTGACGTACACTCATACACACACACACACCAAACCTTAAATCCCCCCATTTTCCTCTGCAGTCCATCTCAAACTACAAATAGGAAGACACATGGTTTTCCTTCCTATCCCTATTTTGACTAGAACTACAGAAGGAAACAGAAGTATTGGGATAGAGTATGGAGTTTGGGGCTAGTTGTTGAGATGGAAGATATTTTGGTGTGTTTTATATGTTTTGGCCCTAGGTTGACCATACAGTCATGATGGTGGGTCTACACTTACTCAAATGTTCCAAAACTGCCCCAGTGCAGCCCAAGAGCATCTGCAGAGCCATTTTGATGTTCAGATGAGCCAAAGATGCATTGGGGCCATCAGCACCACTGTATTATGACAGCAAGAAGCAGTTCTGGGTTGTTGTATGTTTTTTGGGCTGTATAGCCATGTTCTAGAAGCATTCCCTCCTGAGGTTTTGCCTGCATCTATGGCAGGCATCCTCAGATGTTGTGAGAGGCTGTGAGAGGCTCTGAGGATGCTTGCCATAGATGCAGGAGAAACGTCAGGAGAGAATGCCTCTAGACCATGGCCGTACAGCCTGAAAAAACCTACAATAACCCAGTTGTGAGGTCCGTTGGATACATAGGAAAATTGGGTTTATATATCTGTGGAAAGTCCAGGCTGGGAGAAAGAACTCTTGTCTGTTGGAGCTAGGTGTGAATGTTTCAATTGGCCAGCTTGATTCGCTTTGACAGTTTGGCCTGACAGTTTTTAGGTGTTACTTGTTTCTGCCTGGGGGAATCCTTTGTTGAGAGGTGATTAGCAATTCCTGATTGTTTCTTGTCTGGAGTTCCTCTGTGTTTGAGGTTTTTTTCTTTATTTACTGCTATAATTTTAAAGTTTTTTAAATAATGGTAGCAAGATTTTGTTCATTTTCATGGTTTCTTCCTTTATGTTAAAATTGTCCATGTGCTTGTGGATTTCAGTGACTTCTCTGTGTAGCCTGACATGGCAGTTGGTCCAGCATTTCCATTTTCTCAAATAATAATATAAGAAGCAGCTCCTTTGTAGATAACTTGCCAGTGACATCACTTTTCCGGGTCTCGGGGCTGGGTGCCTCAGTAGAAGAGACATCTCCAGCAACCAGTAGTAGATCCGTTGGATATATGAACACTGAACTAGACCAAACCTGGTCCAATCCAGTTGTCCACACCTCCAAAACCCTGGCTGCCTCAGAGCTTTCTGGGAGTGCTGGAGCAAATCAGGTTTCCCCTTCTATCAGATTAAAGGCTAAAGATTAAAGGTTTTGTTTCAAATCTAGGTGTACATCATGTGTCCCCCTCGATGGATTGTCACCTTGTTGTGGTGAGGGGGCTTGCATGTTCCAATAAAACTATGGACATAACCACTGGAGTCATGCACTCCCGGGAGGACCACAGGGGAGGTTCCAGATTGAGCACAGTCTGAAGATTTCAATGGTGGATTAAGCAGAAGATAACATGGTACGTGTTACAATGGCTGTAAAGGTGGAAGAAGGCTACAATAGATTGAGAAACCACCATCATCGTGTTAACCATACCACTTGTTGGGACCCTCACTCTGTGAAGATTGTGTGTTGATCGGCTGTGCACCAACCTCCACACATTAAAAATTCTCATGTATAGACGTCTTCGAAGAACTTGGAAGGCTATCATGCTCAAACAACGAGGAATTGCAAAAAAAAAAGTTGAAAGTTCAGTCCACTTTAGTCCATGGAGATTCCCAGAGATTACATATTTATCAAGTCCATGAATAAGCAGAAGTTAGGGCCAACCATAAATGTTATAAGTTCCACAGATAGTAAATGCACACATTTATTTTGAAATGAATTGAATGAGGATAAAAATGGAACCAAATGGAATTGTGATTGGTTTGTCTATGCCTTGTGAAGCAAATGCACACTATCCCTTGTCATAATCTGAACTGAGTACCCAAACCAATTCCAGCCATGTCCAGTTCCAATGCAAAACCACCAAAACCCATACAAGGAGGGAGAGAAAGCAACGTAAAGACCCACTTTCAGCCGATTTCAAAAATAATGAAGAGCGGCAAAACGATTTTGGCCTGAAGCATCGAGTTGTCCATCAATATTAGTGTAAATATTTACACTCCAGTCAGAGTCAATGTAATTGCACATCTGTCAGCTGCTTATTGCTCCTGAATGCTTCTTAGTGCTACTCTTGAGATTTAACACTGTTTGAATTGCTTTGCATTCACCTGAGCCACAGCAAGCCGAATTCTACAGAGGGATCAGCCTCCAGAACAGAGCTGGCGTCTTGACTGCTACTGGGCTTCATTTTTATGCCACCCAAGTGATGCTTTATTATAACACAGCATTATTATAGGAGCAATCTGTATGGCAGAGGCATCACGGGTAGGGAAATAGTAGCCCTTAGGGGGAACTGCCATTTTCTCTCAGAATACACTTTGAATGATGCTACATTGCAGTGTAGTACCATTCCCATGGAAATCTAGTATGGTGTAGTTGTTTGAGTGTTGGGCTAGGACTCCAGGAAACAGGAGTTTTAATCCACACTCAATCAAGAAAACCCACTGAGTAATCTTACACAAAGACTCTCTCATTCTATGAGGAATCATAGAATCGTAGAGTTGAAAGAGCCCATAAGAGCCGGTCCAACCCCCTTCTGTCATGCAAGAAAACATAATCAAAGCACTCTTGACAGATGGCCATCCACCTTCTGTTTAAAGACTTCCAAAGGAGGCGACTCCACCACCCTCCGAGGTGGCAGTGTATTCCACTGTCAAACAGCTCAATTGTCAGGATGTTAAGGAAACAAGATATCCTTTCAAATATTTAAACATGATTGTCATGTCCCCTCTTCACCTTCTCTCTTCCAAGCTAAACATGCACAGCTCTCTAAGCTCAGCTGTTCCTCAGTTTTGATTTTGGCTTCCAAAGTTTTGATTTTGGTCACCCTTCTCTGGGCACAGGCATGTTGCCGGGGGGGGGCTTGGGGGGCTTCAGCCCCCCCCCCCAATTTTCATGGTGGTCCGCGAGAAGGCCTTACTGGTACATTATTTAAACTGTTATGTTTATTCATATCATGATCTGATCACCATGCTCAATATATCTCATATGCATGGGGTATTGGGGTAACAATACAAAAGGTTTGCTAGGGTAGATCTTCTCTCACTCAGACCCCCCGAATCAAAATCCTGGCTACGGGCCTGTCTGGACATGTTCTAGCTTGACAATATATTTCATGAATTGTGGTGGCCAGAGCTGCACACAGTATTCCAAGGGCCAAATCAGAACAGAGTGCGACTATTACTTCCCTCGAGCTGTACATGATACCTCTATTGATGTAGTCTAGAATCACACTGAGTCAAGTTCTTTAAAGCTAAAGCTAACCTTAAAAACTGTGGCATAGACACCAAGAACTGGGAAGCCCTGGCCCTTGAGCTCTAACTGGAGGTCAGCTGTGATTAGCAGTGCTGTGGAATTTAAAGAGGCACTAATGGATGGCAAAAGGGAGAAACATGTCAAGAGGAAGGTGCATCAAGCCAACCTGGACTGGGACCACCTTCCGCCTGGAAACTGATGTCTTCACTGTGGAAGAACATGCAGGTCAAGAATAGGGCTCCACAGTCACCTATGTATCCAACACCAAGACACTGCACTTGGAAGGTCATAATACTTGGACAACTAGGGATCACCTAAGCAAGCAAGTAAGCAAGATCTACTTTCATGTATATTGTTGTCAAGCCAGGTGTCAACTGTCCTATATCTGTGCATTTCATTTCTTCGGCCTAAGCATAGTACTGTATATTTCTCCCTGTTGAAATTCGTTTTGTCAATTTTGATCCAACTCTAAAATGTATTAAGGTCATTTTGGATTCTGATCTTGTCCTCTAGGGTACTAATAGAAATGGCAATCCTCCTCTTCGTCTTGCCAAAAAAAACCCTTTTAATAGGGTCACAATATGTTGAAGCTGATTTCGGACCACATAACAACATCACAACAATCATTCCAGTGTATTCTGGGAGCAGCAAAATAGCAGCAATAGGAATGTGGGAGTGCTGAATCCCTGCCGAACTGGGGAACTCCACTGGGTGACCTTGAGCAAGTCAGACTCTTGGCTTTAAAGAAAAGCAGTGGCAAGGCTTTTCAGAATAAATCTTGCCAAGAAAACCCAATCGTCACATTGCCATAAATCAGAGTCAACTTGAAAGCACATAAGAACAATAATCATTCCAAAACATTCTGTGAGCAGCAATATGGGAATTGAGAGAGGTGCTAGTAAATTTCACATCCCTTACCAGGGAAAAGGTGTTCTTACCACCCTATGAGAATACAATTGTGGGTTAATTTCAAAGTGCATCCAAGTTATTAATGAGGAACAACACACAAGCTACAGCAGTTTGCTTTTGACCGAACCTAGAAGGAAGGCTCTTCTTTCCCTGCCTCCAAGTTAACTGAATGCTAATTTCTTTTGTGCTTTGGATGTAGTTTGCAGAAAGTGAAGTAAACTGAGAACTGGTGGTGCAGCGGGTTAAACTGTTGAGCTACTGAACTTGCTGACTGAATGGCTGACGTTTTGAATCCGGGGAGCAGGGTGAGCTCCCACTGTTAGCCCCAGCTTCTGCCAACCTAGCAGTTTGAAAGCATGCAAGTGTGAGTAGATCAATAGGTACCACTTCTGGGGGGAGGTGATGGTGCTGGCCACATGACCTTGGAGGTGTCAACGGACAACACCAGCTTTTTGACTTAGAAATGAAGATAAGTACCACTCCCCGGAGTCGGACACAATTAGACTTAATTACTTTTACTTTGAATGCAGTTTCAGAAATTGAAGTAAACTGAGAACAAATCAGGAAATTGGGAGGAGTAAAAGAGAAACTGGGACCTTTTTAAAGTGTAATAAAGGATTAACCTAAACTATATTTGCTAATTTGGGACAATTGGAGGGCATGCTATGCAGTACTTTCTATTCAGGAGAACTTTAACAAAGAAATAAGTTGGAACTCAAATTCTGTTTAACTCCCTCTCAAATTAATTGTTTTTCTGGGCCTAAACCAATTCAGGGGGGATTCAAAATATGACATACACCCTACTAAAAAAACCTTAGGTGATATCTTGGGGCCAGGCATGTAGCCGGGGGGGGGGGGGCTTCAGCCCCCCCCCCCCCAAATTCTCATGGTGGTCCATGAGAAGGCCTTACTGGTACATTATTTAAACTGTTATGTTTATTCATATCATGATCTGAATATCATGATATGATATTCACCATGCTCAATATATCCCATACTTACTTACTTAGGCGATCCCTCGTTGGATGTGTAAGATGGTCTTCCTTGATGACTATTTTTGTGGGTTTGTAGGTAGCTGTGGAGCCCTATTCTTGACCCGCATCTTCTCCCACAGTGAAGGCATTGGTTTCCAGGTGGAAGGCAGTCACGGTCGGGGTTGGCTTGACGCGCCTTCCTCCTGGCATGTTTCTCTTTCACCCTTCACTCGTGCCTCCTCGATATGCATGGGGGTATTGGGATAACGATACAAAAGGTTTGCTAGGGTAGACTCTCTTTCATTCAGACTCAGCCCCCCCCCCCCCAATCAAACTCAGCTCCCCCCAAAACAAAATTCTGGCTATGGGCCTGCCTGGGGCCTTAAGAATCGCAAAAAGTACCCACAGGCCATTGCCCTTCACAGTTTGTGCTTTCCAAAGTTTTGCAATGAAGGTTCTCTTATTATAAAACCACATACAAAAATGTGTAAATTACAAGAAAGTGGGCAAAAAAATGTGCTAACGTGAAATAACATTGAAATGAACCATACATCAAAATTGTGATTAGAAGAAAAATCAAAGCTTTCAGGGAAATATGCACAAACATATGAATAAATCACCTAGAAACTTTTTTAAAAGTGTTTAAAATTTGGAAGTTGAAGTTAAGAGTGGGAAGATGCTTAGCGTTTGTGACAAAGTGACTGTAAAGATGAAAGACAGCAAAAAGCCAGAACTGGCAAGTCATTCATCCCCACATGCAGCTCAAGCAGCCAACCAAACCATCCTTTTTATTTTATTCTCTGGCTTCCCAGGAATCTTTTGCGCTGGTCTTCCGTGCCTTGAATGGAGATGTGCACTTATCCATCGGCTCATCAGAGACCTTCCCAGCGATCTGCAACAAGACTCTGAGCTTTAATCTGGCTCATAAGTACCTCCAGACAATTAGCATACAAGATGTTCCCAGCTCCCGTTGAGCCCGGATGGCCTAAGGCATCTCTTCTCCTCTGCCGTCCCCCCCCCCTTTTATGGGAGAAGCTGACAGCAAAACAATAGGCCGCCCTGGGGTACCTCCCATACGTCACACACCAGGCATTAAGAATTCATGAAATGGTGGCCACATGAAGCAGTAATGGTGGCCTTTGGTATTAAGCTGCAGTCAAAGATTCATTTTTCTAATGAATTTTCTTACCCATCCTTTCCATCTGAAATGCTGACACCACTCATAGTGGTAGTTTAATGAAACAATACAACTCCCCTTGGAATTAAATGCCTATACAATTGGCTTTGTTCTAAGGCTCTGTGGAGAAGCCGGGAAGCAGAGAACGGTTGTTTCTCAAGACTGCTCTCTGCCGGTAGTTTTCTCAAGCTGCATTCAGCATGTGGTGGTGATGGTGGTGTGGCTGAAGAAGATCACGCAATGTGTCATAATGGGCCATTGCTCTTTACTCTTTTTGGAAAGCACAGATACTTAAAAAGTGGCATTTGTGCTATAGGTTTGCAAGCTTTGAAGCTGTCCCTGTTTCTGGGCTCTTCCTAAGAAAATCTACCAAGTGGCAGAGAGAAAAGGTTGTGGAGGAAACCAAATAGGGGGGCTTCATGATGGGGTTCAGAGGGGGAGGAGAACAAAATCCTTAGTACAATGTTACAGTCAGAAGGGCAATATCCCCTGCTCTTTGCTATCAAGGTAAACTACCCAAAGCTGCTGAATTTTCAATCGTTGCCTTTATTGTTTGGAGAAAAAAATAAAACAGCTCGTAAGAACGACATTGATTTTAGCAACACAAGCCAGACAGACTGCCTCATAAAATTATGGTTGGCATCCCATCGGTGTCTTATGCATACATAAATTCTCCTACGGAAGCAGTTGGGCATTTTTGTCTAATGCAAAATGGATGTATTCTGTTCAAGGTTGTGAAAGCAGTAGACCTGGGGCGCTATAATCACAGAATAGAATGATATAGTTGGAAGAGACCACATGGGCCACCTAGTCCAACCCCCTGCCATGCAAGGAAAGCACAATCAAAGTACCCCTGATAGATGGCCATCAAACCTCTGTTAAGCCTACAAGAAAGGAGCTTCCACCACACCTCAAGGCAGAGAGTTCCACTGCTGAACAGCTCCTACAGTTAGAAAGTTCTTCCTGTTGTAGCATATGCTACAACAGCAGCAAGAATATTATTGGCGAAGTTTTGGAGACAGGAAGATATCCCTACCACTGAAGAGTGGTTAGGAAAATTAAGAGAAATAAGAGAAATGGACGAATTAACTTTTTTCTTGAAAAAGAATACCGGGAACCCRATAAAGAGGRYAGAYTGGACTCTATATGAAAACTACRAAAAGGAAATAAATAAATAAGAGGAATATTATGAAGTGGATATAATGGAAAAATCATTGAGGACACAACACCTGATGGAGAGATGGAAGTCAATTTTTATCTTTTTTTTCTCWMTCTTTTTTCTTTCATTTTTTTTGTGTGTCTTTTATATTTTTGTATTTTCCGGTGGACTTGGGGGTAGGGGGATGTACTTCTTACTTTTTTCCTACTTTCCTATCATCTTTTTTAATATTCTCCCTCTTTCRATGATATTCTTAAAATCTTAATAAAAAACTATTATAAAAAAAAGAAAGTTCTTCCTAATGTTCAGGTGGAATCTTCTTTCCTGTAAGTTGATGTCATTTGAATAATTAATTAATAAATAATAATAATAATAATAATAATAATAATAATAATAATAAACAAATGGTAGAAGAAGAGAAACATGAACTGGCAGATTATGTAAAAGGCAGTCAAGAACCAACATTGAGGGAAGTCAATAGTAGTAAACTGCTTCAAGTGCAAAAGACAAAGAGTTACTACCGTAAAAACACAATCCAGAGCAGAAGAGAAAACTGGCAAAAGAAGGCTCTCCATGGACAGTTCCTGGGAAAAACTGAAAGCCAAATTGACAAAGAAAAAACATGGCTGTGGCTCACAAATGGAATTTTGAAAAAGGAGACGGAAGGCCTGATTCCGGCAGCCCAAGAACAAGCCATTTGAACAAATGCCATCAGAGCCAGAATTGAAAAGCTGACAACAGATCCCAAATGTAGACTTTGCAAGGAAGCAGACGAAACAATAGATCACATCCTCAGCTGCTGCAAGAAGATTGCGCAGACAGACTACAAGCAGAGGCATAACACCGTTGCTCAGATGAACTTGTGCCATAAATACCATCTGCGAAAAAGAGCTGGTGAGATCACAAGCCTGAAAAAGTTATAGAGAATGAACATGCCAAACTCTTCTGGGACTTCCGAATTCAGACAGACAGAGTTTTGGAGCACAATACTCCTGACCTCAGGATTGTGTTAAAAAAACAAGTATGGATCATCGATGTTGCAATCTAAAAGGTGACAGCAGGATTGAAGAGAAACAACTGGAAAAGCTGACACAATATGAGGATTTAAAGATCAAACTGCAAAAACTCTGGCACAAGCCAGTCAAAGTGGTCCCAGTGCTGATCAGCACATTGGGTGCAGTGCCTAAGGACCTTGGCCTGCACTTAAACACAATTGGCGCTGACAAAATTACCATCTGCCAGCTGCAGAAGGCCACCTTACTGGGAAGGGTCCGTTATATGATCTAATACAACAGCCAGCGGAGTGTCTGCTGTGGACTCATCTTGTGGTGTTTCAAATAATAATAATAAAACTTTATTTATAGCCCGCTTTTCTTTCTCATGGGATCCAAAGCGGCTTACAATTGATTAAAATCATGTAAACAACAGTACAAATACATCAATAATAAGTATAAAACATCATAAAATAACAATTTAAAACAATGATAATATACATTCACATTCTTGTGGCATCATATCAAATCATATTGCACTTTGTCCTAGTCCATAAACATTATAATGTTTCTTATCACTCCAGCTTAGTTTTTTCACTAAAGGCCTGCCTAAATGGAAAAGTTTTTAATTGGTTCTTAAAGGAAGAAAGGGAGGGAGCTGTTTTAATTTCTTTTGGGAGGGTGTTCCACAAGGTTGAGGTGGCCACCAAAAATGCCCTCTCCCTCGTCAACGTCAGTCGCGTTTGTGACAGTGGTGATGCTCCGAGTCCTAGTCTCCAGGACAGCAGGAAACAAGTCTGGTCCCTCTTCCTTATGGCATTATTTCACATATTTATACATGGCTATCGTGTCTTCTCTCCACCTTATATTCTGCAGGCTAAACATACCGTATCTTTAAGGCACTCCTCATAGGAATTCATTGTTTCCAGACCTTTGATCATTTTAGTTGCCCTCCTCTGGAAACTTTCCAGCTTGTCAATATTTCTTTTAAACTGTGGGGCCCAGAAGTAGACACAGTATTCCATGTGAGGCCTGGCCAAAGCAGAATACAAAGGCAATATGATTTCCCTTAATCTAGACACTATGTTCCTTTTAATGCAGACCAAAATCCTATTGGCTTTTTTAGCTGCTGCATCACACCGTTGGCTCGTGTTCAACTTGTTGTCCATGGAGACTCCAAGATCTTTCTCACATGGACTATTGTCAAGCCAAGTGTCACTCATTTTGTATCTTTGCATTTCATTATTTTTCTGCCTAAGTGTATGTTTGTCATTAGTTTTGGCCCAGCTCTCTAATCTGTTAAGGTTTTTTGAATTCTGATCCTGTACTCTAGAGTATTAGCTATTCCTCCTAAACTGGTGTCATGTGCAGACTTGATCAGCACCTCCTAAACCTTCATCCAAGTCATTAATAAAGATGTTAAATAGTACTGGGCCCAGGACTGAACCTTGCAGCACTCTACTAGTCACTTCTTTCCAGAATGGAGAGGAACCATGGGTGAGCACCCTTTGGGCTCAGTCATTTAACTTACAGATCTACCTAGTAGTAGCATTGCCTAGCCCACATTTGACTAGTTTGTTTGCAAGAACGTCATGGGGGACCTTGTTGAAGGCCTTGGTGAAATCAATATGCTATATCCACAGCATTCCTTGCCATCTACCAAGCTTGTAACTCTACCAAGCTTGTATGTATCTAATCCCTCATGAATGTGGAAGACCTACTGTACTCTTGCAGGTGGACATCCAACCTCTGTTTAGAAATTGCTTCTGAAAGAAAGTCTGCCACCTTCCAAAGAAGTCTGTTTTGCTTGTCATATAGAAAACACTTTCCATTCTCATTGGAATCACATGCTGGCATCCTTCTTGACTGTAGCTATTGTCAAATGAATTATCAGCCCATGGGATATTTAGACAACTTCCTAAAACCCAGCAACTCCGCATATCCCTACCTACCTGCATCCAACAAATTGTGCCCTGTCTAGGAACTTTCTAAGTTCTCCAAATAATTCTCTGGCAACTACAAGAGAGGAGATTCCATCTGAACATTAGGAAGAACTTCCTGACTATGAAAGCTGTTCAGTGGTGGAACTCTCTGCCCCAGAGTGTGGTGGAGGCTCCTTCTTTGGAGGCTTTTAAACAGAGGCTGGATGGCCATCTGTCAGGGTCCTTTGAATGCGATTGTCCTGCTTCTTGGCAGAGGGTTGGACATGAGGTCTCTTCCAACTCTATTATTCTATGATTCTATGATTCTGTTGGAAGTTACCATAGAGCCACCTGGAGGATCTAGCAAATTCCTGGAAAGGAAACATCCCTAGAATTTTTCTAGGTCCTCCACAGCAACTCCGGAGTAACTTCTAGTGGAAGTTGTTTGCTGCAATAGAGCTCAATATTAACCATGATTTCCTATTGATACAAGGATCATGCTGTACTTATATTGTGGTTTAATTGTGGCAGACTGCTTGAATATACTGTCCAAAACAGGCAGTGTGGAAAGGTTTTCAAATAAATGAATACTAACACCGATAATGCCTGCTACGGTTATGTCATAAAACATTTGTCTGATTTTTTTCTCCTTTCCAGATAAATCCTTAACTGATGTGCCTCTGGCATTGATGCAATGCAGCAGTATCTGGGCCATTGATTCCATTTTAAAAGAGTTAGTAATTATTTGATTCTAGTGGAAATTAGGGCATAAGCTGATTTACCAGAAAACCCTGTTGCTATTCGTACAACTAATTAAATACCCAATGAAGTGCACATTGCTTGGAATCCAAAGGTCACAGCTGTTCAGGACATCAGCTACTATAAACCAGTTAAGAAGCGGTCAGTCCAATTTGCACCTTGATAGATAATGATTGGGGTGTCCACAAGAGATCTCTAATTTCCTGCTGATGAAAACCTGCCTCTCCTAATATTCAGAGTTATCTGTCTTTCAGAGCATTTGGGGCTCTTGCCAAATTTTCAGAGGGACTTGTAAAAGCAGAATGTTCCCTTACAAGACTTGCAATAAAAAGTAAGCCACTTTCTCCATTACAGAAACTAAAGCTGTTGCCATATGGAAAATAAATATAATTTGTTACTGTGTGCTTGAGAGCAGGTTAAACAGAAATAAAATAAGGGGGGGGGGGTTCTGCTTGTTGTTCTGATTATGAAGATCATATACTGCAATTGCCATGGCTTGGCAGGGACAGTCATGATCCGTTCCCTGTTGTTCCACTTTCACATTATCTCAGTTTCTTTCTTCTCTATCCTCTGTCTGCATTTGTCTTCAGCTCGCTTGAATTACTGCAGAGTAGTTTAAAAGTGTAAAAGTAATTTGCAATCAATTGACTCACCAGAATGGAGACAACAGGAGCTGGCCTTTTCCAGTGGACTCAGGCAAAAGCAATCTCTTGCAGACTCTTCTAGCTTCTCTCTTTTCCCTTTTGCCACCTTGACCACATTCTGATTTTGCTTGGTCACATATGCCCTGGTTTTCATCTGTGAAATATTGAAGGGTGTGGAAAATGCCTACAAGAGAAGTTTAACATACTGACCCTCTCCCTATTGTTGGGGGGGGGGGGTAAGATTTACTCCTAGGTTAACACTGTTGCTGCTAAGTAATGACTTAGACTCTGAACCTAAAGTATGACGAGGAGATAATTATGCCCAAGATCCTACATGAAGGTAATGTAGAATAATTCTCCATGTGAGATTTTATATAGTGATTACATTGATTGTGCTCTGCAGCCTATGGGTTGAATGGCAATTTCACACAATTGAGTCCATACCTGACTGTGCCAGTTAACGAGCACTTCAGATGTATGCCAATGATGTGCATATTTCCTATGCATGTGTATTTGATGTGTGTGGCTGGCTATCTCATACACATGTAAATCTATAATGGCACCACATATACAAAACTGTCTCCTCAACCTTGAATTTAGTTCAACTGTTCTGCATCAGACAAAAATGTTCAATTGCTTCCATAGGAGAACTTACAGATGTGTCAGATATTGAACAAGATTCCAGATGTTTGCATATTATTTGATTTTTCTTCAAAATGTGATCAGAAAGTCCTGCCCACACAGGGGCATCCCGTGGAGCCTTCTGGATGTATATTCCCCAAGTCTATTTCTGATGGCATCCCTGTATGTAGGCTTGCTCTGGATTTCTAGGATTCTCAGAATCTCACTCATGGCATCTTGGGGTGAGTCCACACTAGCCATTAAATCCATGACCAGTTTTGAGCAGAAATGATCCTGTTGGCCCTGGAAGCAGATGCAACTGGCCAACTCTGCTGTGGTGCTGCATTAACATCTACAGTCTAGCAGAGTTGAGACTGCCCTCTGTGTTGCCATCAACAGTTGAACACAGAGCTCTATGCAAGCTTTTGGCAACACAACCAGGAAGAAGGATCAACGTGATTTCTCCACCTTCTTCTGGTCATATGGGTGACTCATGATATCCAAATAAGGCATCTGTGGATTTCAGGAACTGAAATTGGGAGGGTTGTTTTTGGTTCTTTTTTGGGGGGGGGAGGGGGATCAGACCATTATGAGGGGAGGGGCTTCCCACCCACTGGCTCTCCTTCCTGGCATGCATTCTTCTTACCTGGTACCTGCTGTTTCTACTCTTAGAATAAGATGCATGGCTATAGTCACTGGCATGCATGCACACTTTCCCAGCCTGCCTGCAAGCCCCAACACACACGGACTTTCCTTGGTGTGTGTGTGTGTGTGGGGCAGGGTATGCAGGCAAGCCTGGAAAACATGCTTGCCTGCCAGCGCCTGCATCCAAGCACCTCTTACTCTAGGGTAAGAGGCGCTTGGCTGCAGATGTGCTCTAGGTCTGCCTTCCTGCATACCCTGCCATACATGCCTACCAGACTCTCCGAGTGCGGGTGTGGGGTGTGAAGATCCCTTACCTTGCCAGCCGGGGTGGCAGGGCCTAAGAGAGACAGGCTAGGTAGTTTCAGCTTAGAAGGCCTGGCAGAGGGCAGGAGGAGCCATCTTGGTTTAGGGCTAGCTCCAGTTCAGAGAGGGGGAGTGGCCTAGGCCTGAGCCAGCCTAGAAACAGCCAGGATTGGTTTGTTAAAGGGGGGCGGAGTTAGACTGTTGGAGGGAAAGTAAGAAGCTGTTTTTAGTCAGTTTAGTTCAGTTCTGGGTGATGTTAGAGTAGGATTACAGTTTTAGGAGTCTCTGTTAAGAATAGGCAGTTTGCCTGGAGTTTGCACAGTGAAATAGGCTGTGGCAAACTGGTTACAGCTATTTTAGAGAAGAAATAGCTGGGTTTTGTAATAGGAACTGTAACAAAGATAGAACCATTCTCTCATGCAACCGTTACGCTTTTAAGAACAAGAACACTTTAATTGTAACAGCCAAGCTTATGAAACTGCATTCTCTTCATTCTGTAACTTTTAATCAATAAACTTTCCTTGTTATTTTTGAAACTTAAGCCTGAGTCACGTGCCATTTGTGGATTTAGTCCCTTTTCTTTTTAATTCAACCTCATCTGTTTTCCTACAAAGAAGCCCTTTTAAAAGACACAGTGTTTGGTGGTCCTAGAAGTAATTTTAACATCTTTAAATAGCTAGAGGGTTCCTGTTCATTTATACTTATGGTGGCAGCGAAGGTTTAAATAAAGAGACATCCCCTCAAGCGTTGTGTGGGTGCCAGTGAAGTCTTCATAAAGTGGTATAAACTCTTTATCAAAGGAAGGACAGTTTGTGGGATCTGTTTGCCCCCTGTCCAGTCATATTGTTTGGCCATAAAGCCTGCCTTTATAATTGGGGTTAGATGGTGGGATTGATCGTATTGCCATCTGCCTAGTTATTATATCTGGTGGGGCAGTGGTGGGTTTGTTTGACCCCCTGCCCAGACGGCTATTAATAAAGGAGATATTATATGGGGCAGGTCCAAAGTGTATCTACAGCTGAGCTCTGGGCTTCCCTGCCTGCATGCCCCGCCACACACACACACTCTTTCTAAGTCAAGGAGGCAAGTTTGGATGCACACTAAAACAGCCTTTTGTATCAAGCAGATTTTCATGTGTGGAGGGGGCTTCCCATTTCATGCTTCCAAAGAAACAGAATATACAAAAGAAACAGTAGAAATGATAGGAATGAATTTCACACACATGCCTTGTAGGTACATCCTGTAATAAAACTCAGAGTTGGCATCATGCACCCATGATACAGAAGTCACCAGTCATTACTTTAGCGATTGCAGTTGCAGACTGTCATACAAAAAAATAGCAAACATGCCCAGCTCTGGCTATTTTCTTGCCATTCTTTTCTTACTGGGAAGCAAGGTGTTCTTAGAAAATTTCACCCAAAAACTTCATAAATTTTCCTTGAGTCTCTCTTCTCTCTTACCATCTGATCCTGATTCCCATCAAATGGTGATGAGGCATTTATGATAGAGATGACTTTTCTGCCAATGACACTTCTTCATCTCCATTACAAATCAGACTGAACCAAGAACTGCTTTAACTTGCCGCTCGATACACCGCAATGAGTAACTTGGCATTATTGCAAGCTGCATTCTCCCACCAGGGTCTGTACCTAGGAAGGCGAAGAAATGTCACCAATGTCTCATTTAATTGTAAGATAAATGCATGCATTCTCCTCATATAGCTTCTTGAATTTTGTCAGGGTTTACTGGCTTTTGTTAAATCTAAGCGTAGTCTTTGCTGCAACTGTTTGCAATGGTTTCTTGGATTTGCACTCAGGCTTTTCCATGGTGAAAAACCAAGGGCGTCCAGCTAGAGAAAAATAGTTTGACAGATCTCTGCTGTTCTGCTTTCCTTCCACCAACATAGAAATGTCAATATCGGGGGAAGTGCTGGACTGTAAAGGTGGGCTTCGAGGAGAAGGTTGATCTGGTGATGTATCATAACTATGTGCTGGAGATACTCTTCCAATGCAGGATCTCAGCCAACAGATTTAGCTTTCTTGCTTCAGTTACTGTCCTTTCTCTGGAAGGGTACTGCAGCACTGAAATAAAACAACCTGTTGGAGGAAATGATCCACTCAAACTGTAAAAATGTATGTTTTTAAAAGATACTTATTATCTGCCCACTCTAATAGCAGGCCCCCGGAACAGGCATAAGAAGGAAATGTTGTGTATAGTGGCTGCCATTTCAGAAATAGTAGAATATATACCAAAAGTGGATTTTTAGGGAAGGTCAAATAGCAACTGATTTCATCACAAAACAGCTTCATCTTATCTTATTCTCAAATATAGGAAATAAAGCAGCTGATTTCAAAGTGGGTAGAAGAGCTGATAAATTATCTTTATCGTGAATTCTAGAGCCAACTGTTCAACAATGTAATATGCTGTCTCAGAGGCTGGTGGAGTCTATTGCTTTGTTAAAATCTTCCAACAAGCAGCATGAAGAACTGTTGAACAGCATGAAGAACTGGGTTGCTGTTACTTTTTCAGGCTGTATGGCCATGTTCCAGTAGCATTCTCTCCTGACATTTCACCTACATCTGTTACCGGCATCTTCAGAGGTCTGTTGGAGGAGAGACAAGTGGGGTTTGTGTGTGTATTTGTGGAATGTTCAGGATGAGATAAAGAATTCCTAGGAGAGAATGCTTCTGGAACATGGCCACACAGCCAATTATTATGGCCATGAAAGCCTTCGACAACTCATTGAAGAACTCTTGTGTGTTTGAAGCATGTGTTAATGTTGCAATTAGCAAGCTTGAACTGGAAAATAGAGGGAGAAACCGTGGAGGCCGTGACAGACTTTGTATTTCTAGGTGCAAAGATTACTGCAGATGCAGACTGTAGCCAGGAAATCAGAAGACGCTTACTTCTTGGGAGGAGAGCAATGTCCAATCTCGATAAAATAGTAAAGAGTAGAGACATCAGACTGGCAACAAAGATCCGCCTAGTCAAAGTCATGGTATTCCCTGTAGTAACCTACGGATGTGAGAGCTGGACCTTAGGGAAGGCTGAGCGAAGGAAGATCGATGCTTTTGAGCTGTGGTGTTGGAGGAAAGTTCTGAGAGTGCCTTGGACTGCGAGAAGATCCAACCAGTCCATCCTCCAGGAAATAAAGCCCGACTGCTCACTGGAGGGAAAGATACTAGAGACAAAGTTGAAGTACTTTGGCCACATCATGAGGAGACAGGAAAGCCTAGGAAGACAATTATGCTGGGGAAAGTGGAAGGCAAAAGGAAGAGGGGCCGACCAAGGGCAAGATGGATGGATGGCATCCTTGAAGTGACTGGACTGACCTTGAGGGAGCTGGGGGTGGTAACGTCCGACAGGGAGCTCTGGCGTGGGCTGGTCCATGAGGTCACGAAGAGTCGGAGACGACTGAACGAATGAACAACAACAGCCTTGCAGCTGCAATGTTAATCTGTGAGGGAATTTGCATAGAAGTAGCCTGGCTGTTGTGCCTGAAGGCATCCTTTATTTGGGAGGCATTCACTTGCTTCAATTAGACAAGGGTTCTTTATCCCACCCCGGACATTCCACAGATATATATACACTCAACTTGCCTCACCTCCAACAGACTGGTGCCTGCCACAGATGCAAGTGAAATGTCAGGAGAAAATGCTACTGGAACATTGACATACAGCCCGAAAAACTCAGAGCAACCCAGCGATTCTGGCCATGAAAGCCTTCAACAACAGCATGAAGAACCACTGAACAGTGCTTTCTGTCAGGAAATTCTTACTAATACTTAAGCGGAACCTCTTCTTCAGTTTTGTATAGAGGTGGCGCTGATGGATACATGCAAACATCAGATTAGTTTGTGGTCTCAAAAAGGATTACAGAAATACAAGGAACATAGAGAAGAATGGTGACTTGGTGTAGAGCAGCAATTGGATACCCCATAAACAGTGAGTGAACCATGTCTGGGATGAACTGTCTCATCCTGAAATGCCCTTATTGACAAAACCGAACACACACAAAGACATCAAGACAGGTCTAACAAAACCATGAAGACAAATATCCCTGAAATTCTAGAAATCATTAAAACATAGAATTGGATAAGACCAAAAGTGCTATCCAGTTCGGTATGAACCTCATCAGACAGGCAGAGGAAAAATGGGGGGAAGAGGAATAAAGTGGAGGGAGCCATCCTCCTTCATTCCCTACCATCTTTTCCTGTCTTCTGGGATGCCCTGCCATCCTATGTGGTTTCCCATCCTTTCACTTCTTCTGTTAGGAGTCCAAAGTCATTCTGGACTCAGTTACTGTAAGTTGCTGAAACAGAGCTGCACAGAGTCACACCAGAAGTTGCCCTGCATCATGTGATGGGCTCCATTGGACTCTGTTTCGACAGTGTGCAGAAACGAGCAGAAGACATGGAGAAGACTGTGTCTGATAAAGGCCATGTCTGTACTGATGCTCCAGCAAGATTTTGTAAGTCTTTGATGGAATACTGAATTGTTCTGTTTTGGTTCAACTCTTTCTCAAAATCTCACTGGCCTCTTTTCATAGACCAAGTGTACCCCATCTCTTTCTTAGAAGTCTCTCCTCTGTCTTTTCCCAACATGACACTCTTCTCAAACGATATGAACATTTCCTTCTCCATCTGCAGTGGTGGGTGGTAGCCAAGAGTGGACAAGGAAAAACGCTTGAAACCTTGCATGAAGATCTTGCGATTGCAGGATTTCTGATAATTTTTTGCAGACTCAGGTTTGAATAATGCTGAGGCATTACAAAGGCGCGTCCCATCCAAAACTGAACTTGCAGATTTGCTTCCGAGCTGCTTCACTTATTAACTGCAATGGAGCTACTGCCGCAAGAAATTTTTCATAGACCATGCATAATTTACTGGGACAGGGGAGGAGAGGCTTCGGTGCTGAAATCCCTGCATTGGCAAAGGGTTGGAGGGATCAATGCCATGGCATGTCCATTTTGTGCTATTCCAGTGGTATGGCTGCCAAGGAGGCCATTTTCAATAAGGCATTGCCACCAACCAGCTGCCCACCTAGCTCAAGGTGTGGAAGGAGCAGGCATTTGTAGCAGGGATGTTCTTCCATCAGCCCCAAAAGAAAGAGGAATCAGCTGCACTATGGTTTTCTTATGCTACTGTATCTGCCTGCCCAGAGCAAAATGATGATACCATAGCCATCTACATGAGAGGACCAAATGTTGAGCCTTTGTTTGTGTGTATATGCACTATATCATATTTCTGTAGCTCTTTTGCAAAAGGAATGGGCTCTAATTGTTTATTCAAGTTCAAACCACTCCAAAAGTTTTTGCATCACACTGAAGACTTTTGTTGTTGGTCGTAACTGCTATCAAGTCAACTTCCACTTATGGTAACTTCATGATTGAGAGACCTACAATTCACTGTATTCTTAGCCCTGCTAAGATCTTGCAGACTCAGGCCATTGTTTTCTTGACTGAGTTGTAGGCTTTCCAGGCTGTATGGCCATGTTCCTGAAGCATTCCCTCTTGACATTTCACCTGCATCTATGGCAGGTATCCTCAGAGGTTGCGAGGTCTGTTGGAAACATAGGAAAATTGGGTTTGTGGAAAGTCCAGGGTGGGAGAAAGAACTCTTGTCTGTTGGAGCTAGGTGTAAATGTTTCAATTGGCCACCTTGATTAGCATTTGATGGCCTGACAGTTTTTAGGTGTGGCTTGTTACTGCCTGGGGGAATCCTTTGTTGAGAGGTGATTAGGTGTTCCTGATTGTTCCTTGTCTGGAGTTCCCCTGTGTTTGAGTGTTGTTCTTTATTTACTGTTAGAATTTTAGAGGACAAGAGGGATCCTCTCACCTTTGCAAGAGTCTACCATATACCATGCAGCTGTGGACAAGTCTACATACAGACCACCAAAAACAGCATCCAAACACAAATCAAGGAACATGAAAGGCATTGCAGACTACTTCAAGCAGAGAAGTCAGCCATAGCAGAGCACCTGATGAACCAACCTGGACACAGCATATTATTTGAGAACAAAGAAATGCTGGACCACTCTCACAACCACCATGTCAGGCTACACAGAGAAGCCATTGAAATCCACAAGCAGGTGAACAATTTCAACAGAAAGGAAAAAAAACATGAAAATGAACAAAATCTGGGTAGCGGTATTACAAAAAACTCTAGAATTATAGAGATATATAAACCTACATCCCACCTCAGAGTTTAAGATCTTCTGGGGAGGCCCTGCTCACATCCCCGCCTCTGTCCCAAACATGCTTGGTGGGGACAAGGGACAGGGCCTTCTTGGTGGTGCCCCCCCCCACACACACACACACATTTGGAACTCGCTCCCCAGGGAAATTAGGTCATCTTCATCCCTCCTTGCCATTAGAAAAAAGCTAAAAACATGGATGTGGGATCGAGCCTTTGGGTAATTAAGCAAACAATGACAATAACAATGTTGACAATGGCTTGGAATAAATAAATAATTTTCCTAGTTTCCAACAAATCTAACAACTTCTGAGGATGCCTGCCATAGATACAGGTGAAACGTCAGGACAGAATACTTCTAGAACATGGCCATACAGCCCCAAAAACCTACAACAATCCAGTGATTCCAGCCATGAAAGCCTTTGACAATACATTTTTCTTGATTGAGTTTATTCATATGCGATGCTGTCTTCCTCTTTTCCTACTGCCTTCTAATTTACCAAACATTAAGGTCATTTCTAATAAATCCTGTTTTCTTGTGATACGACCAAAGTACAACACTCTCAGTTGAATCATCTTGGCTTCTAGGGAGAATTGAGGATTTATTTGTTCTAAAACCCATTTATTTATCTTTTTATCAGTGCATGATATCTATAGAATTCTTCTCCAGCATCACATTTCAAATGAGTTGATCTTCTTCCACTCAGCTTTCTTCACAGTACAGTTTCACAACCATACATAGAAATGGGAAATGTGATGGCAGGGACCATCCTAACATCAGCATTCATGCATATATCTGTGACGGTGCGAGTGGCGCCACCTATGTGTAGAACTGTTAGTTGCAAGATTTAAACTGTTGTATCATGCTTAAGCCTGCATTTTTACCCTGTTTATGTATAGTTGGATTGGTTATTTATAGCTGTCAATCAGTACTGTTTGGCTCCACCTCTTCCTGCAGGAGGGGAGTGCTTCCTTTCTTTTCATTCTGCCATCAGAGTTTCTACCAGATGGACGTGAGTAAGAGACTTGACTCTAAAAGACCCTGATTTAATTACCTCTCAGCACCAGTCCTGAGGTTTTTACCCTTGAGACTTATGCTTCATGTTCAGACCAACCTGAACGACGTTGGAAGTCTCAAGCGCCTTCAAACCAGTTATTTTGGTACCAGAGGAAGATCCTGAGTCTTCAAACATAGGCCATTTGAACTGGGGTTGTGGTTTGCTCCGGCATTCACAGCCATTGAGGAAAGAGGAAACTTGGAAAGGCTTCTCAGCTTTCAAACTCCTTGGACCCAGGACTAACTGAGACTGTAACGTATATTTTCCTTCACCCCTCTGAAGTTTCCAGCTCATTGCTTTAAAAAAGATAACTCATTGTGAACAATAAATACCATTTCGAGTTATCTGTTGTGTTTTGGTCTTTGGGGGTTCCAGTTTCCTATAGGAGGGCAAGAAGCAATCCCCTGGGGAAAGACACCACGTCCACGCCTCCTTCATTAAGAGTTATAGCCCCCAGGCACGATGGCACAATATCTTTACATTGCAGGATCTTGTCTGGTTCCTTCATAGCTACTCTTCCAAATATCAGTCTTTTTCTGATTCATGATATAGCCAAAGTGTGGGAAATCTTGAACTATTTCAGTGTCTTCATTGTCTACTTTAAACTTATATAAATCATCTGCCTTGCCAGCAGTGAAACCAAAAAGTTTATAGAATTCATCATTTGCCATCATACACACGTATTCATTGTGTTCAGCTGCACAAAAGGCCTTGTGCTCCATTGCTGTTGCTGACTAGGTTCCAAGGAAGTAATACAAAGTCCATTAGAGATTTTTTTTCACTTAGAACCAAGTATGAATATGCATATTTCAAAACAAATAGTACAATGCACAGCACTTAAAAACTACAGCAAAATTAATTGGAACATGCCATGTATTCAAAAATGAACACATTCATTTTTTTATAGACAGGATAACAACCTCTGGCTATTGGCCAGACTCTCTTTAGAATTAGTTTGACAAAATGGTGGTGGAGAGCCAAAATGTTATTATATATTTTTCTAATTCTTATTAGTTTTGCTCACCTAGCTATTGTAATTTTTAATAGCCTGGTTGAACAAATGAGGAAGATGGATGTAACTCTATTTCACCTTCAGAGTGCAATTGGCTTGGACGTGGGGACATAAGAGACGTGGCTTCAAGCAGGGAACCCGTCTACAGTAACATAATCCCCAAATCCCTATTTTAAAATGGTCATTTCTAGATCTCAAGGCCAAAAAAAGAAATAATAGTTGGAGATGTCAACAAAACAACATTTATTTATTTATTTATTTATTTTTGTGATTGAACTAGGGAAATACAAAGATGGTTATTTTGCAAAGGCCAAGGGCATAATTTCCATGATATTCCATCAAAGCAATGTTCTTTGTGTGTTGTCAAAGGCTTTCACAGCTAGAATCACTGGGGTGTTGTGTACTTTCCAGGCTGTATGGCCATGTTCCAGCAGCATTTTCTTTACTTGCTTTACCACCACCATTATTATTAGTATTATTATTATTATATTTATTATATTTATACCTCACTTTATTTCTCTCAAGGGGGACTCAAACCAGCTTAACATAAAAGCATTAGTACACAATTTAAATTATACAAATATACAAACATTAAAACAGAATTAAACAGTATTAAAATTTTACAGTTAAAAACCATTCAAACATATTCAGATCCTCTGAATATGTCATCCACAGATGCAGGTGAAGCGTCAGGAGAAAATGCTGCTAGAGCCCGGAAACCACACAATACCCTAATTTTCTCTGTACTTTGTTGCTACTGGTGCATTTCTAACCCCTTTGTAATTTCTTATGTCCATCATGAGATAGTATTTTAGGAAAGATATAGGTGCAAATTACAGACTGCACCCAGATTATTAGGTTGACGTGATTCCCCCATCTCTGATAAAAGATGATGTACCAGGTGCTGGAAGACCATTCTTGATGCACCCAGCTGCAACCTATCCTGTGCATGCCTCCACCCTTAATTGCTTTTACCTGTAAACTGTTACTTACAAATTACTCTGCACTTTAGAATTAAGACTTACGTTAACACTTCCATCACCTAGTGCTAGGTCTGCCACCACCAACCACCATCAACATGATGGAACATGATACATGTCAGTGCCTTTGGTTTGGTTGCAGGATGGCACCCAATAACTCTGGGTTGCAACACTGTTCTCTGGTCACCAATGTATTGTGAACAGTTCATCTAGGAACCTTACACACCCTGGAAGGAAGAAGCAGCATTTGAAACTGGATGAGGAGCAGGTGCATCCCAGTAGCCAAGAAATGACTAGGTGGATGGAGTTGTGCCCAGGAGTTTTTGGCTGCCCTTTTGCACCCAGGTAAAAAGGAACAGTCATTGCCTCCTGGGTGCCAGTATAGGTTTGCTGGCCAAGATATATATCCCATAGGAGGGCCAATTGAATCTTGGCCAATGTCAAAGTGTGTTTCATTTGCAGAGTTTTTAAAACACGTTCTGTGCTGATTCGGTAGCAAAGAACAATGCTGAAGCACTGCTCATGCTTTGATATGGTGCTGGAATGTGGCCCTGCGATGCTTGGATCAGTGTGTACAAGCTGAGCCACTTCAATGAAGATTTTAGGATAATGGTACCCTATTGTCACTGTTGTTTCCTTGCCCTCGCCATTGTCCTTTTCATCACCAATACCTTAATAACCTTCCTGCCACACTTCAATTACTTTTATCCCTGCTTAAAAGTCCATATTTTGTAACTTGCCCTTCCCTAGAGACTTACGATAAATTATGTATTTTAGGTACATCAAATGACAACTGGGATCACAGGCAAGCATGGTCTGGGAGAACAAAATGAAGCGGGACGCAGGCTGATAGAATTTTGCCAGGAAAACTCGCTGTGTATAACGAATACTCTCTTCCAACAACCTAAAAGACGGCTTTATACATGGACCTCACCAGATGGTCAACACCGAAATCAGATTGACTACATCCTTTGCAGCCAAAGGTGGCGGACATCCATCCAGTCGGTGAAAACAAGACCTGGGGCTGACTGTAGCTCAGATCACGAACTTCTTATTGCCCAATTTAGCATAAAACTAAAGAGATCAGGGAAAATACACAGACCAGTTAGATATGATCTCACTAACATTCCTAGCGAATATACAGTGGAAGTGAAGAACAGATTTGAAGGACTAGATTTAGTAAACAGAGTCCCAGAAGAACTATGGACAGAAGTCCGAGACATTGTTCAGGAGGCGGCAACAAAGTACGTCGCAAAGAAAAAGAAAACCAAGAAGGCAAAATGGTTGTCTGCTGAGACACTGGAAGTAGCCCAAGAATTCCTAATGTGTCCAGAGGGGCGACTAAAATGATCAAGGGTCTGGAGAACAAGCCCTATGAGGAGCGGCTTAAGGAGCTGGGCATGTTTAGTCTGAAGAAGAGAAGACTGAGAGGAGATATGATAGCCATGTATAAATAGTGAGAGGAAGCCACAGGGAGGAGGGAGCAAGCTTGTTTTCTGCTTCCTTGTAGACTAGGACACGGAACAATGGCTTCAAACTACAAGAGAGGAGATTCCATCTGAACATGAGGAAGAACTTCCTGACTGTGAGAGCCGTTCAGCAGTGGAACTCTCTGCCCCGGAGTGTGGTGGAGGCTCCTGCTTTGGAAGCTTTTAACAGAGGCTGGATGGCCATCTGTCAGGGGTGATTTGAATGCAATATTCCTGCTTCTTGGCAGGGGGTTGGACTGGATGGCCCATCAGGTCTCTTCCAACTCTTTGATTCTATGATTCTAAGCACCGGAAACACGGATAAGGGGAGATATGCCCAGTTAAATGCGCAATTCCAGAGGTTAGCCAGAAGAGATAAGGAACTATTTTTAAATAAGCAATGCATGGAAGTGGAGGAAGACAACAGAATAGGAAGGACAAGAGACCTCTTCCAGAAAATTAGAAACATTGGAGGTAAATTTCAGGCAAAAATTGGTATGATAAGAAACAAAGATGGCAGGGACCTAACAGAAGCTGAAGAGATCAAGAGAAGGTGGCGAGACTATACAGAAGATCTGTATAGGAAGGATAACAATATCGAGGATAGCTTTGACGGTGTGGTGAATGAATTAGAACCAGACATCCTGAGGAGTGAGGTTGAATGGGCCTTAAGAAGCATTGCTAACAACAAGGCAGCAGGAGACGATGGGATCCCAGCTGAACTGTTTAAAATCTTAAAAGATGATGCTGTCAAGGTGATGCATGCCATATGCCAGCAAATATGGAAAACACAAGAATGGCCATCAGACTGGAAAAAATCAACTTATATCCCCATACCAAAAAAGGGAAATGCGAAAGACTGCTCAAACTTCCATACAGTGGCCCTTATTTCTCATGCCAGTAAGGTAATGCTCAAGATCCTGCAAGGAAGACTCCAGCAATACATGGAGCGAGAGTTGCCAGATGTACAAGCTGGGTTTAGAAAAGGCAGAGGAACGAGAGACCAGATTGCCAATATCCGCTGGATAATGGAGAAAGGCAGGGAGTTTCAGAAAAACATCTATTTCTGCTTCATTGACTATTCTAAAGCCTTTGACTGTGTGGATCATAATAAATTGTGGCAAGTTCTTGGTGGGATGGGCATCCCAAGCCACCTTGTCTCTCTCCTGAGGAATCTGTACAAGGACCAAGTAGCAACAGTCAAGAACTGACCACGGAACAACAGACTGGTTCAAGATTGGGAAAGGCGTACGGCAAGGCTGCATCCTCTCACCCAACCTTTTTAACTTGTATGCAGAACACATCATGCGTGATGTGCGGGGCTTGATGAATGCAAGACTGGGGTGAAAATTGCTGGAAGAAACATTAACAACCTCAGATATGCAGATGACACCACTCTGATGGCCGAAAGCGAGGAGGAGCTGAGGAGCCTTCTAATCAAGGTGAAAGAAGAAAGCGCAAAAGCCGGGTTGCAGCTAAACGTCAAAAAAACCAAGATGATGGCAACAAGAATGATTGACAACTGGAAAATAGAGGGAGAAACCGTGGAGGCCGTGACAGACTTTGTATTTCTAGGTGCAAAGATTACTGCAGATGCAGACTGTGGCCAGGAAATCAGAAGACGCTTACTTCTTGGGAGGAGAGCAATGTCCAATCTCGATAAAATCGTAAAGAGTAGAGACATCACACTGGCAACAAAGATCCGCCTAGTAAGCCATGGTATTCCCTGCAGCCCCTACGGATGTGAGAGCTGGACCGTGGGAAGGCTGAGCGAAGGAAGATCGATGCTTTTGAACTGTGGTGCTGGAGGAAAGTGCTGAGAGTGCCTTGGACTGCGAGAAGATCCAACCAGTCCATCCTCCAGGAAATAAAGCCCGACTGCTCACTGGAGGGAAGGATACTAGAGACAAAGTTGAAGTACTTTGGCCACATCATGAGGAGACAGCAAAGCCTAGAGAAGACAATTATACTAGGGAAAGTGGAAGGCAAAAGGAAGAGGGGCCGACCAAGGGCAAGATGGATGGATGGCATCCTTGAAGTGACTGGACTGACCTTGAAGGAGCTGGGGGTGGTGACGGCCGACAGGGAGCTCTGGCGTGGGCTGGTCCATGAGGTCACGAAGAGTCGGAGACGACTGAACGAATGAACAACAATGCAAAAGGCAAAGTTTCATGTAATGAATGCTTAATGCCGAGTTTGTTGAATTATTATGTTTAGGAGCATGGTTATATATCCAGAGCCAAGAAAGTGTAGTGGTTTGGATACTGGGCTAGGGGTCCAGGAAACAAGGGTTAGAATCCTTGCTCAGTCATGGAAACCCATTGGATGATCTCCTCACAAGCCACACTTTCTCAGCCTCAGAGGAAGACAATGGTGAGCCCTCTCTGCGGTGGAATCCAGATAAGAAAATATAATGCTCAGCCAAAAGAATGGACTTGGGCTAGCCAATGCAAAGATCCTCATATTCATGCTACCATTGCACTTGCAGTTGAAAGACAGATAGATTGATAGCAAGCAGCCCTTTGAAACAGCAGGCAATCAGCGTGAGAATTATACCCATCGGTATTCTTGCTGGTAAATGAAAAATGATTCTATTCTAGTAGGGAGTGATGAAGTGCCATCTTTCTGCACATGTAGATGAGAACATTGGAACTTGCTTTTTACTTAGTCAGATCAATGGTTCATTATGGTCAACTCCCATCAGTAGCAATTGTCCCAGGTTTCAGGCAGGATCCCCAAATCTGTGGATGCTCAAGTCCCATTATACACAATGGCATAGTAAAATGGTGTCCCTTATATAGAATGGCAAAATCAAGGTTTGCTGTTGAGATTTTTTGTAGGGGGTTGTTTTCAGGTTATGGGTGGTAGAATCTGTGGATATAGAATCCGTGTATATGGATTCTGTATCCATAGATTTAAACTTGGCCAAAGTTTGTAAATAGAGCCAGTGTGGCGTAGTGGCTTGAGTGTTGTCCTAGGCTTCTGGGAGACTAGGGTTCACATTTCTGTTCAGTCATGGAAACCCACTAGATGACTGACTAGATGACTGCCCCCTTGAAAAGCCCCCTTGAACAAATGTTGCACTGGGACTGTGGCACAGCTGGCTGGGAATCAGCTGCATTAAGATCACTACTGACCGAAAGGTCATGAGTTCGAAGCCTGCTTGGGTCAGAGTGAGCTTCTGACCAATTTGCGTAGCTTGCTGTCAACCTTTCCAACCCGAAAGACAGTTGCATCTGTCAAGTAGGAAATTTAGGTACCGCTTACGCAGGGAGGCTAATCTATGATGCCATAAAAATCTCCAGCAAGCATGCAAAGAATGAGGAATTATTTCATCAGTGTCACAAAAGGATGGTAAAGCAGCAGCTCCCCTGGTGGCCAGAATACCCTCATGAAAAAGCTGGAATGTTAAATAGCCTCTGTGTGTCTGTCTATATATGTTGTGTGTTAATGGCATTGAATGTTTGCCATGTATGTACATGGTAATCCGCCCTGAGTCCCCTGAGAAGGGTGGAATATAAATACTGTAAATAAACAAATAAATAAGAAAACTCTGATAGTTTTGCCTTAGGGACATCATAAGTCAAAAATGACTTGAAGGCTCCCAACAAACAAAGCTTATGAATTCAGAGTACTGTATGTTCAGACTAGTATGGTGGTCTAGTTCTCCAACTAGGTCAAGACTGATTTGGAAATGTTACCATAGGGATGCTCACCCCATTTCCTTGAAAGTACAGAACACAAGAATTGTGCAAAATGAATATGTAGCTCCATACCTGTTTCTGCATGCATATCTTGTGGGTTTTTCCCCTTCCCAATGTTTTCATTCACTCTCATTTCTTAAAGACCAACTGATCTGTCCTGCAGTATTTTCAAATGCTCAACACTTCTGAAATTGATTTTAACCAATTTCCACTGAGCCTTTAAAATTATTATTCAGGTTTTATAGTCAAAGTGCTATAAGTGTTTTAACATTAAAAACTAGTTAAGCATTCACATTATTTTTATTTTCGTGGTGGCATTCCTCATTCCTTTGCTTGATCTCTTTTGAGTCTGTAGAATTAACACTGTCTGACATCATTTTAATTTCCTTGGTTTAGTATTATGGAATCATATCAGCTGTAGTTTTGTGGAACCTTTAGCCCTGGTTGCCTCACCAAACTACAAATCTTAGGATTGCAAATGGAGCTTTTTTTCAATATTTTGTGAGTCTATGGATAAGGTTGCATAGCTATAATTCTGTACGATATGTCTGCCATGGCCAAGCAATTGAAAAATTTCCAGGATCCCCAATAGACTATCCAAAGAATCCCCCAACTCCAAATCAGACGTGGTGCAACATTCTCTTTCCAAGTTAAAAAAAACCCTCTGCTTTCCCAAAGGTTCATGATGTTTATCTGCTGTGATTTAAATAAATGTTTCACATTTATCATACTTATATATAGCCTGTGTCCATCTCTGGCTCTTCTTGGGACAAAGGAAGTAGACTCAGGCTGCAGCCTTTCCCTATTTGTATATTCTTCCCCATTTATGTGGGGAACACAAAGAAATAAAATAACAAAATTGAACACAGTGGACTGGGCCAAAAGTAAAGAATAAAAGGGTGAAATAGGTAAGAAGAGTAGTATATCCAGGGGGAGACTCAGGTGGGAAACACAATGGGATTAATCTTCACTTGGGGATGGGATAAAGTGCATCAGAAGGACAAATTAGTACTGGGACAGGCATGGTATGGGGATTTGTTGTTCATTCCTCAAAAGCACACCAGAAAATTAATTAATTGTGTTAATTCGATGACATACACGAAAATCATGTCACATTTAATGTTATCTTGTCTATCTTGTCTGTCTTGTTCGTCATATGCACATGTATCTTGTGTCAATGTTACATGTTTATTACTGTTACAAAACCAATAAATTAATTCTAAAAAAAAAAAGCACACCAGAAAAGTCAAGTTTTTAGGTTCTTCCTAAAGGTTGCCAAGGTGGGTGCTTGCCTAATCTCCCTGGGAAGTGAGCTCCAAATCTGGGGGGCCAACACGGAGAAGTCCCTCTCCCTCATCCCCACAGGCGATGAGGGTGGGAGCAAGAGGAGGGCCTCCCCAGAAGATCCTGAAGGTTCATAGAAGAAAATGCGCTCATAAAGGTAGGTGGGTCCCAAACCATTCAGGGTTTTGTATGCAATAACCTGCATCTTGAATTGGGACCAGAAGATGAACAGCAGCCAATGGAGCTCCTTGAACAGATCCTCACAACCTCTGTCATAGATGTGGGCAAAATGTCAGGAGAGAATGCTTCTGGAACATGGCCATACAGCCTGGAAAACTCACAGCAACCCAGTGATTCCAGTCATGAAAGCCTCCAACAACACATGGAATTTAGAGTCGTCCATCTTGACTGGCACAAATCTGCCCAAAATGTAAGAATGCTGGATTTTACTCAGTAAAGAATCATCTGAAGATGTGTTTCCATTTGGCAAGGCTCACTTGGACCCAAGACCTGTGGCCTGTCTTTATTTAGAATATTTCTGCTTAGAGAGCCATGTCAGACATCGAGCAGTTGAAGGGGCCTGTTATGCATTGCCTATAGTATTTCCTCCCCTTTTTTACCCTTGGAGTGCCCTAATTATACAGTGCATTGATTTTACAGTGCATTCCTGGATTGATTGCTCTGCCAAGCTCCTCCCACAGGAAACAGCCTCCACAACAGCACTTTTTTGATCTCTCCAAAGTATTCCCCGAGGTGAACGAATGCCTTTTGCCTCATCTCCTTGCTAGCTTTAGTATCAGGCGAGTTAAGGAGAAAGATGGGAAACAAAAGACAACTTACTGCTAAAATGAGCTGCAAGTGGGGATGGAGTGTTCGTATTTGCAAGTGGGGGGAGTGTCAGATCATCCAAGGGAAAAATTCTCATTCGGGTGCCCCGTAATGACAACGCACCAACAAAACCATTGCCATAATAATGTTTTGTTTGAAAAGAAAATCTCCAGCCTCAGCCCCCTCTGACAACTTCACATTATGCTCATTGGAGCGCAGGCACCGGGGTGGCAGCAATTATCTTTAATAAACCATCCAAGATTGCGACAGTGATATCTTAGGAAGCGCATAATGAAATGAAGCCAAATCATGAAACGGTTTACTAAGCAGACAGTGAAGGTGATTTAGACCTTTATTTTTTTTAAAAAGAAAGAAAGAAAAAGAAAGCCTTGGCATTGAATACTTAAGACAGCAGGAGGAAAAGAAACCTAGAGGCTGGACTCCCATTGGTGTCATACACATGTTAAGTTGCATATGCACACGGCTGTAAATTCTTTGGGCTGTTCTACATGAGATATAGCACATATACCAATGTATAAGTTGACCTCATGTATAAATCAAGGGAAGGTTTGGGGGTCAAAATTATGAATTTTGGCATGATCCATGAAAAAGTCTAGGGCCATTTAAGGAGAGAAGAAAGTGCCAATGCTTCCGGTTGCCACCACTACCATTTCCACCACTACCTTTTGCCATACAACTCAGAGAAAGGCACCATCCATTTTTTTATATATAAAAATTAAGTATTAACTGCTATCAAAGAAAGAAACACCCCCTTTTCTGAGTAGAGTGGCAAACAGCAAGAGCTTAAGTCAATCCCACCTTTATTTTGTTAGTGCTTTTACAAGGGGGAGCACCAAAGAGCCACTGCTACCATTTTCCTGCTCTGGCTCCCCAAAAGACCAGAAGAAGCACTGCGATGGCAAGAATAGTTGGGGCCATTACTTCTTTTAGGTTCTCCTGAAACAAAATTAATTCTCGCCTTTTGACACAGTACTCAGAAAAGGTAATGGTTCACTTTTTAATTGGTGGTAAGGTATAGTACTCACATTGACATGAGTGTTGTGTGATTTCTGCTCTATTAATACATGCCGCATTATCACGGGGTGTCTCCGCCCTACACCACTGGAGAAATTACACTGTCTAGCCGGTATCGCACCACCTGACATCCACCGGGAAGTAGCAGCCAATAGTGAAAGAACCAAGGCAGTGACATCTCCAGCCCACCCCCTGTTTGGGATCAGCCAGCATGTCAACAACTTAAATCAAGAAATAGTTTTCTAAGATCTACAGAGACACTTGCTGGAACACCTCAGCAAGCGAGAGTCCAAAAGTGGCAGGCTCAAACCCAGAACCTCAATCAATGGCTGATACCAAATGAGAGACTCCCCCCTGGGCACACAGAAAACTGGGTGACTTGGAAGGCGCTGAACAGACTGCTCTCTGGCACCACGAGATGCAGAGCCAATCTTAAGAAATGGGGCTACAAAGTGGAATCCATGACATGCGAGTGTGGAGAAGAGCAAACCACTGACCACCTGCTGCAATGCAACCTGAGCCCTGCTACATGCACAATGGGGGCTTCTTCTGGCAACACCAGAGGCACTCCAAGTGGCCAGATACTGGTCAAAGGACATTTAATCAACTACCAAGCTTGCAAATTCTGTGTTTTGTTTGTTTGTTTGTTTGTTTTTGTTAAAAATGCAATACAAATGTCTGGTTGCTGATGACACAATAAATAAATGCTCTATTAAATCGTGGGTTCTCATAATTCATAATTGTGGGGTCTAATTTTCAATAAAACATGGATAAGCCAACCCAGGTTTTGGGATCAATGTTTTGACAAAAGAAATATTGACTTATACACAATTCTATTGCATACTATATACAATATAGCATGCAATTGGTAGCTACCGAAATGGAATTCCACAAATCCAACCATTTCACGAGGTCCTGTTGTTAGTCCTGAACAGAACAGAGTCATTGAATCATTGGGACTGCCTATGTGCTAACTCACCATTCGATTTCATGGTCTGCTTTAATGGAGTCTAACAGACAGGATTCCAAGCCTGCAGTTGGGCATTTTTGGATGGGTGATTATTTGTCTGTAGCCTTCAATGGACAATTTGCCTGAAATGGCAAATGTGCCTTCCCCATTGCACAAGCCCACTCACACCTTGCCCAAGGTATTTTGCTGCCTGAAATGAAGGTGCCCATTCTATATCTGCTGTTCCTTGAATATCGACTATGGAATAGCACCCCACCACAAATATACATACAGACATAGGAGGGCAGCAGGACAACTGAAAAGGAATAGGACAAGCTAGTAGGACATACAAAAACACATGTCAGCAGAGAGGCTCCTCTTGAGCTAGAAGTCAAGGTCATGATTTTGCTGCCCACCCCCTACATATGCTGCCTGAGACAGTGCCCGCTTTTTGGCAAGGCCATCCCATCCTACAAGTACTGGATATATATGGAGCCCCCGGTGGCGCAGTGGATTAAACCCTTGTGCCAGCAGGACTGAAGAACGACAGGCCGCAAGTTCAAATCCGGGGAGAGCACAGATGAGCTCCCTTTATCAGCTCCAGCTCCCCAAATGGGCACATGAGAGAAGCCTCCCACAAGGATGATAAAATATCAAAACATCCGGGCGTCCCCTTGGCAACATCCTTGCAGACGGCCAATTCTCTCACACCAGAAGCGACCTGCAGTTTCTCAAGCTGTTTCTGACACAACAAAAAAACTGGATTATATTTAGATGCTAATCTCTTTTATGGTAATGTGAGTCCTATAAGAAATTTTCTTATGCATGATATCATGAAACATCAATGTGTGTTTTCTCTACTGCATGCTATGCATTTGAGAGGAGATATGTTCAGCAGAGGAACTTGAAATCTGACAGCGAACTGGTTAACCTTGTGAAATATCTGGGCTGTGCATTAGGTATAATTCAGAGCCAAAATGCATGCCGAGAAGGCAGTTTTTATGTTTCACAAGTGTAAATTTTCACACCTTACTTATCAATTTTGCAATTATAACAAGCATTCTCATTAAAATAATTTAGCCCTGGCTACTGTGAAATAAACCAAAGCACTATTTAATCCGCCCTAAATGCAATTAAAGTTGGGCCGTTATCAAAAGGAGGAGGGGATCTTTATTACACACAAATGGTTTTCAAATCTTTTAGAACAGCGAGAAGAAAAGTAGAGGCATTCCCTTGTTCATTTCAAGAACAGAATGAGAGAGTGATGCATTCAAAAAAATCGAAACAGCTCTGGTTCATCAATTCTTTCTTTGCAGTGAGAGCTTGCACAAGTGATAAAAATAAAAAAAATTAAAAAGAATTGTGATGTACCACTTGAAAGGAATGCTGAATCTCAAATCAGGTGATAGCAGTACCTTCCAGCTGTGATTAAAGCAGACAGCTTGTACTTTATTATGCCTGCATTCCTTAAAAGCTCCTGTAGACCGAATCACCAATATGAATGGTGAGTAGCAAGGCTGTAACTCTTCTTCCAGTCTATGCACGCAGTCCGTCTCCACAAAATTTGTTGCCTTGCAGGCTGAAGTGAATTTCTGGTCAGCAACTCCTTCTTGCCCGGTGAGACACTCTGAAGCACAGGGTGGGTGGATAATCCACCCTATGGACACCATTAGGGTTGGCGTCACCCAGTATGGTAACTCTTGGTGTCAAATTCCCTCCCACTGAGCAGGTAGTGAGGGTGAAGGATGGAGGTGATGTGCTGAAAGACACCTGAGCAAGTTATGAAGAGTTTGAGACACAGTCCATTCAACAGATTGGGATAGAGGAGTAAGATGTGTACATGATTTTGAGGGCCACCAAAAATCTACTTGCTGGAGAGCAACATGAAGGAAAAATCGCCTGGCTGGAAACAGCACCAGACATATTTTTATTGTAACAACAACAACAACAACTTTATCTCCTGCCACCTCTCCCCAAAAGGACTCTTTATTTATTTATTTATTTATTTATTTAGTAATTTTGTATACCGGTCTTCTCCCCTCTATCGGGGGACTCGGGCCGGTTTCCAACAATAATATCACAAAACAATCATTAAAAACATCATATGACATATTCAATTAAAATGTTAAAACAGCAAAATGCAATCACATAATAACAATGGTCAGTCGTCATAGTAAATTCATTGTTCGTCATTCGTCGTCATCCATCCGATCACAGAATATTGATTCACTCGTCGAAAGCCAAACTCCATAGCCAGGTTTTCACCTGTTTTCTGAACGACAGAATGGAGGGGGCAGTTCTGATCTCCAGTGAGAGAGAGTTCCAGAGTCGAGGGGCCACCACCGAGAAGGCCCTGTCCCTCGTCCCCACAAGAACGTGCTTGTGAGGCCGGTGGGACCAAGAGCAGGGCTCCTCCAGATGATCTTAACAACCTAGATGGTTCATAGGGGAGAATACATTCTCATGGCAGCTTACAATAGAAATAATATGTTGTTAAAAAGAATACGCTGTTGCTGAAACACAGCACAAAATTGTATAGACAATCATTTTGGTGTCACCCCCCTCTGATGATGTCAATCAATTTGATCTTCCCCACCATGCACTCCCCAATGATGCCACTGAATCCTTCCCATGTCAAGATAATTGGCTGGCAAATTCAGGCACTGTTCTTGTTGACCACAATGCTATATCATGGACTGTGGTGTGTAACTTTACACATATTTTGCTATGTAATATGGGCACTATGGAACCCTCCCAATGAATGGCAAAATGTGAATTGGGCACCAGCAATAGTGGTTTGATATGCACTGTGCTCTACCAAGGTAAAGCAGCAGAATGCCAGCTCTAATACAGGTCATTACCTGCTACTGTTATTGCTAACTAGAAAAATAATTTGCTGAGTTACTCATCATTACTAAAAAAAAAAAGTTCCCATTCTGTTATAATTTTAAAATATATGGGGGAATGTTCTCTTGTTCTGGTTCCACCAAGTGGCTATATCAGATATTGCACCTTAGAAATTCTGGGGAAAATGGGAAAATTACAAAGCAATTCCTCCTAGCTGCTGTATAACACAGCTACCCAAGTTACCATTCCTCTTTCATCCTCACACTGAGTCACCACATACAATCAATAATCAGGAGCAGTTACAAAACCCTTTCTTAGTCAACTCAAAAGTAGTGAATCACAGCCATGGCCATTACAGGCAAAAAAACCCCCAAACAAACCTCTATTTCAGTTAATTAGTATAAAATGGTAATTTCAAAGTAATTTGTTAAACACATTAACTCATTAACACAATAATCTCCTATACACTGCTCTGGAATTGGATCTCCTAAAACCACTACTCCTTACCATTACCCACACATTTAATGAGGAATTATATGCCTTAGAACTGCCCATGTAATTTGAGTTTGCTCATTCATTCATTTATCAGTTACATTTGTGTAGTGCCTTTCCTCCAAAGAACTGAATCTGACTTGTGTCATGTATAAACAGGCCAAATAAAGCAGACTATTCTTGCAACTGACATACAGCTGGATTCACAGCAGTAGCAATGTTTCCAGTTGTTAGTCTGGAACAAAATGAAATGGTATTTACTCTGGAGCTTCCAGAAGCTCTGGGGTGACCATGTGTTTTTCATGGTCTGGATACTCTTTTCAGGTTCTCTACAATCCTTTGAGAAAGATCAGACACAGAGAGAGCAACATGCCCAAGGTCGCTCAAGGAGTTTCATGGCTCAGCAGGGATTTCAACCTGGATCTCCCAAGTCCCTTTCAACATTCCTTTTACACAACTAGAACAAGCTCCCCTATGGGATGTGGCAAAGTCCAGAAGTCCCGAACAACAGAAATGGGGCAATGAAGCAGAACACATTGCCTTATTGTGCAAATGTATAAGGAGCTAAAGGCTGAACAGAACTCCTCCCTACAGTTCTATTCCAGTGTTGAAATTAAAGGCGTGTTCACATCCAGTTGGTTTCTGTATGTAGGATAGATGGAAATATACCATTTTGCCCCCTACATGAGGTGGAAAAATATCTTGACCCAACTCCAAGTAAGAGATAATAATAATAATAATAATAATAATAATAATAATAATAATAATATCTCCCGGAGGACTCGGTGCGGTTTACAAGAGGCCGAGCCCACATACATCAGTAAAAACAACAACAACAARACAACTATAAATGAACTCAAAACAAAGCAATAAACATTAACAACATACCATGATGRATTAAAATCTATGMCAGGGCCAAATGTAATAATTAAAATTTTAAAAATATGSTGGGCATGACCAGGTGAAAAYGATAGGTATTTAGAGGGGGGATGGGGCGTGCAAATATCCTAGATCTCTAGTAAAGTGCATTTGGGGACATCTTGCTTGGAGTTTCCTTATTCTGGGAAGGCACACTGGAACAACACGTTTTCAAGCTCCTCCTAAAAACTGCCAGCYTTGGGGCGTGCCTGATGTCCTTAGGGAGAGAGTTCCAGAGTCGAGAGGCCACCACCGAGAAGGCCCTGTCCCTTGTCCCCACCAATTGCACCTGCGATGCAGGTGGGATCYTGAGCAAGGCCTCTCCAGATGATCAAAGAGATTGTGTGGGTTCATAAACAGAGATGCGGTCACGTAGGTAGGTGGATCCCAAACCATTTAGGGCTTTATAGGTAAGCACCTGCACCTTGAATTGGGACCGGAAAATGAACGGCAGCCAGTGGAGCTCCTTAAACAGGAGGYTTGACCTCTCCCTGTAAGACCTGTGGATGCCTGTCCGGAGCAGTTACAAGTGAGTACAGCCATCCTCCTCCTGTTTTTCATCTGGGCCATGGAGGAAAGGAGTAAAGATTCCACTAGTTAAAGCACTGGTTCTCAGCCTGTGGGTCCCCAGATGTTTTGGCTTTCAACTCCCAGAAATCCTAACATTTGGTAAACTGGCTGGGATTTCTGGGAGTTGTAGGCCAAAACACTTGGGGACCCACAGGTTGAGAACCGCTGAGTTAAAGAGTTATTGTCTCAAGATAGCACTCTGATTAAAAACCAGCTTGGAAAGTTTTTTTTCCCAAAGTAAAACATGAAGGATTACAGTGGGAATGAACCTAATTGTTCGTCTAACCTTTAAAATACCTTAAAAGAGGTTCTAATCAGAATCTTTACCTCGGGTTATAGATTGGAAGTAATGGGGCCATTAAAACCACATGAAACTATATCTTTAACATTTAAATGGAGTTTAACTGAGTGATGGCATCCTAATTTGATCACAGGCCCCCTTCTCCATGGCCTTTCTTGGGGAAGGGGGCAAACTAGCTGAGTCAGGTATGCCTTTTCCTTTCTAGCTTTATTGTTCTTACTGAGGAGGAAAAAAAATTATACATCTTGCATGCCAGCAGCAAACTAGGTTGTAAATGAGAATATATATTGTAATGACTCGTGCCACTGGCTAGCATTAATTGAGAAGCAAACATTTCTTTCACTCACAGAAAAGTACGTACATGAGAAAAAAATGTTTTGTCAGTATGGAAAGACCTTGAATTTCTTATAGCATGAAATTCCATCATGAGTAAGGTTGCTGGTTCAGGATCACTCCAGATAATGAAGTTTTGGAAGAAACCCCAAATTTAAAAACACCAGTCTTTTTATATAGCAGCATGCTTTTCTAAGAATCCCTAGGTTCTCCAGTGCAACTCTACAGTCAACTTCTGCCAGTCATTAACTGGCATTTAGCCGGTATTTAGCTGGTACTGCACTACCTGACATCTGCCAGGAAGTAGCAACCAATAGTGACCAAGGGAATGACATCTCTGGCCCATCCCCTGTTTGGATATCAGCCAGCACACCAACGACTTAAATCAAGAAATAGTTTTCTAAGGTCTACAGAGACACTCACTGGAACACCTCAGCAAGAGGTGATGGCATCCTAATTTGAACACAGGCCACCTTCTCCATGGCCTTTCTTGGGGAAGGGGGCAGCAAGAGTCCAAAAGTGGCAGGCTATAACCCAGAACCTCAATCAATAGCTGATACCAATTAGAGACTCCCTCCTGGGCACATAGAAAACTGACCAACTTGGAAGGTGCTGAACAGACTGCACTCTGGCACCATAAGATGCAGAGACAACCTTAAGAAATGGGGCTCCAAAGTGGAATCCATGACATGTGAGTGTGGAGAAGAGCAAACCACAGACCACCTATTACAATGCAGCCTGAGCCCTGCCACATGCACAATGAAGGCCCTTCTTATAGAAAAACCAAGTGACCAGCTACTGGTCAAAGGACATTTAATAGAATGCCAAGTTTGCAAACTTTGTGTGTGTGTGTTTTTTTTTAATACAATGCAATTGTTTGGTTTGCTCCTGATATGATAAATATAAATAAATTAACTGGCATGTTGGAGGACCTACAAATGCCTTGAGAAGTGTCCTCTAGAAATCTTTAAGTACTTCAGCATATCCCTATGGCCAACCTTTGGTGGAGACTGACCACAGAATCATGCTGAAGAGTCCAGAGATTCCAAGAGAGAACATATTGATCAAATCTGCAAAGGTAAAATTCACAAATGTGGAGGACCCACTGGATATACCAATTACAGTTGCTGACAACTTGTCGTTCAAACACACACACAGCGAGAACATTTTTTTCCAGTTTGAAAAGACAAAAATCTTAAAGGTGATTCTTCCTTCCAACTTATTTAGCCAGAAGGTAAGTGCAGGGTTACTCCAGAACATTCCCAACTTTTCCAAAAGCAGGGCAACAACCAAAAATATAAAAAACCTATGCTTGACACCCAACAGGATGCCAAGTACATACTCTATAGGTGCTTCCAGAGTAATTTAAAGTAATGTGGATCTTTACCATATAGTTCCTAGATTTTGTTGCTTGCTGTCAATCACATAATATAACAATTCAAAGTGCTGGCTTTAGCCTATAAAGCCCTAAACGGTTCCAGCCCAGCTTACCTGTCCAAACGTACCTCCCCCTATGAACCATCTCAGAGGTTAAGATCATCCAGGGAGGCCCTGCTCTTGATCCCATCCCCCTCACAGGCGTGACTGGTGGGGACGAGAGATGGCCTACTCGGTGGTGGCCCCTCAGCTATGGAACTCCCTTCCCCGGGAAATTAGATCAGCTCCCTCCCTCCTGATCTTCAGGAAGAAAGTTAAATCCTGGTTGTGGGATCAAGCATTTGCACAATGATCCTCAGTGCAGTAACGAATAATGACAATTGGAATGGCTCCTAGAATTTGCTTTTGGACTGTGTGGTTTTAAGTAATTATTTTAAGTAATCATAGAATCAAAGAGTTGGAAGAGATCTCGTGGGCCATCCAGTCCAACCCCCTGCCAAGAAGCAAGAATATGTTTTAATTTGTGATTTTAAAGTTTATGTTGTTTTATTTTTATATGTATTCAAGGCATCGAATTGTGCCTTTGCTGTGAGCTGCCCTGAGTCCTCTTTGGGGTAGGAAGGGCGGGATATACATGTGGCAAATAAATAAATAGTCAAATATTTTCAGAGCATTTTAGCACTTTGGCTGTAACTGTTAAATAATGAGTTGTTGTAGGTTTTTCCAGGCTATATGGCCATGTTCTGGAGGCAATTTTTCTCCTGACGTTTCGCCTGCATCTATGGCAAGCATCCTCAGAGGTAATGCCTGATTGGTCCTTTTTGGTATTTCCTTCTTTGGCCAATTCCTCCCTTCCTGAAATTCATCCAGTTTTAGTCTCAAACCCTGACATACGCTCTCCTTGAGCAGCTAGGATGTTCATCATCATTCTTTGACATCGCAAATAATATAGATGCACGAAGAAAAGGAGGCACGGCTGTACAATAACTCATGTGGACTTTATCACAGAGTTGATATATTCTTTTATTCAGGACAATACAAGCACTGAAGTCTTGTTTCTTCTTTTATACAACCCTATCAAGTTTGACTTTCCTATTCAGTTACTAAGACACTATGGCTTGATTGATATCCTATCATTTATCCACTGTTATGTATTGTGTATCACTGCAATTGAGGGTATCACCTTTGAAGTCTGATAACTAAGTGATAATTTTGGAATATGACTGTTGGGACTCCATCTTGCTCAAGTAATAGCAAACCTGGGAGTCATTTTGTCACCCTTTTTTCTGAGTTGGGTCTTCTCCTTATAGCTTTATGTATCAAATTTATTCATTTGTTTGATTTATATCTTATTTTATTCCTAAATATGACTCTAATTCCATTATAAAATTTTTACAGATCCTTATGGCCATAACTATATCAAATGATGCATGATGAAGCTTCTGACACAGAACTGTGAATCCCAAAAATATAGTCATTCGCTTTGGAACACTCTCTCAAGGGAGATTAGACAAGACCCCATACTGTCGTCCTTTTGCAGGGATTTGAAAACCTGGATGTTTCAGCTAGCCTTTGAGAACACCTAGTCACTAGTTATAAATGCCAGTCCCTAGGTTCCCTGATAATATTTTGTTCTCTGTGCTTCATCCAATACCCGGGCCCTGCTTGCACTATCTCATGCCCGACCCTTTTATAACCCATTGTATTACTGGCTATTGGTGTGTTTTTTTTAGCATTGTTTTGATTGAGTTTCAATGCTGCTGTTTTATATACTTATGTTTTACTAGCCGTCCCCTGCCACATGTTGCTGTGGCCCAGTCTGGTGATTTGGAAAATAAAGTAATGCGAAAGTGTTGGTTTCTAATATATGTAATTTCTTTATGCTTGTTGGTAAACAGTATTTTATTGTTTTCTTGAAGGGGGTTGGACTGGATGGCCATAAGTATTTTCTATTGGTCATAGAAAACACGTATTTCCAATGGTTTTAGGAACCCCTTTGGCACTGTTGTTTGAGTTCCCAATGCACTCCAGATGTAGGTGAACTACACCTCCCCTAAATCACTGTCAAGTCATCCCACATCCCTCCAGTATTTTCTGTTGGCCACAGGGGTTCTGTGTGGGAAGTATGGCCCAATTATATTGTTAGTGAGGTTCAGAATGCTCTTTGATTGTAGGTGAACTATAAATCACAGCAACTACAACTCCCAAATGTCAAGGTCTGTTTTTCCCAAACTCCACCAGTGTTCACACTTGGACATATTGAGTATTAATGCCAAGTTTGGTCCAGTTCCATCATTGTTTGAGTCCACAGTGCTCTCTGAATGTAGGTGAACTACAACTCAAGGTCAGTGCGCACCAAACCCTTCTAAATTTTTCTGTTGGTCATGGGAGTTCTGTGTGCCAAGATTGGTTCAATTTCATCTTTGGTGGAGTTCAGAATGCTCCTTGATTATAGGAGAACTATACATCCCAGCAACTACAACTCCCAAATGACAAAATCAATCCCTCCTCACCCAAATCCCACCAGTATTCAAATTTGGCCCTATCGGATATTTGTGCCAAATTTGATCTAGTGAGTGAAAATACATCCTGCATATCAGGTATTTACATTACAATTCATAACAGCAGCAGAATTACAGTTATGAAGTAGCAACGGAAATATTTCTATGGTTGGGGGTCACCACATAATGAGGAATTGTATTAAGGGGTCATGGCATTAGGAAGGTTGAGAACCACTAATCTAGAATTTTTTTAGAGATAACATTTTAATCAAATCCACAAAAGTTAAATCCACAAAAGTAGAGGGCCCACTGTATTCGTTTCCAATGGGAGTGGAAGATAAGTTCTAGACCACAGGAAAATTATATGAAAATGCGTTATCAGCAAACCTTGTTTAAAGATTCAACAAGTCCAGAGATATATACCATATGACCCCACACACACACACACACACACACACACACACCATATCAATGGATCAAATATCCATGGTTTCATGTATCCATGTCTGACTGCATCTGTAGGTGTTTTCTACAAGGGTTAAATAAAAAGAAAATTAAAATATTCCCATCCAAACCCAAGTAATAAAGGTGGAGACCTTTGTTACTTGGGTTTGGGTGGAAATATTTTAATAAATCAAATGCAGAAATAAGCCCTAGAATATGCTCTTTAACTACTACTATTCACTTTTCAACATAATCACCACACAGTTGGATACATTTCTGCCAACAATGAACAAGTTTTCTGAAGCCGTCACAAAAGAAGTTGACACTCTGTTTCCGCAACCCATTGTGCACAGATCTTCCAATAGCCAAGCAAAAGCAATAATGTGACCAACACGTTCTTGTGAAATGCTGATTATGCTTGAAATTTCTCTCTGAGTGATACGATGATTGTCCTGAATGAATCTGTCAACCTTTTGCTTGCAAAACTCGGTGGTTGCTGTCACAGGATGTCCAACTCTTTGTTTGTCACGCAAGTCAATGTTCCCACCTCAGCATCTCTAAACTTACTCACCCAATGATGTACAGTACTCACATCAACACAATCACCATAAATAGCTTGCATTCTCTGATGGATCTCCTTTGGAGTGATACCTTCTGCTGTCAAGAATTCAATGACTGTGCGTTGCTTAAGTCACATTGACCGACCGTCTGCACAGGGTTTCATACTTCACACTTTAACAACACAACCATTCAATGCTAAGGCTTCCTGCCAAAATTAAACTGTAGAGGAGAGTCTACTGAACAAGCCAGTACCAGCCGTATACCAGTACCGCCATCTGTTGAGGAGTTACGAAGGTGGAGGCATTACTTTTCATTCAACCCTTGTAGGTCCTTAAGCATGGATCTATGGCAGGCATGGCCAAATTTCAGCCCTCCAGGTGTTTTGGACTTCAACTCCTACAATTCCTAACAGCCTATGTGGGAGTTGAAGTCCAAAACACCTGGAGCGCCGAAGTTTACCCATTTGTGCTCTCTGGTATTGTTGGACCAGAAGTTCTTCGTTTCAATAGGATTCGCTATTATCAGCATTTTCACATAGCTACACAAAGTCCAGGAGCATATTTCCTATGGGTGAAGAGAATCACAGTGTATCACATTTTCCTAACTGCCATTTTTATCTTCCATTCCTGTCTCCATACTCTCTTCTATATTTGTCTTTTCTTCCTTCTTATTTTTCCATGATTTACAAATATTCATAGAAATGAAATCTACATGAACATATTCCCCAAACCACTTATTCTTTTAGAGGATAGAACGATAATAGGAAGACTTCCATCTATAAACATTAGAGAAATCTGAGTCACTTGCGTTTCTTGAGCTGAGCGTAATCGATCACCTATAATCGTTAATATATTGATGTCTTTTTATATGAGAAAAAATACATTTTATAGCCAATTTAGCTTTGGCAACAAATGCTTAAAGCTGAGTTTCTCTACTTGGGTGGAAATGTCGGTGCCATTTTTCATACATAGACATACCCTGCCCCTATCATAGTATCAATGCTCAGAGCTTGAGCTTTGCATACTGAATTATGGTTTATATTAAAGATTAGAAATGGAGGGCACTTAAATCATGCTTTCCTCTGTATGTGAGAGATATGTTCAGCTCACATCTGCATATTTGAATGCTATATTTCTTCCTTTTTCTCCTCTGGCTGCAAGATAAATTCACTTTTACACACATCTACACATACAACGAAGGAATTTTTTCTGGAAAAGATTAATCTCTCTGTCTGTGTCCATCACTAATAACGCACACCCAAAATGACATTATGGTGAAATTATTCAGCAGCCAATTATCTTTCCCTCCACATCCACACTTCGAATATAGAGATAGAACTGTAAGAAGGTGCATTATACCCAAAATGTGATTCTTCTTTTTCTGAAATGCTCGTGACCAGAAGTTTTGGGGGATTTCAGATTTCTTCAAGTTTTGGAATACCTGTCTTTAGATATAGACAGAGAATGGAGGATGGGGGAAAGGGGGTTAGTCACACAGCCCTCTACTCTCACCCTCAAGGAGTTTTATCATTGCAGAAAATCCCATGAGGGAAAGAGAAGAGGGGGAAAGGAGGAAGACTCCACTTGCACAAGGCCTCTATAAAAAATACACACATCCCAGGTGCTTCCCAGCATTATCAGGATGCTTTCTGCTCTTTTAACAAAATAGTTGGGAAGGAAGGAAGAGCCTTTCATTCTTTCTGGGAAGGGGACAGATCACTCTCTGCCCATCCTTGTGGCCCACTTCTAGGGCACTGATTTGAACATTTGGCAGGCAAAAGATGAGTACAGAAGCATCTACTTTTTATGAGGGCCTTGTGGAGTCTTCCCTGCTTTCTCCCATTCCCTTTTCCTCCATCAGGGCTCCTTGAGGAAAAACTCACTGGCCCCCTTTCCCAAAAGCAGACATTGGTGGCTGGTGGTATAGAAATCAAAGCCAGCCCAGCACTGTTTTGGATTTTCAGATGTTACGCTGGATTCTGGTACTCCCCTTTCCAATCTCCACTTATTACTCAGCAGCTGCTGTGATCAACAGGAATCTGTTTGCTTGCCATTCAGAAAAGAAGCCAACAATCATTTCCACCCCTGAGTAGGTAAAAGTTGGCACTCACAACTGACCTCCTGCTGCTAAGGTGAGGGTTATGGCAGCAGTTGTGGAGGTGGCTCTGGCAGCTTCTTCCCTTTCAGTAACCAAAATACGAGGAAGGTCATGTCCAGGCCCCAGTTTTCCCATACCGGCAGCCATTAAGGAGGCAGATGCTAAGGAAGATGAAGGAGCTCCATTGCCACTAAGGCAATGTGCTGCCTGTCTCCCTGACACCACCTTGACTGTGGCATTTGGCCTGGCATCCTCCTGCTATTATTGGGCCGGGTACCCAGCTCTGTGGAGAAAAGAATGAAGTATTTCACTTTCTCTCCTGCCCCTCACATCTGGTCTGAGCTTGTGACATATGTTCTGTACAAGCCTAATAATATTTGCTGGTGCATTACATTTGTCAGCAAATACTTTGGGGGAAGGTTCAGGGTTTCAAAAATTAGGGTCCATATTACATTCAATGACGCATTAAACTCAAGTAAATATGGTGAATGCCACTGCTTTTAAACTTTGAACTCGGTTTGCAACAATATAATAAATAAGATAATAAAGGGGAAAATGCAAAAAGGAGAGAGAAACTGGGTGCCCATCCAGACAGTACCTTTATCCCAGGAGCTTTCACAGCAAACAGGAAGGTAGCCAGATGCAGTTCCCTCAAAACGTGGGGCAAAAAACGTGAAATTTTCAGTTGTGGAAATATCCCAGTCCTGAGGCGAAAATGTGCATCTTTAAATGTCTGTATGTCCCTTCAACTGAAAATCACAGGATTTTTTTTTATCTAGGCTTGTTCCCAGGTTTTAGATGTTTGTTTCTGATTGGTCAGTTCCTACAAAGAAGGTGACATTTGAGTAGAACGCAAAAACTTTGTTTGTGTGCCAGAAACTTCAGAAACATGTGGAGGGCACATTTAATCTGGCCAGGACAAAGAACAGAACTTTTGCAGTGATTCACATATCTGCATCTTCAGGGTTTTTTTTATATAAAAAAAACTGCTGAAGTTTCCAGTGGACATCCCACAGTGGCCAACAAAGCATCAAGTGTGGATGCCAAACGCAGAAATCCTGAAACCAACAGATCTATATATGGACCTCTTCTGAAGTCTTGGGATGTTTTGCCCCTCACTAAAATGCGCAATTTGGTGCTGTCTAGAAGCGCCCTGGGAAATTTTTAAGTAGCTGAAAAAAGCAGGGTTGCAAAGGATTAATCAGTACTATTCTGGCCAATCTGAGCAGTTGCAGGATATGCTCCAGGACAGATGAGTGAGCAGACAGTCCCCAAAACTGGCCATTTTCTGGAAACAATGAGTACTTATAGCCCTCTGGTCCAGGAGAGGGGAACCCAGATCAAATCACAAGGGATGGCAAACCAGAAGGGACACAGGATCCAACCATGTCAGTTGTGTAGTGTGAAAAGAGGATTTGACCCAGGCTTCTATGGGACTAAATGGGGTTTAATAGAAGTGCCTCACTATGTCAGGGCTGCTGTGCAGCGTGGGTTGGGAAGGTCCTCTAAGTGCTGGGCTGTCATTTGCTTTGGAAAAGGCTGACAAAGCAACTAGCCGTTTCCATATTTTTGATGCCTGACCTTTTGCCGTGACCTCATCTAGCCGACACAAAGAATTGTGGACCGAGTTTTGCATCTCTAGCTATTTCCAGGCACGATAATGGTCATTTTATCATTCAGGTAACTGACTGAATCCCAGAATTATGGGCAGAGGTGTCTAAAATCATTTCAACAGTTATTTTAAGTCACAGGGGTGGGAGGCAAAAAAGGAGAAGATGAATGATGAATTGAAGATAAGGGAGAAGAGGATATAAGTTTTATCATAGCATGCTCATTCATCACCATCTATAGTCGCAGAGTCTTTTCCAGTCTGGTGTCCTCGAGGTGCTGCTGAACTCCCATGACATGGCTTGGCATGGCTGGGGATAATAGATGTGTCAGTCCAACAAATCTAGAGGATGCTAGATCAGGAACAGCAGAATTAGTAGCAAATAATATAATACAAGTTGTAAAGGCACCTTGCTAAGGTGACAGTAGGAATGCCAAAGTACCCAAAAAAAAGAAAATTTAGAAGAAAAAGTGGTTTATTTATTTATTTATCATATCAGAAGTGAACCAAGGGTATAGTTGTAATGGATTTTTTAAAAAACCAAAGTTTAAAAACTTGGCATTATATTAAATGTCCTTTGACCAGTAGCTGGCACACTTCAAGAGCCTCTGGTGTTGCTATAAGAAGGCCCTCCATTTTGCATGTGCCAGAACTCAGACTGCATTGTAATAGGTGGTCTGTGGTTTGCTGGTGCAGCAGGTTAAATGGCTAAGCTGCAGAACTTACTGACCGGAAGATGAGCGATTTGAATCTGCAGGACAAGGTGAGCTCCCATTGCTAGCCCCAGCTTCTGCCAACCTAGCAGTTTGAAAACATGCATATGTGAGTAGATCAATAGGCAGGTACCACTTTGGGGGGAAGGTAACAGTGCTCCATGCAGTCATGCCAGCCACATGAACTTGGAGGTGTCTATGGACAACACAAGCTGTTCGGCTTAGAAATGGACATGAGCACCACCTTCCAGAGTTGGACACGAGTAGGCTTATTTCAAGGGAAACCTTTACCTTTATATAAGATGTGCCATTTGTTATAGCATTGTATATAATGGGACATGAGAAACCTGGGCCCAAATTGTAAGAAATAACAAGAGTCCACTGTCCTAAAATCAAAGCCATTTTCTGAATGTTGAGCTTTATGAAACCAAAGCATCACCAGCTATATTGTACATAGGAATGGGATACCACTTCCTGAGGAACCACAATTGGGGCAGAAAATAACCGACATTGGAAATGTGTACGTAAAACATCTATTGGGAAATGAACATTCTTAATAATGGTTTGGGTGGCCAGACTTTGAAGAAAAGCAATCTTTACTATAACAATTGGTGCATTTCCCTGATCAACCTATTGTATCAAAGCTTTTCATTATCTACTCTTTATATACACTAGAATCTCACTTATCCAACATAATCGGGCCGACAGAATGTTGGATAAGTGAAAACGTTGGAAAAAGGGAAGGGTGTGCTGGTACAGCTGTACCAGGAGCTCCAACTTCATTTCTTCCTATTGAGTGTTTGCATGCATTCCAAGGTTCCATGCATTTTGCAAAAGGTGACTTCCCTTGGTTTGCAGTCATAGGGCTAGCCACCTGTCTATCATTGTTAAGTTTTGGTTCCGTCCCTTTTTCCAGGGCTCTGGGAGGGAACAATTTTTAGTTCGGTCTTATAGTGGAAAGCTTAGCTACAGGACGTGGACTAGCTCCATCTGTAGACAAGCTTCATTTCTTACAGCATCCAGAGGAAACAGAAGCATCCGGGGGAAACAGCTCCACATCTTTCGTGGAAAAAATCCAAAAGAACTCCAGCTGGAGAATCTACAAAGCCTTGGCTGGTAGGTCTACTCGGGTAACCAGAAGCAATTGGAGCCAGGAGTAGAGCCCACACCAGCAAGCAGAGAAAGTAGATTGCCTGGGAGGGGTTAAAAAGTGTTTTCCTTGTTAAAGAAAATAAACAGTTCACGAAGCCAGTTACCTGTCCATTTGGGCAAGTTAAGAAGTATTTGTTTGACTTGATGAAGATCTGAGAAGTGTTTGTTTAAATTGTTGAAGATCTAAGCAATAATAAAGGACTTTGTTAAACTTTTCAAGCATCTAAAAACTTTTGTATAGGAAAATCCTTAGGACCTCTCAGCCAAGGCAACCTGGCTTCCTGCTGGGCACAAAGAGCACGTTGGAGAAATGAAGGCTGGATAAGCGAGACTCTACTGTAGTGCATAAAGCAGCTTTTGCAAATAACTTTAATTTTATCAACTCACCTTATTATTTTTTCAGAAGAATATTGAAATACCACACCAAGTTTTGTTGAAGAAGAACAAACAGGGAAGCTTTTTTCTTGCTAATGCCAAGGAACCCTGAGATGGTATCAGTTAGGAATGCAATACATATAGAGCACATTCTATTATAATACAAAACTGGAATATGTTGCCCTCTGGGTCAACTGCAACATTAATATTTGGGGGATAAAGGAAGGGTGAATCTGTTCTGCTTCATCTGTCTCTCCGTTCGCTGTTGCTGAGACCCACTAACCTTCTTCTCAGTTTGCCCTTTACTGGGACAGCTCTGGCAAGCATATCCCCAAACCTTGAACAGTGCCAAGAAAGCATAGGGATGAATGATGTGGCATTGGCAAACTGCTGCCAAACTGCAAGTAAGCATCTTGCTCTGCTTTTTCAAGTGACTATCTTGCCAGGAGGAGGGAGGAGGCAATGTTCCTTGGACAATGTCTGGAACATTGGGAGGAAGGGACCGAGCACTGCTTGCTTTGAGAAGATACTCACCTGATAAGCGTAAAGGTGTTCCAGTGTTTTTAACAGCCTCACAGGTGGAAATTAAACAGATGTTTTATCCTATCACATTCCTTCCAACCATCATTCACTATTTTCATTCATTTGAAAGCTTCCCGTGCTAAATTTCTGGATATCATGTGCAGAAAGAGGGCTATGAACTAAGCTTGTGCATTTTGGGTGAATCACTATCCATTTTTGCTTGCCGGATACCAGAAGCCCCCCACCCCCCACCCCACCCATATCCATTTTCACATGCCTTCCGAAGATGGGCATGCYCTGCTGAGTGGGTGTTATCATTCTGCATCCAAAAAGTGGCTCTTTTCGACTCATTGGTGGCAATGGGGAACTTATGAGGCTCTCCTTTCCCCTGGAAGCCTTTCCTTTCTTCCTTTCAAGGAAGCCTGGATGTCAGCAATGGGGTTAAGAAAGCACCCTATCCAGCCCATTATTGGGGGGGGGGGTCTTCCCACAGGCTCCCCTTCCATATCCTTAATTAAGACCTGGATCAAAAAAAAAGCATCAGAGTTAAGATACCACTCTTTCTGGATCCTTTCCCTTCTGTTTGTTGAGGAGACCAGGTTTAATGCTTCTTAAAGCTGTTTCTACTCTAGAGGAGAGACAGGCCCACACACACTTTTTCTCCCAGCACCAGCAGTACTCCATGAAGCTTTCCAAGGCACTTTAAGGAGGCCCTGGGAAGGAAGAGCGATGACCTGGAGCTCAATAGAGCTATCCTCCTTGGACTACCTTTAAAATGTCCTCTCTTTTCTCTACTGCTTGCAATCTCCTTTCTGCTTAGGGTTTTGCTTCCTTAAAGCTGTTTCTACTTTCTATTCTAGAGGAGAGGTAGGCTTCTCTTTTTGTTTGCTGGGATTATTATTACTAATAATTATTATTATCTTTTAGAAGTATTTTCTGAAGGAGAGGAAGGGAAGGAGAAAAAGAAGCTAAAAGAGTGACTCTCCTTTCTGCTTAGGGTTTTGCTTCCTTAAAGCTGTTTCTACTTTCTACTCTAGAGGAGAGGTAGGCTTCTCTTTGTTTGCTGGGATTATTATTACTAATTATTATTATTATCTTTTAGAAGTGTTTTCTGAAGGAGAGGAAGGGAAAGAGAAAAAGAAGCTAAAAGAGTGACTCTCTAAGCCCCCAAACACATGTGCACATGCCCCACCCACTGTCCCTCAGGTCCCCAACTTCCAGTCAGTTACACTAAATAAAAAATAATAGGAAAAGAAAATCAAAAAGATTCAGTGGTGATGCTGAATAGGGGAGGAGGATCCATGATCGGCTGCCATGTGGTCTATTTTCGGATGGGAATCCATGATGACCAGGCCCTTGTCGTTATGGATACCAGATCAAGCTGAAAAAGATGGATTGGCCAAAGGGAATGGCTAAAAACGGATCCGGGCTCAAGTCTACTATGAACTAAGCAGGGTGGTTATAAGGTGGGACCAGCAAAATACAAAGGAAGAGGCCGCAATATGTCCAGTTTGCAATGCAATCTCATACAGATTGACTCAGAAGTAAGTCCATTTGGGTTCAATGGATTTCAGCCCAAAGGTGCACCTACTCTGCAAAATGAATGTCGTTTGACATCACTTTCTCTGGGTGGCTACCTGTCAGGAGTGCTTTGATTGTACTTTCCTGAGTGGCATAATGGAATTGGACAGGATGGGCCTTGTGGCCTCTTCCATCCCTATTATTTTACTTTAGCTGCCATGGCTCAGTGCTATGGAATCCTGGGAATTGTAGTTTTCCAGGGTCTTTGACCTTGCTTCACCTAACTACAAATCCTGGGATTCCATACATCAACCCATTGTAGATGCTCCCTTTGTATTCCAAATACTGTCATAATATCATATGTGTTCAAAATGCCTTTTTCTAGGCACTTATTGGCTGGTGGTTGCCATTCTGCTGATGACACAGGCATGTGTAACCTCCCTATTGAAGCTGTTGGGCAATTTTCACTGATGCTGGATTCTTTATATAGTTGAAGGTAGCAAAAGTAGAGTTTTATATATGTCACCGAAGCTCATTTCATATCCATATCTGCATTTTTCTCTGCACATTGCAATCAAGCATTCTGCATTTGTTTGCATATTGAGATGTGCAGTGCTGCAGTTCACTCACGCAGAATGATCGTGTATCTCCCTGGATGTAGAGTCACATTCTGTCTTCTTAAAGGGCGATTTCAGCTGTTCATTCTGCTGTTCTCCTGCATAGTATAATAGTGTTGAAAGAGACTCTAAGAGCCATCCAGTCCTACCTCATTCTGCCATGCAGGAAACCACAATCAAAGCACTCCCAACAGATGACCATCCAGCCTCAGCTTGAAAACCTCCAATGAAGGAGACTCTACCCTACTCTAAGGCACATCTTATAATCTCTTATATATGTACAGAAGTAGTTATATTTCATTCTTGAAGGTTTTTTAATTATAGACTCTTTTGCCTGTTCTATACAAATGAATAGAAAAGAAATCATAGAACACATAACTGGAAAAAGCATGGAAGGAACCAGGGATTGCATATTATTTGTTATGTATATGAGTAGTTACTTATAATCAATTATTTCCCACATTGCAATTAAGGTATAATGTATAATAACACAGTATAATTAAATAGGGAATAATTATACTAGATTAAACTGTAACCAAATGAAATATAATGTGATTCCTTTTGCTGTGTACCTGTAATTTTTACTCTGCTGCTATAGATACAGAGGTCTGTCCTTGGTGCATAAGGAATATTGTGTGTTAAAGGACTGGCTTATGCTCTATTTTGTGCTGCTGCATCGTGTTTTGCCGGGGATGCGGAAACCATGATGAAATGGGCAGCTGAGTCCCTTTGGGGAGATAGGGCGGTCTACAAATAAACTATTATTATTATTATTATTATTATTATTATTATTAAGGAGCCCCCGGTGGTGCAGTGGGTTAAAGCGCTGAGCTGCTGCTGTTAACCCCAGCTTTTACCAACCTAGCAGTTCGAAAACTAGCAAATGTGAGTAGATCAATACATATTGCTCCAACAGGAAGGTAACAGCGCTCCATGCAGTCATGCTGGCCACATGACCTTGGAGGTGTCTACGAACAACGCCAGCTCTTCAGCTTAGAAATGGAGATGAGCACCAACCCCTAGAGCAGTGGTTCTCAACCTGGGATCCCCAGATGTTTTTGGCCTTCAACTCCCAGAAATCCTAACAGCTGGTAAACTGGCTGGGATTTCTGGGAGTTGTAGGCCAAAAACATCTGGGGACCCCAGGTTGAGAACCACTGCCCTAGAGTCAGACATGAATGGACTTAATGTCAGGGGAAAACCTTTACCTATTATTATTATTATTATTATTATTATTATTATTATTATTATTAAAGTGTATTGCCTAAATCTACTAGAATAAACTGTCCCAATCAATGGGAATTTGTTAAGTCAACATCTATGTAAACTCCACTGAGTTGAAGCTTACTACAGAATTCAGCCTTGTGTTTTGAACCATGGGAAAGCATCTTCTAGCATTCAAATGTATTTTTAAGTAAGTAAAGGCAACTATTTTAGGTTGCACCAACACTACAGAATGAATGCAGCTTGACACCACTTTAACTGCCATGGTTCGATTCTATGGATACATGGGAGCTGTAGTTTTAGCCGTCTCTATTAAAAACCCATGGTGAAAGATTAATGTAAAGCTAACTATAGGGCCATATGTCTTATTCCATTCTAATGAAGGAGTTGGGAAGTGAGATGGGATTTGGGACAATGTTCACCCCTGCACCCGTGTTCTAAAAGGACAATCTCCTAGGTTGATTTCCCCATGTTGTCTATGCTTTTCGTACGATTTCCTTATGCTGTCTAAGCAAAAAAGCTCCAAGGGTGACATTTTGCCTTTTAAACAGGTTGCATATTCCCCCTGCAGTGTGGACTATTAACCTTTTTTGAAAACTAGAGATGGGCATCTGGTAGCTTCCAGGAGGGTGCCATGTTTGACAGCCTGTTGTAATCCTTGAAGAGCCTTAGGGCCTTGTTAATACAGAGCAGGAAGTCAATCATTAATTCATAATGAGATTCTTTGTGGTAGGTGTGTGTTTTGGATGATCAGTTGAAAACATTTTATTGGAACATCTCAGAAAAGCGAAGAGGCAAAATAACCTTGATTTGCAACTCATTCCCATTCAAGTTGTGTGTGTTTGTGTGTGTATGTATGTTGCACACTAGACATGTGCATTCAGGGGAAATGTCCTGTTTCATGTCCTGGCTTTCGTTAGCAGCCCCGATCCATTTTAATTTTTAATTTTTTTGTAAGCCTTCTGAAATTGGGTTATTTTTGATTCTTTTGTTTTGGGGCCTGAAAATCGGACCCTTATGGGAAGGCTTCCTATTTATTTATTTTTATTTATTTAGAACATTTATCCTTCTCAACCTCCAAAGAGGGACTCAAGATGGCTTCCAACAGGCAACTATTCAATGCCGACATAATATAATAACATAACATAAAATACAATTAGCATACTTTAAACAGTTATAAATGTACATTAAAAACAGTTTGCCAGTTCAAATCGTCATCCAATTCAGTCCATTGCAGTCCACTAAAACCTTATCTTCACCAGTAAATCAGTCTGTTCTGCAAACGCTTGATCCCACAGCCAGTATTTTGAGTTTTTTCTGGAAGATCAGAAGGGATGGGGCAGATCTAATCTCATAAGGGAGGAAGATCCACAGCCAAGGGGCCACAACAAAGAAGGCCCTTTCTCTCATCCCCACCAAACGTGACTGTGATGGTGGTGGGACTGAGAGCAGGGCCTCCCCGGATGATCTTAAGGTCCTTGATGGTACGTAGAGGAAGATATGTTCAAACAGGTAAACTGGGCTGAAACCGTTTAGATTTCCTACCTACTGGCTCCCCATCCTGGTGTGCATTCTTCTTACCTGGCACCAGCTGTCTCTACTCTAGAGTAAGAGGTGCTCAGCTGCAGGTGCATTCTGGCCTTGCCTGCCTGCACACCCTACCACACATGCCCCACCACACTCTCTGAGAGTGCATGTGTGGCAAGGCATACAGGCAGGCTCGGAGCATGCCTGTAGCCGAGGTCTGGGCCTGCATGCCTGCATGCCCTGCCACACATGCACTCTCTTTCAAGTCAAGGAGGCAAGTTTGGATGCGCATGAAAGCAGATTTTTGTGTGAGGAGGGGGCTTCTCATTTTGTGCTTCCAAAGAAATGGAAGATGTGAAAAAAATAGTAGGAACGAATTTTATACATGTCTATTGAGCACCACTTAACCAAAATTTTTTAAACTGAAATATTCCAAATATTATCCACAAGGGTAGCTGAGATAGTGACCCCTTTGCTTTCTGATGGCTCAGTATATACAGACTTTGTTTCATGTACACAATGGTTTAAAATATTGTCTAAAATTCAGGTTATATATATGTTCAGGGGCGGCTCAACCCATTTCGCAAAGTAAGCATTTGCAGTATAGTTGATTTTGCCCAGGGGCGCTCTTGAGGTGCTCTTGGCGGAAAATAGACCTTGACATATGTAAGTTGTAGTTACTGAGATGTATAGTTCACCTACAATCAAAGAGCATTCTGAACTCCACCAGTGATAGAATTGACCCAAATATGGCACACAGAACTCCCACGACGAACAGAAAATATATCAGTGATTGGTTGGGCGGGGGGGGGGGGGGGGGGGGCAAAATACTGTTTGCTTACCATTGAAAATTACCTAGGGCCACCTCTGTATGTGTGTGTGTGTGTGTGTAGTATATATGAAACAGATATAAATCTATAGTTTACATCTCCAAGATATCTCATTATGTAAGGTAAAAGTAAAGGTTTTCTCCTGACGTTAAGTCCAGTCATGTCCGTCTCTGGGGGTTGGTGCTCATCTCCATTTCTAAGCCGAAGAGCCAGCATTGACCATATACACCTCCAAGGTCATGTGGCCGGAAGGACTGCATGGAGCGCTGTTACCTTCCTGCTGGAGCGGTATCTATTGATCTACTCACATTTGCATGTTTTCAAACTGCTAGGTTTACAGAAGCTGGGGCTGACAGTGGAAGCTCACGCCGCTCTCCGAATTCGAACCTGTGACCTTTCGGTCAACAAGTTTAGCAGCTCAGCGGTTTAACCCATTGCGCCACCAGTGCTCCAGGGCTCCATCTCATTATGTACACTTATGCAAAATCTGGAAAAAGTTGCAATCTAAAAAACTCCTGGTCCCAAAGAGCAAATATGAGACACTCAACCTCTGTGTGTGTGATTGTGTGTGTGTGTGTGTGTGTGTGTTTGTGTGTGCATATTCAGGACTGGGCGGCAAATTGTTGAAGGAATCGAGCAAGTCAAAATGATGGTGAATTTCACCCAACCCAATGTAATTGATTTTTTTCCCTCCACTGAGATCAAGAGCCAAGTTGCTGCTAGCTTCCACTGTACAGGATCAGGCCGCCCCCAAATGGGAAAAGATATGTACACACAAGATACAGGGCATATGCTGCATAGAATTACTTTCTGTGGCTATGACAAACGGATTCCTTTGAAGTGACCTTATTATACAAAGACAGGCAGCTCCTAACAATGCATCGCCCTCCCTCTCCTCTGCATAGACCCTGCATTGCAGTGCCTGCAATGGGACATATCACCGTTGCAATTGTTTCTGGATTCTGCCCTCACCTGCTGACCCTAGAGGTGGGTGCATTGCTAGCTTGGTTGTGTGTGCCAATGCTGAGAATCCTGCAAAAAGTGTGCCATGAAAATGAAATGAGGAACAGTGCCAGCACAAGGTGCTTGGTTAACCCACTGACTCCTTTTTAAGGCTCTTGCTCCAGCCTGCATGAATAGGTCAATATGCAAGGATTTGTGTGGGTTATGATTCACTATAGACACATGCCAAGAAAGAGAAATATGGTTGTGGTTGTTAGACAAGATCCTGCATCATCAAATATAGCTACAAAAGCAGAGCTCTGTTGTTTCTACTTTCTTGATACTATCTCCCTAAAACCTACCTTGTAAACCAAACAGACTCCTATCCAAAGTGAATTCAGCATCACTGGAGATTAGGATGCTGAGATACGATAGCTGCAGAGTATTTTGAGACAAAGCATCCAGAGGGACCCTTTAGGTTTTTCTGCAATTGCTTCTTTCAGTGCAGTCATGATCAGAAGAGTCATCATTTCCCAGTGTGCCAATCTGTAGCACCTTGGAAACTCTTTGGTTGAGGTCTTGCCTGCTTTTAAATGTAGGCTTGGGGAGTCATATTCAATAATGATCATCCATAGGTTAATGCCTTAAATCAAGAAATAGTTTTCTAAGATCTACAGAGATACTCGCAGAAACACCTCTGCAAGCGAGAGTCCAAAAGTGGCAGACTAAAACCCAGCACTTCAATCCTTACTTACTTACTTACTTACTTACTTACTTACTTACTTAGGCGATCCCTTGTTGTCTGAGTAGGATAGTCTTCCAGGATCAGTGTATTGGTGGTGGGTCCATAAATGACTGTGGAGCCCTATTCTAGATCTGCATCTTCTCCTGCAGTGAGGGCATTGATTTCCAAGTGGAAGGCGGTCCCGGTCAGAGTTGGCTTGATGCACTTTCCTCTTGGCACATTTCTCTCTTTCACCCTCCATTTGTGCCTCTTCAAACTCTACAGCACTGCTGGTCACAGCTGACCTCCAGCTGGAGCACTCAAGGGCCAGGGCTTCCCAGTTCTCAGTGTCTATGCCAGAGTTATTTATTATTTATTTATTTACATTATTTATATCCCTCCCATATCAGCCCGCAGGCAACTCAGGGCGGTCTACATATCGGCACAATTCGATGCCATCAATACATACATTCAGAAAGCAAAAACAATTGAGTGCATTTAGACAAAAAAGACAGTGAAATAACAATTTAAAAAGAGCTATATCCTCTCATTCCAATCCTCATCCGTTTCATCGAGTTTTTAAGGTTGGCTTTGAGTCCATCTTTAAATCTCTTTTCCTGCCCACCAACATTCCGTTTTCCATTCCTGAGTTCGGAGTAGAGCAACTTTTTTGGGAGATGGTAGTCGGGCATCTGGACAACTTGGCCGGTCCAGCAGATTTGATGGTGGAGGACCATCGCTTCAATGCTGGTGGTATTTGCTTCTTCCAGCATGCTGACATTTGTCCACTTGTCTACCCAAGAAATTTGAAGGATTTTTCAGAGGCAACGCTGATAAATCATTCCAGGAGTTGCATGTGATGTCTGTAGACAGTCCACGTCTCTCAGGCATATAGCAGGGTGGGGAGAACAATAGCTTTATAAACAAGCACCTTGGTGTCCCTACGGATACTCTCCTTCAAACACTCTCTGCTTCATTCGGAAAAAAAGTTGCACTCGCAGAGCTCAGGTGGTGTTGTATTTCGGTGTCAATGTTGATTTTTGTGGAGAGATGGCTGTCAAGGTAGCGGAAATGATCAACATTTTCTAATGTTATTTCAATCCATGGCTGACTCCCTCCTAGGCACACAGAAGACTGGGCAACGTGGAGGGTGCTGAACAGACTGCGCTCTGGCACCACGAGATGCAGAGCCAACCTTAAGAAATTGGGCTACAAAGTGGAGTCCACAATCTTTTTATAGCAACACCAGAGGCACTCCCAAGTGGCCAGTTAATGCACGTCAACGACTTAAATCAAGAAATAGTTTCTAAGATCTACAGAGACACTCGCTGGAACACCTCAGCAAGCGAGAGTCCAAAAGTGGCAGGCTCAAACCCAGAACCTCAATCAATGTCTGATACCAAATGAGAGACTCCCCCCTGGGCACACAGAAGACTGGGCGACTTGGAAGGCACTGAACAGACTGCGCTCTGGCACCACGAGATGCAAAGCCAACCTTAAGAAATGGGGCTACAAAGTGGAATCCACGACATGCAAGTGTGGAAAAGAGCAAACCACAGACCACCTGCTGCAATGCAACCTGAGCCCTGCCACATGCACAATGGACCTTCTTGCGGCAACACCAGAGGCACTCCAAGTGGCCAGCTACTGGTCAAAGGACATTTAATCAACTACCAAACTTGCAAACTTCGTGTTTCGTCTGTTTGTTTGTTTTATTCTGTTAGCAATGTAATACAATGGTCTGATTGCCCCTGACACGATAAATAAAATAAATAAATTTAATAAAATGCCACGTTTTAAAACTTTGTGTTTTCACAAATACATTAGTTCGCTCCTGATACGATAAATAAATAAAATAGGTTATGGAATCTGAAGTCCAACTTACAGGCTTGTAAATCCTGGATAGACTGCCAGCCTTCAATATGATTAGCTTTGTCAAGATCTGGTGTATACTGTTTGGACTACTGTAATGAAATGTGGACCTTTTTGGTTCACACTACATCCTCTGCACACAGTCCTCGTTCAGAGTGATGGGCTCCCTGCAGAATTTCCTGCCATTCTGAGATTGTGAAGCTTCAGTAGTTCATCCTATGCCATTTCATCTCTGAAGGAGTCTCCTTTATCCTCCCTGGTAAAAGGCGAGGTTGATCGTATTAAAAAATATTGTTCCTTCTAAACCTTTATGGCTGAAAGTGGACTCAAATCATTAGGAGTTACTTTATCTGCAGATCCATCCAGAGCAAAGGATGGTTCCCACCGTTCCCCTCCCCACTAAAGGCCAGTCCCATTCTCCCACTGGCGAGAGGATGATATTTAATCACTACTTGGCTTATTAGAGGGTTTAACAAGCTGTATTAAACTTCATAAGTCCGTGCTTGCTTGCAGATTCAGACTGATGACTCTCGTCTCCCTCTGATTATGGGATCCCATTTGTTTTCCTTTCTTCTGCAAGGTACTCACACATGCCAGCATGATTTTCTATGATAATATACAGCCAATTCACCGAGAGGTAATTAGGTTTTAAAAGCCTTGATTGCGGAAGACATGGCTGCCATTCCGGCTTTATGACGGCACTGCGCCACCATCACTTTTCTTATGGCTGTTGGTTTTGCGAGTATATCATAAGGTCTGTCAATAGGAAAAACGCAGCTGACATTGGTTCAGACTGTTAATCATCAGTCTATACTTTTCATTGCATGGATGGAACATCAACTACCACTGAAATAAATTGAAATGGAAGGGAAATATCTTCCTTATGTTTCCAAAATTTGAATCCAAATGTATGTGTGTGGAGGAGGGAATTTTAATGTATTTCATACACACATACACACTCATATATATCCTGTGGCTCCTCCACAATAACATGATGACAACAGTCTTGGATAGCAGTGGCTCCAAAAGTGACCCGTTTAAGGTGGAATCAGGTGTCAAACAGGGATATGTTATTGCCCCAACCTTATTTTCCAACTTCATCATTATGATACTTCATCTTGTTGATGGGAAGCTTCCCACCGGAGTGGAAATCATCTATTGGACAGATAGCAAGCTATTTAACCTCAGCAGACTGAAAGCCAAAACCAAGGTCACAACAGCATCTGTTATAGGACTTCAGTATGCTGATGATAATATAGTCTGTGCACATTCAGAAGAAGACCTACAAGGCACTCTAAACACCTTTGCAGAAGCATAAGAGGACTGAACCCAGAACCTCTCTTTGTGATGAATTATGATGAACTATGACTACGAATATGACTATGACCATGACTGGATTGACGATTTGGCTTAGGTAATTGTAATGATGATGTTTTATTGTATTGTATTGCACTATTTTAATATGTAATGAATTTGTACTTGTTGTTTTCATATGATTGTATTTTATACATGCTGTAAACCAACCTGAGTCCCTCGTCGAGGTGAGAAGGTTGGTATAGAAAACTTCTAAATAAAATAAATAAATAAATAAAGAAGCTCAGCCTCTCATTGAACATCGAGAAAACCAAAATGCTCTTCCAGCAGTCACCAGCAATCCCCTTGCAATGCCAGAAATGCAGCTTAATGGTGTAACATTAGAAATTTTTGACCATTTCCGTTACCTTGGCAGCCACCTCTCCACAAAAGTCAACATTGGCACTGAAATACACCACTTGATCTCTGCAAGTGCAGCATTTTTCTGAATGAAGCAGAGAGTATTTGAGGATCAGGACATCTGTGGGGAGACCAAGGTTCTTGTTTATAAAGTTGTTGTCTTTCCAACCCTGCTATATGCCTGTGAAACGTGGACTGTCTACAAATGTCACACTCAACTCCTAAAATGATTCCATTAGCATTGCCTCAAAAAAAAAAATCCTGCAAATGTCTTGGAAAGACAGACAAACAAATGTCAGTGTGCTGGAAGAAGCAATTATCACCAGCATTGAAGTGATGCTCCTATGCCATCAACTCCACTGGATTGGTCACATTGTCTGAATGCCCGATCATCGTCTCCCAAAGTAGTTACTTTATTTCCAACTCAAGAATGAGAGATGTAATGTTCATGGACAGGAAAAGAGATTTATAGATGGGCTTAAAGCCAACCTTAAAAACTGTGGCATAGACGCAGAGAACGGGGAAGCCCTGGCCCTTGAGCTCACTAACTGGAGGTCAGCTGTGACCAGCAGTGATTCAGAATTCGAAGAGACATGAATGGAGGGCTAAAGGGAGAAATGCACCAAGAGGAAAGCATGTCAAGCCAACTCTGACTGGGACCTCCTTCTACCTGGAAATCGATATCCTCACTGTGGGAGAACATGAGGATCAAGAATAGGAATTCACAGTCACCTATGTACCCACCACCAAGACACTACACTTGGAGGACCATCATCTTCAGGCTATGAGGGATCACCTGTTATGTATAAATATAGAGGGGGGGGGGGGAGGAAGAGAGAGAGAGAGACTGACTGTTCAGTCTGGTCATTTTAAAAGCCAGACTGCAACTGGTTAAATGTTAGTGTTATGGCCCACTTTTCTTCTCCTGCTCTTACTTTGCCTTGAACTTGGTAGTTCATTTCCAGGTCTCTCAAAATGACTTGTTGAATGGATTGCTTAATGTGGAAATCCAGCTAACGTTATCAGGGCGATATATTGTTAATTGACCTATTGGTGTGTTTTATGCTCATTTAAATTTTTGATATGCTTTAAATGAACTGCTAATTGTTGAACTGTCAATGTTAGATGGAGTACATCATAAGCTTTATTATGTATTATGCATAATGGGCTACGGTTACCTTTAAATTGTCACGCCATTTTCTGTTAAATGCCTTGAGCACTATTAAATGGATTTGTGGGGAAATTGGGATATAACTAAATAGTCTACACTTGGACAACTCAGGCTGGACATGCTAAAAGGCAGGGTGAACATTTTGAAACGGTCCTGGAATACAGGTGCAACGTGGTGGAAGTCTCAAGTATATTGCCTCCAGTTTTCATCCAAACAATTAATAAATGCAAACCTTCGGGGTCTGAAGGTCACCTCAAGGCATATCTGAATGCTCATTTAAATATGTTATCTCTTGAGGCAATGACTCCACTCCAGGATTTAGCCCAGACTTTAAAGGAGTATCCAGTCAGCTGAGCCTATTAGAGAAAAATAGGGTTCGGGCCCCTTGGATTGCAGCTGTAAAGTTCTGTCCCACCACCCCACTAATGTGAAAGTCACCAGCTGCCACTGTCTTTAAAAATAATGACAATTGTACTTTTAAGCAAATTTAAGCAAAGCAACAATTGTACATTTAAGGAAATAAATTGTCCATTTCCACTGTCTTGCCAAGAAAAACCCAGGGGCATTTTTAAAAACTGCTCCAATGTGAGCCATGAGGTTTCAGCTGATAGCCAATCGAAGCTGAGCAGAGCTAGTTATTGCCATAAGGCAGGAGAATTTGTTTTTCCAAAACCCCAGGGGTGGACAGGTTTGATCCATTAGAAAAGAGTATGGATAAGTGGGCTTTTGGAACGCTGCAACTTTTCTTCATATGTAAGATTGATTGGCTGCACCTCCCTCCATCTTATTTCTCTTTTCACACATTTCGCTTCCCCACACAATCTGCTTTTAAGGAGTTGTTTTAAGGAGGGTTCAATAGCACACTCATCCTCAAATATAGTGATCAAAAGCACTGATGGGTAATTGCTTGGGGCTCCATTGCCTTGAAATGAGCCAGTTCTGTTAAGTATCTGGAGTCCTTTGCCTATGCTCCTCTTATCAGTGGTTTCCAACCAGTGGTCCACAAGAACTAAAATATGGTCCATGGCCCCATCATTACTACACCATTACAACGAGAGTGACTGGTCTCACAAAACACTATTATACTCCCGAGGCTTATTAAATATGGTTTTCTGTGGGTGAACAGCTGGCAGCTACTAGGTTGCATATGTTCTGTATCCGAAACTAGAGCTGATGTAGTCTATCCAATGCAATTTTCTGAATCAGCACCTGAAATAACCAAACTGAGTCTAAAGCTGATGAATAAAAACCATAACCTGATGATCGTTACGACATCAGGGTAATTAGATGTGCTAATGCCTGAACATTGAAGGCACAGCATGTGGCAAAGTTACAGCAAAAGACTAGGGACAAGCGCTGAAGTAGGAATGCCTGAAACAACAGCTCAAGGGCTTAAAGAAAGTTTGAGACCAATACACACACAACCACTACCCTATTCCCTTTTAAGAGTCATGCACACCCAAAAATAAGCAGCTCAGATACATAGAGATCAAAATGTAAAAAAGCTTTACTTACAAAACTTGCATGAAGTAATCTCATACAGGTAATAAAACCTGAGATGGTGAAGAGGCCTTCTTCCATCCAAAAAGCTTACATTTCCAAACAGTGTAAAAAGAAGATGCAGGAAAAAACAGCCAAAAGGGGCAGAACAAAAGAAGTCTTCCCCTTATAAACCTTTTAGCCCATACCCCAAGGAAGCTACATGACCAGAGACACATCTTAGATGAGGGACATCTCCTGAACCCTCATGCATATTCTAAACTAGGATAATAAACTTTGGAATGTGGAGGTTGGGTTACAACTGGCAAACAAACACAATCCCAGAAACATCTCCCCAGAAATGCATGTGTGATTGCCATCACCCAACAAAAGTTGACCAAAAACTGATTTGTAACCCTTGTGGTACTAATGTTGGAGAGTGGTCCTTGGTCCAAGTGGTCCCTGGTCAAATGGTCCTTGGTAAAAAAAAGTGTTCGGAACCACCGATGTACATTAGCAAAGAAGAATTTGGCAAGGCCTTGGAGCCAGGCACAAAACAATGTTATCCACTGATGCCTCAGATGATAGTGTAATAGGTCTGCATCTGACTATGGGGCATAACCAGATATTTCTCACATCCACCTGCTCTAACCCACATAAAATGGAATGGAATATCAACTTCTATTACAACCAAATCAAGACAGCCACACATATACCTCTATATGATATCAGAATATGAGGAGTAAAAAATTAGAATATTAATCCTTCAGTGTAGAAAGCTGATAAGAATGTGGTGCTGGGGGAGAGTTATGCAAATATCCTGGACTTCCAAAAAGACCAATCTATGGATCCTAGAGCAAATCAAGCCTGAATTCTCTCTGGATGCCAAGATGAATAACTGAGAGTGTTATACACACAACAAGAAGACATGCCTCTCTAGAAAAGACCATAATTCTTAGGGGAAAAAAGTTGAAAGGAAAAAAAGAAAGCTGCATTATAGGTGGGGAGCCAACATGGCATATTGGTTTGAGTGTTGGACCATGACTCTGGAAATCCACTCAGACATGAAAACCTGCTGAGTGACCTTGGACAAGTCATGCACTTTTGGCCCTTTAAAGCCCTGTGATAGGCTCAACTCAGGGTTGCCATAAGGTGGAAATGGTTTGAAAGCCTACAACAAGAAAGACTCAGCCTACAAGACCTGATCAAGGCTATTGAGGATAGGGTGACTTGGAGGTCTTTCATTCATAGGGTTACCATGCATTGAAGTTGACTTGAGTTAACAACCAGCAAAAACAGAGCAAAACTGGCTTTTATGTCAGATCTGTTTAGTGGAAGCTGAACACTTCAAATGAACTGAACAGCAACTTTCAGGGTGACTCATTATTTATGGAAATCCCAGTTTTCCTGCACCCGTTGTTTTAATGAAGGGGTTTTCTGACTTCTTTGTAATTTGTAGTGATTCAAGGGACTCTCTTGGGCTCTATTATTCTAAGAAGACATGTACTGGCATTTTTGCCCTAAGTGCTGCATCTGTCTTTTATCTGCTGATGGGCTCCAGAGAATCCCTGCCAGGGCTCCTAATTAAACACCACTAAAGAACGAAGACAGAAAAGGCTGGGTAGGTTAAGCCTTCATGCCAAGCAATTGAGACATGGTCTTTTTAACTGTTTCTCTGAGTTTGCAGGTGCACACCTCTCCCATGACACACGAGACATTGGATTATTGATTTATTTGATACGGCATTGTACAATTATGCTTTAGCCCAAAAGCAAACTACAATCCAGCCAGAGTTGTTTTTAAAAGTATTATTATTAATATTCATTTGTTTATCAGAAAAAATAATAACAAAACAATAACAAGCAAAAGTGTAATAATCAATAGCATTTTAGTATGTTCTTATGTGGCCTTCAGGTCAACTCCATCATGTTGCAATCCTATCATAAGGTTTCCTTGTCAAGATCAATTCAGAAGATGCTCAGTACTTTGTCCTAGTCATGGGAAATCTGGTAGAGCAACATCGTCTCCCTCAGTTTGGAAGCACTCAATATTCTTGTCAGTCTTCCTCTGTTTGGAGCACTCAATATTCTTGTCAGTCCCTCCACTCAAATTTATGAAAGGAGTGCTTCTTGGGCTATCTGATATGGGTGAATGTCAATTATTTTTCCCAGTATACCAGATACTGGCACCATATTGTTTCTTTCTTTCCCGGAAACATGCCAGACACTAGTAGTTAATGGCTCAAAGTCTACCATTGTGTGTAGTGTCGCAATAAAAATAGTTGTCCAATTCTTAAATTGTTCCTGTAATTCCCCAATATTTGCTGGATTATCTTCATATATAAATAACATGTGTCAAACCAATAAACCTAGGTGGATTATTTATTTATTTATTTATTTATTTATTTACTTACTTACTTACTGTGCTTATATACCGCTGTTCTCAGCCCGGGGGCGACTCACAGAGAGAGAGGACAGGCTGCAAATTACAAGACACAATCTAAAATCAATCCAGCAATAACAAAAGCATCGTCATCAACAACATCAACAATATCAATATCAATAATACAAAAAGCCATTTGCATCGTCTCATCGTTAAACCACAATCCAGTATCATATTCCGTTGTTCCATTCCTGTCATCATTACCAATTATTGCATTTCTTGTTCGAACGCCTTCTTGAACAGCCACGTCTTTAATTTCCTGAGGAATATCATCAGGGAAGGGGCCAATCTGATGTCCACAGGAAGGGTGTTCCACAGCCGAGGCGCCACCACCGAGAAGGCCCTATCTCTCGTCCCCGCCAGGCGTGCCTGTGAGGCAGGTGGGATCGAGAGCAGGGCCTCCCCGGACGATCTCAAAGTCCTCGTGGGCTCATAGGCCGAGATGCGGTCAGATAGGTATCTTGGGCCGGAACCGTTTAGGGCTTTATAGGCCAACGCCAGCACCTTGAATTGAGCCCGGTAGCAAATCGGCAGCCAATGGAGCTGGTACAACAAGGGCATTGTATGCTCCCTGCATCCTGCTCCTGTTAGTAACATGGCTGCTGCACGCTGGACCAGTTGAAGCTTCCGGGCCGTCTTCAAGGGCAACCCCACATAGAGAGCGTTGCAGTAGTCTAAGTGGGATGTAACCTATATTGATGCACAATGTCTAGGCCCAGCTGCTGAGAAAGGGCTCTCTTTCCATTCAACTGTCACTACTATAGCCTCAAAGGGACAGAAGAAAAGAGAGACACTGCTCCATCATGCCTATGTCCAGAAGCTTACCCAGACTGTCACTATTCTGACTTCAGAGGGAGAGAAGGAGGAGTTATAACTTCAGCATGCCTACATCCAGAAACAGATTAAAGGCTGTCCCTCCATACCAAATGCCACTGCTCTGAAATTAGAGGGAGATCCAGAAGCAGATGAAAGTTTCTCCTTCTATTCCAATTGTCAACGCCCTGGCATCATAGGGAGAAGAGAGGCAGACACTCTTCCAACATACCTATTCAGGCACTGAATATTTGCTTTTTATGTTTGGAATTTGCCCTGAGTCCCTTTGGGGAGATAGAGCAGAATATAAATTATTATTATTATTATTATTATTATTATTATTATTATTATTATTATACCTAGGCCCAGGAGCTAAGGTCCTTCTCCATCCTAACTGCCATTGCTGTGGCTTCAGAGGGTGCAAAGAAGAGGCATGCACAGCTTCATCCTGCCTTGATCCAGAAGCAGATGAAAGGCTCTCCCTCCCTTCCAACTGCCAATGTCCTGGTTTGCAAGGAGAGAAGGGCAACCAGCACGAATTGAACGTAATCTTCCCTGCCTTTTGGGAAATGGAAATCTCCATAACCTTTTGGAGAATTAGGATCTTTGGAAAGGCATGACCTTGTTAGAAATCATAACCTTTGGCAAAATGATGCCATGATCTTATGGGAAATAGTATTGAAGACTATTCAGAAGCCCCAACTGGTCTAGCAAGAGGCAGCCAGGCTGCTCACTGGAGGGGCACGCAGGGAGCACACAACTCCCCTGTTACGACAGCTCCACTGGCTGCTAGTTTGCTACCGAACACAATTCAAAGTGCAGGCTTTAGCCTATAAAGCCCTAAATGGTTCTAGCCCAGGTTACTTGTCCGAACTTATCGTCCCCTATGAACCAACACGTAGATTAAGATCTTCTGGGGAGGCCCTGCTCTCGGTCCCACTGGCCTCACAAGCACAGCTGGCAGGACGAGAGACAGGGCCTTTTCAGTGGTGGCTCCTCGGTTATGGAACTTCCTTCCTAGTGACATCAGAGCAGCTCCCTCCCTATTAGCCATTAGGAAAAGTGTCAAAACCTGGCTCTGTGAGCAGACCTTTGGAAACTAAGGCAATGCAGTATTTTTTTAATTGAAATCTTGTGCAATTGACCTTGGAACGGACTCAGACCATGAATTTGGATGGCGTGTTTTCTAAGTTTTTAACTTTTAAAATCTGTTTTAACTCTGTTTAATATGTTGCAATTTTTGAAATGTTTAAGTGATTGTGTTGAGGCACGATGCTGTGCCATTATAAGCAGCCTTGAGTCCCCTTGTCGGGGTAGAGAAGGGTGGGGGTACAAATAAGGCAAATAAATAAATAAATAAAATCAGGAATCTCCCTGAGAAGAGGTAAAAACTCGCTTAAGGCAACCTTCTCCTTAGTGGTAAATAATATCCACGAGTATTCATGCAAGGAAATTAGGTTTCTCAGCTGTTAAACTGATATACCTACTAGATATCTCTTTGAACTGTTAGGGACAAAGGTATGCCAGGGCAAAAAACATACATACATATGGTGCTAACCTGACCTCTGAGTAGTAAGACTCACTAATGTCATCCCATAATATATTATTCCCCACAAATGGGACAGAATAGAGTCCCTTCAACAAACATAAACTCTTGAACTACCTCTAAACTACCTCTGAGGATGCTTGCCATAGATGCAGGTGAAACGTCAGGAGAAAATGCCTCTAGAACATGGTCATATAACCCGGAAAAACCTACAACAACCCAGTGATTCTGGTAATGAAAGCCTTCGACAATATCTTGGTAGATGCCTTGGAGACATTCTCTTAAATTTTGAGATCGAAAGCCATTTAAGATTTCAAGCATCTTGAATTCAAACTGGAAATTAATTGGCAGCCAGTATAATTTCTTTAAAACGGGAAATATCAGGAACCACAATGCCTATCCCAAGTCTCCCAGCAAACCTGAGATTCAAATAACAGGTCCTATTTTCGTCTTTTGACTCTGGTTACACTTTGAAAGAATGTTGCATTGATACTGAATTACAAAGCAATTCCCTTGGAAGTACACACAGCTTAAGCATTATTAACACTGAGCAGGCACACCATGATTTATGGTATCACTGTCATTTTGCATCTCATTTGCTGCCTTTCCAAGATCACTTTGCTCTGATTCTTAAGGTACTGTGGAAATTACCATCTGAATTGTGTTCCCTAAATCAATGCAGTTTTTTTCCCTCTCCTGTACCTGGCAATAAAGCTTTCTAACACTTTTCAGTGGGTTGATCTGCATTAATACTTCATTGCAACACTCTCTTACTTTGAGAACCCAAAACACAGCCCTGAGTATACCTCACAACCTCTGAGGATGCTTGCCACAGATGCAGGTGAAATGTCAGGAGAGAATGCTTCTAGAACATACCCATACAGCCCGAAAAACCTACAACAACCCAGTGATTCCAGCCATGAAAGTGTTTGACAATACACTGAGCATAAAGGTTGGGGCAGAGTTTGGGAGTCATTGGCCAATATAGACCATGTTATTACTTGCAACAAGGTTCTTGCCTTGCAAAAGGATGTAGTAATATTAGGCTTTGAAAGTAAAATAATGAATAGATATGATATTACATTATTGGTGCAATGCAGGTGTAAGCAAAATGTGAACTGCAAGGCATTCATTTTAGGGGAACAGATTTCTTCCCCTCCAAAAATTTGTGGTTGCATGTCAGAAGTTACAATTGGCCTTTCCAAGCCATTTATAGGATGTGGGGCTTACTTGTTTTAGGACCACATGCCGTTTTCAAAATTAGGTGTAACCAGTCACTTCCACTTTTGAAAGGCCTGAAACAGGTCTGGCAACCCTCAAAATATCCCCAAAATCACAATTTATACCCTTCCAATACATAAGACATGTGTGCCTTCCATACAATTCTGATGCATTATGGCACAAATAGTGAAACTATCACAGTGTTTCCTTGCCAGCTTTGTTCTGAGGAAGTTTGTTGTTACCTTCCTTTGAGGCTGAGAGAGTGTGACTTGTTCAATGGCTCCTAGTGGGTTTCCATTTTTGAGAAGGGATTCAAACCCTGGTCTCCAGAGTTGTAGACCAACACTCATCCTAAGGCTGGATTTACACTGCCATACAATGCGGTTTGGAACTGCATGACATAGTGTAGATCCAAATAATGCAGTTCAGTGCAGTTAAACTGCATTATATGACAATATAGATCCAGCCTCTGTCTCATCATCTCTTTGGTTATTTCAACTCACCTGTAACAAATGTTGGTGATAGAAGCAGGTATGTGGATGAAAGAATAGCAAGAGTTACCAACTATGATGGTTTCCAAGGTCCAAAGGGTGCATGTGGGCACTGAACACTGAAAGTTTCCCATATCTAATATGATATGTGAAACTTTCTAGTTAAGTCGGTCCCAATCCCAGGAAGCTGTCCATTTGTGCCATAATATGCAATATTTTCTATTTAACTTTTAACACTGCATTTTGAAAAGAAAAGAAAACACTCTAAGGAGTTTATGCCCACACTTTGGCATGAATGTTTCAATGTTTACAATCATGCTCCTGCCAATCCAAGTTGGTTTTTAATAAAATAAATAATAAAAAAGACATAAATAATAACTAAGGAAACAAATAACGATGTCTTTGAAAAATATTGTAACAGGTCCCAACAATGTTTTTGAATGTTGTCAGTCACTTTTCTTCCCCTGTATGATTTTTAAACACCTTTTTCTGATGAAGAAACCAGTGAAGCTTCAAAAGCTTGCATGTTGTACTTTCTGGATTTTGGTTGGATTTTATTTATTTATTGCTTTTCTATACCGCTTTTCTTACCCCTGGGGGGACTTAAAATGGTGTACAACATAATAAATGGCAAAAATTTAATGCCACACATACTATAAAAGCAATACATAACATATCTAAATCAATAACATATAACTATGAATTAAAACATTTAAAAACTATACAAAAAACATCAAACATGGACATAAAACATATTATACATTTTACCATTGCACTAGTCCTGTGGTTGTCACTTAGCTGCTTCAATTCTATCACTCTCTGAATGCCTGCTTGCAAAGCCAGGCTTTGAGTTGTTTTCTGAACATCAGAAAAGAGGGAGGTGATCTAATCTTGTTGGGGAGGGAGTTCCACAGCTAAGGGGCCACCACTCAGGAGGCCCTGCCTCTCATCTCTACCAGTCGTGCCTGCGTAGGCAGCAGGACCGAGAGTAGGATCTCCCTGGTTGATCTTAGCACTCAAACTGGTTCATAAAGAGAGATACGTTCGGACAGTAAGCTGGACTAGAACCATTTAGGGCTTTATAGGCTAAAGCTAGCACTTTGAATTGTGCTCGGTAGCAGACTGGCAGCCAGTGAAGAGGAGAGTTGTATGCTCCCTGTAAGCTACTCCAGTAAGAATCCTGGCTGCTGCCCACTGGACTACTTGAAGCTTCCGAACAGTCTTCAAAGACAACCCCACATAGAGTGCCTTGCAGTAGTCTATTCGAGATGTAACAAGAACGTGGACCACTGTGGCCATTTTGCTTCATGGCCAACACAACAAGCAAGTTCAGGCAATTAATGGATGGAATCCCTAAAGGAAAAAGACACCCAGAAAAGGTTCTTGAAAAATGAGTTGTAAAAAACACAATCACAAACAATCCCACGATAGAAGGAATATGGGAAACATATGAAAAAGTCAATGTAGCCAGCTACACAGCAAAATCAAAGGGGAAGTGAAAGGAAAAGGGAACAGAATGAAATATGAATCACCGAGACAGAGTACAGATTCAAGTTTGTAGAAATAGTATACAGAAAGCTAAAGGTCAAAATAAGTAGAGATTGCCTAGGCAAGCAAAGAACAGCAAAAGTGGGGGGGGGGGTGGATACAATGATGTCAAAAGAATGAGAAGACAGTGGGGTCACTGATCAGTAAAGCTGGTGAAATGCTGAATGTTCACAATGAAAATGCAGGCCTTCTCAGTACCTATGTTGCTTCAGTTTTTCCCCAAAAAAATACAACTATGTGCCTCTATGCAGCAAAGAAACTTTGGATTGCAAATCAATACTGATAAGGGATCAGTCGGGAATCACATAGCTAATTTAAATAAGTTCAGATCTGCAGGATCAGATAAACTGCATCCCAGAGTATTGGGAACTTAGTAGTATACTTTCCAAACCCCTTGACATCATTTTTGAGAAATCTCAGAGATCAGTCGAGGTACCAAAGGACCGGAGAAAAGCAAACATTTTCCTTCTCTTCCAAAAAGAAGATCTAGAAAATTACAGGCTGGTTAGGCTGACCTCCAAACTGGAAACAATACTAGAGCAGATCTTAATAGGAGCCTTTCTGCAAGTATATTGATGACAATATAGTGATCAGCAGGAGCCAGCATGGGTTTTTCAAGAACATATCCTGCCAAATTAATCTTATATGTTTATTCAGTCAGGGAGTCATTGCTTTAATAGATGGTGGGAATGCTGTAGGCACTATTTTCCTGGGATTTAACAAAATATTTCATACAATCCACTTAATGTTTAAAATTTAAACTGATGGAATATGGAATAGGTGAGAATACTGTCAGATGCATCCAAGGCTGGTTGAAAATCTGTGGTCAAAGAGTCATCATCAATGGTGAACGCTATGAGGGTTATCCGGGAAGTAAGATTACAAGGCATGTAGCTCTTGCGGGGAATTTTCGCAAGGGAAGTTAGTATCACTGCTGTGTAATAGGAAGCCAGTGGAAGTAAACAAGCAGTGCCAGTCATCAGTAGCTCATCACAGAGCCATCCAAAACAAACGTCATGGGATGATGACAACAGGAGTCTGTCTCCTTCAAGGCAATGCACATCTGCAGTGCTCGTTCAACACAATAGTTGTTTGTTTGTTTATTTATTTATTTATTATTTACGATACTTATATACCACCTTTCTCAGCCTTATCAGTGACTCAAGGCGGTTTACAAGTCAGTACACATAACAACAAAATACAAACTAAACATTAAAACAGTATAAAACCACAATAGAAGTGATAAAACAATAAAAAACCAACATCATTATCATCAACCTCTCCTAGTTAAATAACATTGTCCAAGTTCCATTGTCAAGTGATTCCATTTCCTATGTCAGTTACTCTGCATTTGTAAACGCTTGTTCATATAACCATGCCTTGTCTCCAAAACATTAAGCATGAGGGAGATGATCCGTTCTCCTTAGGGATGGTGTTCCATAGCTGAGGGGCCACCACAGGGAAGGCCCTGTCTCTCATCCCCACCAAATGTACTTGTGATGAGGACGGGATCATGAACAGGGCCTCTCCGGACAATCTTAAAATCCTAGATGGTTCATAAGGGGAGGTGCGTTCGGACAGTTAAATTGGGCCAGAACTGTTTAGGGCTTTATACACTAAAGCCAGCACTTTGAATTGTGCCCGGAAGCAGACTGGCAGCCAATGTTCCTGGCACAGCAGAGGAGTTTTATGCTCCCTAAGCACCACTCCTGTTAACAATCTGGCTGCCGCCCATTGGACTACTTGAAGCTTCCGGACAGTCTTCAAAGGCAACCCCACATAGAGTGCATTGCAGTAGTCTATACGGAATGTAATCAGAGCATGGACTACCATGGCCAAGTCAGGCTTCCCAAGGTACAGGCACAGCTGGCACACAGGTTTTAGCTGTGCGAGTGCTCTCCTGGTCACCGCTGAAACTTGGGGTTCCAAGCTCAGCGATGAATCTAGGATCACACCCAAGCTGCGAACCTGTGTCTTTAGGGGGAGTGTAACCCCATCCAACACAGGCTGTAATCCTATGCCCTGTTCAGCCTTGCAAATGACCAGGAGTACCTCTGTCTTGTCTTGATTCAATTTCAATTTGTTTGCCCTCATCTAGATCATCACAGCGGCCAAGCACCGGTTCAGGACACCTAATATAAAACCATAACAAGAATGTTGACTTCATTTGGTTGGGATGTTTTAAGCTACCCCTCTCACAGCTCCGATCTCACACCCAGTGATGATCATCTGTTCATTAAATTGAAGGAATACCTGGGTGGAAAACATTTTCCAACGACGACAAGGTGAAAATCAAAGTAACGAACTGGCTGAAAAAGGCGGAGGGAAACTTCTATGACACAGACATCAAAAACTCATCCCATGGATGACAAAATGTATTGAACTGAATGGTGATTGTGTGGAAAAATAGTGCTACAATCCATGTAAGTTTTATTTAACTATATTTATTTTTTGTATTTAAAAAAAATCTTGTCACCTTATTTTCTGGATAACCCTCATATTTTAGCCTGCATAGCAGAAGTATAGTTTTCAAGGAAAGGCAGGTAACACTCCTATTATATTCTGCACTGTTCAATGCTTGTTTGGAATACTTCATTCACTTCTGAGCACTTCATTTTAAGAAGGATACAGAAAAGCGGGGGCAGGTTCTAAGAAGCCAATGAGAATGGTAAGAGGCATGGAGAAGAAAACGTATGGGGAAAGGTTGAAGGAGTTGAGCTAATTTAGCTTGATGAAGAGGAGGCCCATGAAACTCTTTAAATACCTCGAGGACTGTCACAGAGAGGAGAAGACAGGCTTGTTCTCTGCTGCCCCAGAGAGTAGAACCTGGTCTAATCGTTTGAAATTACAGGAGAATTGAATTCAATTGGACATTAGAAGAAACATTTTGAAGTAAGAGTGGTTCGGTAATGCAACAAATTTCCTAGAGAGGTGGCAGGGTCTCATTGTCTTGGTGCCTCAAAAAAAAGGCCAGAAAGCTTGGTTGTTTCAGCTGGAGATCCTGGATTGAGCAGGGGGTTAGACTAGATGGCTCATGAGTCCCCTTCCTCCTCTATAATTTTATAACTTAATGACTCCATAACTCTTTGACTCTTCCTCTGGATATGCCTTCTTTCGTAATTCAGTGTTCCTCTTGGCTTTGAAAGCAGCTTCATTTTAATTTCGCTGGGAAGCTGCGCATAAAATGGGATCATTCCATTATTACCCCATGATGCTCCCTCTTCATAAACGGCACATCCATGTAAATAAAATGAAGGCTTCATAATAGCTTGCTGGAATCCACCAGCGGTTCTAACGATGCTTTCTGAATAATAACAATAACAGTAATCTGTTCAGAATTGTTAGCGGCGAAATTGTGCAAGCGCAGCAAGGGGAAAGTGCTCCCATTCTTTAAGCAGGTAACCACATGGTCCAATCAATCCTGTTCTTTAAGCCAACTAGTGATTGTCTGCATCGCTCATAAAACACATCTCTCCGGAAATCTGCGTCCTGATGGAATAAGCCATCAATCTTCCTGCATTACTATTCATTTTCCATGAGGCATCGAGAGCAAATGTCATCCCCAGCTTTACCACGTTCACTCAAACTATATTAAAATACATAGTCTGATGTTATATCTTTTGGAGCCTTTCTGTTCATAAATTGTTGCCACTGATTGGGACATAAAACATATTTTATAACGCCATAAAGCCCCCAGAAGATACAAGATCACTCAGGTTTGCCTTTATGGCTCAGTGTGTAAGGACTTCTGGAAGCAAAAGGCTTGTGTATTTCACACCTATAGCCAGAGGAAGAGGAGGAGGAGGAGGGTGATACGATGCTCACGGACGAAGGCATCAAGCACGCCAATAAAACATTACAGCCATATTCCTTGATGACTGAAGCAGCTTTGCCAGTCCAGTTTTTGAACCCTTAAATTGTCAGCTCTAAACTCATGAATTTTCCTTATAAATCATTCTTGTTTAGGGGACTGGATGATCATATCCATTGACCAAAATGTGACTATAAATGGCTCCTCACGTTGTTACAGAATGGCAGGTTTGGAATGATTTATTTTTCTTTCCCAGCAATGACTTTAGTGGTGACCTTTTGGGTTGTGTTCACTCTGGGTCTATTTTGTCCCTCATTTCACTTTGAAGTCATGCTTTATAAAGGGTTGCAAACAGTGGTGCTTCATGGGCCTGGGAGGGGGGCATCATATCCCTAAATGTAAGGGGAGAACACTCACCTACCTCCATAAGCTATTTGTACCGATGGGATGCTCATATCTTCCAACATTTCACGGATGAAAACTGGGACATGTGTGGCCAAGAGTGTGATCAAGATGGCAAAAGTTCTTCATGAAGAATATACAAGTGAAAACAAGCTGCAGTTAGACCACACCTGGAATACTGTGTCCAATTCTGGGCACTACAATTGAAGAGAGATGTTTACAAGCAGGAATGTGTCCAGAGGAGGGCGACTAAAATGATCAAGGGTCTGAAGAACAAGCCATATGAGGAGCGACTAAAGGAGCTGGGCATGTTTAGCCTGAAGAAGAGAAGGCTGAGAGGAGATATGATAGCCATGTATAAATATGTGAGAGGAAGTCACAGGGAGGAGGGAGCAAGCTTGTTTTCTGCTATCCTGGAGACTAGGACACAGAACAATGGCTTCAAACTACAAGAAAGGAGATTCCATCTGAACATTAGGAAGAACTTCCTGACTGTGAGAGCTGTTCAGCAGTGGAACTCTCTGCCCCAAAGTGTGGTGGAGGCTCCTTCTTTGGAAGCTTTTAAGCAAAGGCTGGATGGCCATCTGTCAGGGGTGATTTGAATGCAATATTCCTGCTTCTTGGCAGGGGGTTGGACTGGATGGCCCATGAGGTCTCTTCCAACTCTATGATTCTATGATTCTATGATTTGCTTTTGCCTACTGGAAAGGACAACATTCTGCCCCACCTCACCAATTCTCCCATGCTGACTTAATGGAGTGCAAACATTTTTTGCATTTAGAACACAGTTTGCAGCAGTGTTAAAGAAAGCTAGAGAACAAAGTGAGAGAAAGTGAAAGAAACTAGGGTATTTTAAAAGCAATTGTAAAAGTGGAATGACTGAGGATTAAGTGGGACTGGCACTGGCAAGGACAGTTGGAGGGTACAGAGGCCATATGTTAGGACATACATCTCCATCCTCCTGAAAAGTATCCATCAAGTTCAAAGATAATAGCATCAGCTTTCACATGTGAGCAGAGCTTCTATCCAAGTTACGCACAAGATATTTCGTTCTAAGTGGGCTATCTTTGGTATCAAGGCCAATTTCTATGTCCAGTATCTACTAGTACTAGGAACTATACTAAGGTAAAGGTAAAGATTTCTCCTGACATGAAGTCCAGTCATGCCCGACTCTGGGAGGTGGTGCTCATCTCCATTTCTAAGCCAAAGAGCCGGCATTGTCATTAGACATATCCAAGGTCATGTGGCCAGCATGACTGCATGGAGCACTGTTACCTTCCCACCGAAGTGGTACCTATTGATCTACTCGCATCTGCATGTTTTCAAACCGTGAGGTTGGCAGAAGCTGGGCCTAACAGTGGGAGCTCACTCTGCTCCCCGGATTCAAGCTGCCAACCTTTCAGTCAGCAAGTTCAGCAGCTCAGTGGTTTAACCCACTGTGCCGCCAGGAGTCCCTTTAGGAACAATACTACACCCAGTTTGTTTTTAAACGACGGACATTGATCCATAAGTGGGCTGAAATCTATCTCGTTTTCTCAAAATGAAGAATTATAGTTTCAAGTGATATGCTGAGGAGGCTGCATTTTGTTTAGAAACCTACACCTGGAAGCTTCAAGAAGCAACATTTTTCCTTTGGCTTGGTAGTGACTGGGAAATAAAGAAATGGATGAGAATGGAAACTTAATGGACATCTGAGAGTAAAGAAAAGTATAGGAAATCTATTTCTAACCTGTTCTACAAAATGTGCAAAGAGAAAGAGTGGGATCATTATGAAAACAGTGGTCATGGTGGCTCTCATGCCAGGTTTCAGTCCTCTTTTGCTTTAAAGGACAACTGACTAGTGGCCAGGGCCAATATCCAACACCAATCATATCCATGATACTCATGATATTCATGAAGCACATACACACACCCTGAGAAAGCCCAAATATTTCCTGTCACCATTTTGAGAAGATCTGCAGAGGGAAATGGAGGTTTTTGGGGAGTAACAAAGGCAAACTTTGGCCCTCCAGATGATTTCAGCTCCCATAATTCCTAACAGCCGGTAGGTCATCATCACTGATGATGATGATGTACACAATAACTATATAGGAGGCATGGACAAACTTTGGCTATCCAGTTGTTTTGGAATACAACTCTCATAATTCGTAACAGCCAGTAGGTTGTTAGGAATTGTGGGAGTTGTATTTCAAAACAACAGGATAGCCAAAGTTTGTCCATGCCTGCTATATAGTTATTGTGTACATCATCATCATCATCATCATCATCATCATCATCATCATCAGTTATCTCTCTTGTCTGAGTATGATTGCATACAGTGTTAGCACTATATAAATAAAGTGATTGTGGTGATGGTGGTAATGATGATGATAATGATGATGATGGTGGTGGTGGTGGTGGTGTCATCCCACTTTTGCCCTGACTAGGATTCAAAGCAAAACAAATACACCAAAATGTATATGTGGTGGTAATGGGCATTCAAGCCATTTACCACTTACCCAAGTAGTACCCAAGGTGCACCTACCACTGGGTTTTCTTGGAGATATTTGTTCAGATGGGGCTTTTCTTTGCCCTCCTCTGAGGCTGAAAGAATGTGATTTTGCTAAGGTACACAAAATTTAAAACATACACAGACATTGAGATTAATTCCCTGTAGGCTTACTAGAATTGAAAGGTCATTGAAAAGCAACAGGGAAAGAGGTAATGTAATTCCCTTAGGGAAGAGGCTCCAAAGTGTTGGAGCAGCCACAGAGAAGGCTCTCTTCTGCCTTCCCACCAAAGGGATGAGATAAAAGGATCCCAACACTCAAGCAAGCTAATACAAGAAGATATGATCCTTCAGCTAGCCTGAACCCAAGCTTTATTAGTCATAATCAGCACTTTGAATTGTACCCAGAAGCAGACAAGCAGCAGATGGACCTATTTTGCAATATGAGAGTTGAGCCACAGTAGCTAGCCATGGGAGGTCCTTTCTTGCATTCCTACTAAACACATCTGTGAGAGTAGTAAGAGCAAAAGACATGCCTGCTCAAAAATATTAAAGCTTGGGCCACCTCATCTGAGATTATATGGTCCTTCCACTGGCTTGGACCCAGGCAGCATTGAGTTTCACAGGTTATAGCGAACCCTGACAACTCGGCAGCCTGCTGTGAAGCATTTGCTTGGTTCTTTGCGGACAAAGTCGCTTTGATCCACTCTGACCTTGTTAACGGCAGTCTCTGAGGATGTAACACGAGCACCTGCTTGTCCAGTTTTGATGGATTTGTTTCAATTGGTGCAGCTCGAAGATGTGGACAAGATACTTGGAGAGGTAAGAGCAACCACATGCATCCTAGACCCCTGCCCATCCTGGCTGATAAAGGAAGCCAGAAGGCATTTGGCAGAGTGGGTGAAGGTAGTGNCAAATGCAGCCGGATTGCCCAGACACGAATCAAGGAACAGGAAAGGCACTGTAAATGACTTCAGCCAGAGAAGTCAGCCATAGCAGAGCACCTGATGAGCCAACCTGGACACAGCAGATTATTTGAGAAGACAGAAATGCTAGACCACTCTCACAACCACCATGTCAGTCTATTATTTATTTATTTATTTTATTTATTTAATACACTTGTATACCGCTAATATCTCAGCCTAAATCGGCGACTCATTGCGGTTTACAGCAATTAAAAGCAATGTACAATTTAAAACAACAACACGTAAACAATACAAATTATTGGGCCACCAATAATAATACCATGCTTCTCGTCACAAAAATCACAGTCCAGAGTTCGTCATCCATAGTTAACCAGTCCTTAGTCTATAAATTCAATAGTAACAAACTAATTGAATGCTTGTTTACACAACCATGTTTTTAATCTCTTCCGAAAGACCATCAGCGAAGAGGCTGATCGTATCTCTATAGGGAGGGTGTTCCAAAGCCGAGGGGCCACCACAGAGAAGGCCCTGTCTCTCGTTCCCGCCAGCCGCACTTGGGAAGCCGGTGGGATAGAGAGCAGGGACTCTCCAGAAGACCTTAGGGTCCTGGTGGGCTGATAGGCTGAGATACGTTCGGATAGATAAGTTGGGCCAGAACCGTTTAGGGCTTTAAAGGCCAAAACCAGCACTTTGAATTGAGCCCGGTAGCATATCGGCAGCCAGTGGAGCTGGTGCAGCAGAGGAGTTGTGTGCTCCCTGCGCCCCGCTCCTGTTAGTACCATGGCTGCCGCCCGTTGGACTAGTTGGAGCTTCCGGACTGTCTTCAAAGGCAACCCCACGTAGAGAGCGTTGCAGTAATCAAGGCGGGATGTCTACACAGAGAAGCCATTGAAATCCACAAGAAGCAGGTGGACAATTTCATCAGAAAGGAGGAAACCATGAAAATGAACATAATCTGGCTAAAGGTAAAGGTAAAGGTTGTCCCCTGACATTAAGTCCAGTCATGTCTGGCTCTGGGGGTTGGTGCTCATCTCCATTTCTAAGCCAAAGAGCCGGTGTTGTCCGTAGACACCTCC
>NW_026847438.1:16090051-16308011 GCF_025583915.1 Anolis sagrei ordinatus
CTGGACTCCACTCAATTTGTCAACTTTTGGGCAGTTTCCAATCTCCCCATTTTGGACAAAGTTCTGGAATGTGTGGTGGCCTCACAACTTCAGATGTTTTTGGAAGACACAGATTATTTAGATCCGGCACAGTCTGGCTTTTGGCCAGTACCTGGAACTGAAACAGCCTAGGTCACCTTAGTAGATGATCTACGCCGAGAACTGGACAGGAAGAGTGTGTCCCTGTTGGTTCTGCTGGACCACTCATTGGCCTTCGATACCATAGACCACAGTATCCTTCAGGAACGCCTCATGAGAATGGGCCTTGGAGGTACTGTTCTGCAGTGACTTCAGTGGCTTCCTAGAGGGTCGCTCCTAGAAGGTGTTGTTGGCCCCGCAGCCATTGCCCTGTGGGGTCCTGCAGGGCTCAGTACTGTCTCCCATGTTGTTTAACATCTACATGAAGCTGTTGGGGGAGATCACCCGGAGTTTTGGAGTTCGATGTCATCTGTATGCAGATGAAGTTCAACTCCATCACTCTTTCACACCCACTACTAAGGAGGCTGTTCAGGTCCTGAACCAGTGCTTGGCAGCTGTGACTGGCTGCCATGCACAATTCAAAGTCCTAAACTGTTATAAAGCCCTAAACTGTTCTGGCCCACTTTGCCTGTCTGAACGTATCTCCTCCTATGAACCACCTTGGAGTCTAAGATCATCTGGGGAGACCCTACTCTTGATTCCGCCTTCCTCCCAGGTGCAATTGGCAGGGACGAGAGAGGGCCTTCTCAGTAGTGGCCCCCTGGCTGTGGAATTCCCTCCCCAGAGACATTAGATCAACCCCCTCCCTCCTGACCTCTTGTAAGGAAGTATAAACCTGGCTTTGTGACCAAGCATTTGGAGAACTTGAGAAATAGAACAATATGGAATTGATATACATTGACTAACTGGATTATGGCTGGATTATGTTTAAGGATCATGTGATTAACTGCAAATGTATTGTTTTATATGTTTTTAAACTGTTTTAATGTGTTTATATATTCGTAATTGTACATAACCTATCACTTTGTATGGTTGCCTACTTGTAAGCTGCCTTGAGTCCCCGCCAGAGTAGAGAAGGCGGAGTAGAAATGCTGTAAATAAATAAATAAATACATACATGTTATGTTTTCCAGCCACAGCTTGAGCGTCCAGCTGATTTCCATATTAAATTCCCTTGGCCTTTGCTATGCTAGTGCCACTGATGATAATGACTTTAATTTGCATTCAGTGAGGGACTTCAAAGTCTTTCTAGCAGCCATTCCACTTTCATTTAGCTTTAACGATTAGACACTTAGAATAATAGGTAACTGGAAGCAAGCGGCTCGTGCTTTATTTAGCATGGTGATTCCATGTTTTTTAAGCCTCCTTTTGCCTCCACAATGGGCTCAGTTTTAAACGGGAAACAAAAAATGTATACAAAGGTTTGAGTCCAGATAAATCATGGACCAGCATGCTGTTAGGGAGTTATGAAGCACTGTAGTTGTGGTGCTATGCAATGACAACCTGTTTCCACCCAATTCTCACTTACCAGGCAGTAACTGCTGCAATTGATGGGGATCTGTTCTCCTGTTGACCATGAAATCCGCTGGATGACTTTGAGCATGTCAGTCTCTTTCATTCTCAGAGGAAGGCAATGGCAAACCTCTTCTGAACAAACTTTGACAAGAAAACCCTGGAATAAGATTGCATTAGGGCTGCCATTGGTTGGAAATTACTTGAAGGAACACAACAAGAAAAACATGAACATATCTTCGAAGGCTTTCCCAGCCGGAATCACTGGAAGGTTGTGTGATTTCCAGACTGTATGGCCATGTTAGAGCAACATTTCCTCCTAATGTTTCACCTGCATCTGTGGCTGGCATCTTCAGAGGATCTGACAGTAGTCACGCAATGTATACCTGTGGAATGTCCCGGGTGAGAGGAAAAAACCATTGTTTGATAAACTAGTGAGAATGGCGCAATTAGCAAGCTTGGAAGTAGCCTGGCCTTATTCAAACACCTGAATCAAGACAGTAAATAAGGAACACCACCCAGACACAGAAAGTCTCCATACATTAAACAATCAAGGGCTTACCCAGACAAATGATGCCTCCAGGTAAAAAAAAAAACAATTCAAAGGGATCCTCTGAAGATGCCAGCCACAGTTGCAGGTGAAACTTCAGGAGAAAATGCTTCTAAAACATGGTCATACAGCCCGGAAACCATACAACACTCCAAGAACGTATCTCCTAAACTAGGGACTAGATAGAAATTGTGACTAAAAAACTGTCATGAGTGCTTAGCTCTAGGTGACATATTGTTGAAAGCCCAACATGATTATTATCCTTGTGTTAACAATTCAAATTAAAGGATAAGTTGTCAGACTGGACTGTGACGCAGCTAGTTAATAGCCAATTGAATTAAATTACTACTGACCAAGAAGTTATGAGTTCAAAGCCAGCCTGGGTCGGAGTAAGCACCCGACCATTAATAGTCTAGCTTGCTGTTGACCTATGCAGTCCGAAAGACAGTTGCATCCGTCAAGTAGGAAATTTAGGTACCACTTTATGTGGAGAGGCTAATTTAACTCATTTACAATGTCATAAATCTTCCACCAGCATCCAGAAGAACGAGGAAGTACCCCATCAAAGGATCCAATATCACAAGTAGATGGTGAAGTGGACCCCTGTGGCTGGAATCGAGCTTACCCTCATAAAAAAGCCGGAAAAAGCTGGAATGTTAAAATTGCCTCTGTGTCTGTCTATGTATGTTGCATTGTAATCCGCCCTGAGTCCCCTACGGGGTGAGAAAGATGAAATATAAATACTGTAAATAGATAGATAGATAGATAGATAGATAGATAGATAGATAGATAGATAGATAGATAGATAGATAACAGAACAGTATGGTCTCAGATGAGAAATTTCATAAGTTTTGCATACAGTCTGTGGAGTAGAAATGGAGAGGAAACTCAGTTCTGTTTCCAGATTTAAAAAGAAAAAACAGGTAAACCTCACTTTGACATCTGACCCAAGAGAGCTGGAGACTCTTGGCCAGGGCCTGAGATCTGGCATCCCCAGTAACTCATTGTCACTCCCTTAACCATATCATTGTCACTCCCTTAACTGAGTTTATGCAGAAGAAAGCCCTGCTGAATTCAGTGGGAGTTCCTGTTAAGTAGGTTTAGAACCAGTCTTGGCCTGGATAATAACTCTTGACGTGTTTTAAACCCAAAGGATGCTTGGTATGCCAATCTTCTTCTGGCGTGCACTCCACGGCTAATCCAATGGGCCTTTTCGTGGTTTCCTTTTGGAGGAGAGCAGCCTTAGTACGATTTCAACCCACGCAATCACCTATACAGACCTCATCAAAGGCCGGTATAGTTTATATTGCAGATGGTTGCTGACATGCAGTAATCCACCTGATCAGGCAGCCTGTTAAAGGTCAGCATCCCACTTCACTTCGGTTATTAGCTTTGATGTCTAAAAGATGCTGATTCATTTGCTCCCTCCTTCGCTCTTTCTCTCTCAAGAAATGTGGGGAAATACACTATTTTTCTGCAAGGCTCTCTGTCAACCTAATTGGTAGTCTTGTGGGATCTTCTTCTACTCAAAGAGGGGAAAGCTATAAATCAGATGTACCAAACTGATCTTTCCCTATAAAAAGGGGAAAATCCAAGGGATAAAGAAGAGAATAAACACATTTTTCCCTTTCAGAATAGTAAAAGAAAACGGAAAGAAAAATATGCATGTATTTGAAGTCCAACAAATATGAGATTGGATTGTTTTTTTAACTAAATACTAATTTCTATATGCCACTTAAAAAGACATGAAATTGTTGAGAACACAATGCCTTGTTCCTTCAATGACATTATAGTGAAATGTACTGCTTAGAATAGAACCAGCATGGCATAGTAGCTTGACCATTGGGAAACCATCATTATACAACCCTTATGCAATAAGACCAGGCTGTGGCGCAGCTAGTTAGTAGCCAGCTGCATTAAATTACTACTGACCAAGAAGTTATGAGTTCAAAGCCAGCCTGAGTCAGAGTAAGCACCCGACCATTAATAGTTTAGCTTGCTGTTGACCTATGCAGCCCAAAAGACAGTTGCATCTGTCAAGTAAGAAATTCAGGTACCACTTTATGGGGGAGGCTAATTTAACTAATTTACAATACCATAAAACCTTCCAGCAATGTGCAGAAGAATGAGGAAGTACTCCATCTAAGGACCCGGTGTCACAAGTGGTAAAGCAGCAGCTCCCCCTGTAGCTGAAACCGAGCATACTCTCATGAAGCCAGAAAAAGCTGTAATGTTAAACTGCCTCTGTGTCTGTCTATATATGTTGTATGTTTAAATGGCATTGCATGTTTGCCATGTAATATGTGCATTGTAATCAGCCCTGTGTCCCCTGCAGGGTGAGAAGGATAGAATATAAATACTGTAAGTAAATAAATAATTGTAATCTTGAACAGCATATGTTGATGAGTGGATGATAGGAATCAAGAGATGTTAGGCTCAAAAATAACCCTCACTTGGGGTGATTCCATAAAAATATAGCAGAGTGCCAGAAGCACAATTCATAACCAGCAGAAGCTTACATGTAGAGAGAAAGGATTAGTTTCCATTCAACAGGATGGAACAAGATTGCAGGGAGCCACAACTTCATAGGTTGTAAAAATAATATGTTTATTAAAGTCAAAAGAAATCCATTCTGGATAGAAAAGATTCTTGGAACTAACTAGCTTCACTGAGCTATCTTCTATGAAAAGAAAAAGGATAAAGTAACAGAAATAGCCATGCGTCTACATCTTGCCTGGAAAATGGCAAGATGCGTCCTCACTCAAGGAAGACAAAGGGAAGAGAGAAGTCAAAAATGGAGACAGGCCGCATGGCCAGCCCAGGGGAATAAAAATACCTTTAAAAGAAGAAGTTACCTCATCCCTCAAAGATATCACATTGCTAAGTATTCAAAAGGGAAGAAGATAGTGGCATGCAGAAGGAGCCCCTTCTAAGTCCCTTTTTGAGATAGGCATGCTCAGTGAATTTGGGTGAGGAATCCCTCACTCTAATCTACCTAGGCTAACTACTCATTGAGGGCGAGAGACTTGTGCAGTCAGGGATGAAACCCAAAAGTGGGTTCTGCTGTGAAATATACAACTGCAGTGCACAAGTGTAATGTGCAATGGAAACTACTTCAACCAGAGAAGTTAGCCATAGCAGAGCACCTGATGAACCAACCTGGACATAGCATATTATTTGAGAACACAGAAATGCTGAACCACTCCAACAACTAGCATGCCAGGCTACATGGAGAAGCCATTGAAATCCACAAGCATGTGGACAATTTCAACAGAAAAGAAGAAACCATGAAAATGAACAAAATCTGGCATTTTTTAAAAAAACTCCAAAATTATAACAGTAAATAAAGAACAAAACTCAAACACAGGGGAACTCTAGATAAGAAACAATAAGGAACACTTAATCACCTCTCAACAAAGGATTTTCCCAGGCAGTAACAAGCCACACCTAAAAACTGTCAGACCATCAAATGCTAATCAAGGTGACCAATTGAAACATTCACACCTAGCTCTAAAAGACAAGAGTTCTTTCTCCCACCCTGGACTTTCCACAGTTATATAAACTCAATTTTCCTAGTTTTGAAAAAGCCTCACAACCTTTGAGGATGCCTGCCACAGACACGGGCAAAAACATCAGGAGAGAATGTTTCTAGAACATGGCCATACAGCCCGAAAACCTACAACAACCCTGCAATGGAAATGCTCAACTACTATGTACAACCACACTACTAAATGTACAAGCTTGCTTCCACTGCTACTAGTGGAATGTATCAATGCCAGCAGTGGCACAGAAGGCCTACATGGGACCCCAGGGCTTTTCTCTGCCCACCTTAATGTAAATAAATACCATCAAAACATTTTTTAACATCACCTATCTCAGGTACAGGGGCAACAATTGGTTTCCAAACTTTGATTCTCCAGGATTTTTTGGACTTCAGCTTCTAGAAGTCCAAGATAATTTGGCCAAGATTCAGGAATTCTGGAAACTGAAGTCCAAAACTCCTGGAGAACCAAAGTTCAGGAACCACTGCTTTAGACTCTTTTAAAATGGCAGTGGTGGAATTGCCACTGAACGATACCCGCTTCCATCTAGTTATTCACAAGCTGTATTGTATAATTTAGGGCCACATAACTGCATATCCTACAACTATCTCATTTTGTTGTGGACAGTCCAGATTAATCTTCTATCATTCCATATTTTAAATGCTTTGAGAATTTTCCCATTCCTCTCTCTTTCTTCAACTCCCCCAACCCCCGTCTTGTACTTAGCTTCCTTCATTTGCAGACCATTTGAGTTTGTACTAAATTAACTCAGCAGTGGGGAGAGATCATCATCTTCTCCTTCCCAGTAGACCCAGACAAAAGCAAAGCGCTGTAGCCTCTGCTAGCTTCTGCACTTTTCCGTCTTATCCACACTTGATTTTTCTTGGTTATTTGTGTTCTGGTTTTCATGTGTGAAATTAAATAGGAGTTATCTCTAAATGAGAAGCAAAAAGGAAAATATTGGTTGGGGTTGTTGTGAGTTTTCCAGGCTGTATGGCCATGTGCCAGAAGCATTCTCTCCTGACTTTATGATTTTAGAGTTTTGGACAAGTCTACATAGGGACCACCAAATGCAGCGCCCAAATACGAATCAAGGAACATGAAAGACCCTGCAGATTAATTCAACCAGAGAAGTCAGCCATAGCAGAGCACTTGACAAACCAACCTGGACACAGCATATTATTTGAGAACACAGAAATGCTGGACCACCCTAACAACCACCATGTCAGACTACACAGAGAAGCTGCAAGCATGTGGACAATTTCAACAGAAAGGAAGAAACCATGAAAATGAACAAAATCTGGATACCAGTATTTTAAAAAACTCTAAAATCATAACAGTAAATAAAGAACAACACTCAAAAATGGGAATTCCAGATAAGAAACAATCAGAGCCAGCTAATCACCTTCAACAAAGGATTCCCCCAGGCAGTAAGAAGCCAACCTTGAAACTGCTAGGCCATTAAATGCAAATCAAGATGGCAAATAGAAACATTCACACCTACCTCAAACAGAGAAGAGTTATTTCTCCCACCCTGGACATTCCACTCCACAGATATATAAACCCGATTTTCCTGGTTTCCAACAGACCTCACAGCCATAGATACAAGCAAAACTTCAAAAGATAACACTTCTGGCCATGCAGCCCAGAAAATTCACAACAACCCAGTGATTCCTGCCATGAAAGCCTTCGACAATACAAAATATTGGTCATTTTCAAGTTTTTCGTAATGCTATCGGGCCCCCTGAATGTGACACAGCTTCAGGTCACAGCGCGTCTTAATCTGGCCCTGCTCACAATGTGTTTCAGTTGTACGTGTGCCATTCAAATTGAGTCTCTCAAGGCTTTCCTTCCAAAGATGTGTACACCTCTGGCTTATTAAACAGTCAGGATCTTCCTTTATGAGAGCATTCTGTTTGATCCTTTGATGGCAGCAATATCATAGCTTTGCCTGCAGATGGCACTCAAGAATGTCTGCAAGTCAGTGCTTGCATTTCCGCCAGCATGGAGTTTTCTGGAGAGCCATAAAGTGAAAGTTCATATTGCTCATCAAATATGCATGCGGCCATATATTTATACTACCCGAATCACCGAGCTTGCTGGAGGGAAAGCAGCAGAGGTCACTGTGGATCTTGCAAACAGCAAAACCAAGGATGCAACTTGAAACAAGGGCGGCAGGGGGTTTTCTGTGGAATCTGTGAATGCCTTATAAAGCATGAGGGAAGACCAGATTTTGAGACTGCTCTGGCCAGGCACTGGAAAGAAACATATCTTAATCCTTCCTTGCCATAGATGGCTTTCTTTGTCAAATTGCTGTTTCTTTCTTAAAGCTGTTTTTACTTCCTAGTGAAAATTACTTCTGATCTCCAAGTTCCCGCAGCATCAAAAACTGTGTGAAAAAGGCGCTGGTGGACTGAATTTTACCCAGAAATAGATATGAATTTCCTTCCTCTCCCATCACGCATTTTAAACCCTTTGCCCTTGATAAGAAAATAGGAATGTGATTGGATTATTCTACAAACATAGGAATGAAACCTATTGGTTCATTCTCGCTAGAATATATCTGCTTAATGGTGATCCAACACACATGGAAGCCTCAATAATTCAATGGATTTGTTCTGGTTGGGACTAATAATATGAGATCTTATCCCTGATAGCTAACCCTATCACTGATAGGCTAGCTTTCTGAGTAGAATCATAGAGTTGGAAGAGACCTCATGGGCCATCCAGTCCAACCCCCTGCCAAGAAGCAGGAATATTGCATTCAAATCACCCCTGACAGATGGCCATCCAGCCTCTGTTTAAAAGCTTCCAATGAAGGAGCCTCCACCACACTCCGGGGCAGAGAGTTCCACTGCTGAACAGCTCTCACAGTCAGGAAGTTCTTCCTCATGTTCAGATGGAATCTCCTTTCTTGTAGTTTGAAGCCATTGTTTCGCGTCCTAGTCTCCAGGAAAGCAGAAAACAAGCTTGCTCCCTCCTCCCTGTGGCTTCCTCTCACATATTTATACATGGCTATCATATCTCCTCTCAGCCTTCTCTTCTTCAGGCTAAACATGCCCAGCTCCTTAAGCCGCTCCTCATATGGCTTGTTCTCCAGACCCTTGATCATTTTAGTCGCCCTCCTCTGGACACATTCCAGCTTGTCAATATCTCTCTTGAATTGTGGTGCCCAGAATTGGACAAAATATTCCAGGTGTGGTCTAACCAAGGCAGAATAGAGGGGTAGCATTACTTCCCTAGATCTAGACACTATGCTCCTATTGATGCAGGCCATTTTTTAACAATCCCATTCAATTACATGTTAAATACTAGCAACTGGTGACTTCTAGTATCAGTAAATAACTTTTATTCTGAACTTTTAAAAAGCAATTGAAGTTGCTGAGGTTACTTAGGGAATAGGATTCAGGACCTTGGACAGCTCCTTTAAATCCAGAGGAAACCTGGAGTGGATTCACCTCCTCATTGTCATGAGAGCTATCACCTGTCAAGTGGACATGGCAATCCCAGTTGTATATTGACCACCAAAGGTCACACAATGCTATGTGCATGCCACAGCTCGTCTCCCATCTTTATATGATTATTCTGGCCTTCACTATTGACAAGCAAAATCCATCAACAGCTCCAAATTCCACATAATCTACCTCGGTGCAATTTGTCCCTTTCACTTCTGGGCTGACATACTGATAGCAAAGTGATATCCAGTGGTAGGATTCTCTTTCTCTTCTCATCCCTCCCACAAGCTATCTGTTTTCTGTTTATTTTATATTTTACAGCTATAGTTGCTTTTTTATTTTTGAAGCTGAAATTGAAAAATTGTTCTTAAAAATTCAAAGGAAAAAAAGTACAGAACAGTGGAGGTGCAGGATGAAGGGTTATGAGAGTACGCAGAAGTACAATCACAGGGTCACAACTTGCCAAAGCAGCACATTTACCTAAATACAGTTGTTGTTTATTTGTTCAGTCACTTCCGACTCTTCATGACCTCATGGAACAGCCTACGCAAGAGCTTCCTGTCTGCCATGGCCACCCCCAATTCCTTCAGGTCAAACCAGTCACTTCAATGATACCATCCATCCATCTTGCCCTTGGTCTGCCCCTCTTCCTTTTTCCTTCCATTTTCCCCAGCATCATAGTCTTCTCCAAGCTTTCCTGTCTTCTCATGATGTGGTCAAAGTACTTCATCTTTGATGTGTGTCCCTAGGTGGCACCTATGTAGAGAAGGACTAATAACTGTGCCAAGTTTCATTGCTCTTACTCAATAGAAAGTGGGTCTGTGGAAATCTTTAATGAATGCCCATTGTACATCAAAGTTCCCAAGTTTCAAAGGGACGCCGGGGTTGTTAAAATATCATAAAAGCAGAACTTGGAAAAATTACTTTGGGACTACTGATCATAGTGGACAGTAGCTATACCGCTTGGAAGATTTGAGTGGCTCTTATCCTGTTCTTAATCCTCAACTAGAGCATATTCATTAAATCAATAAGATTTACCTATGTGTTGACTCTATTTCTATGGGTTTATTGCAGTTGGGGCTAATCAATAGGATTAATCTGTCCCAGAGGGAGCACATCTTCTGATAATCCTGATTTGGTAGGCACAGTTATGATTAAAACATTATGATCCCACATTTCAAACTGCTTCTAAAAAGTCCCAGTTTCTTTCCCCTCTTCCTCCTTTGTGCTCATTTTATTTCAAATGCAGCAAACTGAATTCAAAGCAAACTGGTTGGTGTTGGTGTGGAGGACAATAGAGGGCCCATCCCAGTAGAATCAGGCAAAAGCAAACTATTGTCTCGTTGAGCTTGTATGTAACAACAGGCTATTAATAACATCTGCTGCCATAATCACACCAATGCTGTGAAATATTGGGGGCCACATTCCTAGGATTGGCATAAAAGTAATCTAATCACAGTCTACAGTTTTCCCAAATCAAGCTCATCAGTGTGAAAATCCAGAATGTCTGCCTATTTTCATCTGTTCATCCCTTGATCCAATCTCTAAACCATGTTAATGGATTGGAGGTGGACTTGACCCTTTATTGATATGTGGAGCCCAGTTCTTTCCCCAGTCATAGAAAATATTTCACCAGCATCCTTCCAGTCTCCTCCCCTCTCTATCCCCACAATTATTATCATTTTTGGTCTTAGCAGTGCCCCAGGAGCTCTCTTTTGTTTACACTGTGGCCTGAAAAGGAGTAAGCAGAGTTTCTCCAGAATGGGGTCAGCAGGCATAGTTCAAGCAGACTTAGGAAGCCATTTCCTCGGCCAGGCTTTGATCTTCACAGAGGATTTATTCTGCCCATCAGACAGACTTGAGATGGATGTTGGGGAGTAGCAACATCAGCCAGATACCGCAGCCTGGAACCATTTTGGAAGGCCCAAGATCTGTGTCCTTCCTTCTCTTTCTCCCTCTTGGGTCCGACATGGTTGTAATTCACAACTGCCTCCACAGGTTTATGGCTGGAAAGACTTATGAGTCAACAGGACTCGTAACTGGCAGTACCATGCTGCCTGTCGCTGCCGCCGCTGTGTCACCCTCACGGAGCTCTTTGTGATCGCTGAGCCAAGCTGTTTGTTCCTGCCACGTTTCACGGAAATAATGGAGAGATTTACAAAGGGCTGGAGTTTCATCAGACATTTCTCAAAACACCCTTTCTATACTCATTTGGCTTCCAGTCCAAAGCTAAGATCTTACTTCCTTTTTTTCTTAAAGCAGGTTGGTTTGTGTTATGCATCTGTATTTTCATGCTTCCTCACAAGGTTCATTGATTTAATGTGATTTGGGATAAAAAGCATCACAAAAGATAATATATGACATTTAGCCTTTCTAGCCACTCTGAGTCTCTTTTGTAGAAGGAGTAAGTGGGGTATAAATAAACAACACCATCATCATCATAGTCGTCGTCATCAAAGCACATAGGGGTGTGCCTTCAATCACCTATTGATTCATGATGACCCCATGAATTTCATAGGGTTTTCTTAGGCAAGGAATACTCAAAGGTAGTTTTTTCCAGTTCCTTCCTCTGAAGTAGAGCCTACAGCACCTGGTATGCATTGGCAGTCTCCTATCCAAATACTAAGCAGGGTTGGCCCTGCTTTGCTTCCAAGACCAGGTGATATCTGGTCCTTTTAGACAATTTAAGGCCCCAGGCTGGATATTAGGTAGTCAACCTGTATCAAGGGCCAAGCACATCTTTAAACCTGAGTCAAATTTCACTTCAGGGCGGCTGCATTGCAATACTAGACAAAATAAAAAATGTTTTTCAGATATCCACAAGGAGGCATGTCATAGGACTTCTTGAAACACATCTATGTGCATGTATGTGCCTTCAAATCATTCTTAGACTTATTATGGTGACCCCATGAATTTCAGTGGGTTTTCTTAGGTAAGGAATACTCAGTGGTAGCTTTGCCAGTTCCTTCCTCTGAAATGTAACCTACAATACCTGTGATTAGTTGGTGTACTCTAACATCCAAATATTAATGAATGTTTACTCCGCTTAGCTGCCAAGGTCAGACAGGAACTGGGCCTACATTTGTACAAATCAGTTACTCAAAATTATCTTTCCTTAACTTGCTGCTTTCTGGAAGCATGGATTTCATCAGCAGCATTAGTAGCAATGATGCCAATTGTAGTGCAGCACATGGGGAAACTAATGAGGATAAGAAGATTGCAGTGAGAAATATTATCCCTACATTCTAGCTTTTTGGGGAGAAGGAGTATAAAGGTTCTTAAAATTCAGACTAAAAACTGGAGTGAATTCGGCACTTCACAGACACTGGGGATATTAGTCACCACCAACTCTATATTTCTATTATTTATGACTGCAGGATAGAATCCAGGCATCCATGCATTGCTGTTACGGAAAACAGCCAGTTGTTGTAGCATCCCAATGCTGACTGTAGCTTACATTGGGGTGTGGGGTTGAGTTACTGCTTTTGAGCTCTAAATAGATTGCCTCTTAGAATACCTTTGGGAATGCACAAATGGATTTCAAAGTTTGGACAAAGATGAGCTTTTTTGCTATGCTCAGGGTTGGGTTCAGGAAGTCCCCAAAATTTCCTTTCCTAAGCTCTTGTGTATTTGAAGAGGACAACTTCCTTGATATGCAATGCTTATGCATAAAAGTAGCAAGTGCATCACCTTTCTGGCATCTATCATCTGAGTTAGACTCAGTGCAGGTTGGATCACACTTTCCAGCAACAACTGTGCATGAGGAAATCACATAACCAAACCCTGTGCTTTTTCCATGTTGCGGATTACGCTCATTATGGGACATCACAAACAAAAACTGCACTTCTGTGCACCAAAACACTTTGGAATCTAAGCCTTCAATGCAGGGCAGAGGTTTATTCTGCACAAGAGTTCTAAGTTCCAGTATTCTGGAGGATAGAACCACAGTAATTGAAGTGTAATGTAATGGTAGAAATCATAAAATCTAGATCTTGTCCAAATTACTTTCTGGGAATATAATCCTGCCTTCTCCTAAKGTGTGCATTCTTCCTCATTAGCCATTTTTACCATCTTGCCCACTTATATCCCAGTTTTCATCTGTGAAATATTAGAGAGCAGAGGAAACATCCTTTTATTTGTGGTACAACCATGAAAGACTTTCTAGGAAAATAAAACAGCCATTGTCAGAAGGTGGCTTCATTGCCACTATCACTAAAAGTAAAGCAAAGAAGAATCTGATCATGAGGGCTTTCAGTGGTTCTCAACTTGGAGTCCTCAGATGTTTTTGGCCTACAACTCCCAGAAATCCCAGCCAGTTTACTAGCTGTTAGGATTTCTGGGAGTTGTAGGCCAAAAACATCTGGGGACCCCAGGTTGACAACCACTGAAAGCCCTCATGATCAGATTCTTCTTTGCTTTACTTTTAGTGATAGTGGCAATGAAGCCACCTTCTGACAATGGCTGTTTTATTTTCCTAGAAAGTCTTTCATGGTTGTACCACAAATAAAAGGATGTTTCCTCTGCTCTCTAATATTTCACAGATGAAAACTGGCTTAATGGTTAAATGGTTAAATGAATGAATGAGCAAGTCAGTGGAGGGCAAAATGTATCAGTTTCCAGATGTCACAACCTCTGAGGATGCCTACCACAGATGCAGGTGAAATGTCAGGAGAGAATGCTTCTAGAACATGGCCATAGAGCACAAAAAACCTACAACATTCCAGGGCATATACTAACATAATAAAATATATAATGGAAGGCTGGCACACATTTCTAATTGGGTTGTCCTTCCCTGCTGTCAATTCATTTTACACATTTCCTGTGGTTTTTACTTTGTTCCTGAAACCATTGTTGCCTCCCAAAGGTTTTTATTTTCTGCTTATCTCCTTTTAGAAATGTTAGACTCCTTGAGTCAACCAAACTTGAATGTTTTGGATTGTTGTTCCAAGGGAATTATCAGCCCTGCCAGAGCCTGTTAAGGAGAGCTTATTTGCCAAAGTTTGTTTTAAATATTTGAAAGACAGGGCAGTGGATGGAATTACTTACTTTGCTAGCCATGATAATTATATCTCCCTGTTTCACCAGGGCACTCAAGGAAATAGACATAACTCGCTTTGCCAGTTTATTGTTTGGCAATTCAAGCTGTGAAAAAAATACTAACCCAACATCACCTAGTGATTTTCTCACTGCACTGTGTCCCATATTCTTGAAAATATATGGCACCCTCCTTCCCCTCCCTCTCCTCCAGCAATCTTGAACATGAGATTGAGAAACCGGGCACTAATTTTGAGGGGGATGACATATCACGCAGTTATACCATCAGAGTAATGCATTGCTTCAGACTTATTGCACGACATCACTGCCCTCCAGGCATTGTTGTATTACAGAATAATTGCAAATGTTTTTTCCCCCATACTCCATTAATGACCACCTTACCCCACAACAATTCAGTAACCAGGTACAGATGTCTCATAGTGCTTTATTCTGGGAATGATCTATTAGTGGGCTCAGTGTGGGTGTAGCCAAGGAAATCTCTGGCAAAGAAGCTCCAGACCACTTCTGATGCTCAGGTGGAGAAGATGGTATACTTAAACCCCACTTAACAAAGGCATCCTACTTTCATACTGTTACACCATTCTGTTAACTGACTGCATCTCTCCAAGGTGCTCAGTGCAACAATTTAGCCTCATAGCCTCATAACAATTCTGTAACTCAGGCTGAGCTCTGAGATGTGGAGAAGCATTCTCTTCAAGTTCCACTACAGAAGCAGTTGGACATTTGTATTTGATGTGGAAGAACCATGTTCAGTTGAAGCTTCAAAAATGGAGTTCATCTGTATGACTTGGGTCTTCACTGGATGAAAAACTGTTTTTCCTGTACAAGTTGGCATGAGTTTTACCATCTTCAGCAGAAGATTTTCTTTTGATTTCATTTCCACCACAGATTTTGGTGGCTGCTCCCAGGTTAAGAAATTCCTTGTTATGGAAGGCTCAGTTGGCCCCTCTTTGTTCTCTCTCTTTGCCATCAGGAAAGACTTTCTTTTATTTAGACAGGCCTTTTGCTTTTTGTTCATGTGCAACAAGGCTTTTAATAGAGTGGGATTTGTAGTCTGTTTTAGGACTTTAGAGTCTGCTATTCCACTTTTGTCCTGCTCTAATTGATAGTGATGACCACCTTCAATATAATATCTGTCTTTATTTAAACAGTGTGGTGGAGTGTGGTGGAGGTTCCTTCTTTGGAGGCTTTTAAACAGAGGCCCGATGGCCATCTGTCAGGGGTGCTTTGAATGCAATATTCCTGCTTCTTGGCAGGGGGTTGGACTGGATGGCCCAAGAGGTCTCTTCCAACTCTTTGATTCTCTGATTCTTTGACTGATTAATAACTGACAAATAGAGGAAGAAAATGTGGAGGCAGTGACAGACTTTGTATTTCAAGGTATGAAGATTACTGCAGATGCAGATTGCAGCCAGGAAATCAGAAGATGTTTACTTCTTAAGAGGACAGCAATGACCAATCTCAATAAAATAGTGAAGAGAAGAGACATCACACTGGCAATGAAGATCCGCATAGTTAAAGCAATGATATTTCCCGTGGTAACCTATGGATGCAAGAGCTGGACCATAAGATGAAGTACTTTGGCCAGTATGATCTACAGTCCCAAAGTAATTTTTCCATGTTCTGCTTTTATGATATTTTAACAGCCCTGGCTTCCCTTTGAAACTTGGAAACTTTAATGTACAATGGGAGCTTTACTATACGAGGGATGTTCTTCAAAGGTTTCCCCAACCCACTTCCTGTGGACTGAGAGCAATGAAATTTGGCACAGTTATTAGTCCTTCTATACACACATGTCACCAAGGCACACACATTTCTTCCATCTTTTTAAGCAACTGTAAACACTCCGATGTAGAAGTTGTTCCTTTTTCTGGAAAGGTGTGAGCAGCCGAAGGACCCAGCAAGTGGATACCTTATGCATATGAAGATGGTCTTGGATTACTTTTTCCATGGGCCCCACACTAATCTTTATATTTTGGGCTAGGTGGTAAATGGTTATGCAGCGATTTTCCAAAATGGTGACCTCCACTTACTGGATGGTGTGTTCATCAATAGCAGAGTGGGGTCACCCTGGAATCCACCAAAGTCCGACCACATTTGAAATCCACCAAAGTCTGACCACATTTGAATTGATGATTTCAGTTCTTGACTAAATCATATGATGTGGAATCATCACCATAAACCTCTTTCATCTCATCATATGTATCCTTTGGTGTGAGGCCTTTCAAGTAAAGGAACTTGATAACTGCTCTGTATTCCACTGGGTCCATTATCAAACCTCATACCACTTCAGCACGTGTAAAATCAAGACCGTTATCCGTTCTAAGTTGTAAATTGGCACATAACCTATAGAGACTTATACTATTACACATGTGCAGTTTCAGCATCCTGTGATAAATAGAAGTGGATCAGAGGAAATATTTAATGAATACCCTTCATATGAGTGAAAGGGATAATTCATGTTCCAGCCTTTCATAAAACTTCAAATCATATATTTCCCAAAGAAGATGGAATTACCATTTAAACCACTGTATATTGCAGGGCAGGAATGAGTAAGCAGATGTTTTGGGCTTCCATTCCTAAAAACTGTAGCAAATATGACCAAGAGTAGTGCAGCATAGCAACTGAGGTGTAAATGAACTGAAGAGGTGACAGTTCCCCACCACACGAATAACATTTCTCATGACCCTAACCAAACTATCACTCCAAAAAAACTTCAGGGAAATCGAAGACATAAAATGGAAATACAGTCAGCTCTCTGAATTCATGGGTTTAGACAACCACACAGCTTGAAAGTATTCCCAAAAAATAAAATTCCAATAAGCAGCTCTTGCTATTTTATTTTGAGGAGACCATTTTATTCTGCCATTCTTTATAATGGGATTTGGGCATCCATAGATTTTGATATCTGCATGGGGTCCTGAAAGTGCTCTAATAAAGATACAACTGAACAGGGTAAGATAAGGAAAGTATTTTTTAAAACTCTTCAAAAGTTACTTTCTGTACTACAGTTCTCACCGACCAGTACACATAGTGATTGGAGGACTTTTATCCAAAGCCTGAATTCTACTGTAATCTCCAACGAGATGGTGTGATATCCTATTCTCCAGACACTCTTCTCCTTTTTTAAGCCAAAGGTAGGATGGATCTCCTCTAAAGTCCCCTCTTGTCTAAACCAATAAGACGGTGTGATTTGTTGGAAAGCTGGCAACCCAACCCCATGCTTCAAATCTGGCACCAGGCCCAGGAATTCCCTGACACTAAAAGTTAAGCCGGTGGTGCATTAAAAGGTTAGGGCATTTGTAAACCTTGAAGTCCAAGCCAAATGCCAGCTCCAGGTATCTGTCCAATTAATAAAGCCTGAAGTAAGCTGATTGTGTGCCTGACATTTTACAGATGTGAGCAAAGGGAACACTTACTGCTCACATAGTTATAGAAAAGTGGTACCAACCTTATGACTCTCATATGCAGACATATGTGTGTGTGTGTGCAGACACACACACATATATATATATGTATGTGTGTTATGTGTGTGTGTGTGTGTATGAGTTGGAGGTGAAAATAAATCACCTTTCACTGAGTCCAACTCATTCTCACTGTAAACGTATAGAAGGAACTCAGTCTACATTTCTTCTACTCACTTTTAGTTCAAGACCTATCAAAATCTAAAATAACACTTTCCCCACCTGCGTAATCCAGTAAAAAAGGCACATTGTGTTTGTTGTGACTACTAAATCATTGTATAAATAAAGGGTTTATCCATATTGTCCAAAATATTGTGGTTTGCATGGCATGTCAAGCTCTGATTGATTCAAATGAAGACAAACGGTATGGAGGGCAGAGTCACAGATGTTTTTATTGCTCTGGTTGGCCGAGAAAGAATATCCAGATCTGGCATACCTCAAGTTTTCAGACATTGACATTTTATAATAGACATCACTCTGATTGGCACAAATTACAATTCACAGTCTTATTGATTCACAGTGCTGTCTAATAGACAGAACTCTGATTGGTACAAATTACGATCTGCATTATTATAGCTGTAAAGTATGTGGTGGGAAACTTAATAAAGTCCTTCATAGGAGGGATTATTGAATCTGCTTTCTGTATCTGCACCACCCTTTTCTGCCTGTGGGAGCTCAATAATATAGTAAGTAGTTGTTTTAGGAGAAACAAAAAATATATATTTCTTGGTGTCTTGGTTTTTAGGCCTGTTTCTGGGGTTATCTGGGGCCCTAATTTGGAAAGCTGCATTAGATGGACCCTACCAGCTCTAGTTTCATAGATACAGTTGTCATTATTTCCTATGGACAAGCTTATGAAGAGTGGTAGATGGCATATTTCTGTATCTCAAAATAAGAGCTGATGGGGGAAACTGCTGCCATTTAAAAAAAAATCAGCAGGTCAAATATAGCTAGGAATGGGTCTAACAAAGGCACCAAAATGGTTTGTGATATTATTGAGTTTTCAGCAAGGACCACAGAGAGAAAGGTCCATGCTTGGTGAGCTTCCATAAAATCAAATCAGCCAGGACAAAGAACAAACAAAGCTTGAAGGCAAAGCTACAAAGATTTATTCTGTTTGGCCAAAAGGGATGCAAGTACCAGCAAAAGCTTCAAATGAAGAAGCATAAATCACCAAAAATAAACGACATTTTATGCAGTTCTAACAGCTATTCAGATTTCCTGTGACGCCCCCTGATTGGCTGAAAAACAGTGTCAGCTAGGATCCATGCAGGGATTGGCCAGAGGTTACTTTGACATCACTGACCAAAGGAGAAGATCCTCATGGCAGGAAAAACAAATTATGCTTGGTCAGTCTAAAGGTTCAGTCTGTTGCAGAGATGCCCCCTGGAAAGGCACAAAACTGAGAGAAGTGATGACATGGTTATGCAGATGATTCCTTGATTAGCTTAAGTGTCCAGTTCCATGGAGACAAAGGTGCAAGACACAAAAGACAAAGGGTGGCAATCCCAAATAACCAGGGGCTTGGTAGTCTATTCAGAAGACTAAGGTATTCATATTTTTTTGCATCTAATTACCTTTCAAGAAGAGTTTGCTCCAGGCACTGTCAGCCCATTGTGTGCTAATCAAGGTGGTCAGTTGAAATATTCACACCTAGCCCAACTGACAAAAGTCCTTTATCTCACCCTGGTCATTCCACAGATATATAAACCCTTCTCCCAGTTCCAACAGACCTCACCTCTGAGGATGCTTTCCATAGATGCAGGCGAAACGTCAGGAGAAATGCCTCTAGAACATGGCCATATAGTCCGAAAAAACCCACAAGAACTTAGTGATTCCAGCCATGAAAGCCTTCGACAATACTTTTTTTTTTGTTTGTTTAGCCTTCTCTTAAGTAGGATGACAAGCCTCCAGCTTTTAGTTAAATAGTCTTCATGACGAAAAGGATCATCTGTCTCACATATTCACAAAAATGGTTTGATTTTATCTGGCTTGGAAGATCACTAGAAATACCTTTGTTAATTACATAGTGATTTCCATTCCGAGGAACTTATGCAAATGGGGACACGATGACAGCAGGATACATTTGATACAAATATATACATTTAAGAATTGACACAGTGCACAAGTAATGCAAGTTACACAAAAGTATCATATATCTTTGTTAAATGATTTAGATTTGATAGAGTTTAGGATACAGCTGTTGCTGGTTCCTACTGGAACCTCCAGAGGCTTTGATAATGTGAAACTGTTGAAAATGTTTAAAAAATAAAGAAAAAATATTTCTTGCTTGAAATCTCCTTTTGTTCATAAAACCTTTGGGGAGTGGGGTGCCATGGCTCAACAACAATATCAGGTCGAGGATGGGGAAGACTCCTTGATTAAACAATAGATAGTAATTAATAGCAATTCCAGGATTATAGATTTGGGCTTTCTTTTGGGGAGGACTCATTGTTTTCCATAGGGTCACTATGCTTCCTGAATGAATCTGCATTCTGATCTCACTACTAAAATCAGGGACAAGACTGAAGTGGAAATGCTGGTATCTTGAGCCCATTATGTGGAAGTGAGCAAAAGGAGAAATTGGCAATGCTACACAGCAGGGAATGTTTTCCTGCTTCCAAAACTGAGCAGGTCTGAACCTCTACTTTTGGTGACCCAGTTTCAGATAATATCCATACAATTATAGCAGTTTGAAAGCACGTTAATTGACATGGCTTTTTGCTATGGATTTGTAGTTTGTTAAGTTACACAAATTTCTCTCCTCGCATGAACTACAGCAGAGAATTCTAAGTCCTTCATTCGACTACAAATCCTAGAATGTCATAGATTAGGCCCAAACGAACAAAATGAATTTCAAGCAGAATAAATATAACGCAGGAAACGTACATGAAAAAATAGAGCATGGGTTGAAAGTAATACATATGAAAAGGATTTAAGGGTAAATGACAAATTACACATGTGCCAATAGTGCAGAGTAAAAACCACAACAATCCAATGCAATTCAGATTGAGGGAAATAGTACCACTCTCTTCTATTTTGGTCAGATCTCACCTGGAATCAGTTCTGCACACCAGAGTTCAAGAAGGGTTATTGGTAAGCTGAAATGTATCCAGAAAAGGGTATTTATGATGACCACATTTCTAGAAACGAAGCCTTATGAGGTAAGGGAACTGGATATATTTAGCTTGGACAAGACAGTGATATGATAGTGATATTCCAATTTCTGTAGAGATGTCATGTAGAACACTGCTTCTTAAACTGTGGGTCCTGTCTCCAAATGGGGTCACCTTAGCTCAATGCTGAGGTCTCAAAAGTAGGCAATAGTAAAATGTTTCTGAATGCTACTCATTTATAGTGGACTCTGCAGAAAATGCTTCAGCATTTTAAAGAAGCCTTGCAAATGCTGGTTTATTGTCAGTAAATGATTGGTTTTATACTATATATATATATATATATACATACACACACACACACACACACACACACACACACACACATACATACACACACACACACACAAATACATAAAGATTTCTCAAGCAGAAAGGGGTTACAAGTGTAAAAGTTGAGGAAATCCTAATGTAGAAGATGGCACTGGCTTCTTTTCTGCTGCTCCAAAGAGGTGAACACAAACCATTTATTACAAACTACAAGAAAAGAAATTCCACCTAAACATTAGGAAACTTTTTTTTAGTGTAAGAGCTTTTAATAGCAAGAGAGACTGCCTCATGAAGGGGGCAGAGGGACTCTCCTTATTGGGAGATGTTTGAGGAGAGATTGGATGGATATTTTTCAAGTATGCTTTAGTTACATATTCCTGCATGGCAGGGATTGAACTAGAAGTTCCCTTCAGTTCTAAATTTCTATTATTCTGTGTTCCAAATTGCTTCCACTGCCATAATGAATAGTTACTAATTGGATCTTGGCCTGAAAGTATCTATACTACATAGTTATAGTCCATGAATACTCTTTGAACTTCAGGACATTCTTTGGAATTCTGGAATGTGTATTTTGGTGAGGCGCTTAGAATTCTCTATATGGTGAAGAAATCCACTAATCCCACCAAACTACAGGTCCCATGATTCCACAGACTGGAACCATGATAGTTAGTTAGTTATTTGTCAGTGCCAAAAAGTGCACAAGGTTTTCTTCTCATTTAAATTTGACCCCTGGGAATGAGGCCATAATCACAACTGTCAACAACTCTAATCCTCGAGTGACCATATTGAGTCCAGTCCTTGCCATCCAGTCTCCACCATGTTGATTCCACACACCAAGGAGGCTACACAATAGATAAGAGACCAGTTAACTGGAGTTGACCTTTGCTTGATCTCCTTTTTTGGCAGGTCCCATTATAAACACAATTCTTCATGGCCAGTCAGATCTTTTCCCATTGGAATAGGATGCCACTCCTAACATTACTTAGTAGAACGTCTCAATGAGGGTAAATGCTCAGTTTTGAAAGCATTGGGAAGCCTCCAGCCAGCATGGCCAGTAGCCAAGCCAACTAGGGGATACTGGGAACTGAAATTAAGAAAGAATGAACATTCTTAGGCTTTCTGTTGATCTTAGGGAGGATTCCAAGATTGGCTCAGTTTGTCCTTTAAATACCTAGGAATGTGAAGAAATGATATCTGGATTCTTGTATTCTGTCCATGTCCTTATTGAAGTCAACACCAGCTCAGGAAAAAAATGCAACTTCCAAGAATCTTTTCTTCATCATAATCCAGTGGTTCCCAACCTGTGGCCCGCGGACCACCAGTGGTCTGCAAGAATGAAAATATGGTCTGCAGCCCCACCGTTGCCTCAAAACGAGGAGCCAATGAGAGCGACTGGTCTTGCAAAACCCTCTTATAGTGCCGAGGCAATGGGGATGTCAGGAGGAGAGAGGTTGATTACCCATGAAATATTACTTCTACTACATCAGCTCTAGATTATTAAATATGGTTTTCTGTGGGTGAGCACATGAGTGACTACTGGATGGTATATGTTCTGTATCAGAAATTAGAGCTGATGTGGTCTAGCCAATGCAATTTTCTGAATCAGCACCCTAACTAACCAAACTGAATCTAAAGTTGGCCAAAAACCGATCCATAACCCTTTTGGTACTCATCTTGGAGAGTGGACCCTGATCAAAGTGGTCCCTGGTCAAGTGGTGCTTGGTCAAGTGGTCCCTGGTCAAAGAAGGTTGGGAGCCACTGTCATAATCTATAATAATTAATATCATCATCATCATCATCAATGATTACAATGTTATAATGTTCTCTTTGTATGAGTATGTCTGATCTCTAAGATCTTTGGGAGAGTCTTTCTCAGAGTCCAATCATCTTTGTAAGCATGTTCCATGAGGAGAGTGCCCTCTTGGTGTCTGTTTCCAGATTTTAGAACACCTTCAAATGATGTTAACTTCCTCTTCATTCATTTTCTGTTGAGAAATAAAAATTGTACTATTCTGACAGAATTTAGAAACTGAGTAAAAGGGTTTTGTAATTTTGTGTTGTTCTATTAATTTTTAAATCCTGCTTTTAATTGATTTTAATGGTTTTAAGTCATGGCCTGGAAGCCATACTTTATGAAAACTTAAACTGTGTATGTTCAGTCTGGAGAAGAAAATGTTAATAGATGACATGTTGTTTGGAAGCATGTCATACTGGAGAAAGAGAAAACTTGTTTTCTGCTGCTCCAAAAACTAGGACACAGTGCAATGGATTCAAACTACAGAAAAAAAGAGATTCCACCTGAATGTTAGAAAAAAATTCCTGATGATAAGAGCTGTTGGACTGCGGAATATGCTGCTGCCTCAGAGTGTGGTGGAATCTCCTTGTTTGCTCCAGTTTGCTCCAGAGATTAGAGCATGAACCAATAGATTCAAAGCACAAGAGATTTTTCTTTTATGTTAGGAAGAACTTTGACTTGGAGCAGGCCCGTAGCCAGGATTTCATTTCGGGGGGGCCTGAATTTTTTTCGGGGGGGGGGTCGGGGGGGGGGGGGGGGCTGAGTCTGAGTGAAAGAGGATCTAGCCTAGCAAACCTTTTGTATCATTACCCCAATACCCCCATGCATATGGGATATATTGAGTATGGTGATCAGATCATGATATGAATAAACATAACAGTTTAAATAATGCACCAGTAAGGCCTTTTCGCGGAACCACCATGAGAATTTCGGGGGGGGGGGGAAGCCCCTCAACCCCCCCCCCCCTGGCTACATGCCTGCCTTGGAGGGTAGTAGACTCCTTCTTTTTATATTCCTGTACAGCAAGGAGTTGGACAAGATGTTCTGTGTTTTCCGTTCTATGCACATCATCAACATTCTATGTGCAATAAACACCTGTGTGTTTCCATTAACATTGGCAATGCATGTGCACTCCATTCTGGAATCTTGAACTGAATGCAATTGTTGCCCATCTCTGTGCTTGCACAATGTATGCACCCTGATAGAAAGTCACAGAGGAAGGCTGCTCCATCAGTTTTTAATTCTTAAGCAGATAGGTATGGGGCATGATATCCCTACAAGTACTGAAGTCCCAGTAGGGCTTTGGATATCATCTTGTATTCAAAGTGTATTCAGCAATAATGTGCAGGAAGTACACACAACAGTGGTCACAATACTATATCAAGCATATGGAGCACAACTTTCCAGGACTTTAAGATCTTCTGGGGAGGCTCTGCCCTCAGTCCCGCCTTCATCACAAGTACAGCTGGTGGGAACGAGAGACAGGGCCTTCTCAGTAGTGGCCCCTTGGCTATGGAACGCCCTCCCAGGATATCGGATCGGCCCCCTCCCTTTAAACGTTTTGGAAGAGAGTCAAGACTTGGCTTTTTGAGCAGGCGTTTGCAAATACAGTGTAACAGACATAGGAAAATTGAATGTTTGGATGATGTGATTGGACAGTGTTTTTTACCTGCTTATTTATTTGTCGTGTCAGGCCAACCAGTCAATTGTATTACATTTCTAACAGAACAAACAAACAAACAAACAGACAAAATACAAAATTTGCGAGTTTGGTAGTTGATTAAATGTCCTTTGACCAGTATCTGGCCACTTGGAGTGCTTCTGGTGTTGCTGCAAGAAGGTCCTCCATTGTGCATGTGGCAGGGGTCAGGGTGCATTGCAGCAGGTGGTCAGTGGTTTGCTCTTCTCCACACTCGCATGTCGTGGATTCCACTTTGTGGCCCCATTTCTTGAGGTTGGCTCTGCATCTCGTGGTGCCAGAGCGCAGTGTGTTCAGCACCTTTCAAGTCGCCCAGTCTTCTGTTTTTATTGATTTTGTTATGGTTTTATTATAATTTGTTTTTATTGTATTGAAATTGTATTTTATGATCTTGGCACCAATTGTAAACCGCCACGAATTGCCTGCGAGTATATAAATATAGTAAATAAATAAATAATATGGCAATTGTGCAGTGCTATCTTATTGTACAAACAAATGGATAACCAAATGAGCAAATGCAATAATCTGCATGTGTGACTGTGTATAGGGGTTAACTATGCACAATAGTACTGTATGTGTAGCTATGGTTCTACAAATGTGAGCAGGGGCGGCTCAACCCATTACGCAAAGTAAGCATATGCAGTATAGTTTATTTTGCCCAGGGGTGCTCTTGAGGCGCTTTTGGGGGGAAATAGACCTTGACATATGTTGAGGTGCTGTTGGGGGAAAATAGACCTTGACATATGCGAGTTGTAGTTACTGGGATGTATAGTTCACCTACAATCAAAGAGCATTCTGAACTCCACCAATGATGGAATTGAACCAAATATGGCACACAGAACTCCCACGAGGAACAGAAAATATATATCAGTGATTGGTTGGGGGGGGGGGCCAAAATACTGTTTGCTTACCATTGAAAATTACCTAGGGCCACCTCTGAATGTGAGCTGGCTATATTCATTCTGCAGCTGACAAAATAGTCCAATTACTTCCATAGTAGAAGTTACTCATGGCCTCCTAAAGTGAAAACACTTCTTATGTGAATGAGAAAATCCAAAGTTATCTCTGGATTTTGCATCACTGCTCTGAGGTTTTTATTGTAATCATCCAGTGAGTCTTCAATTAAGAAATGCTGGGATTTAAAACACTGGCTGCTCTTCTAATGACCACGCAATGCTGGAAAAAAAACACTGCAAGGTCTTCCAAAGGAAAATATTTAACCCAGAGATGTCAGCAGCCTACAGAAATGTGAGGTCCAAGAATCCCAGAAGCCTGCCTTGTTTTTGTCTCATCCCTTTCATCTCGCTCTCCAGGTCATGGCATCACTTACGGGCTGCAGCCCAAGCAGGCAATCTCAGAGTTAAGAACCTGGAGTTCAAAGTGAACTATAAACCTCCGTCTCTAAGATAAATCATACAAATTACTTTACAGAAATAAATAGAACGTTTGGGAAAGAGGTTATCTTGTTGCCTTCAGTTTACATCTCTAATCACTGTAAACTTTACAAATACATCCCGTCAAGAAATAGGGTTGCCTTTATTTTCACCAAAAAAAATGTGTATTTATTGAGTGGATTCTCCTCGGAGAGGCAATCCTTTTCTATTTTCCTCTCACCAAATACTAGTGTTTAAAGTTTGTCTGATGAAGTTTGGTTGGTGATACATTTAGGAAAGACTTTAAAAGTTACAGAATGCATAGCCACCGTTGAAAGAATTCACACCTATGAGTATGATTCCCAGTTTAAAAGCTCTTGTAATGGACTAAACACATTTCTAGATGTTGGGTCCGGCAAAGGTTATTTAGTCGCAGCATCTCAATGTTCCTATAGCTTGGAAAAGTTACCTTTTGAACTACATCTTCCAGATATATTGAGCTCTGTTTTATTGAGTCTTAAGTTGTTGTTTTATTTTCCTATATATTTTATTCTATTGTATTTTACATTGTGCCTTATTTTATGTTCTGTGTTTAGGCACCTTAGGCCTAAAAACAAAGGTGTAAGCTGCCCCGAGTCCCTTCAGGGAGATGGTGGTGGGATACAAGTTTATTTATTTATTTATTTACATTATTTATATCCCGCTCATATCAGCCCGCAGGCGACTCAGGGCGGTCTACATATCGGCACAATTCGATGCCATCAATACATACATTCAAAAAGCAAAAACAATTAAGTGCATTTAGACAAAAAAGACAGTGCAATAACAATTTAAAAAGAGCTATATCCTCTCATTCCAATCCTCATCCGTTTCATCGTCTTGGCCGTTCCTGGGTCATTCTCCATCTCAAGCTTGACTATTTATTCCAGGGTTCCGAATGCTTGCTCGAAGAGCCAGGTTTTTACTCTCTTCCAAAAAGTCAGGAGGGAGGGGGCTGATCTAATATCCCTAGGCAGGGAGTTCCACAGCCGAGGGGCCACCACAGAGAAGGCCCTGTCCCTCATCCCCGCCAAGCGTGCTTGCGAAGCAGACGAGATCGAGAGCAGGGCCTCCTCAGATGCTCTTAACTTCCTGGAGGGTTTGTAGGAAGAGGTGTGTTTGGATAGGTAGGCCTGGGTCGGAACCATTTAGGGCTTTATAGGCTAAAGCCAGCACTTTGAATAGAGCCCGGTAGCAAACTGGCAGCCAGTGGAGCTGATGCAACAGAGGAGTTGTGTGCTCCCTGAGCACCGCTCCTGTTAGCAACCTGGCTGCTGCACACTGGACCATTTAAAGCTTCCAGGCTGTCTTCAAAGGCAGCCCCACGTAGAGCGCGTTGCAGTAATCTATGCGGGATGTGACCAGAGCATGGACTACCGTGGCCAAGTCAGACTTCCCAAGGTACGGGCGCAGCTGGTGCACAAGTTTTAGTTGTGCAAATGCTTGTTGTTGTTATTATTTTACTGACACAAAAACATAGTATGACACAGCAAAGGAGATATATATGTTGGATTATTATTTCTATTATTATAATTATTATTATTTCATATTATTATATTTTATAATATTATTATAATATTTTTTGTATTATTATTATTATTATTATTATTATTATTATTATTTCGCCAATTCTAGCTGAAGTGTGCTAGGACTTGTCATCAAAGTGTATCGCTTTTCCAAGCTGTGGATCAGTGGTTCTCAACCTCCTTAATGCTGCAGCCCCTTAATACAGTCCCTCATGACGTGGTGACCCCCAACCATAAAATTATTTTCGTTGCTACTTCATAACTGCCATTTTGCTACTGTTATGAATTGTAATGTAACTATCTAATATGCAGGATATATTTGCATTCACTAGACCAAATTTGGCACAAATACCTCATTCACTCAAATTTGAATACTGGTGGGGTTGGGGGGGGGGCATGATTTTGTTATTTGGAAGTTGTAGTTGCTAGGATTTATAGTTCACCTAACTCCACCAATGACGGGATTGAACCAAACTTGGCACACAGAACTCCCATGACCAACAGAAAATACTGTACGGGTTTGGTGAGCATTGACCTTGAGTTTGGGCATTGACCTTGAGTTTTGGAGTTGTAGTTGACCTACACCCAGAGAGCACTGTGGACCTAATTTGACACAAAACCTCAGTATGCCCAAATGTGAACAGTGATGGAGTTTCAGGAAAATAGACCTTGACATTTGGGAGTTGTAGTTGCTGGGATTTATAGTTCACCTACAACCAAAGAGCATTCTGAACCCCACCAATGACGGAATTGGGCCAAACTTCCCACACAGAACTCCTATAACCAACAAAAAATAGTACTTTCTGATGGTCTTTGGTGACCCCACTGACACCCCTTCATGACCCCCCAGGGGTCCCAATTCGCAGGTTGAGAAATGCTGCTGTAGATGGAGCCCATATGTCAGCAGTTCTCAACCTGTGGGTCTCCAGATGTTTTGACCTTCAACTCTCAGAAGTCCTAACAGCTGTTAAACTGGTTGGGTTTTCTGGGAATTGTAGGCCAAAACACCTGGGAACTCACAGGTTGAAAACCACTGTCATATATACCTGTGAAGATAAACTCAGGGAGAGACTCAACAGAAAAAGAACAGCACTTTTCTGCCCTCCTTCTGAACATCCAACAGCATTGTGTCAGAAGGAGGCAGCTGTATTAGATGGATCAACTTATGAATGAGAGACTTCCAGGTAGCCCTGTCATCAACAACTCTACTCAGATCTTGCAGACTCGGGGATTTGTAGTTAGGTGCAGCACCAATTATTTTGGCAGAGAAGGCAAAGATCATATAAAAAGTACAACTCCCATTATTCCACAGATGCATCTGTAGTGAATGTCATTCCTACAAGTATTTCAGTCCTTGTTGATGTATTCCAACTGGCTGAGGACATCATTTGTGCACATTTAACAGACTTCACTTGGGTTAGCACTGCCCTCACATAGGCCAATGTCTTTGAGAGGGACTCAGCATCTATGGGCAACACCATGTTCATCTGTCAGACCAACAGTCTGGGAAAGCAGTTGTGTGAATGTGTCCTATGAGCAAAATTATGCATTCAGCATAGACACCATACAAGTGATTTTGCCTTATAGATCAAGCAGAGAAGGCACCATCCCCAAAGAGTGGGATGCATGCAATGGCAGAATTTAAAACATTGAAAACCTACAGTTCCCCACTTCAATTTTAACTGTACAATCAATACGTCTAGTCCTTTTTGTGGACAATATACTTTTAAATAGTTGAAAAAAGTGCCCCTTGGTCACTTGTGTTCAAGGAGCCAGGCACAGATGCCTTGCATACCTTCTAAATTTTCCCTGTGACCAGCAGAAATGTTTAGTAGATAGCTAACTGTGTTATTTACAGTTATGACCAGGCTTCAAAGAGCTAAAGTGAAAGGAAGTCCACACAGTTCTCCCCTACACTCAGCGTTAAGCTTACTACAACTTAGTTAAATTGCTGAGTGACACAAATTGCCCAACATCACCTAGAAGGCTTTGGGGTTAAATAATGTACCCCACAACTACATTATTTAGCAGGGGGTGTAAATTGGGCCAAGTTGGACCAATAAAGTTTTGAATGGACCTTGTTTTCATTCAAAGGACCGGTTTGTTTGTATTAGAAATGGTGCGTGCCAGCTTTTTTATTTAACAAAATGGATCTGTGCCTTTGAATGAATATGCAGTCAGCTCTCCTCCTTTGTAAATTTGACTTTTATATTTATTTAGTATGTATTTACAGTATTTATACACCACTTTTCTAACCCCTGGGGGGACTCAAAGTGGTTTACACAGAAATAATGGAAAAATTCAATGCCTTACAAATGTACACAAATCACAATCAACACCATATAACAAAATATAAAATCTGTGGAACAATTCATCATAAGATACAATAAAAAGACATTTAAACCATGAACTATAAGAATTAAAACACTTAATAAAAACATTAAAATCACATGATCCAAGTACGTAGACCAGGCCATTCCAAATGACGATTGCTCATATTCCATATTTGCTTCTTCTGCTGTCTTACTTCACTAGTCAAGAGCTTGCTTCCATAGCCATGTCTTTAGTCTCTTTCTAAAGGCCAAGAGGGAGGGCGCTGATCTAATCTCACTGGGGAGAGAGTTCCAGAGCCGAGGAGCCACCACTGAGAAGGCCCTGTCTCTCATCGCCACCAACCACACTTGCAAAGCAGGTGGGATATTTGAAATTGTATATTTGATTATTCATGGATTTGATTCAATAATAATAATAATAAAGAGTGAATACCGTAAGAACACAGTCCAGAGCAGAAGAGAAAACTGGTGAAAGAAGGCTCCCCATGGACAGTTCCTGGGAAAAATTGAGAGCCAATTTGACAAAGAAAAAACATTACTATGGCTCACAAATTGGGGGGGACTTTGAAAAAGAAGACGGAGGGCCTGATTCTGGCAGCCCAAGAACAAGCCATTAGAACACATCCTCAGCTGCTTCAAGAAGATCGTGCAGACTACAAGCAGAGGCATAACACTGTTGCTCTGATGATTTATTGGAACTTGTTCCACAAATATCATCTGCCTGTGACAAAGAACTGGTGGGATCACAAGCTGGAAAAAGTTACAGAAAACGAACACGTCAAGCTACTCTGGGACTTCCAGATTCAAACAGACGAAGTTTTGGAGCACAAGACTCCTGACCTCATGATCATGTTAAAAAACAAAGTATGGATAGTCGATGTTGCAATCCCAGGTGACAGCAGGATTGAAGAGAAACAACTGGAAAAGATGAGACAATATGAGGATTTAGAGATCGAACTGCAAAGACTGTGGCATAAGCCAGTAAAGGTGGTCCCAGTGGTGATCAGCACACTGGGTGCAGTGCCTAAAGACCTTGGCCTGCACTTAAACACAATCGGCACTGACAAGATTACCATCTGCCAGGTGCAAAAGGCCACCTTACTAGGATCTGCACGCATTATTTGCTGATGCATCACACAGTGCTAAACATTTGGGAAGTGTCCGACGTGTGATCCAATAAACAGCCAGCAGAGTGTCTGCTGTGGAGTCATCTTGTGGTGTTTCTAATAATAATAATAATAATATCACGCAGACATACTATAAGTAGAGACACAACACCGTTGCTCAGATGATTCATTGGAACTTGTGCCACAAATATCATTTGCCTGCAATAAAGAACTGGTGGAATCACATGCCTGAAAAAGTTACAGAAAATGAACACATCAAACTACTCTGGGATTTCCAAATTCAGACTGACAGAGTTTTGGAGCACAATACTCCTGACCTCACAATCATGTTAAAAAACAAAGTATGGATCGTCGATGTTGCAATCCCAGGTGACAGCAGGATTGAAGAGAAACAACTGGAAAAGCTGACACGATATGAGGATTTAAAGATTGAACTGCAAAGACTCTGGCACAACCAGTCAAGGTGGTCCCAGTGGTGATCGGCACACTGGGTGCAGTGCCTAAAGACCTTGGCCTGTACTTAAACACAATTGGCGCTGACAAGATTACCATCTGCCAACTGCAAAAGGCCACCCTACTGGAATCTGCATGCATTATTCGCCAATATATCACACAGTCCTAGACACTTGGGAAGTGTCCGACGTGTGATCCATACAACAGCCAGCAGAGTGATCTTGTTTGCTGTGGACTCATCTTGTTGTGTTTCAAATAATAATAATAATAATAATAATAATAATAATAATAATAATAATAATAATAATAATAATATCATGCAGACATACTATAAGCAGAGGCATAACACCGTTTCTCAGATGATTCATTGGAACTTGTGTCACAAATACCATCTGCCAGCAATAAAGAACTGGTGGAATCACATGCCTGAAAAAGTTACAGAAAATGAACATGTCAAACTACTCTGGGACTTCCAAATTCAGACTGTGGACTCATCCTGTCATGTTTCTAATAATAATAATAATAATAATAATAATAATAATAATAAGAAGAAGAAGAAGAAGAAGAAGAAGAAGAAGAAGAAGAAGAAGAAGAAGAAGAAGAAGGCTGTTCCAGTGTGCCTTCCCAGAATAAGGGAAATTCTCAGCAATATGCCCTCAGAATGCATCCTAAACCAGTAGGATTGATTGTGTTCCCTCATCTCTCTTTGAAAACCCTATACCAGTTATATCCTAACTTGTTCATGCCCAGCGTTTATTTTTTAATTTTTAAACTATTACATTTGGCCCAGCCATAGGTTTTTAAATCCTTGTGTGTTACTGTTTATTGGTTATTGTTTATTTGTGATTTATAATATTTGTATTGTATTTATTGTTTTTATTTATTGATGTACTGTTGGGCTTGGCCTCATGTAAGCTGCTCCAAGTCCTTTGGGGAGATGGTGGGGGGTATAAATAAAGTTTTATATTATTATTATTATTATTATTATTTATTTATTTATTTATTTATTTGTACCCCACCACCATCTTCCCAAAGGAGACTGAGGGCAGCTAACATGAGGCAAAGCCCAAAATTACAGTACAGCAAAATAAAATACAAAGAAGCAAAAATATCATCAAAATAAATACATGAAATAACAAAATAAAACAAACAGTTTCAAAATAACATGATAGAGAAACAGAACCAAGTGGGCAGACCAAATGTACTAGGATAAAATTGATAAAATTGATAAAACCCTGGATGAGATAGGTAGTGGGAGAATGTGTTTCTGAGGGAGGAGCTCAAAAGGAACAAGTCAACAATGTGATGTGTGGCAAAAAAAAAAGCCAATGGGATTTTGGCCTGCATCAATAGGAGCAAAGTGTCTAGATCTAGGGAAGTAATGCTACCCTCTATTCTGCTTTGGTTAGACCACACCTGGAATATTGTGTCCAATTCTGGGCACCACAATTCAAGAGAGATATTGACAAGCTGGAATGTCATCCAGAGGAGGGCGACTAAAATGATCAAGGGTCTGGAGAACAAGCCCTATGAGGAGCGGCTTAAGGAGCTGGGCATGTTTAGCCTGAAGAAGAGAAGGCTGAGAGGAGATATGATAGCCATGTATAAATATGTGAGGGAAAGTCACAGGGAGGAGGGAGCAAGCTTGTTTTCTGCTGCCCTGGAGACTAGGATGTGGAACAATGGCTTCAAACTACGAGAAAGGAGATTCCATGAGGAAGAACTTCCTGACTGTGAGAGCGTTCAGCAGTGGAACTCTCTGCCCGGAGTGTGGTGGAGGCTCCTTCTTTGGAAGCTTTTAAACAGAGGCTGGATGGCCATCTGTCAGGGGTGATTTGAATGCAATATTCCTGCTTCTTGGCAGGGGGTTGGACTGGATGGCCCATGAGATCTCTTCCAACTCTATGATTCTATGATTCTGTTTACAATGGGATTAGACCTTCATAAAGGGTGGGGGGAAATATTCCCTCTAGAATGTCTCGATTCCCCAATGCAACTCTATGGACAACTTATGCATTATTTCTATGTTTATTGGAGGTACATTTTTTAAAATGTCATATATTTATATCTCACAAGGCAAGGCATTTGTAGTTCTCCTCCTCCTCATTTCTGTCCTTGCAACAACCCTGACAGTGACCAGCCCAAGGTCACCTATTGACTTAAACACATCAGACTATGGTCAGCCGGTAAATTTCATGGCACTCGGATCCTAGTCTCCAGGGCAAAATTCTAACACCATACTAGTTCCTATATCTTTAAAGTATCTCCAATTCCTTTTGGGTTGACAATGATGAGTAAATTAAAACACAGAAATTACATTCAGATCACTCTATCAACTGGAAAACTACACAAGACTTTCTTCTTATAGGCAGTATTTTTCTGGACTGAGCACTTAATTTTCCCAGTTGGGAGAGTGAAGGAAAAAAGAACATTGAACACAAGACATAGCAAGTAGGAGAGAGAGAGATTTGGTTCAAGGTTACTCTCAAGAGCCCTTATCTGATCTCTGATGGTAATTTATCAGGCAGGGCCCATCATTAGTGTCAAGCTGTTTTATTACCCACTAACTTAACACTGTTTTGCCAAGAGTCAAGTGTGATGTCACTCACGTTAAAATAATTTACAGCTAATAGATCGGAGCTGGAATCACCAGCTAGCCTGTTGAATGTTCAATGTGCTCAGGAATTGCAACTCCTTTTCAAACATTTTCAGCAATTATCTAAAGCAAATATTACAAAACGAGCAAGAAAGGATCAATGGGAAAGGGTGAGATTTACAGCTTTGCCAAGCCAATTTTGCTTGTTGCTATTCTTCACTGTTTTATCTGTTTTAACAGGGAGATGGCTTCAAAAGCTTTATCTTGTTTGCTTTCACAGCCCGCTTGTGGGATAAGAGTAGGTCATGTTCAGTCCCATTTTCCTCACTGATGGCTCTTTAGAGATTTGGTATAACACTGAGATACTTAAAACTCAAAAGCTGATTCCTAAACAGAGTGGTACAAGCTACTTTCAGGTCTACAACAACAAGGGCTTCTGGGAGTTGTAGCCCAAAAGGTAACTTTGCCAAGCTCCGGCTCCAGATGCTAGGGATCAGCAACATGGAGTCTGTGAGACAGCGTTGAATTTATAGTCCCTCATAATTGGCCAGGGTTTGCTATCAGCATCTGGAAGGGTCTCATTCACTAACCTTGTCCTAAGGAGATACAATTAATCTTTTTTTTTCTTCGTATCCACAGATTCTTGTATCCTCCTTGAAAACATTCCAAAGAGTGAATGTTTGATTTTGCCTTATTCTTAGTCTTACTTACTTAGGCGATCCCTCGTTTTCCGAGGATGATTGTCTTCCAATATTCTTGTGGGTCTGTATGTGGCTGTGGAGCCCTATTCTTGCTCTGCATCTTCTTCCGCAGTGAAGGCATTGGTTTCCAGGTGGAAGGCATTCTCGGTCGGGGTTGGCTTGAAACGCCTTCCTCTTGGCATGCTTCTCCCTTTCGCCCTCCATTCGTGCCTCTTCAAATTCTGCAGCACTGCTGGTCACAGCTGACCTCCAGCTGGAGCGGTCGAGGGCCAGGGCTTCCCAGTTCTCAGTGTCTATGCCAGAGTTTTTAAGGTTGGCTTTGAGCCCATCTTTAAATCTCTTTTCCTGTCCTCCAACATTCCATTTTCGTTCTTGAGTTCGGAGTAGAGCAACTGCTTTGGGAGACAGTGATCGAGCATCCGGACAATGTGGCCTGTCCAGCGGAGTTTGTGGTGGAGGACCATCGCTTCAATGCTGGTGGTCTTTGCTTCTTCCAGCACGCTGACGTTTGTCCGCTTGTCTTCCCAAGAGATTTGCAGGATTTTCCGGAGGCAGCGCTGATGGAATCGTTCCAGGAGTTGCATGTGACATCTGTAGACAGTCCATGTCTCATAGGCATAGAACAGGGTTGGGAGGACAATAGCTCTATAAACAAGCACCTTGGTATCCCTATGGATGTCCCGGTCCTCCAACACTCTCTGCTTCATTCGGAAAAATGCTGCGCTTGCAGAGCTCAGGCGGTGTTGTATTTTGGAGAGCTTGGAGGGCTGCCAAGGTAGCGGAAATGATCAACATTTTCTAATGGTACACCATTAAGCTGTATCACTGGCATTAGAGAGGGGTTGGCTGGTGTCTGCTGGAACAGCACCTTGTTTTTTTCAAAAAAAATATTCTTAGTAGTATTAGTATTGTTCTGCTTTCCTCTTTCAAAGGAGACTCAAAGTGGCTTTGTATTTTATATAAAGGACACTGGCTTAACTATGCCATTATATATACTGTATATATTCATGTATAAATTGACTTCATGTATACTTGAGGACAGATTTTGGGAACAAAATTTACAGATTTTGATATGACCTGTGTGTAAGTCAAGGGTCATTATACAAAGAGGGGAGAACACCAAAGCTACCCTGTGTATAAGTCGACGGTCATTATGCAAAGAGGGGAGAATACCAAAGCAGCCTCAGAGAGCCAGCCACCTTGTCACTACCAGCTTTTCCCCACCCAGGCATTCAAAAAAAGCCAGAAGTGGTGCCACAGAGGAGATAGAAGGGGGATGGGGGTAGTGTTTCTTTTAGGTTCTCTTAGGATGGACTAAACTCTCACCTTTCACCACTCTGTGTTTAATGTCTATGTCCATGTCTGATGTATTATAGTTTAATTGGTTTTAATGTATAGTTATTAGGCTTGCGTAAAATTTCAGATTAGATTGGAACTCATATCTGATTTGTAAAATTTGGACATGCAAAGGTGAGTTCTGAGGCATGCGGGAAAGGTGGGGGGGGATTTAGGATTTGAATCACTTACCCATTTTTTCGTAAATGTTCTGTAACATTTGGATGCCTCCCATGGTCAGTTTAATTTTCACTATAACCATTAAGCAACTTTGGTACAGCTGCTTTTAAAAACTTTAAAATTTCATTCCTTTGACCCCATCTTTGACAGATGGAGCCCTCGGTGGTGCAGCGAGTTAAACCCCTGTGCCGGCAGGACTAAAGACTGACAGGTCACAGGTTCGAATCCGGGGAGAGGAGGATGAGCTCCTTCTACCAGCTCCAGCTCCTCATGCGGGGACATGAGAGAAGCCTCCCACAAGGATGATAAAAAAATCAAAAATCATCCGGGCATTCCCTGGGCAACGTCCTTGCAGACGGCCAATTCTCTCACACCAGAAGCGACTTGCAGTTGACATGACAAAAAAAATCTTTGACAGCACTGCCATAAGGGAGACGCTGCCCGTGGCTAATCACAGTCATCATAACTTTAGTTTGGGAAGGCCAGGCCCTCAATGGTAGAGATTACAAAAGGCTCTGCCTTAAACTATATTTCCCAGTATGCCTTGGGAGGAAAATGCGCCAATCAGGAGAGGAGAGGGAAAATTATCTCTCCCCTTAAACAGTTAGTTTTTCTGAAAACCTTTTTTTACAATTCCTTAAATTAGATGTATTAGTATTTCTGAATGTTGGGGAAATGATCCTCTGTTATCTTGAGTCATTGAATAAAAAAAATCTTGTAGATTTTTTTTAAAAAAATGTTGTTTTTAAAAACTTTTAAAAATTGCCAAAATCCATGGATAAGTCAAGCAGAGGCGGCCCTAGGTAATTTTCAACGGTAAGCAAACAGTATTTTGGCCCCCCCCCCCCCCCAACCAATCACTGATATAATTTTCTGTTCGTCGTGGGAGTTCTTTGTGTCATATTTGGTTCAATTCCATCATTGGTGGAGTTCAGAATGCTCTTTGATTGTAGGTGAACTATACATCCCAGTAACTACAACTCGCATATTCAATGTCTATTTTCCCCCAAGAGCGCCTCAAGAGCGCCCCTGGGCAAAATTAACTATACTGCAAATGCTTACTTTGCATAATGGGTTGAGCCGCCCCTGACTATATTGGTGGATGAATCTGGGAGTCAAAGGCCAAAACATGGGGCTAAAAATCTCCTTACTAATTCCAGTTAAAAGTGATACCTTGTTGTTTTATTGGTCAAATGTCATGAAATTTGGCAGGCCACAATTACAAAATATCACATTACTTGAAACAAACTGCATTAAGTAACAATGTATCACTGATTCCTACATTCTTCCAAGATGGAATCCAAATAATGTACGATTTTGAACACCAATTGGAAACATTAGGTAGACTTTGAAATTGAGACTAATATTGTAGAGTCTAAACAGAAATTACCATATGCATGAAACTGGGATACATCCTACTGGATGTGTTGGACTACAAGTACCATCCCTCCCTGTCAATATGAATATTGCTGGGTGATTGTAGTTCAGCACATCTGGAGGGCACCATGAGGTTACAGGAGCAAAAATGACAACGTTGTTGGTGTTGCTAGTAAAGAACTTTAGGATTCTGAAATGAGGAAATTGTTCTCTCAGACAAATAGTACCTGCACCAGAGTTGACCCTAGCTTTGTGAGGAAATATCGAAGGAGAAAAAAGGAAGAAAATGAAAAAAAAACAATATATATATAGGTAGCAGTTTCCATTCATCATAAGCCAATCCAGTTTCAGCAGTTACCATTTTTCTTAACCTTCAAAAGTCGCATAAATGTGCTTGCTCCAGGTAATCCCATCCAACTCATTGCACTCATTGTGTGCTTAAAAAATACCCTCACTAATGCACTCTGGACTCCAAATGTGATTAAAATTCATTGTGGATTTGTTCAACTACACGAGTTTGGGCCATAATTGCAATGTTCAAAAACTTCTCTACCTGCACGGAAGAATGAATTTATTGCTGTTCCTGCACTTGCTCTATTTCTTTCAAAGATAGGGCTCATCATAATAGCAGACTCAATTTTTTGAGGAAAAAAATATTTAAAGATAAATTGAAACACAAAACTGAAAATAAATAAAAAAATACTTTTACATGTGTTTATCATGATCAACCAGTTCTGTAAGCGATCATTGTATTTTGCATTTTGAGTACATCTATTCTACACTGTAGAACGAAACATTTTTACACCATTTTAACTTTCATGGCATAGAATTGTAATTTTTCAAGGTCTTTAGTCATCTTGGCCAAATAATGCTGTTGCATCATCAAACTGCAACTCTCAATATTCTATACCATTGAGCCATGATAATCAAATGCTGGTCGCTTCTGTGGCGAGAGAATCAGCCGTCTACGAAGACGTTGCCAAGGGGATGCCCGGATGTCTTGCAATCCTGCAAGGAGGCTTCTCTCATGTCCCCAAGGCAGAGACATCTCCAGCTCATCCCGTTTGGGTATCAGCCAGCACGTCAACAACTTAAATCTAGAAATAGTTTTCTAAGATCTACAGAGACACTCGCTGGAACACCTCAGCAAGCAAGAGTCCAAAAGTGGCAGGCTCAAACCCAGAACCTCAACCAATGGCTGATACCAAATGAGAGACTCCCCCCTAGGCACACAGAGGACTAGGTGACTTGGAAGGTGCTGAACAGACTGCGCTCTGGCACCACAAGATGCAGAGCCAACCTTCAGAGATGGGTCTACAAAGTAGAATCCTCGACATGCGAGTGTGGAGAAGAGCAAACCACTGACCACCTGCTGCAATGCAACCTGAGCCCTGCCACATGCACAATGGAGGACCTTCTTGCAGCAACATCAGAAGCACTCCAAGTGGCCAGATACTGGTCAAAGGACATTTAATCAACTACCAAACTCACAAATTTTGTATTCTGACTGTTTGTTTGCTTTGTTCTGTTAGAAATGTAATATAATTGACTGGTTGCCCTGACACGACAAATAAAACAAATAAATATGATAATCAAATGGCATTAATTCTGCAGAGAAAGTAAAGTCAGGTATGAGACTATGGACCTCATCTCATGAGGCGGAGGAAGTAGGGGGAATTGTCTTCTTTACCATAGTGTTTCATTCCAATCTGTTTATAAGGAAAACAAATAATATATTCATGCCTCTCACACATAGAATTATAGAATCATTGAATTGGAAGAGACTTTGTGGGCCATCCAGTCCAACCCCTGCCAAGAAGCAGGAAAATCATATTCAATCACATTTGTTTCTACAGTAATCACACAGGTGAGTGTAATCCCCACCTATATCATGTTCTTTAAAAAAAAAATAAGGGAAAACCTGGGAACAGTGGAAGTCCAAAATCTATGTCTACCAAAGGGCTACCATGAACTGGTAACATTATAATATTATAATTATATAATATTATAATATAATTATAATATTATAATGTAATGCAACATAATAGTAATAATAATATGATATTATGATAGGGTTGTTGTAGGTTTTTTCGGGCTATATGGCCATGTTCTAGAGGCATTTTTTCCTGATGTTTCGCCTGCATCTATGGCAAGCATCCCCAGAGGTAGTGAGGTCTGTTGGAAGTAGGAAAAGGGGGTTTATATATCTGTGGAATGACCAGGGTGGGACAAAGGACTCTTGTCTGTTGGAGCTAGGTGTGAATGTTTCAACTGACTACCTTGATTAGCATTTGATTGCCTGGCAGTGCCTGGAGCAATCTTTTGTTGAGAGGTGATTAGATGTCCTTGTTTGTTTCCTCTCTGTTGTTGTGCTGTTCTAATTTTAGAGGTTTTTTTAATACTGGTAGCCAGATTTTGTTCATTTTCATGGATATTATGATTATATATTTATATTACATGTTATATTACTAATAATATTACAGTATAATGGTATAATACAATATAGTAATATTCAATTCTGATATTGTACTATGCTAATAACATAATATATTGTATGTATATATATATATCTTGTAAGCCACCTGAGTCTCCTTTGGGGTGAGAAGGACGGCATATAAATGATATAAATAAATAATATAATATAATTAAATTGTGAAATTCCCATAGACTGAATTATTTTTTTAATTACCATAAAAGTAATTAATGGTGAGAAAAGGATCATTGAGGCACATTTTGACATCAACATCACTACAATGATAAATCATGGGGGAATCTGACAGTTCCCACTCCATGATAAAATAAGTGCCTTTAGCCATTTCTGTGCAAATCAGAAGATTCTTGCTCTCCAACTCCAAAGCCTCAATTTTGACACACTTTAAAAATAGTTTAATGATGGAGTCCTATGGAAAACTGCTGGAAGTTGTCTCTCATCGTATAATGGGCTCCGTAAAATGCCATCTTTATCATCATCATCACCACCACCAATTACATGCATGATATGTAATAGGTTACATTTGCAACATGGTTACTTGTTAGAAGAAACAACTTCAGCATTTACTCTTTTTGCTCTCTTATCCATTCCAGATGAGATGGTCTAGACCAGGACTTCTTAAACTTTTCCATTTGCAACCCCTCTTGGCAGGAGAAAATTTTACATGACCCCAGGTATATAGATATATACAATTGGTATAAAGAGCAAACAGTTGCTATATACAATAGGTATAAAAATCAAACAATAGTGAGGCTTGCTAAACAGGCTGATTTTACATTTTACGAAGTACAGTTGAAGCATTTTCTACTGTAAACACCGCACAACAGATTCATGTAAATGTCTAAAGCGGTAACTAAGAAAACTTTAACTTTTGCCATTTTTTCAGGACTCCAACATTTAGCTAAAGGGACCCCATATGGGGTCAGGACCCACAGCTTAAGAGGCAGTGATACAGACAGAGAGATATTAGAGTTTCTTGTTTTTCTTTCCTACTTACTTTTCATTGTCAGCCACTTATTCCAACAGCATTTTGAGCAGATAACATTGTCTGGTTTAGTCATGATTGACTATTTTCCATTGTAGAGGACCAGTCCAGACTGAACTCTTTGCAACACATATCCCTCCCATCTTTTGCTCCTTCAGAGTGACTCTAGAGACCAGTTTGAATACATACTCAGCCATGGAAACCCACCACAGAAAATCACATTCTCTCAACCTCAGAGGAAGGCACTGGCAAACCGCCTCTGAATAATCTTGCCAAGAAAACCCTATTATAGGTTCACCTTATAGCAGCATTTCTCAACCTGGAGGTCGGGATTCCTGGGGAGGTCATGAGGGAATGTCAGAGGGGTTACCAAAGGCCATCAGAAAGCACAGTATTTTCTGTTGGTCATGGGGGTTCTGTGTGGGAAGTTTGGCATAATTCTATTGTTGGTGTGCTTCAGAATGCTCTTTGATTGTAGGTGAACTATAAATCCCAGTGACTACAACTCCCAAATGACCATGTCTATTTTCCCCAAACTCCCCCAGTGTTCATATTGGGTATTCATGCCAAGTTTTGGTCCAGATCCATCACTGTTTGAGTCTACAGTGCTCTCTGGATGTAGGTGAACTACAACTCTAAAACCCAAGGTTAATGTCCATCAAACCCTTACAGTATTTTCTGTTGGTCATGGGAGTTCTGTATGCCAAGTTTGGTTCAATTCCATTGTTGGTGGAGTTCAGAATGTTCTTTGATTTTAGGTTAACTATAAATCCCAGCAACTACAACTCCCAAATGACAAAACTCAATCCCTCCCCCCAACCCATCAAAATTCAAATTTGGGCACATCGGGTATTTGTGCCAAATTTGGTCCAGTGAATTAAAATACATCCTGCATATCACATATTTACATGATGATTCATAACAGTAGCCAAATTACAGTCATGAAGTAGCAATGAAAATAATTTTATGGTTGGGGTCACCACAACATGAGGAACTGTATTAAGGGGTCACGACATTAGGAAGGTTGAGAAGAACTGCCTTAGAGTTACAAGACTTGAAGGAACTCAACAATAACACAAAGAATCAAGCAATTTCTACCCAAGAATGTTTCTCGTTAATATAAGTTCCTCCTGTTGAAGGATCCACACTTATTTTTCTGCCTGCCTTATGGTTCTTTCAAACTCACCATCTTGAAATAGCCAGATCTCTCATTCCAATAATAATCTGTCACCATCTAACAGTTACCAGGTCTGCTGTAAACTTATCTGTTGGTTCTTGTTGCTTTAATTAAAAAACAACAGTGATACCAAACTCCATTCTAGAGGCATCCTGAGGACAAAACCAGAGGTGGGTGAATGCTTTTTCTCAATGACCCTTTTCCCAATGTTTTGATTTGTCCTGAACTCTAATATATATATTGAAGTTTGTATAAAATCCATAAGCATTTCTGTGCATTACACCTAAATCTGTGCATTGAGCCCCTGGTGACACAGTGGGTTAAACCCTTGTGCTGGCAGAACTGAAGACCAACAGGTCAGGAGGTTCAAATCCGGGGAAAGCGTGGACGAGCTCTCTCTGTCAGCTCCAGCTCCCAAGTGGGGACATGAGAGAAGCCTCTCACAAGGATGGTAAAATATCTGGGTGTCCTCTGGGCAACATCCTTGCAGATGGCCAATTCTCTCACACCAGAAGCGACTTGCAGTTTCTCAAGTCGCTCCTGACATTAAAAAAAATTGGAGATGCCAGAACCTAACATACATTTTTATATGCAATTCTTCCTCTCATATACATTTTAATTTCAATTCTGATGCAATTTTGAATAATTTTTTTTGCCCATATGTGCCTTTTTGCATGCACATTTCTCTAAAAGATATACATACATCTTTCATCCTCCATAAAATCTGGAGAAGCCATAAGTTCAAAGGATAACTGAGTTCCATTTTGCCTTTGCATTTTGGTTTTTTTTTTTTTTTCATTTTGGTTCAAAAGAGTGAAACTGGGTAAGATCACAAGAAAGTATAAAAACCAAATCCTGTTCCGCACCCCTAGTTAAAAGAGACATTTTCAATAGAGACCCAGTAGCAAAACATCTTCATAATTAAATTTTAACTTTCCTCCAAATCTCCGGTAAATAAATATCTTTCTTTTACAACAGCACCTGGACTGTAAATCATTGCAACATTCACCCTGTCAAAAGCAATAGTGGACCTGTCAGCATCTGTCTTGGTCAGCAAATTTGGTTTGGTCAACAAACTCTCCAAGGAGGCTGATTCAAGGGTGACCTCCGCTTCAACTCCGGAAGAAGAATTGGCTGCAGATCAATGGAGGTCTCATAGGAGTTGACCTCAGCTTCCTTGGTCTTCAATTGGGCATGATTGGTCAAATGATATATGAAATTACTCAGGGAACTTGGTTCAAAATCACCTTCTCAGCTTTTCTATTACATGAAGAACTTAGAGTCAAAAACCCAGATTCTAGAGCTGGCACTACATGTTAATAATCTGATTGTGTTCATTGTTGTTGTTGTTGTTGTTGCTAATTGCCATCAATCTGAATTCAACTTACGATTAATCAATGGTGTCTCTCTAAAGCACACATTGTCATACCAATCTGTTGCATGACAGTGTAAGAAATGAACACATACCTGATTTTGGCCATTTATTATCACGTTTCTCTGCATTACTACAATAGCATCATTCTAGCAATCTATGGTCCTACATTCATCTTCTGCACAGCCTCCATCTTCCAGTCCTATCCTTTACCTAGAATGTCTTTTTGAGGGTTTCCTTTCCTTTTTACAACAATTTCACAATTATGGCAATATAATTTAAAAAATAAGAAATAAAAGAAATTTGGGAGAAAGGAAAACAGCCTGCTTGTGAATAGCAAAGGGAAGGGGAAAGAGGCAGTTTTACATTCACCATGTTTCATATCACATGTCCATGGCATGTAGCATTTGGATGCTGTTTTTTTTAATAAAAATCCATTTTGAGGGAAAAAATATGGAAAAATAAATAGGCTTTGTAACAATAGTTGTAATAAACTATGTTAGCTGTAATTACAAACTTTGACTTTTTCAAAGTTATTCTCCAAGCTCCAACACATTTAGTCTAAGCATGAAGGAGTCTATGCTTCTTTTAGGTTCTCCTGAACTGGACTAAAGTTTTTATCTTTCACCATTCTTCTCAAAGGAGTGAGTTGTTTATTTTTTTTATGAGAATGAAGGTACAGTATGTATACTGATCCGTGGCAAAGACTATGCTGTAGTAATAATAACTTAAAGCTATTAACATACAGACTGAGCATTCCATATTAGAATTTCAGAATCCAAAATCCACTAAAATCATACACATGGGTGGCTGAGGTAGTGGTACCTTTGCTCTCTGGTGATTCATCGTATGTACACAAGTTTGGTTTCATAGACAAAATTGTTTAAAATATTGTATACAGTTACCTTCAGGCTAGGTGTTTAAGGGTGCATAGGAAACATTATTAAATGTTTTCCTCCATCCTGACCTTCAGGGGAAAAAAAACTAAAAATGTGGCTATGGGACCAAGATTTTGGTCTGTAACTTTCAAACAGTACGATAAGTAAATTACAAAATAGTGCAATGATGAACAGAATGGCTCTGGATTATGATTTTGGATTGTGTGATTTTAATTATTATTTTTAGTGTTTGATGTTTTGAACTGTTTGGATCTTAATGCATTTTTTATCTTATTTGTATGTATTTGTGCTACATCGAATTGTCCCTATTGTGAGGCTGCTCTGAGTCCCCTTTGAGGTGAAAATGGTGGAATATAAATATGGTAAATAATAAATGTTTAGATTTGTATCCCATTTCCTCAATATCTCATTGTGTACATGTATGACAGTACAAGCATTTCAAAGTCCAAAAATATTTATTTATTTATTTATTTATTTATTTATTTATTTGCTTTACTTGTATACCGCACTTCTCAGCCCTAGGGCGACTCAGTGCGGTTAACAACAAACAATACAATATACACAGTAGCAGTCACTAGGCATTTAAAAACAGTAACATAGCAGTGAATTAAACAGCAAAACATCAAAACAGCAAAACATCAGCAAATATCCAAAACATTTCTGATCCCAAGCATTTGTATAAGGCATACTCAATCTGTTAGGTATTCAGAACTCTCTAGAAACCAAACCATAAAAAGTTGCATCCACCATTATATTTTATGACAGTAGTTTCTATAAGTCTGCCCTTTCCAAACAGTGTCCAAAAGGTTGCTGAAGTTCTGCCCATCTGGAAAGCACAAGAGTGGAGAAAGCCACTAAAACCTCCAATCTGAAATCTAATGCAAAGATGGAAAATAAATCAGTGCACTTGCTCTGATGTGGATGAGATCAATGATTCCATGTCGGGGGGAGCGGGGGGATTGTAGTGTAGATTACTGGTTCTCAATTTATGATCCTGGACATATTTTAACAAGAGGAACCTCATCCTACATAGTCAGTGATCAGGCGTTGTGGAAGTTGAAGTCCAATATATTTATATTGCCTAACATTGGGAACCATTAGATCATGATTATATGGACACACCTCAGTGTGAGGATGATTCTGATGAACTTCTGCCAACAAAAAAAAAATCAAGGTGAAAGAAATATGCTGAGAGTTGAAACTGAAGGAGTGAGATACAAATGGGAATGAAACACCAAGCCAACCCAATAAGAAATGGGGTCACAGAAGGGGTAGAAAGAATTTAATGCCATAAGTAGAGGGGGGTTTTTAGCAGACATAGAAGGCAGTGAGATGGAATACTGAAAGAGACAGTGGGAAGGAATTCATGAAGAGGGAGGTGGGAATATATGAAGGAATGGGGATCCTTTAAGCAGAGAGGTACAAAACCCAATCATGAAGCAAACAAACTAAGGGGCAAAGCTGTGGCATGCACAGACTGCATTACATACACATATAACACATTATTGCTGTTGTTGTTGGGACCCAAGAAAGTTTCCATAACACTTTAAAAAAAGAATTAGCTAAAAAATGAAAATATATAATCTAGAGTTATGGATCTGTAACTAATAAGTATTCAGTAAGACTTCACAATCTCAATGTTAACCTTATATGAATGCCTTAAAAGCCAGCCACCAGATGAATTGAAGTTTCCAACTGGGATTAAGGAAGTTAGATACTTCCTGCATCTCCCACTATTGAGGAAAGCTGTGACAATCAGAGGCATTACTCACAACCCAGATCAGCAGCTGTCCAGACCTTTTTCTTCTCCTGATGTGGCAAGATGGATGGATGTGACTGTATTGACCTTGAAGGAGCTGGGGGTGGTGACGGCCAACAGGGAGCTCTGGCGTGGGCTGGTCCATGAGGTCACGAAGAGTCGGAGACGACTGAATGAATGAACAACAACAGATGTGGCATTTGGCTTTTAGTTTGGGCTGAGAAGGTGAGTGAATCAAGAAAGCTTCTTAGTTATGCAGATGTAACAAAGCCAATCCAGCATACCCGAGACAATGATTAAAATCCAGTTAAACAATCCCTAGAATTAAAAGGGTTTAAAGCAGACCTATTGTTTTTTTAAAAAAATAATAACAATCAGCTGATATAAACAGCATAATGATGAATTTAGTGGGCCCTACCCAGGAAATGAACCTAGGACAGTGATGGGTCTGGGAAATTTGAGATGAGGAAGAGGAATTTGTAACCAGTTTGGAAATGTTACTCTTTACTACAACCCCCAAAAGCCCCAGTCCTTCTAGTGTAAACGTGTCATAGTATAATGGTTAAATGAATGTGGTCATTGCTAATAGTCAACAAGGATTTATCAAAAACAAGTCATACCAGACTAATCTGATCTCTTTTTTCAGTAGAGTTACAAGATGGGTAGGTGCAAGGAATGCCATGAATGGAACATATCTGTAAGGCCTTGGACAAGGTCCCCCATGACCTTCTGGCAAACTAGTCAAATGTGGACCAGGCAAAACTATGGTTAGGTGGATCTGTAATTGGTTAAGGGAATGAACCCAGAGGGTGCTCACCAATGCTTCCTCTTCATCCTGGAAAGAAGTGACAAGTGGAGTGCCACAAGTAGGGTTCCATCCTGGGCCCGGTCCTGTTCAACATCTTTATTAATTACTTAGATGGTTAGAAGGCACAATCATCACTTTTGCAGACAACATCAAATTGGGAGGGATAGCTAATACTCCAGAAGACAGGAGCAGAATTCAAAACCATCTTAACAGATTAGAGAGAGGGGCCAAAACTAACAAAATGAAGTTCAACAGTGACAAATGCAAGATAATCCACTTAATGAAAAAACAGGAAAAAATAAAATGCAAAGATACAGAGTGGGGGATGCCTGGATCGACAGCAGTATGTGTGAAAAAGATCTTGGAACCATTGTGGACAGGAAGGTGAACGTAAGCCAACAATGTCATGCCATGGCAAAACAAGCCAATGGGATTTTGGCCTACATAAATAGGAGTCTAGTGTCTAGATCCAGGGAAGTCATGCTACCCATCTATTCTGCCTTGGTCAGACTACACCTGGAATCACAGTGTCCAATTTTGGGCACCACAATTGAAGAGAGATGTTGCCATGCTAGAATGTGTCCAGAGAAGGGTGACTAAAATGATCAAAGGTCTGGAGAACAAGCCCTATGAGGAGCAGCTTAAAGAGCTGGGCATGTTCAGCCTGCAAAAGAGACTAGGCTGCAGAACAATGGTTTCAAACTACAGGAAAGGACAACCAATTTGAGTCCCCCTCGGGGTGAGAAAAGTGGTATACAAATACTGTAAAATAAATAAATAAATAAATAAATAAATACATGAACATTAGAAAGAACTTCCTGACTGTGAGAGCTGTTCAGCAGTGGAACTCTCTGCCCTGGAGTGTGGTGGTGGCTCCTTCTTTGGAGGCTTTTAAACAGAGGCTGGATGGCCATCTATCAGGGGTACTTCTAATGTCCAACTTCCTGCTTTTGGCAGGAAGTTGGACTGGATGGCCTTGAGGTCTCTTCCAATTCTATGAATATCTGATACTAACTGTTGAACCAGAACTCTAGGAGACCAGGATTCAAATTCCTGCTCAGCCATGGCAATCTACTGGCTGACCTCGTACAAGCCACTCTTTCTCAGCCCCAGAAGATGGTAATGCTGAACTCCCCAAGGAAGCACTTTCGGGTCACCATAAGTTGGAAATGGCTCAGAATCATATAACAAGACACACCCTGACAAGTAGATTCTAAGAGTTGTTTTCCAATCAAGTGAATTTCCCAAGCTCTGGCTGTAACTGGTGGGACAAAAGGGACAAAAAGGAAGCAGGCTCACTTTCTAGCAGGCTTCCAGTGTTCAATGTGACATCACAGATCTGGAGGCTGCCTGCAGCCTGGCCCTTTTTTTGGATCCGGCTCAAAAATAGCGCTGGTGCTTGCCCACCCCCAACCCCAGCCCCAGCCCCATCCTGGCCCTCATCTATAAATTTGTCTGAGCAAACAGTTCCCAGGATCTGGCAGAAGGCTAGAGCTGGGGAGTGAGCTGGAGAGATAGGAGCATGACAGTCTGTGAAATGAAACACAGAACTGCTGGGGCTGCAGCCGTCAGACAGGAGCCGGCTCTCTCCCTGAAAGATTAGTCAGACTCCTTCTCTGGAGCCCTCCGCATTCCCCACACTCCTAGCAACAAAGTGCTGTCTCTCGCCTCCCATGAATCATGTGAATTTAACCTTTCACCTGGCCACAGAGAGGTTAATAAACCCAAATAGCTGGCTCCTTCTTCTCCTCTCCTCCCTCCCCATTATTGGCCTTTGGAAGGATTAAGCAAAGCAGAATGGAATGGGGGTGGGTTCAAGCATTTCTGGAAAAGTACTTCTTCATGGCCAAAGGGCCCACAATGTGAGATAATAAATAAGTGGGCTATAATGTGTGCACTACAACTCCCAGAATTCACCAATCTTCAGAGTATACTCCAACATTTCACCAGTGGAAACCATGACATCTGTGGGCAATCTATATAAATAAAAATGTAATCTTCGTTTGTGGGATTAACATAACTCAAAAACCACTAGACAAATTGCTGCCAAATTTGGCCACAAGACACCTACTAACCCAAGGAGTGACCATCACTCATAAAAAAATTATTTTGTCATTTGGGAGTTATAGTTGCTGGGATTTATAGTTCACCTACAATCGAAGAGCATTCTAAACTCCACCAACAATGGAATTGAACCAAACATGTCACGCAGGACTCCCATAAACAACAGAAAACACTAGAAGGGTTTGAGTGTAATTGACCTTGAGTTTGGGAGTTGTTGTTCACCTACATCCAGAGAGCACTGTGGACTCAAACAATGATGGATCTGGACCAAACTTGGCATGAATATTCTATATGCCCAAATATGAACACAGATGGGGTTTGGGGGAAATAGACCTTGACAATTGGGAGTTGTAGTTACTGGGATTTATAGTTCACCTACAATCAAAGAGCATTCTGAACCCCACCAATGACAGATTTGGGGCAAACTTCCAACCCAGAACCCCCATGACCAACAAAAAATACTTAAGGCCATCCAGTCCAAATCCCTTCACCAGGGCAAGAAAATGTAATCAAACCCCTTCTGACAAAGAGCCATCCAGCCATAGATATAGATGGATATGATTCACACCCACAGAGATATAGTATCATAGATTTGAAAGGAACCCCTAAAGAAGGACAATGATATGTTGCATGTTCCAGAGTAGGCAAACCAGACAATCTTGACATCAACACTGACAAAGAAACAGCAAGAAATACTGTTTACCTGGAAGCATAAAGAAATTATATATTAGAAACCAACACTTTCTCATTACTTTATTCTCCAGATCACCAGACTAGGCCACAGCAATGCATGGCAGGGGATGGCTAGTCAATAATAAAGTGAGATCATGATTGTAAAAGCTATCAGTAAAGAAGATGAGACAAGCTAGGAGTCTGCTTTTGCCTGAGCCTATTGGGAAGAACAAGATTCTGCCCCTTCCTATCATCTTTCTCTACTGATTTATTTTGAATGCAAACTGCTTCTGCATTTTGAATCAGTTTGCTGCAATTGAAGTAAACTGAAGACACAGGCCCCTTCCATGCAGCTGAATAAAATCCCGCATTTTCTGCTTTGAACTGGAGTATATGGTAGGGTGGACTCAGATAAACCAGTTCAAAGCAGATATTGTGGGATTTTCTGCCTTGATCTTCTGGGTTATATGGCTGTGTGGAAAGGCATAAAGAAAGAAAGTGGAAGGAAAGAGGGATTTGGACATTTTAAAGTGGCTGCAAGAGTGAGACAAAAGATGATTTTGGACACTTTTTGCCAAATGAGGACAGCTAGATGATATGAGAGTGGCATGGATGATTGGCATTTTATGCCACTCACAATTATACTTCACTCAACTTCCAGAATAAATTTTAAAAAATCCAGAAAGGCTGAATCCTGAATATGACTTTTCTACCATTCATTCATTTATCTTTCTACTATTTTGTGCTCTTTTTCTTGCACTGTCATTTAATGTCAGTAAGACTGACTACATTAGATGTCTGTTCAATGGTTGCCTTCTCACAACTGATGTTACATTTTCCCAGAAGGTCTGGGATGCTGTGTTGTTCAAAGGCATTAAGAGTGGAGTCCTCATGGAATAGTTTTGTTATTTGTCATCAAGCAGGCTTTCACTTATGGCAAGTCCATAAATGAGAGACCACCATTGACCTCTGTCACCTACAGTACTGTTCAGGTCTTGGCACTGACATAATGTAGTTGTTTAGATGTTCAACTAGTTTTAGGCAAACCAGGGTTTGAATCACTCTTGCCAGGTCTTTCAAAATAACAAAAAGGGACCTTTGACATTCATAATATGTAGGATTGACAATCAGAGAGTAGCTATTGAAAAGTTTGTTGTTGTTGTTGTGTGCCTTACCGTTGTTTCCTGTGGCAGTTTTCTGGGGTTGAGAGTGTGGGACTTGCTCAAAGTCACCCTATGAAAATCAATTGCCAAGTGATGAATAGGACCCTGGTCTCAAACCATAATACCAAACTGGCTGAAGTTTGTGGTCTATCTAAATACCAAATGATAGTATTGCTTCCTATTAACTTGGCTCTATGTTTTCAGAGAAATGAACACATACTCCAACGTTCATACATTATACAATGGTCACATTTTTGTCCTTATGAAGGGCTCACATCCAAATATATGAGAGGAGTTGTGTCCTGTTCCCTCTATATGAAAGGACAAGCTTACCAACGCTTAAAAAAGGAGACATCTCTTATGATAGGGGCACCTGCCTATCCTACAAGGGATTAGCTTTCTGACCCTTAGATAAGAGACGGCTATGAGTCCCCTTTGGAGAGATAAAGAGAGATATAAATACTATTATTATTATTATTATTATTATTATATCAACTTTAGTTAAAATCTACTCTCAGTCATGGAAACCTTTTGGTTGTCCTTGAGCAAGTCACACTCTAGGCCTTACAGAAAGGCAATTGCAAGGGACATCTGAATAAATCCTTTGATAGGAGTCCACTTGAAGCCACCTAATAACAAGCAACAACCAGTAGTAATGCTACTGTCAGTCCAGCCTCTTGATACATAGAGAGATACAATCCTAACACTATGGTAAGATAACAGTACTAAAGAGACATTTATCAACTGTGGGGTTCATGAAATAGAGTGTTGCCTATAATAAAAGTGTGATACATTATCAGTTAAAGGATGGTAAACATCAGATAGAGAGTGAGAAGTCTGTAGTTCTTCGATTTTGTGTGTGTGAGTATTATCTATCTTCCTTTTCTGTTTTGTTTCCTAACAGTCTCTTAGTTGTAGAGAATAATGTGTTGCTGTCTGATTTTGGTAATTATATATCTGTAAGGTTTGTTTGTGTGTTTCATTTTGTCTCTTCTTTGCATAAAAATTACTTCAAAAAACATAATGCTGAAGTGTGTTTGCATTATACACCTTTAGAGGGATTTGGGAAAACTAAAACATCAGCCTCATCCCACCCAAAGAATGTGGAGCCGGGAGAGAAGCCAGTGCCAGGAGGCAAAGAACCACACACCTCTGCATGAATGACAAATGAATGTAATGAGTTGCAAAATCACATAGTTGGATCTGATTGCTACTTTGGAGTATTGGTTTGTTAAAAGTGACAGATTATCCTTTCATACTGCAAAATCATAGTGCTTTGTATTGTCGAAGGCTTTCATGGCTGGAATCACTAGGTTTTTGTGGGTTTTTTAGGGCTATAGGGCCATGGTCTAGAGGCATTCTCTCCTGACATTTCGCCTGCATCTATGGCAAGCATCCTCAGAGGTAGTGAGGTCTGTTGGAACTAGGAAAAGGGTTTATATATCTGTGGAATGACCAGGTGAGACAAAGGACTCTTCTCTGCTGGAGCTAGGTGTGAATGTTTCAACTGACCACCTTGATTAGCATACAATGGCCTGACTGTGCCTGGGGCAAACTTTTGTTGAGAGGTAATTAGATGTCCCTGCCTGCTTCCTGTCTGTTGTTATGCTGTTGTAATTTTATAGTTTTTTAATACTGGTTGTTCATTTTTATTCAGATTTTGTTAATTTTCATGGTTTCCTCCTTTCTGTTGAAATTGTCCACATGCTTGTGTATTTCAATGGCTTATTGTTTACACTTATATTTGAAATTATGTTGTCCTGGTGTATTCCAAACTACTGTATTTACAACTTGATTAAGCATTTTGATTTCTGTAATTTTGTGGAAGATTGGATGAGGCTTTTCCAAACCAGGCTGAACTCGGCTCCTGAACTACCAGTTCCTTTTTCCTAATTAAATCAAAACAGAGTCCAATCTTCCAGATGAATAGCACCCGAGAGGACAAAATCTTCTTCAAATGGATTTTTAAAGACACTGTTAAACAACACATCATAAATCACTTACATCTTGCTGGTGAATTATTTGGCAATCCAGATACCAAACTATCAAAATGATACATATGGAGTGCAACTTAGCCAAAAGTTTACAGTTTACAGTATGTCTGTGTGCCTTCAAATTGCCTGTTCCCTTCTGGTGATCCCATGAGTTATTCCTATTTTTCTCAGACAAGGAATACTTGGAACTGGTTTGCAAGTGTCTTCTTCCTCTGGCATACAGTCTACGATCTCTGGTCTTCATTGGAAGTCTGTCTCTAGACTTGGGGAAGGTCATTCTTTTGGAAGGCCATCCTCAAATACCCAAGATTCACTGACAGTCTCTCACACACATGTTAACAAGGGCTGACCCTGCTTAGCTTCCAAGAGAAGACAGAATGAGAAGCCTTCATGATATTTAGGCCCAGGGATTTCTATTAGAGGATTATAATTAAGAGAGTCAAGAGATGATTTTCCCAGTTCCTTCATATTCAAAGATGTTTATGGAGAATTCGAATCCTGATACAGTCAATGAGGGCATAGAAACAAATGCTATGGATTTACATAGACTACCTCCTCTATTCCTTGCCTTCAAAAACAATTCTATGGGATTCATGGGATAGCCATAGATTGACAGGTGATTTGAAGGCACATATACACACTTCAAAATCCTTAAATCCAGAATGAAGCAGAAGGAGGCCTTTTCACAACCCAGTTAGGGATAGAAGAGTTGTCTCAACATGCCTCCCTCCAAATCATTCTTCCCTTCCCAATCCAAAGGGAGAGGTGGGGGATTTTATCATGAGTATCATGGATATGATTAGTCTTGGATATTGGCCCTGGCCACTAGTCATAGAATCATAGAATCACAGAGTGGGAAGAGACCTCATGGGCCATCCAGTCCAACCCCCTGCCAAGAAGCAGGAATATTGCATTCAAATCAGACAGATGGCCATCCAGCCTCTGTTTAAAAGCTTCCAAAGGGGAGCCTCCACCACACTCAGGAGCAGAGAGTTCCACTGCTGAACGGCTCTCACAGTCAGGAAGTTCTTCCTAATGTTCATATGGAATCTTCTTTCTTGTAGTTTGAAGCCATTGTTCCGCGTCCTAGTCTCCAGAGAAGCAAAAAATAAGCTTGCTCCCTCTTCCCTGTAACTTCCTCTCACATATTTATACATCTCCTCTCAGCCTTCTCTTCTTCAGGCTAAACATGCCCAGCTCTTTAAGCCACTCCTCATAGGGCTTGTTCTCCAGTTCCCTTGATAATTTTAGTCGCCCTCTTCTGGACACATCCAGCTTGTCAATATCTCTCTTCAATTGTGGTGCCCAAAATTGGACACAATATTCCAGGTGTGGTCTAACCAAAGCGAAATAGAGGGGTAGCATTACTTCCCTAGATCTAGACACTATGCTCTTATTGATGCAGGCCAAAATCCCATTGGCTTTTTTTGCCGCCACATCACATTGTTGGCTCATGTTTAACTTGTTGTCCACAAGGACTCCAACATCTTTTTCAAATGTACTGCTCTCAATTATTACTAGTATTATTATTATTATTATTTATTGTGTTGTCAAAAGGCTTTCATGGCCTGAATCACTGGGTTGCTGTGAGTTTTCCGGGCTGTATAAACCTCACTTGCCTAGTTTCCAACAGACTTCACAACCTCTGAGGATGTCTGCCATAGATGTGGGTGAAAGGTCAGGAGAGAATGCTTCTGGAAAAGGGCCATACAGCCCGGAAAACTCATAGCAATCCATTATTATTATTATTATTATTATTATTATTATTATTATTATTATTACCCTTTCTCCCACCTTACATTTATTAATTTTAAAAAATATATTATAAACACATTCACTTTCACCAGGCATTTCGTAGCACAGGTTTCTCACATCCCAGTACAAAATTAATTAACTTCATTGAGGTAAACAGAGTGAAATCCTCACCTCACTACCTCTGAGGATGCTTGCCATAGATGCAGGTGAAACGTCAGGAGAGAATGCCTCTAGAACATGGCCATATAGCCCGAAAAAACCTACAACAACCCAGATTGAAATCCGCTTGAGTTATCTACTTGGATGTGGAATCCTGTCCACGCTTTGCTCTTGTGTGCCTTCAAGTCTTTTCGGAGTTATGCCCATACACTGGGCTTTTCTTGAGGCTGAAAGTGTGTGACCCACCCAACATCAATGTGGGAAAGAATCAAACCCTCATCAGCAGAGTCATGGGCTGCATGTATGAATGGATGCAGCTTGACACACTACCTGAACATCCATGGCTCAATGTTATGGAATCCTGAGAGTTGTAGTTTTAGAAAATGCATATCTGTGTTGTCGAAGGCTTTCATGGCTGGAATCACTAGGTTCTTGTGGGTTTTTTCGGGCTATAGGGCCATGTTCTAGAGGCATTTCTCCTGACGTTTCACCTGCATCTATGGCAAGTATCCTCACTACCTCTGAGGATGCTTGCCATAGATGCAGGCGAAACGTCAGGAGAAATGCCTCTAGAACATGGCCCTATAGCCCGAAAAAACCCACAAGAACCTTTAGCTTTCTCTGGCAAATCCCAGATTCAATAGCAGTGAGTCATAGCAAATTATAATTGGGTCCAGCTGAATTAATTCTACAGGTTAGATCAGGCCTGGGCAAACTTGGGCCCTCCCTCCAGGTGTTTTGGACTTCAACTCCCACAATTCCTAACAGCCTACCGGTTGTTAGGAATTGTGGGAGTTGAAGTCCAAAACACCTGGAGGGAGGGCCCAAGTTTGCCCAGGCCTGGTGTATATGCTCTTGGGCTTTGACCATAGATTAGCATGCAAAAATTCACAGGAGGGAGCGCATTCACACGTGCAAAATCAAAGCGTGTCTCTTCTCAAAACCCTTCCAGGAAGGGATTTCTCCCCTTTGCCGGAGCCTCGCGTCTCCGCCTGTCCTTCCAGCCGAAGTTTCTCTTCGTTTTGCGTTTTTGTGCCTGTTCTTTCTCCTCGGGGAAAAAAGAAAAAAAGGACCCAAAGCAGAAACACAATAGATTTTTAACCAGTATCTTTGAGCTGGAGTTGACAATCAATTTCTTCAAATGAGAGTACAAATTTGAGATCTGGTTATGAGACTGAAATGGGAATTCGGGGAGGATTGCGACCCATTCAAAACGGGTGAGAAAGTCTGTAAGGATACCCAGGATCCTTTCGGTTTGCCTTTCCTGCTCCTTACCGTCCTCCTCCCCATTATTATTATTATCTCCTTTTCCCAGCCAGATGTGCCTGAGAGAGAGAAGGTTTTCTCTCCATTTCTACCACTAGTTCGCTTCTCATTTGCCGATTTCACCTGCAATCCGGACCTTGAGAGCCGAAATAAAGACTCTGCAGCAGCAACAGATTGAGAAAGGGAAAGGTAAATTATATATGTGTGTGTATTAAAGGGTTTTAAATTAAAGTTGGGTTTCTGGACATTGTTGTTATTGTTGTTAACTGGCTGCATATTTATTATTCTCGTTTTAAAATCCTCCCAGTTGGGTTTTTTTCCCTTCCAACGCAGGATTATAATGCTCTCCTTCCTAATTGACAACAGACTGAAAGTGTGTCCACACTGCACGTGTATATCGGTTTCATACCGCTTTATTCCTCTTGGCTCAGTGCGATGGAATAGTGGCATTTGTCATTTTCTGAGATGTTTCGAATTTATAGTCGAAGGCTTTCATGGGTTGTATTTCCGGGCTGTATGGCCATGTTCCAGAAGCATTCTCTCCTGACGTTTCGCCTCCATCTATGGCAGGCATCCTCAAAGGTTGTGAGGTCTGTTGGAAACTAGACAAGGGAGGTCTGTACAGCCCAGAAAACTCACAGCAATCTAGTATGATTCTAATAATAATAATGGGTTGCTGTGAGTTTTTTGGGCTGTATGGCCATGTTCCAGAAGCATTCTCTCCTGACGTTTTGCCCATCTATGGCAGGCATCCTCAGGTTGTGAGGTCTGTTGGAAACTAGGCAAGTGGGGTTTATAAATCTCTGAAATGTCCAGGGTGGGAGAAGGAATAAAGGATTGCTGTGAGTTTTCCGGGTTGTATGGCCATGTTCCAGAAGCATTATCTCCTGACGTTTCGCCGCATCTATGGCAAGCATCCTCAGAGGTTGTGAGGTCTGTTGGAAAGTAGGCAAGGGAGGTTTGTACAGGGTTTGTACTGCCCGGAAAACTCGCAGCAATCCAGTATGATTCTATGTTCTTTACTAAATAATAATAATAATAATAATAATAATAATAATAATAATAATAATAATGGGTTGCTGTGAGTTTTCTGGGCTGTATGGCCATGTTCCAGAAGCATTTGGCCCACATCTATGGCATAACAACGAAAATCATTTGATGGTTGGGGGTCACTGCAACTTTTTTTTTTGTCGTGTCAGGAGCGACTTGAGAAACTGCAAGTGCTTCTGGTGTGAGAGAATTGGCCGTCTACAAGGACGTTGCCCGACCCCCGGATGTTCTGATGTTTTACCATCCTTGTGGGAGGCTTCTCTCGTGTCCCCGCATGGGGAGCTGGAGCTGACAGAAGGAGCTCATCCGCGCTCTCCCCGGATTCGAACCTCTTACCTGTCGGTCTTCAGTTCTGTAGGCACAAGGGTTTAACCCATCGCGCCAACCGGGAAATGAGGTTTATAAACTCACAACAACCCAATGTTTGGAATTCTTTCTAACCGCAGCTTCCCTGCTTCCATAGGACTGAGCCCTCTCAGTCGAAGTGAAGTCAAGCAGTGTAGCTTCACTCCCTGCGCTCGCAAGGCTTTCTTTCGGGTCTCTTCCCTTGAAAGTCCACAAAGACCGGATAGTTTCCTTGGAAAGTGTAATTCAGAAGGGAATTTTGCTATACTTTCTCCCAGGACGATTAGTATTTATGGTCTCTGAGAGAGAGAAGCCTTCCCGTTAAGAAGGCGGCAAGCTTGTTCTTTTTGCCTTCATTGCCAGATTTTGCAAACCTTACTTTTAGTAAATGTGAAACCGGCTCATTCTTCCTATTCCTTATTGTGGAGTCATGTAAAAAAAAACCAAAAACTCGGCTGTCTTCTTTAGCCAGACACTTATTTGGCAAAGATAACACATTATTATTAGTATTATTATTATTATTATTATTATTATTATTATTAGTAGTAGTAGTAGTAGTAGTAGCAGCATTGTCGAAGGCTTTCTCCTGCATCTATGACATGCATCCTCAAACCTCACAACCTCTGAGGATGCCTGCCATAGATGCAGGCGAAACGTCAGGAGAGAATGCTTCTGGAACATAGCCATATAGCCCGAAGAAACCTACAACAAATTATTATTATTATTATTATTATTATTGTATTGTCGAAGGCTTTCATGGCCGGGATCACTGGGTTGTTGTAGGTTTTTCCGGGCTATATGGCCATGTTCTGGAGGCAATTTTTCTCCTGACGTTTCGCCTGCATCTCTGATTAGTTCCAACAGACCTCACTACCTCTGAGGATGCTTGCCATAGATGCAGGCGAAACGTCAGGAGAAAATGCCTCTAGAACATGGCCATATAGCCCGAAAAAAACCTACAACAACCCATTATTATTATTATTATTATTATTATTATTATTATTATTATTATTATTATTATTTAACACAATAATTTTAGACAACATCAAACAACAATCAGACTGTACAGAACCAGAGAAAGTAACAAGTCGAACACTTCCCAAGACTCTAGTCTTTGGATTTTTTATTATTATTATTATTATTATTATTATTTTTATTATTATTATTGTCGAAGGCTTTCATGGCCGGAATCACTGGGTTGTTGTAGGTTTTTTTCGGGCTATATGGCCATGTCTAGAGGCATTCTCTCCTGACGTTTCGCCTGCATCTATGGCAAGTATCCTCAGAGGTAGTGAGAAACGTCAGGAGACGAAACGTCAGGAGAGAATGCCTCTAGAACATGGCCATATAGCCCGAAAAAACCTACAACAACCCATTATTATTATTATTATTATTATTATTATTATTATTATTATTATTATTAGTCGCCTGAGGGCTGAGAAGGGCGGTATACAAATATAGTAAGTAAATGATTATTATTATTATTATTATTATTATTATTATTATTTGAAGCACAACAAGATGAGTCCACAGGGGGGAAAGGAAAGGTCCCAAGGCTGTTAGGAATGGTGGGAGTTGAAGTCTAAACCATCTGGAGGGCCGAAATTGGCCCATACCTGCTCTACACTGAACATATGCAGGTTTGAACTGCATTATTTGACAGTGGCGCTCCAGCCTCAAATAACATGGACTCAGTTGGGTTGTTGTAGGTTTTTTCGGGCTATGTGGCCATGTTCAATCTAGAGGCATTCTCTATATGGCCTTATAGCCCGAAAAAAACTACAACAACCCAGTGATTTCAACCATGAAAGCCTTCGACAATACATGGACTCAGTTTCCTCCTAGTCGAAAGCAAGCAACCCCTCTCGCATTTAATAGGAAGCCTGGAGTAAAACTTGCGTTTGGTTTTCTCTCCACCACCTTTGTTTTTAAAGCTAGCTTATTACGATCTATTTTATTCTTCTAATCAGAAGTATAGTCCCCTGAGTTCAATGGGATATAAATAAAGTTTTTATTATTATTATTATTATTATTATTATTATTATTATTATTATTATTATTATTATTATTATTATTCTCCCGAGTTTTGTGTAGGCTTGTTGTGTTCCTTGGAGCCCTTTCCGACTTATTTATTTATGGGGACTCTAAAGCAGACCAGTCAGTTCCTGAGGCTGAGAGAGAGTGACTTGCCCAAAGCCAGCCTGTGGGTTTTCAGGGCAAAGCCAAGACGTCAACCCTGGTCTCCGGAGTCCAATACTCAATCAACTATACGACATTGGGGCTTGAATATATATGGGACCACCGGGTGGGCTACACATTGTTCAGATTTGCCTGTCCGTGTCTAAATGTCTAAATGTGGATGGATTTCCCAAGAGGAGGGACCCACTTCTGCGTTCAGTACTCAAACAGAACCTTAAGGATAGAAAATACATCCAAAATACAAATATGTGACATGGCTTGGTGGGGGTTGTTTTTCTCAAAGCCACCTTTTGAAAACTTCTGTGTATTTTTCTTCCTCCATCCGAGGCCACCATTGTTTATTATGAAGGTAGAAAAGTGCATTTAAAAAGAAAATGTAATGTCATGAATTCGGTGACATTAATAATAGGAAGAGGAGGAAGAACAGGAAGAAGGAAGAAGGGAAGAGGAGGAGGAGGAGGAAGAGGAAGAAGAAGGAAGAAGGAAGAAGAGGAAGAGGGAGGAGGAGAAGGAGGAAAAGAAGAAAGGAAGAAAGGTGAAGGAGAAGAAGGAGGAGGAGAGGAAGAGAAGAAGGAGAAGAGGAAGAGGAAGAACAGAAAGAACAGGAAGAAGGAGAAGAGGAAGAGGAAGAAGGAGAAGAGGAAAGGAAGAACAGAAAGAACAGGAGAAGGAGAAGAGGAGAGGAGAGGAAGAAGGAGAAGAGGAAGAGGAAGAACAGAAAGAAAAGGAAGAGGAGAAGAGGAGGAGGAAGAAAGGAGAAGAGGAAGAAAGGAAGAAGGAGGAGAAAGAAGGAGGAGAAGAAGAGGAAGAAGAGAAGAAGGAGGAAGAAGAAGAGGAAGAAGGAAGGAAAGGAGGAAGAAGGAAGAAAGGAAGAAGGAGAAGAGGAGGAAGAAGAAGAAGAAGAGAAGAGGAAGAAGAGGAGGAGGAGGAGAAGGAGGAGAAGAAGAACAGGAAGAACAGGTAGAAGGAGAAGAGGAGAAGAAGAAGAGGAGAAAAGGAGAGAGGAGGAGGGAGAAGGAGAAGGAGGAGGAGGAGGAGGAGGAGGAGGAGGAGGAGGAGGAGGAGGAGGAGGAGAAGAAGAAGCTTTATGTGTATCCCGAAGGCTAATTTCCATAAATTGTAAGCAGGAAACCTAGTGTTTTAGGTGTGCGTTTTAGATAGTGTAAGTCTGGTTCCCATAATTCCATAGCATTGAGCTATAGAAATTAAAGTAGTGTCAAACTACATTAATTCTGCACTGTAGATACACTCTAGGAGACCAACAATTAGATACGCAAAACCGATATCTAATATCCGCAAGTTATTGTGGTGAGTCTCAGGAATTGTGTATTAATTTGGCATTCATTGTTTAAATCAAATCCATCATCACTTGCTATCAAGCAGCTTAACAACCAGGCAGGCAGAGAGACAGATAAGGGCGCTCTTCCACATTTGTTTCGGATTAGGAGTTGTCTCCAGGCCCTGGTCTAAGGTAAAAAAGGTAAAGGTTTTCCCCTGTCATTAAGCCTAGACATGTCCGACTCTGAACTCTGAGGGTTGGTGCTCATCTCCATTTCTAAGCGGAAGAGCCAGAGCCGGTGTTGTCCATAGACACCTCCAAGGTCATGTGGCCGACATGACTGCACGGAGCCATTCGAACCTGTGACCTTTCGGTCAGCAAGTTCAGCACTTTAACCCACTGCCCCCCAAGGGGCTCCTGGTCCAAACTTCCTTCTAATTTGGTACTTCAATCCCTTTGCCTCTTAATTGAATGAATACAGTGGATTTGCAAAATGTCAGTGTCAGCAGACTCGCACTTTGTTTGTGCCATCTATCAATCCGCCTGTCTTTTTGTTAGGGAAAGAAAAACAAAATCTGTGGGCTTGTATTTGGCACCTTGTCTTGCATTGGTCTCCTTTTTTCAAGTATGATATACCAGGAGAGCAGAGGAGATCTCTCAAGTCATTTGCCTTCCAGGAATGAATAATGAGAGCAGTCCTATCCATTATTGTTTCCAGTTTGTTTTGAAACTCTCTTTTCACTTATCTCCCCAGTAGATTAAAAAAAGAAAGGCTGTTGCAATGTCCTATAAGAAGTGGGGATACAATGGCAGCTTTCATGCTGTGAGTTTTTAGAGCTGTATGGCCATGTTCCAGAAGCATTCTCTCCTGACATTTCACCCACATCTATATAGCAGATGGATCCTCTCACCTCTGCAGGAGTCTACCACCAAAGGCAGCAATGTCCAGACACAAATCAATGGTTGTTTCCATCCAGAAGAAAAGTGTTCTTACCATACATCAAGGGAACCACTGACCACATAGGGAGGCTGATGAAACACAACCTACAAACTATCTACAACCCCACTAAGGAAATCCAACAAATGCCATGTTCAGCAAAGGACAAGAGGTATCCTCTCACCTCTGCAGAAATTTACCTTATACCATGCAGCTGTGGACAAGTCTACATAGGACCACCAAACGCAACATTGCCCAAACATAAATCAAGGAACATGAAAGGCACTGCAGACTATTCAACCAGAGAAGTCAGCCATAGCAGAGCACCCGATAAACCAACCTGGACACAGCATATTATTTGAGAACACAGAAATGCTGGACCACTCTACCAACCATCATGCCAGACTACACAGAGAAGCAATTGAAATCCACAAGCATGTGGACCATTTCCATAGAATGGAGGAAACCATGAAAATGAACAAAATCTGGCTACCAATATTTAAAAACTCCTAAATCAGGACAGTACATAAAGAACAACACCCAGAAAACAGGAGAATTCCAGACAAGAATTAATCAAGGCCAGGTAACACCTCTCAACAAAGCAGCCAGGCTTTGAAGCTATAGGCTATTCAATGCTAATCATGGTGGCCAATTGTAACATTCATACCTGCCTCCAAAAGACAAGAGTTCTTTCTCCCACTTGGACATTCCACAGACATATAAACCTCACTTGCCTAATTTCCAACAGACCTCACAACCTCTGAGGTTGCCTGCCATAGATGTGGATGGCTGCATTGTTTTTACTTCAGTCCTATGGACTGAGGGAGAAAACCTGCTGGTTTCGAGTGCATCTTGTAAAACTGTAGCTCTAAAATTGTGTCAAGCTACATTCATTCTACAATTGGCAAGCTTGAACAAGTCACACTCTCTCAGCCTCAGAGGGAACCAATGGCAAACCTCTCCTGGACCAATTTTGCCAAGAATACCTCATGATAGGTTCCCCTTAGATCACAGAACTCTGAAACAACTCAAAGCCACACAACATAAATTGTTTATTTTCTTCCTTGTGCTGTTTCTTGGAGATATCATCTCAGCCCTTCAGAGCATGGAGAGCAGGGATGGGATGTATGGGCCCCTCCAGAAGTGGTTAGATTGCAACTCCCAACAACCTACACCAATGATTACTTTAGCTAGTAGTCACTGATATGCCATGGAACTGATATAATGCCATAGGGTACATCTAACTCCAGAATGAATTAAGCTTGAGCCCACTTTAACTGCCATGGCTCAATCCTATGGGATCGTGGGAGTTGTAGTTGTACAAGGTTTGTACCCCTAGTGCCTCACCAAACAACAAATCCCATGATTCTATACCATAGAGCCATGGCAATTAATGTGGGGCTGAGCTGCATTAATTCTACAGTGTAGTTGGCTCCCTGGGCATCTTTATGCTTTAGACTGTGTGTCTTTACTTTCTGAAGGCACAAACTTATTGCAAAAAGCCTACCTTGGTTCCTCCGGGGCAAAAGGTTTACAAATCAAACAGGGCCTGGATTAGGAGCAAGGAGTCTCAAGGGCGCCGTGCTGTCTGTCCCGGGATTGCTAAAGAGGAACTCACCTGGACCACGACCCCTCCTAAATCTAGACCCTCCTAAATCTCCTCTCCTCCTCCTTTTCCTCTTCTTCCCTTCCAGCCCAGCTGTGAATTATTAACAACACCTACCAGTGACTTCTAGATATTTACGGCCTTTTCTCTGCCAATGCTTCAAGCCAGGGAGCCAATAGTGGGAGATGGGAAAGTGTGCTTTCTAAATATCTTTTGTTTTGTCCATGAATTCCCCCTCCCTTTAATTTTTCTTTCCCTGGTTAGTGTTTGATAGTGTTCCAGCAATCCATTGGAAATCTTTCTGTTGTTGTTGTGGGTCTTCAAGTCTCCCAATTTATGGCAAACCTATCAGAGTTTTCTTGGTAAGATTTGCTCAGGTGAGGTTTGTCATTGCCTTCTTCTGAGGCTGAGAGTGTAGGATTTGCTCAAGTTCATCCAGTGAGTGAACCTCAGACCTCTAGATCTCATTGGCATAAATGTAAGGGAACCCATGGGCTTTACCTAGATGTTGACTTCACATTTGGCAAGGTTGGGTAAAGCCCATGGGTTCCCTTACATTTATGCCAATGAGATCTAGAGAAGAGCTAGTGTAAGGGATTTCCAGACAAGAATCAATCAAGGCCAGCTAACACGTCCCAACTGGGAGCAACCCAGTAATTCTGGCCATGAAAGCCATTGACAACAAATCAGAGCCAGCTAACACCTCCCAACAAAGGATTCCCCCAGGCAGCAACCAGCTAGGCTTTGAAGCAGCAAGGACATTAAATGCTAATCAAGGTGGCCAATTGCAACATTCACACTTGCCTCAAGCAGACAAGAGTTTTTCTCCCACCCTGGACATTCCACAGATATATAAATAGAAACAGACCTCACCCTCTGAGGATGCCTGCCGTATATATGGGTGAAACTTCAGGAGAGAATGCTTCTGAAACATTGGCACACAACCCAGAAAACCCATAGCAACCCAGCTAGTGTAGTGTTTTGAGATGGGACTTTGAGACAAAAGTGGTAATCCTCCTTCGGCCATCCAAGACCATTGAGCAAATGACCTTCTCCAAGACACATTTTCACCCTTTGAACCATTTCTGGGTTGGATACTTGAGTAAATCCTACTGATTCCATGAGGCTAGTGGTTTGGCTCCTAATGTCTAATTCTACCAGCCTGTTGTAGAGGTCAACTTCCAGAAACTATTAACTTCTCTCCATTGTCTTCTGTTTAAGGCCTGTTCCTCCCAGTGTACTCTTGGAATCCTTAAGCCAATCTATAATGGGGTTTTCTTGGCAATATTTTCTCAGAGGAGGTTTGCCTTTGCCTTCCTCTCTTTTCCAAGGTGACTCGGTGGTTTTCCATGGTTGAGCAGGGATTTGAATCATAGTCTCCAAAGCTATAGTGCAACACTCAAACCAATATAGTATTATGCTAGGTCTACCTCTTGAAGTCCAACATCTGTCCTTCAAGTCAGTGTTTCTTTTAATTTGTTAGCATATATATTTTCCCTTTCCTCCAGTGAGTTCAGTGTTGCAGTCACAGGCCAAACAGTTTCAATATATTTTCATTTTTGTTTCCGTTACAGATCCCTTCTGCTTTATATAGTAATATGGCTCCACACAAAGAATTCAATTATGAATCAAAGTGAAATTTTCCAGAACGTCAGATGATCTTTCTGTGAACTCCTTGGAGTTGTTTTTATTCCTACATATACAATAAACTGATACCAAGTAGTGTACATGTTGTTTTTCATTTTGCCTAGCTCTTATTTTGAATATGTGGGATTTTTTTCCAAATATTGATGGGATATGTAATTTAAGGGGGGCTCTTGGAATTCACTACTAATTAGGTTTAGTGACTCATCAAACTACAAATCCCAGGATTTCATTGGATGCAGCCACAGTGGAATGACATTCTTATAATTGTGTAGTATGAAAGGGCGCTAAGATCAGATACATATTTGGCCACCTGGCCCATTACATCTAGAATGGATTACTGTAATGCAACTGGTACAAAGATTGGCAGCCAGATTACTAACTGGAGCTAACTATAGAGAGCATTCAATTCCCCTACTGAAGCAGCTCAATTAGCTGCCAACAAGTTTCCGGTCTCTAGTGTGTGCGAACGAGGGTAGGGCCTTCTCAGTAGTGGCCCCCTGGCTCTGGAACGCCCTCCCCAGGGAACTTAGACAAGCCCCTACACTACAACACTTTAGGAAAGAGTTAAAAACTTGTTGTTTTTTTCAGCAGGCCTTTGATAATGTCTAGACAGTAACCAGAACTGATTGCCAATTACTTTACATTTACATTCTACGTGCATTCGGCCAGTCTGCTATATTGATTATGTGGATCTTTAATAGAGGTTGTTTTATCCAATTTATATACTTGGTTTACGTAATGTTATTATTGTTTTGTTGAAGGCTTTCATGGCCAGAATCACTGGGTTATTGTAGGTTTTTTCGGGCTATATGGCCATGTTCTAGAGGCATTCTCTCCTGATGTTTCGCCTGCATCTATGGCAAGCATCCTCAGAGGTAGTGAGGTTCATAGATGCAGCCGAAACATCGGGAGAGAATGCTTCTAGAACATAGCCATATAGCTCGAAAAAACCTACAACAACCCAATGTTATTATTGTTTTCAGGTTTATGTATTTTTATGTATTATGAATTTTATGTATGGCATCTTTGTGAACTATTTTGTAAGCCACTTCGAGTCCCCATGGGAGATGGTGGTGGGGTACAAATAAAGCATTACTATTATTATCATCATTCTCTTATCCAGTTTATCACAATAACACCATGAGTAGGCCATATATGCATTTAAGTGTACAACAAGAACTATGAGAGATAGACCTTTGGCTCTCCATACAGACATGGAAATCCACTGGATAAACATAAGTAAGTCGCACTGTCTTTCAGACCAAGAGAAAGCAATGGTAAAATCTCCTCTGAGCACATTTTGGGGAAAAAAATAGGATTTTTAACATTATTGTTAGCCACGTTTACATTGACTTACCGCCTGATGAATGAAAAAATTCCAACACATTCCATTAAAAGCCCATCTCAGAACTTTCAGACTAGATCTACACTGACATATAATGCTGTTTGAACTACATTATATGGCAGTGTAGATCCAGTCTCAAAGCCAAGGCTTTGAGATCTCAAATTGAATCTATCCACATGGAATTAGGCCTTCCTCTTTTCCTACAGCCTTCTACCTTAACAAGCATTATGTCTCACAATATGAGCAAAATAGGACAGCCTCAGATTGGTCATCTTAGCTTCTAGGGAGCATTCAGGCCTGATTTGCTCTAGGACCCATTCATTTGCTTTTTTTCAGTAGTCCCTGGTATCCTCAGAACTCTTCTCTATCTCTACATCTAAAATTGATTAATTTTATTTCTATCAACTTTTTTCACTGTCCAGCTTTCACAACCATACATTTATTATTTGCAGTATTTATAGTCCGCCCTTCTCACCCCTCAGGGGACTCAGGGCGGATTACAATGTACACATATATGGCAAACATTCAATGCCAAAGACACACAACAGATATAGACAGACAATCAGAGGCTATTTAACTTTTCTGGCCGCCAGGGGAGCTGTCGCTTTCATCGTCCATCTGCGACACTGATGAAGTACTTCCGCATTCCCCGCATGCTTTTGCTGGAGTCTTTTTATGGCCTCGTAAATTAGTTAAATTAGCCTCCCCACACATAGGTGGTACCTAATTTTCCTACTTGACAGATGCAACTGTCTTTCAGGTTGCAAAGGTCGACAACAAGCTACACAATTGGTCGGAAGCTCACTCCGACCCGGGCTGGCTTTGAACTCATGACCTTTTGGTCAGAAGTATTTATTTATCATGACAGTGCAACCAGTCGATTATATTACATTTCTAACAGAACAAAGCAAACAAACAGACAAAACAAAATTTGTGAGTTTGGTAGTTGATTAAATGTCCTTTGACCAGTATCTGGCCACTTGGAGTGCTTCTGGTGTTGCTGCAAGAAGGTCCTCCATTGTGCATGTGGCAGGGCTCAGGTTGCATTGCAGCAGGTGGTCAGTTGTTTGCTCTTCTCCACACTCGCATGTCGAGGATTCCACTTTGTAGCCCCATTTCTGAAGGTTGGCTCTGCATCTCGTGGTGCCAGAGCGCAGTCTGTTCAGCGCCTTCCAAGTCGCCCAGTCCTCTGTGTGCCCAGGGGGGAGTCTCTCATTTGGTATCAGCCATTGGTTGAGGTTCTGGGTTTGAGCCTGCCACTTTTGGACTCTCGCTTGCTGAGGTGTTCCAGCGAGTGTCTCTGTAGATCTTAGAAAACTATTTCTTGGTCAGAAGTGATCTTAATGCAGCTGACACTCAGCCAGCTGCGCCACAGTCCCGGTGCTTACATAGAAATACAATGGTATGGATAATCATAACTTTAGTGCAGTATTACCCCCACATACACAGGGGATTTCTTCCTGAACTTTGCATGACTATGTGATAACACAGATAAAAATAAACCCTATTGAAATGAAGGCTCAAGAATACCAAAGAGCCACACTGACGGACCTAGAAAATGCCTCGACAGAGCATATTTTATTGGACATCAGTAAATGAATCTACAGATATCAGTCCTGTGAAAATTGCAGTACTTAGTGATATATCAGTCATGGCTCAATGCTATGGAATCATGAAAGCTGGAGCTTTTTCTGTCAAAAAGGTATTGATGCCTCGCCCAGCTATAACTGCATTAATTCTACAAGTAGATGTCTTCTGATTCTTTTCACTGCTGCCCCCACTATTTTTTTTTATGTCAGGAGTGATTTGAGAAACCGCAAGTTGCTTCTGGTGTGAGAAAATTTGTCGTCTGCAAGGAAGTTGCCCAGGGGACACCTTGATGTTTTTGATGCTTTACCATCCTTGTGGGAGGCTTCTGTCATGTCCCTGCATGGGGAGCTGGTGCTGACAGAGGGGGCTCATCCACGCTCTCCCCGAATTCAAACCTGTGACCTATTAGTCTTCAATCCTCCCGGTACAAGAGTTTAACCCAGTGTTTCTCAACCTGGGGGTCGGGACCCCTGTGGGGGTCGCAAGGGGGTGTCAGAGGGGTCGCCAAAGACCATCAGAAAACATAGTATTTTCTGTTGGTCATGGGGGTTCTGTGTGGAAAGTTTGGTCCAATTCTATCATTGGTGGGGTTCAGAATGCTATTTCATTGTGGGTGAACTATAAATCCCAACAACTACAACTCCCAAATGGCAAGGTCTATTTTCTCCAAACTCTACCAGTGTTCACATTTGGGCATATTGAGTATTTGTGCCAAGTTTGATCCAGATCCATCATTGCTTGAGTCCACAGTGTTCTCTGGATGTAGGTGAACTACAACTCCAAAAATTCAAGGTCAATGTCCACCAGACCTTCCCAGTATTTTCTCTTGGTCATGGGAATTCTGTGTGCCATGTTTGATTCAATTCCATCATTGATGGAGTTCAGAAGGCTCTTTGATTTAAGGTGAACTATAAATCCCAGCAACTCCAGCATTACCAAATGACAAAATCAATCACCCCCAACCCCACCAGTATTCAATTTTTGGGCGTATTGGGTATTTGTGCCAAATTTGGTCCAGTGAATGAAAATACATCCTGCATATCAGATATTTACATTACAATTCATAACAGTAGCAAAATTACAGTTATGAAGTAGCAATGAAAATAACGTTATGGTTGGGGGTCACCACAACATGAGGACCTGTACTAAGCGGCATTAGGAAGGTTGAGAACCACTGGTTTAACCCATTGCGCCACCGGGACAATTAGTGGCGCAGTGGGTTAAAGCACTGAGCTGCTGAGCTTGTTGACCAAAAGGTCGCAGGTTCGATTCCAGGGAGCGGCATGAGCTTCCGCTGTCAGCCCTAGCTTCTGCCAACCTAGCAGTTCGAAAACATGCAAATGTGAGTAGATCAATAGGTACTGCTCTGGCGGGAAGGTAACCGCGCTCCATGCGGTCATGCTGGCCACATGACCTTGGAGGTGCTGGCTCTTTGGCTTAGAAATGGAGATGAGCACCACACCCCAGAGTCAGGCATGACTGGACTTAATGTCAGGGGACAACCTTTATCTTTACCTTTTATGGCTCTCCATACCTTAGAGTTGACTTGAAGACACATAATAAGAATGACAAAAATATTGTAATTATTTTAATAATAAATATGAAAATATTTCCAAGTATTCCAATGTATTTATTCACAGAAAAGGTCCCGGGAAGCTAAGGATTTTGAAGACCAGAAAAAAAGAGCCTTGAGGAACCATTACTGTTCTCAGGGCCACCCTTTGCCTTCCTCTGGCTGCCATAGAAAAGTAACTCTCACTGAGAAGGACTCCAACCTCACCTTCTTCCTGCCATTCTGGCTTTCTCCAGTAAGGGTATATTTTTGCACAGAGCAGAGCCTGATCATTTAAAATCTAGTGCTGAAATCTATAGTGAGAAAATCCAGAAACATCCTTTCCACCTCAATAAGAATCAGGCAAAACAATAAATATATCTTACTGTAAATCCCGATGATTTATTCACAGCATGGTAGCCTTTATGATGAAGGGTCTACATGTGGGGGGAAGACTTGTACAACCATCCAGGTCCCTATAGTACAAACCTGCCAGGGTTCTGGAAAATATGTACTTATCTGGGGAAAATAAAAGGAGCGAGCTGTGTCACAGAACTCAATCTGTTTCATGCTTTGAAGAATAAAAAAGAAGAATTATCTCTTTTTCACAGAATCTGGGTGGAGCAAAGGAAGATAATGCAGAGTAACTTTTGTTTACAGTATTTATATCCCACCCTTCTCACCCCAAGGGGACTCAGAGTGGATCACAGAACACATATACAGCAAATGCCATTATACACAGGCAAGACAGACAACTCTACATAGATAGAGGTATCAATGTACAGATACCCTTCCCATCTTTGGTATCTTGGAGGCTGTGCCTTAAATACCTCCCCACCTTAAAGAGTTACTTATTTATCTACTCACATTTGTTTTCAAACTACTAGGTAGGCAGAAGCTGGGCTAAAGGCCAGGAGCTCATCCTGACCCAGGTTTTGAACTGTCAACTGCTCTTTATTAAAGATCTTGATTATGAACCCCAGCATCCAGTCCTTAAATATTGCCTACTGGACTAAATCTAGTGCTAAAGCAAGTATGAAGAGTGGCTTGAGAGTTGGATTATGATGCTGAGGGCCAGAGATCGAATGCCCTGCATGATTTTGAGCAAGTTACACTCTAGCACGCTCAGAGAAAGGCAAAACCAAACTCCCTCTGAACAAATCTTATCAAGAAAACCTCTGATGGCTTTATCTTAGGGTTGCCATAAATCAGAAATGACTTGAAGGCACACATTAGCAAAATTAGTGATAGTCCCAGCTAGAGCAACCCCAATGAAATTAGTTGTATTTATAGAAGTAATAACTAACTAATCCCATTAATTGCAATGTGTTGGCACTCTTGGGAAGCCAGTGTGAACCACAAGTTTGGGGCCAGGATTTGAATCCTACTCAACCACAGAAACCCATTGAGGTTACTTCTACACGGCCATATAATTTATCCAAGCAGATAATCCACATTATCTGCTTTGAACTGGATTATATGAGTCTACATTATCATATAATACAGTTCAAAGCAGATAATCTGGATTTTATATGGCAGTGTAGATGGGGCCTGAGAGGCCTTGAGCAAGACATAGTTTCGCAGCCTGGAGAGATGCAATGTCTTTCCAAAAAAATCAAGTGATAAACTCACTTTATGATTACCATAGTTGGAAAAAACTTGAAGGCACACAATAAAAACACCAAACTGGAAAGCCCAGGATTCCATACAATATTACCATGTCAGTTAAAGTGGGATATTAGTGCTGTAACTATTGGATGGGAGCAAACTTAAGTGTGCCCAGAATTGCAAATAAGGTGGGTATCTTCTCTCTCTCTCTCTCTCTCTCTCTCTCTCTCTCTCTCTCTCTCTCTCTGATGCTTACTGTTGTTTCAGGCATTCAGTGGGACATGAGGGCCCTTTCACACAGGAAAAAAGCATCACTTGTTGAATTTCTATCTATTTCAAACTTCTTTATGTTAGGAGAGAGGCAAATCTCCTCCACTGAAACCAAGTTTTTCCCCTGCTCTTATTATTATTGTTATTATTATAATAATAACAATAATAAGCTGTGGTGTTGGAGGAAAGTGCTGAGAGTGCCTTGGACTGCAAGAAGATCCAACCTGTCCATCCTCCAGGAAATAAAGCCCGACTGCTCACTGGAGGGAAAGATACTAGAGACAAAGTTGAAGTACTTTGGCCACATCATGAGGAGACAGGAAAACCTAGAGAAGACAATTATGCTGGGGAAAGTGGAAGGCAAAAGGAAGAGGGGCCGACCAAGGGCAAGATGGATGGATGGCATCCTTGAAGTGACTGGACTGACCTTGAGGGAGCTGGGGGTGGTAACGGCCGACAGGGAGCTCTGGCGTAGGCTGGTCCATGAGGTCACGAAGAGTCGGAGACGACTGAACGAATGAACAACAACAACATTATTATTATTATTATTATTATTATTATTATTATTATTATTATTATTATTGGGGAAAAAAACCCTTAAAGCACATGGTTTGAGTCTTAGGGCCCTTCCACACAGCCCTATATCCCAGAATATCAAGGTAGAAAATCCTACATCTGCTTTGAACTGGGTTATCTGAGTCCACACTCAGATAATGTGGGATTTACTGCCTTGATATTCTGGGATATAGAGCTGTGTGGAAGGGCCCTTAGTCTGGAAAATAGGTGTGCATCTACACTGTAGAATTAATGCAGCTTGACACCACTTTCTCTGTTAAAGAGTCCTGGCCACACACCCCAGGATTCCATGGAGCTGGGTCATTGCAGTTAAAGAGCCCTTCCACACACCCATATAACCCAGAATATCAAGGCAGATAATCCACAATATCTGCTTTGAACTGGGTTATCTGAATCCACACTGCCATATAATCTAGTTCAATGTGTGGAAGGGGCCAAAGTAATCTAGAAAGGCAAGGTAGTATTAGTTGTAGCGGCAGTAGTGTTAAGTTTATTTATACTCTGCTTTTTCTCTCCACAAAGGAGACTTTTTTAAAAGCATCATATACTTGCTGTGAAAACACAATTGTGGAAAAGAAAAGACAGTGAGAACAAAAAACTTAAAAACTGGCTTCATTTGGGAGTTTTGACGTTAATTTATTTCGTCTGGTGCGTGAAACAAAGTGCGGCAAAAGGCAGCCCGACCTATCTCGCAATGAAATCGGAGTTATGTTAAACCAAAGTTGGATGGATTTTAAAAGACACCTCTTTTTTCTTTTTTCTTTCTTTTCTTCAGTCTTTCCTTCTTTCTTTCTTTTCTTTCTTCTTTCCTTCTTCCTTCCTTTCTTTTCTTTCTTTTCATCTTTCTTTCTTTCTTTTCTTTCTTCTTCCTTCCTTCCATCTTTCTTTCTTTCCTTCCTTTCTTCTGCCTTCCTTGCTTCTTTCTTTCCTTATTTCTTTTTTTCATTCCTTCCTTTCTTCTTCCTTCTTTCTTTCCTTCTTCCTCCTTCCTTCCTTCTTTCTTTCCTTCATTCTTTCATTCCTTCCTTCCTTTCTTCCTTCTTTCTTTCCTTTTTCATCCTTCCTTTTTCTTTCTTTATTTTCTTCCTTCCTTCATTCTTTCTTTTTCTTTCTTTCCTTTCTTTTTTTTCTTTCTCCTTCTTTCTTTCTTCTTCATTCTTCCTTCCTTCTCTTTCCTTTTTCCTTTTCCTCCTTTTCTTTCTTTCTTTCTTTTCTTCCTTCTTCCTCCTTCCTTCTCTTTCTTTCTCTTTCTTTCCTTTCTTCTTCTTCCTTCCTTCCTTCCTTCCTTTTTTGCCTTCCTTCCTTCCTTCTTTCTTCTTCCTTCCTCCTCCTTTCTTTCTTTCTTTCTTTCTTTCCTTTCTTTCCTTTTTCCTTCTTTCTTCTTCATTCTTCTTCTTCCTTCTCCTTCTTTTCCTTCCTCTTTCTTTCTTTCTTTCTTCTTTCTTTTCTTCCTTCCTCTTCTTCTTTCTTCTTTTTCTTTCTTTTCCTTCTTTCTCTTCCTTCCTTCCCTCTTTCTTCCTTCATTCTTTCTTTCCTCTTTCTTTCTTTCTTCATTCATTCATTCATTCGTCCTTCCTTCCTTCTTTCTTTCTTTCCTTCGTCCTTTCATCCTTCTTTCTTTCCCTCCTTTTTCTTTCTTTCTTTCTTCCTTCCTTCATTCCTTCGTCCGTCCTTCCTTCCTTCCTTCTTTCCTTCCTTCGTCCTTCCATCCTTCTTTCTTTTCTTCTTTTTTCTTTCTTTCTTTTTTTCTTTCTTTCTTCCTTTCCTTCCTTCCTTCGTTCCTTTCTTCCTTTTCTCTTTCCTTCCTTCCTTCCTTCCTTCCTTCCTTCCTTCCTTCCTTCCTTCCTTCCTTCCTTCCTTCCTTCCTTCCTTCCTTCTTTCTCCTCACTCTCAATGGAACATATGCTTGGAGGCGTCCTTCCCTCCCCCTGGGCCCCCCTCCTTTGGAGAGACGCTGTTACAAGAAGGAGACTTTTTTCCTTGGACTTCGGAGCCAAGCGTTGGCTGCAAAAAACGTGTTTATGAATCTATTCCTGGACCATTGGGAATTGGGGCAAAGGGCTGCCCTGGAACGAGGGGCTGTGCGCACACACACGTACACACCTCAGAGGCGCACGCACGAGCCTCCTTTCCTGTGCCACCCGTTTGTTGAGTGGCGTCCCACAAGCTTGCCCAGCAAGCAAATGAGGTCGGCATCATTCGTGTTCATTCTAGTCCATTTGACCCGTTACAATTCATAGTTACACTGCTAGTGATTGATGAACCCGATCGCCAAATAACTTGAGATGCCTCTATTTAGACAACTTCACTCCAGAGAGGAAGAAACTGTCAAAATCAACTCTAAGCATCCTATAAAATTAACGGGGGGGGGGGGGAGAATACGGTATCATAGAATCATAGAATCAAAGAGTTGGAAGAGACCTCATGGGCCATCCAGTCCAACCCCATTCTGCCAAGAAGCAGGAATATTGCATTCAAAGCACCCCTGACAGATGGCCATCCAGCCTCTGTTTAAAAGCTTCCAAAGAAGGAGCCTCCACCACACTCCGGGGCAGAGAGTTCCACTGCTGAAGAAGCTCCCACAGTCAGGAAGTTCTTCCTAATGTTCAGATGGAATCTCCTCTCTTGTAGTTTGAAGCCATTGTTCCGCGTCCTAGTCTCCAAGGAAGCAGAAAACAAGCTTGTTCCCTCCTCCCTGTGGCTTCCTCTCACATATTTATACATGGCTATCATATCTCCTCTCAGCCTTCTCTTCTTCAGGCTAAACATGCCCAGTTCCCTAAGCCGCTCCTCATAGGGCTTGTTCTCCAGACCCTTGATCATTTTAGTCGCCCTCCTCTGGACACATTCCAGCTTTGGCATGAAATTGGCATGCGTGTAGTTGAAGGCACAACTACACACAGAGAGATATAAATACATGCACAAAAAAGGAGGTTGGTTTTAGGCTTGCCCAGACTGCCTCCAGCCATCAATTTATTTGAGTGACTAGTCCTCAGTAAACATTCAAATTTCAGCTAGTTCTGGTAAAGTGATTTCTCATCGATATAATCCGACTTTCGGTAAAGATCCAGCCCTCAACTAGCCCCCCAGGACCCTCAACTAGCTAGTTACATTATTTGTTGATAATGTAACCCTTTGAAGCTGCATTTACACTGTAGGGTTAGTGTCGTTTGACTTCACTTTGACTGCCATAGCTCAATAATATAGAATCCTGGGATTTGTAGTTTTCTCTCTGACTAATTTACTCTGAATACAGGAGCTCTTCCTTCCCAGTCTGAAGCCAGAATGAGGAGAGGTGCCTCACTCCCCTCCGAAAGCGACTTTGAGAGGAAGGTATCTTAGAATCCTTCCATACAGCCCTATATCCCAGAATCCCAAATCAGGAAATCCCACATTATCTGCTTTGAACTGGGTTATCTGAGTCCACACTCGGATAATGTGGGATTTTCTGCCTTGATATTCTGGGATATAGGGTTGTGTGGAAGGGCCCGTGAATTCAAGGAAGACTTGTCTCCGAAAACTCCCAGGGATCGAGTTTATGCTCAAGTGGCCAAGTTTTTCCTTTTCCCAGCCTGATCTGATTTAGAAGGGGGGGGGGGGCAATCTCTCTCTTCTTACACAGTTATGCTATTCTCTTTATCTAATGCAGTCTGTGTTGTTAATTTGCATTGCCTGGGGTTGATGCGAAAGGCAACGTGAGATGAMGATTGGAAGACACAGCGTGAATATTAAGTAATTRGTTAATTCAGTACAGCCAAACTCTCGTTTTAGAAAAGCCTTCCCCCCCCCCCCATCCCGATTGACTGAAAACAAAGGATGAATTGGAAAAACTAGGCTAACAACAACAACAACAATGTAGTAATAATAATACTGTTAACATTGTCAATTATTATTATTATTATTATTATTATTATTATTATTATTATTATTATTATTCACTAGCTGCACTCGCCACGCGTTGCTGTGGCCGACAATCCCTCCCTCTTTCTCTCCTTCTTTCCCTACTTCCTTCGTTCCCTCTTTCCTTCTCTTTTCTTCTTTCCTTCTCACTTTCCTTCCTTCTCTCTTTCCTCCCTTTCTCCTTTTTCTTTTCCTCCCTTCTTTCCCTCTTTTCTTCCTTCTCTACTTCTTTCCTTCCTTCCTTTTTTCCCTTTCTTTCTTTCTTTCTTTCTTTCTTCCTCCCTTTCCTTCCCTCCCTCTTCCTCCCTTTTTTCTATATCATCATATAGTTTTTGAGGTTTTTTAAGTCCTTTCCACTGCTTTTTTGGGGTGGTTTTATGAGTAATGGTCACTCGTTGGTCTGTTAGGGGTATAGTGTCCATATTTGGTGTCAATTCATCCTGTTGTTTTTGAGTTATGTTAATCCCACAAATGAGCATTACATTTTTATTTATATAGATAATAATATTAATAAAATTATTATTATTATTATTATTTTACTGACACAAAAGCACAGTATGTCACAGCAAACGAGATCTATATGCTTATTATTATTATTATTATTATTATTATTATTATTATTATTATTATTATTCCCACGCGCTTCCTCCTGCTTTTGAGAACGAAAATTTCAATACTGTAGGATCCGAAAAATTATAGTTTTGCAAGGTCGTGAGCCTTCTCTGCCAAAGAGCTCTGTTCCCTCACCAAACCACAACTCCTAGGATTCCATAGGCTTCGGCTATTGCCCTTAAAGTGGTGTCAAACTGCATTCGTTCTGCAGTGTAGATGTACCTACCCAGGGATGAATGAAGTCCTCTCATTTCGTTTTTCTTCCACAGCGGAGCCACAAAATCTGCTCTGTTCTAAAGTAGAGAGTAAAGCAGTTCCACCCACAGAAAAACTTCTTTAAACTTCACTCATTTTAAATCAGACGAGACTGTTTCCTACCTCGGTTTCTGGAAGTCCAGAGGGAGAGAGAGCCGGAAAAAGAGAGAACAAATAAACATAATGCCTGCCATAGATACAAGCGAAACGTCAGGAGAGGATGCTTCTGGAACATGGCCATACAGCCCCGGAAAACTCACAACCACCCAGTGATTCCGGCCATGAAAGCCTTCGGCAATACATAAATAAACACAATTCATACAACTACACAAAGTCAAGTATGATCTCTACTCAATAGTGTTTGTTGCCGCTGCTGCTGTTGTGCGCCTTCCATCTCTTCCAGAAATCCTGAAGTTACCAAGCTCTGAAACGGTAGTGACCCAAGGACTCGGTCGCTAACCTACCAAGGATTTTCTGAGGCTGAGACAGTGTGACTCCGACGGGTTTCAGAGCGGCGGAGGAGACTCGAACCAAGCTCTCTAGAGTCGTCGTGGATAGCTTTCCCTTTGTGTCCGAATCCCCTTCTTTCCTAGACTTCTCTGCTCAGATTTCCCAAGAACATGATAAGGGGTTGGTTTGCTTTTTAAAAAGGAGATAAGCTTTGATTGGGGCTTGAATTTGCACAGAGGGATTTGTCTCAAAATCGAATACAGTCCTTTCAGTCGTATGACTTTCTCTCGTCGTCCGGATCTTTCCGACAATATCTGGAAGGGCTGAGGGGGAAAAGGAAGGGGCCTGAGGCTGTTAGGAATTGTGGGAGTTGAAGTCCAAACACCTGAAAGGGCCCAAATTGGCCCATACCTGGTCTATCACCATTTACTCAGGATAGCAATACAATATCTCAAAGATGCTAATGGGAAGTGACTGAAAGGCACCCAACAAAAATATGTGGCTGGACCTAGGCTTGAGGGGTGTTCAAGTACAGGGAAAAGTCCCACTTCCTCCTAGTTTTTATTATTATTATTATTATTATTAATTATTATTATTATTATTATTTTATGACTTGCCTCATAATAATATTCAAACTAGGAGGAAGTGGGACTTTTTTCCTGAACTTGAGCACCCCTCAAGCCTAGGTCCAGCCATATATTCTTGTTGGGTGCCTTTCAGTCACTTCCCATTAGCATCTTTGAGATATTTTATTGCTATCCTGAGTAAATGTATTATTATTATAATACATTGTAAAGGTATTATTATTATTATTATTATTATTATTATTATTATTATTATTATTATGAGCCAAGTCATATAATAATAATAATAATAATAATAATAATAATAATAATAATAATAATAATACAAGGATATAAAGATCGAACTGCAAAGACTCTGGCACAAGCCAGTCAAGGTGGTCCCAGTGGTGATCAACACACTGGGTGCAGTGCCTAAAGACCTTGGCCTGCACTTAAACCCAATCGGAACTGACAAGATTACCATCTGCCAACTGCAAAACGCCACCTTACTGAGATCTGCACGCATTATTTGCCAGTACAACACAGTCCTAGACACTTGGGAAGTGTCCGACTTGTGATCTAATACAACAGCCAGTATCTTGTTGTGTTTCAAATAATAATAATAATAATAATAATAATACTTTACTGAAAGGACTCGGGGCTGTTTCCAGCACATATGGCAAACATTCAAAAACCTACAAAGAACACATGACATCAAAATACAATCTACAAGCAACCTAACTATAAACTTAATACCATTTAAAAAATAACCAAAACAATACAACTTAAATAACCCACATCATCTCAGCCAGGAAGCAAAACTCCTCTGAAGAAATATTGCCTAGGAAACCCATGATTATCAGAAACAATTTGAAGCACTGTGGGATTTTCTGCCTTGATATTCTGGATTAAATGGTTGTGTGGAAGGGCCTGAGAGAACTCCTCCAACAAAGGGCTCTTCCACACAGCCCTTTATCCCATATCAAGGCAGGAAACCCCCCATTATCTGAGTGTGGATACAGATAACTCAGTTCAAAGCAGATATTGTGGGATTTCGTGCCTTGATATTCTGAGAAATAGGGCTGTGGGAAAGGGCCATGATATTAGAACCACTGGGGGCTCTTCCAAACAGGCCTATATTGCGGAATATCAAGGCACAAAATCCCACACTATCTGCTTTGAACTGGGTTATCTGAGTCCACACTGCCATATATTCCAGTTCAAAGCAGAAAATGTGGGGTTTTATTCAGCTGTGTGGAAGGGGCCTTAGTTAAAGAGGCATATTGGAGGAGAGAAGAATCGAGTTTCAAATTATTATTATTATTATTATTATTATTATTATTATTATTATTATTATTATTATTTCCAAGTTCGTGCTGTAAAAGAGATACATAGCGAAACTTGGACGATAAAAAAGAACCAGCTGACCAAGAATAAAGCATAAACACAATAAAAAGGAAAAGCCAAAAATAGATAAAACACATTTGAGGTCAAATGAAGAAAGCCAAAGAAGAGAAGGCATGTATGTTTGCCTATTTTCATTTTCTTGTATGTGTTTGGGACTACCAGGTTTGAGAACAGGGTTCAAACCTCCACCCAGCCATGGAAATCCACGGGGTGAGTCACATTCTCTCAGCCATACAAAATCCTGCCAAAGCCACAGTACTCTTCATCTGGATCTATCTAACTCTATACAAATATATAAAGAGAGAGACTCAAAAAGGAGATATATATGTATCTGTATGTGTGTGACCCTTTGCACACACACATATACACATATATCTGTGGGTGCATATATATATATATATATAGTGTGTGTGTATATATACAAATATATAGAGATACAAATATTTCAGCATCTGCAATGCTAGACATTTGGGGAATGAAGGAAAAATTCATGGAGAGAGCCACACACATTCACATGCCCTATATCTCTTCTATATATGTGTGTAATGTATGTGCATCTATCTATCTATCTATCTATCTATCTAGAGAGAGAGAGAGAGAGAGAGAGAGATTTCAGCATCTGCAATGCTAGGCATTTGGGGAATGAATAAAAATTTCATGGAGGGGCAGAAATTATTGGGGGAAATGCCCTCCTTTTGCCCCTTAACTACATCCCTGGAAGTCGGGAAAAGATTAGAGAAAGAGAAACAGAAACCCTGCCTAGTTCTCCAAAGAAAAACACACACAAATAATGCACATATATGTGCAAATATTCGATTCCACTTTCTAACCAACTACTTTAAACACCTGGTCTGATGCCTCGTTCTCACAACTTGTAGTTATAACATAATTTTCTTCTTTCTTCAAAATACAAAGGTTTTTAAAAGTCCCAAGCGACCTTCCTTCAATGAGGGGGACCAGGGGCCCTTCTACACAGCCCTATATCCCAGAATATCAAGGCAGAAAATCCCACATTATCTGAGCGTGGTCTCAGAGAACTCAGTTCAAAGCAGATATTGTGGGATTTTCTGCCTAGATATTCCATTCTGGGATATAGGGCTGTGTGGAAGGGCCCTGCGACACTGGCACTCTGACTTTGGCCCTTTCCATGCAGCTGTATAAAATCCCACATTATCTGCTTTGAACTGGGTTATATGGCAGTTTGAATTCATGTAACCCAGTTCAAAGCCGATAATGTGGGATTTTCTGTCTTGATATTCTGGGGCCTCTTCCACACAGCTGAATAAAATCAGTCCCAGTGGTGATTGGCACACTGGGTGCCGTTCCTAAGGACCTTGGCTTGCACTTAAAAACAATCGGGATGACAAAATTACCACCTGTCAACTGCAAAAGGCCACCCTACCGGGATCTGCATGCATTATTCACAGATGCATCACATAGTCCTAGACACTTGGGAAGTGTCCTACTTGTGATCCAATATATAATATAATATAATATGACATGTATATACATATAATATACATATAATATTGATAATATTATAATGTAATACAATATATTATTATTATTAATACGATATTATAATTATATATTTTATATTACACGTAATATTACTTTTTTTTTGTGTCAGGAGTGACTCCTGGTGTGAGAGAATTAGCCGTCTGCAAGGACGTTGCCCAGAGGACGCCCGGATGATTTGATGTTTTTATCATCCTTGTGGGCGGCTTCTCTCATGTCCCTGCATGAGGAGCTGGAGCTGATAGAGGGAGCTCATCTGCCTCTCCCCGGATTTGAACCTGCAACCTGTCGGTCTTCAGTCCTGCGGCACAGGGGATTAACCCACTGCGCCACCAATATACTGTAATATATACCAATATATTACAGTATATTGGTATAGTACAATATAGTAATATAGAATACTAATATTGTGCTATGGTAATAACATAAGATCCAACCAGTCCATACTTCAGGAAATAAAGCCCGACTGCTCATTGGAGGGAGGGATATTAGAGGCCAATATGAAGTACTTTGGCCACATCATGAGGAGAAAGGAAAGTTTAGAAAAGAGAATTATGCTGGGGAAAATGGAAGGAAAAAGGAAGAGGGGCCAACCAAGGGCAAGATGGATGGATGGTATCCTTGAAAGGACTGGCTTGACCTTGAAGGAGCTGGGGGTGGTGACAGCTGACAGGTAGCTCTGGCTTGGGATGGTCCTTGAGGTCAGGAAGAGTCCCGAAAGGACTGAACGAATGAACAACAACAATAATATAATATATTATATTTACATATTACTTATAAGTAATGAGAGCTGGACCTTAGGGAAAGCTGAGCGAAGGAAGATCGATGCTTTTGAGCTGTGGTGTTGGAGGAAAGTTCTGAGAGTGCCTTGGACTGCGAGAAGATCCAACCAGTCCATCCTCCAGGAAATAAAGCCCTGAAGGAGCTGGGGGTGGTTACAGCTGACAGGGAGCTCTGGCTTGGGATGGTCCAAGAGTCCGAAACAACTGAACGAATGAACAACACCAATAATATAATATATTATATTTACATATTACTTATAAGGCGCTCTGAGTCTCCTTCGGGGTGAGAAGAGAAGCATATAAATCATAGAATCATAGAATCAAAGAGTTGGAAGAGATCTCTGGGCCATCCAGTCCAACCCCATTCTGCCAAGAAGCAGGAATATTGCATTCAAATCACCCCTGACAGATGGCCATCCAGCCTCTGTTTAAAAGCTTCCAAAGAAGGAGCCTCCAAGTAATGTCGTAAATAAAATAAAATAAAATAAAATAAAATAAAATAAAATAAAATAAAATAAAATAAAATAAAAATAAAATAAAATAAAATAAAATAAAATAAAATAAAATAAAATAAAATAAATCCAATACAACAGCCAGCAGTGTGATCCTGTTTGCTGTGGACTCATCTTGTTGGTTTTCGAATAATAATAATGATATCTTAACGTTGTTTGGAGACTCTTGGAGCAGGGAGATTCCCTCCTCAGCTTTCCCCTCCCTCCTTCTCCACCCTATGGCTAAGAGAAGGAGAGAGAGAGAGAGAGAGAGAGAGAGAGAGAGAAGGCTTGGTCACGTGGCCAGTCCCCAGCTGGGTCCGTAAAGGGGCCGAGCCGCCTCCGAAGGGGATCACTCCAAGGCCGAGATTAGCCGCGAGAGGAGCTCTGGAAGGCGCCGCTATCAGGGGATCCGAGATAAGAGCCGGGACACTCTTGTCTCCCTGTCTCCCTCCCTCCTTTTGGGGATCCTCTTCTCAGAGAGAGAGAGAGAGAGAGATACAGAGAGTTAGATCCATCCTCCTCCTCCTTTGGGCTTTCTCCGACCCTCCTTTCCCTGCCATACGGATGGGACCTCCTCGCCTGTTGCAGCCGCGTAAGTGCCTTCCTTCCTCCCTCCCTCCAGCCTCTCTCTCTCTCCCCCTTATCTCTTCCCCAGCTGGGCTTATCTCACCAGATAACATCCCTCGCTTGGAGAAGCTGGGAAGGGGGGATCTCTCTCTCCCTCTCTTGGTGTGTGTGCGGGGCCTCTATCAACGTTGCAAAACCAACTATTGATAACCCGTTTCTGTGATTTACGGGGGAGCAGATGCAACCCTTCCCCGCCTTCCTTTTGGAAAACCCTCCACAATCTTTGCAGATAAAGGATGGATCTGCGCCCGTGAAACCCGCCAGGATTGTTTGTGTTCTCCTTTTTCTCTTCTCCCTCGAGGAGGAAGAGGTTTCTGTTTCTGTTTTCTTCTCCTTCCCTTCGGGAGCGAAATCAGGGCATTTCCTTCCCTAGGTGAATTCCTTCTTTTCCTTCCCCTCCAATTAAATTTTCCTTAATTCCTTCGATTTCTAGCATCTCATCAAACAGATGGAAATAATTCCCAGTTTGTTGTGTTCCTTTGGAAACTTCTCTCCCGTCAAATAACTATTTCTAAATGTATTTCCTATAGGATTTCCAGCTTTGATGAGATGCTAGAAATCGAAGGAATTAAGGAAAATTTAATTGGAGGGGAAGGAAAGGAAGGAATTCTTCTAGGGGGGAAATGCCCTGATTTTATATATATAAATGTGTGTGTGTGTGTGTGTATAATAAGTAATATATATTATAAATATATAAATAAATTCCTAAATACCTCCTAAACATATAATAAATATAAATAATATATAAATCATTATAAATATATAAATAAATTCCTAAATACTTCCTAAACATATAATAAATATATTAAATATAATAAATGTATAAATAATATATAAATTATTATAAATTATTATAAATAAATTCCTAAATATTTCCTAAACATATAATAAATATATTAAGTATAATAAATGTATAAATAATAAATAAATCATTATTAATATATATAAATAAATTCCTAAATATTTCCTAAATATATAATAAATATATTAAATATAATAAATGTATAAATAATATATAAATCATCATATATATATATAAATAAATAAATTCCTAAATATTTCCTAAACATATAATACATATATTAAATATAATAAATATATAAATAATATATAAATCATTATAAATATATAAATAAATTCCTAAATATTTCCTAAACTTATGATAAATATATGAAATATAATGAATATATAAATAATGCATACATTATCATAAATATATAAATAAATTCCTAAATATTTCCTAAACATATAATAAATACATTAAATATATAAATCATTATAAATATAATAAATAAATTCCTAAATATTTCCTAAACATATAATAAATATATTATATCCTAAACATGGCCATACACAGCCCGGAAAACTCACAGCAACACACTAGAGAATGAATCCACTTTAAATCCGGTTGCTGCTTCCTGCAGAATTCTGGGGTTTGTAGTTTAGGGAGGAGACTTTAACAGCCTCACTAAACTACAAACCCCAGAATTTTGCACTAGTCAGAAACCAGATTTAAAGTGGATTCATTCTCTAGTGCAGGCACGGGCAAACTTGGGCCCTCCAGGTGTTTTGGACTTCAACTCCAAGTTTGCCCATGCCTGCTCTAGTGTGATGAAGTAGCCAGTATTTTCTAAATGGTTGAGATCTAGGGAACGAAAGAAAAGTGAATGAGGAGAATTCGTATTTGGAGAGGTTTGGGCTATTTTATCTGGGAAAGTCACTTAAAGTCCATTTGAATCGGTGGCTTTTAAATTGACATTTTATTAATATCAGTAATTATAATAATAACTTTATTTATAACCTTCCTTCTCTCCCCGAGGCAGTTGTAATGTTTGTTCTATGTTTCTAATATATGTATTTTTATGGTCCTTTATCCATAAAAGTACATATATTAGTACATATATACCCAAGAGGAGAGTCAGGGGAAAATTATTATTATTATTATTATTATTATTATTATTATTATTATTATTAATAATAATAATAATAATAATAATAAATTAAATCCTGTTTATAATTATTAATATTAGTATCATAAATACTAATAAATAAAACCGTTCCCATTACTTACTTACTTAGGCGATCCCTCGTTGTCCGACAGGTTGGGGTTGGCTTGACGCTTTCGCCCTCCATTCGTGCCTCTTTAAATTCTGCAGCACTGCTGGTCACAGCTGACCTCCAGCTGGAGCGCTTAAGGGCCAGGGCTTCCCAGTTCTCAGTGTCTATGCCAGAGGTTTTAAGGTTGGCTTTGAGCCCATCTTTAAATCTCTTTTCCTACCCACCAACACTCCGTTTTCCGTTCTTGAGTTCAGAGTAGAGCAACTGCTTTGGGAGAAAATAATAATAATAAATAAAATCGTTCCTATTATTTATAATAACAATATTAATAATAATTTCGAATAATTATAATAAGAATAATAAATAAAACCCTATTATTATTTATTATTTATAATAACAATATTAATAATTTAAAATAATAATGATTTTTTTGGTCGTGTCAGGAGCGACTTGAGAAACTGCAAGTCGCTTCTGGTGTGAGAGAATTGGCCGTCTGCAAGGACGTTGCCCAGGGGACGCCCGGATGAATTGGTGTTTTTTTTTATCATCCTTGTGGGAGGCTTCTCTCATGCCCCCATATGAGCAGCTGGAGCTGACAGAGGAAGCTCATCCACCTCTCCCCGGATTCGAACCTGCGACCTGTCGGTCTTCAGTCCTGCCAGCACAGGGGTTTAACCCACTGCGCCACCGGGGGTGATAAGGATAATAAATAAAATCCTTACTAATATTTATTAATATTATAAATCGTTCCCATTATTTATAATAATAACAATATTAATAATAATTTCCAATAATAATAAGGATAATAAATAAAACCCTTACTATTATTTATCATTTATAATAACAATATTAATAATTTAAAATAATAAGAATAATAAATAAAATCATTACTATTATTTATTAATATTATTATTATTAATAATAATAATAATAATAATAATAAATACAATTGTTGTTGTTGTTGTTGTTGTTGTTGTTGTTGTTGGGTTGGGTTGGGCTGGGAAAAAATGTTTCCCACCATCTTCTCAGCAAAAATATTTCTAGATGAGAAAGGGGCATCTTTTACTGTGTAGGCTTAAAGCGGATTTTGACGCCACTTGAACGGCCATGGCTCAAAACTATGGAATCCTGGGATTTATAGTTTGGTGAAGCGCCAACACTCTTTGGCAGAGAAGGCTTTGTCAAATTACAATTTTCATGGTTCCATAGTATGGAGCCGTGGCTGTTCAATCAGTGCCAAATTGCATTAATTCTCCAGTGTGCAAATGCAGTTCTGGAGGTTTTCTTCCCTCTCCTTTTGCACCTGGATCCCAAAAGCAAAGCCTGCTTCGGGAATACAAAACCATCCCAACCTAAACTGAAATTCTACCGCAGGCATGGACAAAAAGTTATTTAACGGGAGAGAAGTTTCCAAAAGGAACACAAAAGGAAAGTTTCCCAAAGGAACAGAACAAAACAGATGTTTTGGACTTCTAACTCCCATATCGGCAGTTGGGAATTGTGGGAGTTGAAGTCCAAAACACATGGAGGGCCGAAGTTTGCCCATGTCTGTAAAGGGTTTAATGGGTTTGACTATTTGGAGAACAATCCCTAAAAACGGCTAGTGACTTTGCACAAAGACAAAATAAAAACGTCTCACTAGTGTATCGTCTCTTCGTTTGATTCCTGAATAGACCTGTTCCTGATCCTATCCTGTATCCTTATAATTTTTTTAAAGTGCCCTAAATTTTCATGTTTTTTAAAACCTCTGAAACAAAAATAATTCGTGTTAAAGCGGGCCGAAGCAGAGGCGAGGTGGACTATGATGAAGACACGCTTTGGTGCTAATCTATTGTCGAAGGCTTTCATGGCCGGAATCACTGGGTTGTTGGTGAGTTTTCTGGGCTGTATGGCCATGTTCCAGAAGAATTCTCTCCTGATGTTTTGCCCACATCTATGTGCAGGCGAAACGTCAGGAGAGAATGCTTCTGGAACATGGTCGTACAGCCCAGAAAACTCTCAACAACCCAACGTTTGGGCTGTTTGCAAAGGGAACCTCACACCGTAGGAAACCTTGTTGTGCGCCTTTCTTCGGGAAGGCCATTCCACGCCACGGAAAGGGATTTACTCTCAAATATACTCTTATTTTCGCTTCGAGTTCGGGTGTTATTCCCCCCGCAAAAAGGGTTTAGAGACAGGGTGAAGTTGGGAAGTTTTCTGCAAGGAATTAGAAAGAAACGTCCGCGGGTTTTGTTTTGATCTAAGAACAATTTAACCCAGGCCAACTTGGGCCTTCCAGATGTTTTGGGCTTCAACTCTCACAATTCCTAACAACCTCAGGACCTTTCTTTCCCTCCCTCATCCACCTGAAGCTGTTAGGAATTGTGGGAGTTGAAGCCCAAAACACCTGGAAGGGCCAAATTGGCCCATGCCTGGGGTAGAGCGACATAATGCACTTCAAATTGCATTATTTGACAAAATATTCCTAACTGCCAATTTAAGGCTCTCCAGGTGTTTTGGACTTCAACTCCCACTATTCCTAACAGCCTCAGAAGGGGACTGAGGCTGTTAGGAATGGTGGGAGTTGAAGTCCAAAATACCCGGAAGGTCATAAATTGGCAGTTAGGAATATTTTAAGAAAGGAATAAAATAGCCCCTGTTAAGGCATGTTTGACCCTACTTTAACTGCTATGGGCTCATTGGCGTTGTTGATCCCATAATATGGAGCCATAGAACTTAAAGTGGTGGGTTTTGGGTTGGTTTTTTTTTTTTTTTTGTTGTGTCAGGAGTGACTTGAGAAACTGCAAGTCGTTTCTGGTGTGAGAGAATTGACCATCTGCAAGGACGTTGTCCCAGGGGATGCCCGGATGTTTTGATGTTTTACCATCCTTGTGGGATGGTAAAACATTTTGATGTTTTACCATCCTTTTCTCATGTCCCCGCATGGAGAGCTGGAGCTGACAGAGGGAGCTCATCCACGCTCTCCCCGGATTCGAACTTGCGACCTGGACCTGTTGGTCTTCAGTCCTGCCCGGGGGCTCCAAAATGGTGGTAAACTACATTAAGTCTAAGGCGTAAATGCACCCACAAAACCTATGAACCAGAATCTCCTTACTTGTAGTCCACCCACAATATAGATTCACCAAAATCTCCATTTCAATTATGGTTTTGATGTGTGGTTGGAATGAGCTTTTGTGGTTGGTTTGGTCAGTCTGTTTTGTGAATGTTGCCTCTTTTGAGGAGGTAGTTATTACTCGTTGGACTGTGTGATTCATGTTAGGAGTAATCAGGGCATAGTGCTTTTGCACATTATTAACCTAAAACTCTGGAGATCAGGGTGCGAAACCCATTCAGCAATGCCCCCCCCCCAATAATTTTAGCCCAATGTATTTTAGAGGGAGTCTCTGGGTTGCTGTATGGCCATGTTCCAATTTTAGCCCAATCTTAGAGCTTTTTAATGAGATGTTAAGGATGTAATATGTTTTTAATGATGTGTATTGCAGTACATATGGTTTACTTAAGTTATTTTTATAATTTATGGAGTTGTTTCTGATTTGTTTGTATATTATCTTTGGCATTGAATGTTTGCCACTGTGTATCTGTTGTGAGCCCTCCTGAGTCCCTTGGGGAGGATAAGTAAAGGTAAAGATTTCCCCGGACATTAAGTCTACCTCAGTAGACACCACCAATACCTTCTCAGCTGCAAATGTGAGTAGACTTATTGATCTACTCACATTTGCATGTTTTTGAACTGCTAGGTTGACAGAAGCTAGGGCTAATAGCAGGAGCTCACCTCGTTCCCGGATAAAACTACCAACATCAAGTTCAGCAGCTCAGCAGTTAAATCTGCTGTGCCACCAGTGAGGCGTTTGGGGAGACAGGGAGAGCTATAAATAAAGTTTCATTAATTAATTAGTTCATTCATTCATTCACTGGGTGACCTTGGAAAGCACACACTCTCTCTGCCTCAAAGGAAGGTCATGGAAGACCTCTTCTAGTCAAGAAAGCTCTGTGATACATTTACTTTAAGGCTGCCGAAGGTCAGAAATGACTTGAATTGCAATGCACACACACTCTCTCAGCCTCAAAGGAAGGTCATGGCAGACCTCTTCTAGCCACGAAAGCTCTATGATACATTTAACTTAAGGCTGCCAAAGGTCAGAAATGACTTGAATTACAACTCAATCAGAAGAGGTCTACCACTGCTTCTCTCCAAGGCAGAGAGAGCATGACTTTTCCAAGGTTGCCTAAAGAAGTCACTATGTGACTTTGATCTCTCACAACCCGCACCACTGGCTGTTAGGATTTATATTGTATATGTGCCTTCAGTTTTAATATATGGATGGACTACCACACCAGGGATTCATGGGCTATTCTTCTAGCTTGGAGAAGGTTCTTCTTTTTGGACTACAGCTCCCAGAATCCCCTAACCAGCCTCTCCTTAAAGGAACCTTTTCCCATGCTCTGGAAGTTTCCACCTGCACCATTTGGGGAAAAGGAATCAAAGTCTGATTTTGTAGGTAGTAGTAATTTTATTGATTAGCCCTTAGGCCATATCACAATAAGAAACAGAACAACAAGGACTGTCAAGACCTTATCACACTCCACTTAGTAAGTTAAAATACAACACTTATAACAATAAAGTAAATAAATATGATAAAACGTGATAAAACTGATAAACCTATCAAGCTGAGTATATACATCATATTTCATTATCACCCCTACAATTTACCCCAATCAGCCCTACATATGTGGTTCTCTCATATTGTTTTGCTTAAGTACAGAGCTGTTTTATATGTTATTTTTGGGTCTTGGCCACACATAAAATAAAATATGTTGTTCTGATGTGAGATTCCCAATACATTGTCCGTTTGATATATGGACCAAGGTGGAAGTCTCTCACCTTTTGATACAGTTTGCAATCAAATAATATGTGTGCTATATCCTCAATTTCAGGTGCCCCGCAGATACAACTCTGTTCATTATAAGGGATGCTATTAAATCACCGGTATCTAACCATTGTCTCGAGCTGATCAAATCTGGCTCGAGTGAATACCTCCCTGAGATGTTTTGGTATTTGCATTTTTAGGTAGTTAGCAGTTTGAAAGGTACTTTTATATTGACTCAGCCATTTTAGGTTAGCAGTCTTACTGAGGGTGGCTATATCTTGTGCTTGCTTCGGCAGCACATATACTGATTTTGTAGGTGAATGCACTAGTGCACTTTTGTGTTGCCTGTCCACTTATAGTAGTGGTTCCCAACCCATGGATCCCCAGGTGTTTTGGCCTACAACTACCAGAAATCGAAGCAAGTTTCCTAGCTGTTATGATTTCTGGGAGTTGAAGGCCAAAATATTTGGGGACCCACAGGTTGAGAACCAAGGACTTATAGTAACACCATAATTTGCAATGGGTTTTCTTAGGCCAGGAATAGTTGCCGGTGGCTTTGCAAGTTCTTTCAACTGAAATTGGTATTTATAGGTGGTCTACCATCCTAGAGCTAACCCGGACTGATTCTGATTAGCTTCCAAGATGAGTCAGGGCTGTAATTGGGAAGTCAATAGGCTGCTAGGAAAACAATGCGATTTTATTGTGTTCAAGGCTTTGTACTGTGTAAAGATATTGAAAGAGAGGGTGACCAACTGAGGGAATTATATACTGATGTATTTCAAATTATTGTTTCCAGAAACGAGTTTCAAGGACTTAATGGATATGACTCTTTTAAACCTTTGATTTCTGTTGTTTTGCAGAACAGAAACCATATTTTAGTGTCATTTTCCAACTACTACCCGACATCATCTTTTCCTTGGATAATTATCCATTTCAAATCCAAGATTCTACCTTAGTTTATTTTGAAACAATCCCCTTTAAAGAGGGAATGAGGAACTTCCATCGATGGAGATGATTAGATCCCAACCTTGCTAAGAATCCATGTGTTTGATTAGTTAGCTCTTCATCCTGATTGAATTCTGAACTGGATTGTCTAAAGGACTTCCTGTTTCGATGCACAATGTTCAACTTCCCCTATTTATCTCTTAAATAATGGCAAAAAAACCTCAATCAATGGGAATCACCTACCTGTTGACTTGCCATTCAACAATTGATTGAATAAGTCTACTATAGTTGAGAGTAACTGATAAGATGCCAGTCCTTATCTTGCAAATAGGGTGGCTCTTCAGTTTAGTTCAATTCTATGTACAAAATAGGCTGCCTATGAAGTTTCTCATTTACTACAGAGTGGTCACAAGTCCTGATCTATTTACTGCCAATGAATACCAGTACAATTTTTCCCCTTATGGTAATAATCCATTTAGAGTCTGGGGACAAAATGAATTTAGGAGCTCCAGTTAAACCTACACTTTTGAATTGCAGGATTGTTGACTGTCTGCACTAACCACAGAACAACTGTAAATGGCCTTGGTGGATCAGAGCAAAGAACCATTCTGTAGCCAAATCCTTAGCCCTGAGTACTCAAAGAGGGCCTCCTTTGTTCATCCCCAGTAACTCTTATTCCTAGGGGCAATTGCTTTTGAACATGAGCTTTGATGTCCATTCTGCGCTCATGGCTTCTAATATTTTATGATGGACATAGATACCCTACATAAACATAGCTAATCCCTTACTGCTCAAAGTCAGTGGCCACAGCAGCCTGTTTGTAGCTGTGAATGACCCCCAATTAACTGCACCTTCTGTGAACTATCTCATTTATACCCACCAGTCTTCTTGCATTCTACCAGATGTGTTCAGTAGAGCGTCAGAATGAACATGTAATGAACTGTAATTCAAGTCTTGACTTTTTCTTTGCTTTGTAACATTCTGAGAATGTAGACAAGGTACCCTAGTTGTAGTGAAGTTTTGATACACTTGGGAGAAGTAAATATTTTTGGATTAATATACCCAGAATTGTCAGCCAGCCTTACCAGTAGCCATGCTGGATAACTGTAGCCTAAAAATAATTTCCCTGTCCTCTGTAGGGGTGGCATATAAACTCATGTCTTTCTGCAAAAATCTCCCTAAATCTTTTGTAGCTTACTATATCCATTGGAGCCCCCGGTGGCTTCGATTCCGGGGAGCGGCGTGAGCTTCCGCTGTCAGCCCTAGCTCCTGCTAGCCTAGCAGTTCAAAAACATGCAAATGTGTGAGTAGATCAATAGGTACCACTCCAGCAGGAAGTTAACGGCGCTCCATGCAGTCATGCTGGCCACATGACCTTGGAGGTGTCTACGGACAACGCTGGCTCTTCGGCTTAGAAATGGAGATGAGCACCACACCCCAGAGTCAGACATGACTGGACTTGTCAGGGGACTACCTTTACCTTTACCTTATATCCATTTTAATAAGACATACCATATATACTTGAGTATAAGCCAACTCGAATATGTCGAGGCACCTAATTTTACCACAAAAATCTGGGAAAACAGATTGACATGAGTATAAGCTGAGGATGGGAAATGCAGCAAAATAAAAACAAATACCAATACAATTACATTAATTGAGGCATCAGTAGGCTGAATATTTTTGAATATTTACATAAAACTAATCTAATATAAGGTTGTCCAACTCTGATTAAACCATTACTCTGACCTTCTTCAATATAAATGTGCTTATGTATCCTTCCATTAATATAGTAAAATAATAAATGTAATAAGAATAGGGTAATATAATGGAAGTGTAATATAATAACTATAGTAGAGTAAAGTAATAAATTTAATAACAATAAAGTAACATGATAAATGTTATAATAATGATGATAATAAATAGATTAAAATGATAAATGTAATAATAAGAATAAAATAATAATAACAACAACAAAATAAAATAATAAATAACCTTGACTGAAGTATAAGCCGAGGGGGACTTTTTCATCTTAAAAAAGGGTTGAAACACTAGGCTTATACTCAAGTATATACAGTATATCCTGTTCTAAATAGCCTAAAGCAGTTATGGGCAAACTTCATCCCTCAAATACAAAACACTTGGAGGGCCAAAGTTTGCCCATGTCTGGCCTAAAGGAACTAGGTCATGTTTCATCTTGGAATCTAAGTGGGTTGGGGGTGTTGGATCTGGTTAATACTTGAATCAACAAATCGAAGATGCTGTAGGCTATATTTCCCCTTCCTCTGAGGCAGAAAGGGTGTCACTTGCCCAAGGTCACCCAGTGGGTTTCCGTAGCTTTGAACCTTGGTCTCTAGCCTTTTAACCCAACACACAAGACATTGTATCAATGCTGATTAGCACTCCTAATGTTATCCTTGTTTCTCATTTTGTTGTCATTCAAAATGACCTTCGAGATATAAATGTAAAGAAAGTGGAAGAAATTGCTCAGAAATGAATTTCTCTCCTAATTTATCCCCCTCTTCTGTTTTCAGGTGCTTGAGAACTGCCACAATTGCAACAACTCACAAGGATTAAACAAGCTCTTCATGTCCCAGGTCTGGCCATCAAGTTTTCTGGCCCGCCCTGATTGTTCTCCAGTGACTGTTCCTTCACCCTTCTGCCCCTTCTTCCAAAGGATATAAAATGTACCAGAGCTTAGCTCTTGCGCCCAACCCTGGCCAGTCGGCATACTCCCATGAGTCCAGCAATTTCCTGCATTCGCCTACAAGCCAAGCAGTCTATGTGCCCACCAGCCGGGTGCCCTCCATGCTCCAGAGCCTGCCTTACCTGCAAAGTTGTGAACCCACCCACCAGGGCCACCCTCTGAGTGGCCACCCAGGATGGGCACAGGCAACTGGGGCAGAAGCTTCACACTTCAATGCCAGCAGTCCTCACCCAGCATCGGGGTTCTCCTATTCCCACAGCCCTCCTGGTGGTGGTGGCACTGGACGGGATGGAGGCTACCAGAGTTCCCTTTTGCTAGGTGCCGGTGGACGGGACCAGTATGGCAACACTCTGGTGCGGTCAGTCAATGGATCCTACTCCAGTCCATATCCTGGTGCATACGTCAGCCCTGCAGAGATGCCACCATCTTGGACTGCCGGGCACTTTGATAGCAGCGTCCTGCATAGTCTCCAGTCACGACAAGGAGGCTTGCCGGGCAGGAGACCCACTTTCGGTATGTAGTCCATAGTCAAGAGACACCATTTCAGTTTTGTTTGATTTTACTAGGACTGAAGCAGATTAGACAATGGTACTTTGCAGTGCTGAAAGTGGCTACATAAAGGTCTTGTTGGGTTGTTGTAGGTTTTTCCGGGCTATATGACCATGTTCTAGAGGCATTTTCTCCTGACATTTCGCCTGCATCTATGGCAAGCATCCTCAGAGGCAAGCATCCTCACTACCTCTGAGGATGCTTGCCATAGATGCAGGCAAAACATAAGGAGAAAATGCCTCTAGAACATGGCCATATAGCCCGGAAAAACCTACAACAACCCAGTGATTCCAGCCATGAAAGCCTTCGACAATACAAAGGTCTTGTTGCTTGTTTCTGTTGAACTTTATATTTATTTACTTTTTTACAACACAAGTGCAAATCATGTGGTCAGTGAGCATGTGGTCAGTCCACATGTAGCCCCATTCTCCTACACCGTCTAACACTCACGCTAGAAAAAAATGAACCAAAAATAGTACCTAGAGGGCATGGTGTTGAATTGTAAGTGCTTTGTCCATGAACCTCCAACCTGTGACAGCCAAAAATAGTTTCTAAAAGCAGTGAGAAATGACATATGGTTTCCAGAAATAGCACTTCCGATTGCTGCCAGCCCCAATGATATAGTGTTCACAATGGCCTTCTAATCCTCAGCATTCACCTACAAGCCCAACAGTCCAATTGTGATGAACAACATGGTACACATTTTGAATGCATACTTTTTTAGAAAATGGATTGAACAAAAATGTTAAATCCAATTTTAACCTTTTTTTTAACTCCAAGACTATATAGAATAATATGGTTTTAGTTGCCTATTGGAATCTCAGTGGAAACTGAGCTGATCTTTATTTGAGAGAGAATTTTGTTAAGGTGCTCCTACTGAGAAGGCCCTGGCTCGCATACTATGAACCTAAGTTCTCCTACATGTCACAGGGATTCATAGAATCAAAGAGTTGGAAGAGACCTCATGGGCCATCCAGTCCAACCCCCTGCCAAGAAGCAGGAATATTGCATTCAGATCACCCCTGACAGATGGCCATCCAGCCTCTGTTTAAAAGCTTCCAAAGAAAGAGCCTCCACCACACTCCGGGGCAGAGAGTTCCACTGCTGAACGGCTCTCACAGTCAGGATAATTTCACATTTGAGCAGGTTATCAGAAGCAAAAATTAGTAATATATTTCCTGTTCCATGGCTCTCACCTGTAAAATGCAAGATTTTCATTTAATAACATGGAACCTCCTACAACATATGTCAGTTGAAATCACCGAAGGAGTTCCTTGTTTCGTTCCCTATTTTGAGACACCAGTGGGGATGTTACCATATCTTCTCCTTCCAGTCTTAATTAATCACAAATGAAAGCCTCAAACTATAAAACATGAGTTCTGCAAACCCACCATGAATCTTAAAATGCATACAGTCAAAAACAGTCAGTCGTCAAGAAGTATTGGATGATAGCTCCCATAATCTCTAACCATTGAGACTATTGGGGAACCATAGCTGCAAAGTACCAGGGTTATAAATCTGTCTGGTTTAAAGATGCTGAAACTGGTATCATCCAGTTTGTCATACTTTTCTTCAAGTTGTTCTGGAAATAGTCCATCTGTGTACAGAGTTCTCTATGAAGCAAGCGTTCCAAAGGTCTTTGGACTCACTGGTGTTGTTTATGGAAAAGAAGTCTACTCCATCTTTGATATCCAGTGTAACTATGGAGGATTTGCCATTCGGACTCTCTAAGAACCAGCTGTTTCTGAAAATCCTCCAAGCAGGAAGCAAAGTATCTTCCCAGAACCATGAATACCTACAGCCATTTAGTCCTGCCAATGTAGGAACCACTGTTTAAACAAATACAAGCACCATTCCTTTTACCTCCCTGCCAAGGTGGTACTAATTGATCTACTTCTATTACATGTTTTCTCACTGCTAATAGGCAGAAGCTAGAGCTGGCAGCTGGGAGCTCACCCTGACCTGCAGTTTTGAACTGCTAACTCTCTGGTCAGCAGATTTCCTACAGCTAGCAGTTTAACCTGCTGTGCTACCATGGCACCAAAACTGACTAAGGAATTAGGAATATATATATATATATATATATATGGAGCACACCCCTCCCCCCCCACGTAGTGGGTTAAAGCACTGAGCTGCTGAGCTTGTTGACAGAAAGGTCGCAGGTTCAATTCCGGGGAGCAGCATGAGCTTCCGCTGTCAGCCCTAGCTTCTGTCAACCTAGCAGTTCGAAAACATGCAAATGTGAATAGATCAATAGGTACCGCTAACTGTGCTCCATGCAGTCATGCTGGCCACATGACCTTGGAGGTGTCTACAGACAACGGCAGCTCTTCAGCTTAGAAATGGAGATGAGCACCACACCCCAGAGTCAGACATGACTGGACTTAATGTCAGGGGACAACCTTTACCATATTGATACCTGTGATGAGATATACCAGATAATTGTGATGAGATATACCAGATGTTGGAGTGTATTAAACTATCTCAGCTGTATTTTTCCCCTTGTGGTTTTGATTTATACCCAAAGTGACAAAAATATAGAACTGTTAGTTAAAACTAAACTGGCCTGGTGCATTTTTGCCATAGCTGTGTCCTTTTTCATCTATCCTTTACTACTCTGTAGGATGCTGGTCTTTTTTGGCAGAATTCTGTTCAGAAGGGTTTTGCCATGGATTTCTGTGAGGCTGAGAGAGTGTGACTTTCCCAGGCTGCTAAACATAGAGAAAAACCTTGCTTAGCTGGCATGTGCCCACATTTCTGTTCATTGGTGTCTTTATTGCAGTTTTTAACACAGCTGTGACCCTTTTAGTGAACACATTGTCTTCTGTCTGTCTTTGAGAGTGAGAAAATTCCCCTTTATTGGATAGCAGTCTATCAGTGCTGTGTGTTGAGCATGGCATATAAATGGTAGCGTTAAAAGGAAGATGAAGTATAGCAATTCATGGACTTCTGACCCAGGGAGTTTGTGGCCATTGAAGGAAAATCTTCACTGACTCACTTCGAGCATTCAATTATCTTTGGCAAATGTTGCTTCAAATTGTACCTGATTGAAGGCAACCAGTTCTTTCACATTTACTAGGAAGCAGAGAGTATTAAATTGCAGGCAGATCATGGACTTGTAACTTAAGTGTGATTTGGAGTTTGACTTTGAGATTTGAACTGAGAAGGGAGCAAAGACTCATAATAACCATTGCAAAGCCCTTGGAAATTGATCGAAAACATATTTTACTAGTCTTAATAGCCTTCAGCCAAAGTGAATCTTAATGACGCCAAGATCTAAATTCCAGTTTACATTGACACTTTGGCCTTGCTATTCAGGGATTGAATAATCAATAACACTGTGGTGCATTCCCCACAAACAAAATGGCTGTTTCTCATCCAAGATCTGAAGCCAAACTGCCACTGGTATCAAAGGAACTACTGCAGAGCCATCGCCAATGATACATTATTTATCGTTGCAAACCACTACACTGGCTCTCAAATAAATAATGCATCATTTATTGTTGCATTATTTATTTCAGAGCCCCTGTAGTGGTTTGCAGCACTGGAGACCACGGAAGACCATCTAGGACCCCCTAGAAATCCTAACAGATGATAAACTGCCTGGGATTTCTGGAAGTTGTAAGCCAAAAACATCTGGGGACCCAAGGTTGAGAACCACTGGAGCTTAAGATCGTCTGGGGAGGCCCTGCTCTGGATCCCGCCTGCATCGCAAGCGCGATTGGTGGGAACGAGGGACAGAACCTTCTCAGTAGTGGCCCCTCTGGCTATGGAACTCCCTCCCCAAGGATATTAGATCACCCCCTCCCTCCTGACTTTCCAAAAAAAGGTAAAAACTTGGCTCTTTGAGCAAGCTTTTGAGAATGCAGCAGAATAGATAACATGTAACTATGAATGAGGAACATGGAATGGCCAGACAATGTTACTGGAAAACATTTTTAACAGGATGACATCAGTGACTACATGTTTTAATGGTTTTTAATTGCACTTTTATGAATTGAGCCAATCTGTAACTCGCCTTGAGCTGCTGTATGGTTCCAAAAGGCGGACTATAAATGTCATAAATAATAAATAATAATAATATTATTGCTACCCTATCATGGAAACCCACTGGGTGACTTCGGGCAAGTCTCTCTCAGCCTCAGAGTAAGGCAAAGGCTAGCCCTATCTTCCCAATAAAACCCTGTGACAGGGCCATCATAAATAGAAATGACTTGGAAGCATTCAACAGTTTGTTTACTAAGATTCTATCTCTTGTCCTATATTTGAGAATCTCAGGTAGAATCTGTTTAGGACAATTAATAGCATTTTTGGAAGACTTAAAAGAATATTAAATTCTTTACCACCTAAAATGAGACACTTTGAAACCAGTTAAAACAATACCAATGAATGCCAATGTTGGTGCCAATCAGAGTGCAAAATGAAGGGTATCCTATAACCAAGATGCCATAGCAGAGGCGTCCTTTCCTGGTGTCCCCCAACACTGTATTGGATTAAGAGTGCATCTACACTTGAGAATTAATGAAGTTTGACACCACTTTGACTGCCATGGCTCCATGCTATGGAATCATGGGATTAATAGTTTAGGGAGGCACCCACACTCTAACTCCCATGAGTCCTAGACATTGAGCCATGGCAGTCAAAGTGGTATCAAACTGCATTAATTCCACAGTGTAGATGTACCCGCAGAGATGGTCCCCTCCAAGAGACTTCAATTCCCAAGCAAATATATATATAGGAGAGTTCAATCAGGTTTAATTTCCTGTTTCAGTTTGCTTAGTCTACTCAACTGAATCAATAGATAGTAGGCTGACAGCCTCCCTCTCGGCATGATCATAAAAAAAAAACCCACAATGTGTGCGTATAATAATCACATTTTAAAAGTCACCCAAAATGGTATTTTGTATTACATTGGGATAGGATTACCCCTTAGTGTCATGCTTAACCTGCAGCAAAAAAGTAAGTTACTGAATTTCATCACATAATAGTCGCACTTTCCTCCTTTTTTGCAAAAAGAGGAGGATGCGACTATTATGTGGTGTCGACTATTACACTGTGAAAAGCACCCTTTGAGCAGCATTTTTAAACCATGTAATGCATCTCTTTAAGGACACATCCACAAACAGTTGTGCGGGCAGATGAAGCCTCAGCTGCTTGCACACCTTCCCCTTCACTTAATAGTCACATCCTGAACTAAATGTGTGAGTGTTATGTGAGTAATATACACTTTACTGTTTCTGCCACTCTGAAAATGGGAGCGTGTCTGTTATGCTATGGCAGCTATTATGAGATGTTTTAAATCCTTAGCTGATCTCTTCCAATTCAAATTGATTCTGCTTCAGTAGAATCAAATTTTTCGAAAGATGGAGGGACATAAATGATACACCTCATGGCGTTGCAGTATAAGTGTTGGAGTATGACTCTGGAGAGCAGGGTTTAGATCTCCACTCAGTCATGGAAACCCACTGACCTCTGTGGCAAGTCACACTCTCTCAGCCTCATAGAAGGAAATGGAAAACCCACTCTGAAGAAATCTTGCCAAGAAAAACCTGTGAAAGTGGGTTGCTGTGAGTTTTCCGGGCTGTATGGTGATGTTCCAGAAGCATTCTCTCCTGATGTTTCACCCACATCTATGGCAGGCATCCTCAGAGGTTGAGGGGTCTGTTGGAAACTAGGCAAATGAGAAGTTAAAGACCTGGCTGTTTAAGAAGGCATTTGATCAAGAAGTGCAATGACTGGTAATTTGACCATAGGAATGGAACAACGGAAATGATTTTGGATTGTGGGTTTGACGATGAGACGACTCAGAATGGATTTTGTAGTAATGTTGATGTTGATGTTTTGATAAGATGTCTTTTTGATAATGATTAATTGTGGATTTTTTACACTATGTCTTGTAATTTGCACTTGTTTCCATGTTGTACACCGCAATGAGTCGCCCTTGGGCTGAGAATTGCGGTCTATAAGTGCAGTAAATAAATAAATAAATAAATAAATAATAAATTTATATATCTATGGGATGTCCAGGGTGGGAGAAAGAACTCTTGTCTGCTGGAGGCAAGTGCGAATGTTGCAAATGGCTGTTTAAACTAAGTATCACTACTTACCCTGGCTGCAAATCAAATTGAAAGGCAATTTTAACTTCCAATGAAATCCTGGGAAATTTTGGGGAGAGTGGCAGTCTTATAATGTGCTTTTTGGCCTCTGTTGCAGAGGTTTCATTAGGTGTCACCTGTCAAAATACATAAAAAAATAAGTGCAACCTGAAAAAAATGGGTCCCACTCTTTAAGAAAGAAGTGAAGATTTTGGGGTTTCATTTAAAAATATAATAGTTTTGCAATCTTTGGACAGGACAGCTTTAAAAGCCTCAGTGAGCTGGAAGCTATCTGCCTCTTAGAGAAAAATGTCAAAACAGAAGTCCAGTGTTCTGAAAGTTCTTTACTTTGACTGTAGTAGCAAAAAATATTTTAGTACTATTAAGAATTGTAAGTTTTACAGTACTATAAGAGACCGGGTCCCTTCAGGGAGATAGGGTGGAATATAAATAAAGTATTATTATTCGATACACAACAAGATTAGAACACAACAAACAAGATCACTATGCTGCCTTGTGTTTCTGCTCACACATTAGACACTTTCCAAATCTCTAGGACTGTGTGATGTATCTGTGACTAATGTGTGCAGATCTGAGTTGGGTGGCCTTTTGTAGCTGATAAGTGGTAATTTTGTCAGCCCCAATTGTTTTTAAGTGCAGGCCAATGTCTTTAGGCACTGCACCCAGAGTGCCAATCACCACTATAGCATTATTATTATTATTATTATTATTATTATTATTATTATTATTATATTTTTCTTTGAGCTAGAACAGGAGTGCATAGACTCAACCCAACAACAGAGGAGGGCAGTCTGCTTATTTTTCATTGCAGGCTTATTGGGAACTAATTTCCAAGGGTGTTGATATGAGAAAGGCAAAATGAAGGCATTGTATCCCCAAGTAAGAATTCTGTCCCCAAATGAAATCTTTCTGCAATCCCCAAATTTCTGTCATTGTGGGAAAGTGAATCACTGAGGATAGTTCATACCTACAAAAAATATCAGTTTGCAGTGTCACATTCCCTTAATCCAGTCTCTCTTTTTTTTAGATGCTTAAACTGTTACTTAGACAAAAGCTTTTTAGACAAGCCTTTGACCATGTTTAGAAATTCTTAATGAACATATTCAAAGACCTAGAGATTATTTCACTTTGCACTTTATGAGACTTATATTGATTGCAGTTTGTTTTATATCTGCAGCTATTGTTGCATTTTATTGATTTTTAACCAGCGAGGTTTTGTGATGTTATGTTGTTTGTTATCGCTTTTGTGTTATTGTTTATGCACTTGTTGTATTTTGTGTGTTTGCACCTTTGAGTGCTTTGTGAGCTGCCCGGAAGTCTCTTTGGGAGATAGTGATGGGGTATAAATAATAATAATAAATAATAATAATAATAATAATAATAATAATAATAATAATAATAATTACTACTACTATTGTTATTAATTGTTTCTGAATACTCAACTGTTTTGATAAGTTACTGTGAAACAATTTTTGGGAGCCCTTTTAGAAGAAAGGGCAGCATGGCAACTGTCAGCAGTTATTTGTGACTTGTTAGCAGATTATTCCAAAGATATAACATTAAAGGTTGCTACTGCAGTATTAGAGATGGAAGCTAAAAGAAATGTTGAGTGGGGATAGAATTTTGATGGGTGGCAAATTTAATGTCTTTATTCTACTACACAAACCAGTTTTTAGACTTTTTTAGGATTTTCATAATACTATCTATATAAATAAGAATGTAACATTCGTTTATGGGATTAACATAACTCAAAAACTACTGGATGAATTGGCACCAAATTTGGACACAATACACGTATTAGGCCAACGAGTGTCCTTCACTTATAAAAACACTGAAAAACACAGTGGAAGGCACTTAAAAGCAAAAAAAAACCCCACATACATTACAAGGCATGCACAAAACCACACATAATACACACACAAAGACATATACACAGACTGGGCCACAGCAACCAGTGGCAGGGGATGGTTGGTATAATATTATTTTTTGGATAAGATTGAAGTCTATGTAATACAGGGTATTTAGGAAATATTTGGGGATGTTTTTATAGTAGTTGGAGTCGGTTATCTCAGAGTTTTCTTGCAAACTTTGTTCAGAAGAGGTTTGTGAGTGTCAGTCTGTGAGGCTGAGAGAGTGTGACTTGCCACAACGTCACCCAGTGGGCTTCCATAGTTGAGATGGGATTGGAAGACATTTCTTAAGAACTGCAGTCCAGCGTTTAAACTGAGAGAAGCCTCCCACAAGGATGGTAAAACATCAAAACATCAGTCAATGTTCCCTGGGCAACGTCCTTGCAGACGGCCAATTCTCTCACACCAGAAGACTTACAGTTTCTCAAGTCGCTCCTGACACGAAACAAATACTCTGGAATACCACCGATTATAAGAAAGTATGAACTTTCAAGCCTTATATGATATTTTATTTTCACTTGAAGGCGCTAAGGCCCCTTCCACACCGCGGAATAAAATCCCACATTATCTGCTTTGAACTGGGATATATGGCAGTGTGGACTCAGATAACCCAGTTCAAAGCAGATATTGTGGATTATCTGACTTGATATTCTCGGTTAAATGGCTATGTGGAAGGGTCCTAAGTCTCCAGCGGCTCACAGAAGTCTTTGTAGCTTTCTTGGGAGATCTCGTTTCTCGACTTCTTCTCTCTTCCAAAATGAGAAAGTGAAAGTTGTTGCTGCCCTCAGCTTGCTCCTCTCTTTCCAAAGTGTTTCCTTCTGTGTTGGTGAAGTAAAGCATTGCCTTCCTATGGCCACATAATATACGTTTAGGAGTGAAAGAAGCGAAGTCAAACCCTTTCTGGACACACTGAGCGGCGGCCCTAAAGCGGGGTTTTCTGACCCTGTTTCTCCGACAATATCCGCGTTGTATTGTCGAAGGCTTTCATGGCCGGAATCACTGGGTTGTTGTAGGGTTTTCGGTCTATATGGCCATGTTCTAGAAGCATTCTCTCCTGACGTTTCGCCTGCATCTATGGCAGGCATCCTTAGAGGTAGCCGCGTTGTTTCAGCTTCAGTGGGGACGCCGTTCAATGCGAACAGATTTATCGCCGCTCCACCTTTAAAAGCAATGTTTTGGGGTAAAGGAGTTGGGATCTGGACTCCGAATTACTTTCCTTGTTTTCTTCACTTTTGCACAACTACAGAGAGCAGCTACACTGTGGAATTAATGCAGGTTTGCACCGCTTCAACTGCCAGGAGTCAATGCTATAGATCAGGCTTGGGCAAACTTGGGCCCTCCAGGTGTTTCGGACTCTAACTCCCACAATTCCTAACAGCCGGTAGGCTGTTAGGAATTGTGGGAGTTGGAGTCCAAAACACCTGGAGGGCCCAAGTTTGCCCAAGCCTGATCTATAGATTCCAAGCACTCTTTGGAAAGGAAAGCCTTGTCAAACTATATGAAACGCAGCACTTAGCTGTGGCACTTAAAGTGATGTCAAACTGAATTAATTCTACAGTGTAGATGCATCCCTAGGCGTGGGACAATCAAAGCTTTCTATCCACGCTGTTAGAAAAGGAAAAGGGAGGTTTTATAAAAGGTGGAGGACCATCAATCTCTCAAAGTGGAGGACCATCAAAAGCTAGGTCATAAAATCCGTCTTGATATCCCATCACACTAGAGAATAAATCCACTTTAAATCCGGTTGCTGTCTCTTGCAAAATTCTGGGGTTTGTAGTGTAGGAAGAAGCCTTGAACAGCCTCCCTAAACTATAAACCTCAGAATTCTGCAGGCGGCAGAAACCGAATTTGAAGTGGATTGGTTCTCTAGTGTGATGAAGTTCTTGATTTGTTTTTTTTCTTCTTCAAGCATCCACTTATTTGGGATTTTATGCCTTTTCTGAAGCCCGGTTCCAAAGTGACACCGATTGACGTTTCGTTTCGGTGCGTTCTCTTTTACCCGAAAGGATTTTGAAAAAGCGGCATGAGATTCCCTTCCCTGAGATTTCCTTCCCTTAAAAAGCACTCCATACAGTTATGCCGGCTACATGACTTTGGAGGTGTCTACGGACAATGCCGACTCTTCGGCTTAGAAAAGGAGATGTCGAGCACCAACTTCCAGAGTCGGAAAAACAAACCAGCATGAGATTCCCTTCCCTGAGATTTCCCTCCCATAAAAAAAAATACCCTCCATGCAGTCATGCCGGCCACATGACTTTGGAGGTGTCTATGGACAACGCCTGTTTTCGACTTAGAAATGGAGATGTCGAGCACCAACTTCCAGAGTCTGAAAAACAAACCGGCATGAGATTCCCTTCCTTGAGATTCCCCCCCCCCCATAAAAAGTCCGCCATGCAGTCATGCCAGCCACATGACTTTGGAGGTGTCTACGGACAACGCCGGCTCTTCGGCTTAGAAAAGGAGATAAGCAGCAACCTTTGGAGTCGGAAAAAAAAAAACCGGCACGAGATTCCCTTCCCTGAGATTTCCCTCCCATAAAAAAACACCCTCCATGCAGTCATGCCAGTGGCCACATGACTTTGGAGGTGTCTACGGACAATGCCAGCTCTTTGGCTTAGAAATGAAGATGAGCACCAACTGCCAGAGTCGGACATGACTGGACTTATGTCAAGGGGAAACCTTTACCTATTATTATTATTATTATTACACTAGAGTAGCCGCACTGAAATGAATGGGGAACCAAGGCATGAATTTATCTATGAGTTAGATACCTTCCGGGGTTACAACTTTAGGCCATGCCCGTCCTTTTCCCCTTCCTTCCTTCCTTTTCTGAGGAAAACCTGCAAATTCAAGAGACAAGACAATGTCTTCTAAGCCTTGGGATCCATCCAGCCCAATCTTAGCGAAGAATTCTTACAAAGAGATGGGTTTTCCGACGGGATCTGGGGCCAAATGTGTGAGACTGAATCTCAACTTCTCCGTCTTCGCGAGAAAGAAAATACAAATCCCGCTCCTCGATTGAATCGGGAGCGTTTACTCCGCTTTAACCGCATGGCGATTTGGGAATAACTAACTTGTATCAAAGGAGTGAGAAAGAGAGTTTTGCATATAGGAATGGTCGGGAATCGAATTGACTTCTGTGTCAACAGTGACTTCAAAAGCGGTCTCTAAAACTTCATCACACTAGAGAATGAATCCATTTAAAACCCGCTTTCTGTCTCCTGCAGAATTCTGGGGTTTGTAGTTTAGTAAGGTTGGGAAAGGCGCCTCCCTAAACTACAAACCCCAGAATTCTGCAGGAGACAGAAACCGAATTTAAAGTGGATTTTCTCTCTCTAGTGTGATGAGGATGCGGCTGGACGAGTAGATCTTGAAAGTCGATTGAGTTGTGTTACAGTGGAAAGGGAAACCTTTTTGGTAATTGATATGCGGATGGATCAAAAAGTAATGCCTCCATCGCTCTAACTTTTCTTTCTTTCCCAGCTACTGGACTATCGATGCATGATATGAGAGAGGTAACCCTACTCTACTAATAGAGCCTTTTCTTTTTCCCATCGACCCATTAGAAGCATAAATCTGAAGCTAAAAGGAAGAGTCGCAGCGCCATTGAATTTCTGGCCAGAGAGGGTTGTGCACCTAAGGAAATCCAGAATCACTTCAAGCAGGAATACCTCTAAGGATGCTTGCCATAGATGCAGGCGAAACGTCAGGAGAGAATGCCTCTAGAACATGGCCATATAGCCCAGAAAAACCTACAACAACCCATGTGTATAATGCTTTTTGTATGCTCTTGAATAATGTTGATGATAGGTTGTTGTAGGTTTTTTGGGCTATATGGCCATGTTCTAGAAGCATTCTCTCCTGATTTCGCCTGCATCTATGGCAGCATCCTCAGAGGTGTGACCTCAACAACCTCTGAGGATGCTTGACATAGATGCAGGCAAAACGTCAGGAGAGAATGCTTCTAGAACATGGCCATATAGCCCAAAAAAAAACCTACAACAACTCATGTGCAAAATGCTTTTTGTATACTCTTGAAGAATGTTGATGATGGGTTGTTGTAGGTTTTTCGGGCTATATGGTCATGTTCTAGAAGCATTCTTTCCTGACGTTTCGCCTGCCTCTATGGCAAGTATCCTCAGAGGTTGACCTCACAACCTCTGAGGATGCTTGCCATAGATGCAGGCGAAACATCAGGAGAGAATGCTTCTAGAACATGGCCATATAGCCCGAAAAACCTACGACGAATTTTTCCAAAATGGTTTTGATGCCTGGGTTCAACAATGGTGCAAACTTTGAAGGGTAGTTTTCTGTATAGCAAGAGTCCTCAAACTTTTTAAACAGAGGGCCAGGTCACAGTCCCTCAAACTGTTGGAGGGCCAGATTATAATTTGAAAAAATGAATGAATTCCTATGCACACTGCACATATCTTATTTATAGTGCAAAAACATTTAAAAACAATACAATAATTAAAATTAAGAACGATTTTAACAAATATAAACTTATTAGTATTTCAATGGGAAGTGTGGGCCTGCTTTTGGCTGATGAAATAAGGTGGTTGTTGTTGTTGTGGTTGTGGTTGTTGTGTGCTTTCAAGTTGTTTCACACTAAGGTTGACCCTGAGCAGGCCAGTAACCAGGATTTTGATTGGGGGAGGGGGGGGCTGAGTCTGAGTGAGAGAGGATCTACCCTAGAAACCTTTTGTATCTTTATTCCAATGCCCCCATGCATATGGGATATATTGAGCACGGTGATCAGATCATGATATGAATAAACATAACAGTTTAGATAATGTACCAGTAAGGCCGGATATCTGCCCCAGGCCTTAGTTTGAGGACCCCTGGTGTAGATGATTGTTCAGGCTAAGACCTCTGGCAACTTCTGCTGTTATATGTTCATTCATAACACTTTTATGACCCAGGAGGCACAACTTTTTGACCCAACCGCATATTATATTTCTACGTAAATGTAAAGGTTTCCCCCTTGACATTAAGTCTAGTCAGTCCTGCTACCTTTTGGCAGCACACATTTGTATTTTTTCAAACTTTTAGGTTGGCAGAAGCTGGGGCTAACAGCGGGAGCTCACCCCGCTCCCCGACCGACATTTCACTCAGCAAGTTCAGCAGCTCAGTGATTTAACTCACTGTGCCATGCGGGCTCATTATATTTCTACACACATTTATATGTATATAATGGGTTACATGAAGAATGTTATCACTTGTGGGTCGATCCATATCAAAGTGTCTCCATCGTTCTTTACAATTCTATTTAAAGATAGAATACACACACACACACACACACACACACAATATATATATATATATATATACACACACACACACACATATACAATCTATTGTTCTAAACTGCATCTGAAGAATTCTATATAATGTATTAACAATTTGCATATATTATCCCACTTCTCTCTCTCTTGTAGTACACCTTCAAGTCATTTCCAACTTATGGGGACCCTACTATGACCAGATTTGTTGGGCGGGTTTGCCATTGGCTTCCTTTGAGGCTGAGGCTGTGTGACTTTTCTAAGGTCTCCACAATGAGTTTCCATGTCTGAGTGGAGATTTGAACCCTGGTCTCCAAAACATTACATCATGCTGGCTCTCATCTCTATGCCTCCCCAATGTTTCTTTACCATGACAGCTCAGTCAGTAGTATCACAATATGAAGCCTAGCCTTCAATTGAGTCATTAGTTAAGACTACAGGGCGGATCTGTAATTTGAGGTTGCCTTTTCAATACCCAGAGCAGTTGTTCAATTTGCATTGGAAGCAGTCTGCTGAGAATTTAAAATAGTTTCTCTTCTGGGTGGAAGGTATCACCTGATATCATGATGTGTGCTTTTAAACATCTGATCATGGTGTTTCCTGAAGATCATGCAGTGAGGGGGACCTTCAGTCTGCCATCCCTTAATTCAGTTGTGAAGACTAAGTAAACTTCAACAGGAAATTAAACCCGGATGAACTTGGTTGAGAGTAAACACAGGTCTTGCTTGTTGGTCTGTGATGTGGAACCAAAAGCAAGGACCTTGCTGTATGTGTCCTTCAGGCTGGTTGATTGTGTGTCATTGAAAGACATTAGCATTTAGAGATGTAATTCATTTTCTGTGCAAATAATGGACCAATCTTTAGCCCTTTTCTTGTGAAAAGTTTGCTTTTACTGGGTTGTTGTAGGTTTTTTTTTTTTGGACTATATGGCCATGTCCTAGAGGCATTCTCTCCTGACATTTCGCCTGCATCTATGGCAAGCATCCTCAGAGGTAGTGAGGTCTTGCTTTTACTATTTTTTGGTGTTGGCTCCTCTTGAGTTTTTTTTCTTATCCAGTGCCCTGGCACTCTTGTAAGACAATAGGGTGAACACAAGGTCTCTCATTCACAGGGTGCCCATCAATCAATTTTTTTTGTCGTGTCAGGAGTGACCTGAGAAATTGCAAGTCGCTTCTGGTGTGAGAGAATTGGCCATCTGCAAGGACGTTGCCCAGGGGACGCCTGGATGATTTTTGATGTTTTTTTCATCCTTGTGGGAGGCTTCTCTCATGTCCCCACATGAGCTGATAGAGGGAGCTGATAGAGCTGGAGCTGATAGAGGGAGCTTATCCACCTCTCCCCGGATTCGAACCTGTGACCTGTCAGTCTTCAGTCCTGCTGGCACAGGGGTTTAACCCACTGCAGGGGGGGGGGGAGGGCTCCGACATCAATCAAAATTGACATTGGGCTTAACAACAACAGTAGTATGAACAGGAAGATCTTAATGCCTGTTTATTAAAACTGGATTTATTTAAAAAATCAGGAGTTTGCTTGAGAAGGGACTAAGCTAAGCTTGATGTACAAACAAGAGGCAAGGGCCTGAATGTACAGCACTCCGATCAATTTTATCCAGATGTAAACCCCATAATATTCAGCAAGCCTTCTTTAGAAGTAAGTGTGCAAAAGATTTGTCTGATGCATGTGACATTTTCCATTTAATTCAAACTTACTGTTCTTAAAATCATCTAATTTGGCATATGGGATATGGTTTAGATTGCTTCAACTCTGCAGATTACTATTTTTAACTCTGAAGAATATTGAGTTGTTTTGAACTCTATAGATTGCTTTCTAAATTATTTATCTCTCTTTCACATGTGCCTCTAGTTCAGGCATGGGCAAACTTGGGCCCTCCAGGTGTTTTGGACTCCAACTCCCAACTACCGGCTGTTAAGAATTATGGGAGTTGAAGTCCAAAACACCTGGAGGGCCCAAGTTTGCCCATTCCTACTCTAGTTAGCCCTTTCTCAAGCAAGCTTCTCTTGATTTTAAAATAAATCCAGTTTTAATAAAAAGGTATTCAGATCCAGTGTTTATAGTACTATAGTTGTTAACCCCAATGTCAATTTCAAATTATAGGGGCCTAAACCATTGAGCTGCTCAGCTTGTTGACCGAAAGGTCACAGGTTCGAATCAGGGGAGCGGCGTGAGTTTCCGCTGTCTGCCCCAGCTTTTGCCAACCTAGCAGTTCAAAAACATGCAAATGTGAGTAGATAACGCTCCAGCGGGAAGGTAACGGCGTTCCATGTAGTCATGCCGGCCACAAGACCTTGGAGGTGTCTATGGTCAATGCTGGCTCTTCGGTTTAGAAATGGAGACGAGCACCACACCCCAGAGTCGGAAGCATCTGGACTTAATGTCAGGGGAAAACCTTTACCTTTTTACCTATAAACAAGAGACCTTTAGATCACCATATTCTCAACAGCCTTACTTAGGTCTTGCAAATTCAGGATTGTAGCTTCCCTTTATTATATGAATGCCAGATTATTGAATAAGAAATAAGACTCAAGAGAAACTGACACCAAAAAAACAGTAAAAGCAAGCTTTGTACAAGGAAAGAGCAAAATACTTATCCGTTATTAGTACGGAAAATGAATTACATCTCTATCATACATACACATTCAGGCACACACACACACACACACACACACACACACACACACACACACACACATATATATACTCTTGGTTTATTTTAGTTACAATAATTTGTAATCCATTTTGAGTCCCAGTAACAGGGGAAAGATAAAATGATTACAGCATTAATAAGTCTGCCACACACTACTTACCAAGTTTCCCTCACTCCAATAATAATAATAACAACAACAACAACAACAACAACAACTTACACAATATGAGGATTTAAAGACAGAACTGCAAAGACTCTGGCACAAGTCAGTCACGATGGTCCCAATGGTGATCAGAACACTGGGTGCAGTGCCTAAAGACCTTGGCCTGCACTTAAAAACAATCAGCTCTGAAAAAATTGCCATCTGTCAGCTGCAAAAAGCCACCCTATTCAGATCTGCATGCATTATTCGCAGATACATCACACAGTCCTAGACACTTGGGAAGTGTCTGACATATGATCAAATACAACAGCCAGCATAGTGATCTTGTTTACTGTGTACTTATCGTGTTATGTATCTAATAATAATAATAATAATAATAATAATAATAARAATAATAATAACAACAACAACAACAACAACAACAACAACTTTATTCTTATATTCTGCTACCATTTATCCAAGGGACTTGGGGCAGCTTATYTGGAGACTAAGCTCAGCATAGACAAGGGTTACAAGGTAACACAATTAAGAACATATAACAATAAAAATATAATCAAAACAATTAAAACTAGAACATAAATAAATAAATTTATTTTTTTACCCTGCCTCCATCTCCCCAAGGGACTCAGGGTGGCTTACATGTGACATAAAGTGCCTAAAGCAATGCATAAAATAAATATACAGCACAATACAAAAAATAAAACCAATAGCATTGTCGAAGGCTTTCATGGCCAGAATCACTGGGTTGTTGTAGGTTTTTCGGGCTGTATGACCATGTTCTAGAAGCATTCTCTCCTGACATTTCGCCTGCATCTGTGGCAAGCATCCTCAGAGGTTGTGAGGTTCCAATAGCATATAAAACAACGATTTAAACACAGAACAGAGCCCAATAACCTATGGAGACAACTGCTGTAAAACATGGCCAAATTGTAAACATGAGCCAGTGAATGGGATAATGCAAGTTGTAGCTAAGGGCCAAGGGCATGGGATGACAGTGCAGTGATGTGTCATTCATTAGTTTATTTTTCTTCTGCATCAAATGTACATGGATTGGATCTAAACAACTTCTAAGTGAGACCACAATGCAGGTTTGAAAAACCAAACTTTCTGTCACCCTTCCTTTTCACTTCCTCTGTCAGACTGATTAAGAAAGAATCTGTTGATCCAATCAAAGTCATCATTTGTCATTTACTTAAATTTATATCCCGCCTTTCTGCGAAAAGGAAAACACTCAGGACTGCTAGCAGGAACAACATTGCCATGAAAACCAAATACATTTAAAACCCAACTGATTTAAAATGCAAATACACAGTCACCAAAAAAAGAGATAACAGCATCCAAAGCCTATCAAAAAGCAGGAAGAGACAAGAGGTTTTGGGGAAGTTTCACAGCGTAATCCATTTATCTTGGGCTACAAGCCACCTCTTCAGAGGCAAGAGGGGTTGGCTCTTTCCTGAGCAGACGAAGGGATTTCTTTGATACAACTCTTTTAATATTTCCTCCAAAGCAAACAACCCAGCCTGTATGCCAAAGGCCTGTCTGAATAGAGATAGATTAAAAAGAAAGAAAGATTTTTTTAGAATGAAGTGTTTGCAACAATCACATATGACAAGTCACTTCTTTCACTCTAGGAAAGTCTATTTTGAGAAGCTGCCTCTGGAATAACTCCATGTCTCTTTTTGTGGACATAGAGTGGTGGTTGAAATGCACTAGAGGAGGTTTATTTGAGAGATGGTCATATTTGTTGTTGTTGTTTGGACCTTCAAGTTTTTTTGAACTTGTGATGACCCCCAAGGATTTTTGGAGGCTGAGAGAGTGTGACTCAGCCAAAGGTCCTCAGCCACAGGTCCTCTGTCTCTCGCAGGCATGCATTTTAGTTGCTCAACACGTTATATAGACACAATTTTGCTGCACCCTCGTTAATCATGGGACTTGATAGATTTCCTTAAGGAAAGAGCTCCAAATCCTGAGAGCAGCCACCTAGAAGGCCCATTCCCATGTTCCCATGAAACATGATTGAGAAGATGGTGGGACTCAAGAGAAAGACCTTCCTTTGAAATTTCCTAACTTAGACAGACTCATATTAGAATATGCAGTTCCTTCATGGCAGTGGTTTGGACTAGATGGCCCTTGTGGTCTGGCTGAACTGTTGACTGGTTCAAATCTGCAAGACAGGGTGAGCTCCCATCTGTCAACCCCAGCTTCCCATGCGGGGACATGAGAGAAGCCTTCCACAGGATGGTAACACATCTGGGCATCCCCTGTGCAATATCTTTGTAGATGGCTGATTCTCTCACACCAGAAGTGACTTGAAGTATTCTCAATTCACCTCTTAACACAATAAAAAAAACTCCACTGCACAATACCTTTGCTTTAAAGACAGAATAGCTATGCAGAAAGCCCTTTACATTTCTTAGAGTTAGGGGTGAAGTCCCCCCACCCCTGGAAAAACATGAATTAAAATGCTTTTTTAACCAGAGAGAATACTTTTCTAGGAATCTCTTAAGTCTGTGGCCAACATCTGGCAGATACTGTCCATCAAATCACACTGAAGGACCTAGAGATTCCTAGAGGAAACATTTTAATTAAATCTGCCTGTCGAATCAAACACGCAAATGTCAAGGGCTGCCTGAATTCTTGAAGAGGAAATTAGCTTTCTCTCCATTTACTTTAAGGATTCTAGTTACATTCAAGAAAAAACCAGCAAACTGGAGAAGGCGGGACAAGTGACACCATCCTGTTAATCATACAGTCCTAGTTTTTTGAGCCCTTGTTCCTTGACTCCATGGTAGCATTGGGCAAGGAACACAAGCATATCACAACTTCTGCAGTGTTCTGGACACATCCCTGTTTGTAATGCAATATTACAACAGGCCCAGTCAGAAGATTTCACTCACATTGACTTCAGTAAGAAAGTGGGCCCAGTCATCTTCATGTTAATGGCAAGGTCAGGAGACCTCCTTGTACGTGGAGCGGTGTTGGCTTCCTTGGAGAGGTTATGTCGTCTTTGGGAGCCAGGCACTAGCATCTCAAATAGCACCACATGGAAGGCAGGAAATCAGAGCCCTGTGTAATACACATCTACCACATCAACCCATACATACTTTGTTGAGGTTGGCAGGAGATGGAAGGAAAGAACAAAACCAGGTATGCCTATTTCCCAACACATACACATTAGTATGAAGAATCCAGCCAAGGCCTCCTCTTTATCTCTAAGCCCATCACATTGTGGTGCAATGGGTTAAATCCTTGTTCCAGCAGGACTGACGACCAATAGGTTGCAGGTTCAAATCTGAGAGAATGCAAATGAGCTCCCCATGTCAGCTCCAGCTCTCTCATGAGAAGCCTCTCACAAGGATGGTAAAACATCAAAACATCTGGGTATCCCCTGGGCAACGTCCTTGCAGACGGCCAATTCTTTCACACCAGAAGCAACTTGCAGTTTCTCAAGTCGCTCCTGACCCAAAAAAAGCCCATCACGCTTTGCAAGAAACATCCTTCCAGGTGGCACTTTCTTGTTGGGGGGGGGGGGAGAAAGATAAGGAAAGTGTCCCTTAATTTGCACCTATAAGAGGCCACAGCAAAACATGGTTCTGCCTGTAGCCTAAACCCAGAGCATGGCAAAATTATGTTTTGAGGTTTTATTTTTATTGTCTCAGAAGCGACTTGAGAAACTGCAAGTCACTTCTAGTGTGAAAGAATTGGCTGTCTGCAGAGACATTGTCCAGGGGGCACCCAGATGTGTTACCATCCTGTGGGAGGCTTCTCTCATATCCCTGCATGGGAAATGAGCTGACAGATGGGAGCTCATTTTGAGTTACAACTCCCAGGATCCCTGGTCAATTCTGGAAGTTGGCAGCCCAAATGGGTACATTTTGAATCCTACAATATTTCGTTTCCCATGCTTCCTCAGATGCCGCATACAATTGCCATGTGTCTAGATTTAAAAAGAGGGCAGTCTTCTAGGCTGTTGGGACAATCCTCTATCCCAAAACTTAGTTTTAAAGATAAACAGCCAAAGCAGAAGCCTTAAACTTGCCCAAATTTACCTGCTTAAACAGCTACACTTTTTGGATAATATCATCGTATCTCTTCTGGTCAACCAGGAGGCTTATATTAGCCAGCATAACTATAGGAACAATACTGTTTATGTCTAGAAATATTCTGATAATGGGTCTATCATAGAGGCTGAAAGAGAAATCAGTGTGTGTTTAACTCTCACTTCCACTCATCTTAAAATCAATTAATGCATTGGGTAGATTTGTAGAGCCTTCCAAATGGTCCCCGACTAAGCTCACAGCATTTTCCACCATTGCTCAGGGTTGATGGATGTTGCGGTCTATCAGCAACTAGAGGACTGGATACCTTCTTGATTTGCCAGTGAAATTTCCAATTAGTCCTCTCTCACACCAATTTTTCAGTTCCTTTTAAAATGTTCCAGTTTTTCTCTCCTCCCACTTTACCCTCTGTCCTCAGCTTACTTCAATTGCTGCAAATTGAGTTCAAAGTGCACATGTACAGCCAGCCCTCCAAATTCACTGGGATCAGGGGCATTCGATCCTGATAAAAGTGAAAAACCATAAAAATGACTATTTTTGCTTGAGATAACTTCTCTCTGGGAATTTCTAGGTCTTCCAGCACGTCTCTATGCTAAACCTTTGCTGGAAGCTGACAGCATAATCACACTGCTTGACTCAGAGGTTCCTAGAGAGAAGGGTGTGGTCTAGAAATACCTAGATCCTTCAGCATGACTGGCGGAAATTCACTTTAGATACACACTGGAGATTCCTAGAGAGAACATTTTACATCTAATCTGTGAATAATCAATTTCACAGGCATTAAAACAACAAATGTGGAGGTACAGTAGAGTCTCGCTTATCCAACCTTCGCACATCCAATGTTCTGTATTATCCAGCGCACTCTGCCTCCCACTTGGATCCACAGCTATTTCAATACATTGCAATGTTTTGGTGCTAAATTTGTAAATACAGTAATTACTACATAATGTTACCATATATTGAACTTCTTTTTCTGTTGATTTTTTGTAAAACATAATGTTTTGGTGCTTAATTTGTAAAATTATAATGTAATTTGATGTTTAATAGTGTTTTCCTTAATCCCTCCTTATTATCCAACATTTTCGCTTATCAAACATACTGCTGGCCCATTTATGTTGGATAACCAAGACTCTACTGTGTGTCTGTAGTTTGCGTCCAGCTGACTCAACAGAAAGAGTAGAGGGCAGAATCTTGCACTTCCCAATGGACTTGGGCAAAAGCAAACTGCTGTAGCATCTCCGTTTTTTCTGCCTTTCTTTAGTACTTTTTGGCAGCTTGACCACAAACAGATTTTGCTTGACTACACAGTTTCTTGTTTTTCATCTGTGAAATATTGTGGGTAAGCAGCCTCAATTCCTGGACTAATGCATGGGTTGGTTGATTGATCTCTCAGTACGAAGGCTGCAGTTATAATTCCATGTGAGTGTGATTTATGTTGACCATCAGGATTCAGGAACTGAGTTCTTTGCTTTGGAGGTCAGGATTTGGACTAAAGTAGAGCGGCAAAGCTGACTGGAGAAGTGTCATCCCTCCTCCGCCCCAGCCCAACCCACCTCTGCTGGGCGTCTGTCATTTGTCAGCTGAGTGCTGTTGGAGTGATTGATACCTGGAGCCTTGGATTCCCCCCAGCCTTCTCTATCAGCCCAAGACATTCCACCAGGCTTTGCCCAGCCTGCCTGTCGCCACCAGTCAACACGCAACACCCTTTGATTGAAATCAGGGAAGTTTCCCGACGCTCCCCCACCTCCCTTTTATCATCTTACAATAACATCATCCTGATCATTTATTTTTACAACCAAACTGGGTTAGGCTTCACCTGACCTGTTCAAGCTGGATGAAACATGGGTTTGTGGGAGGGAAGTTTTAGCAACAGCACTCTCCAAGCCTTAGGAAAAGTCAGTGGCCATTAGTTATGGCCGTTCGCTGACAAGATATTTATTACTAATTTTTTTCCTAAAGAAAAGAAATTAACTAAAAGGGAAATGAGGGAGGTGGATTAACAATCATTCTTAGATGTCAAAGTCCAGAAGAAGAAAAGTAGTTGCTGTTTCTGAAATGGAGAAAATATATTGGGCATAGAAATGTAGCCTATTTATCTGATTACACAAGCCAACAAGTATTTTCCATCAGATATAATTTTAGATCATTCTTAGAGAGTTTTTCATGCTGAATTCAGATGTGTTTATTTTAATTTTTTTGTGATGAGGCTAATAGAATAATTAATGCATTTACACATTGATATCAACAGAATCTAATTGATATCAGTGGACAATTTCAACAGAAAGGAGGAAACCATGAAAATGAACAAAGTCTGGCTACCAGTATTAAAAAACTCTAAAATTACAACAGCACAACAACAGAGGAAATAAACAAGGACATCTAATCACCTCTCAACAAAAGTTTGCTCCAGGCACTATCAGGCCATTATATGCTAATCAAGGTGGTCAGTTAAAACATTCACACCTAGCTCCAGCAGACAAGAGTCCTTTGTCCCACCCTGGTCACTCCACAGATATATAAACCCTTTTTCCTAGTTCCAACAGACCTCACTATCTCTGAGGATGCTTGCCATAGATGCAGGTGAAACGTCAGGAGAAAATGCCTCTAGACCAACAACAACCCAATGCATTAATTATTTGATTAGCCTCATCACAAAAACTACACATGATAGAGAGAAAAAATAAACACAAATCTGAATTCAGTGCAAAAAAACTCTATAAAAATGACCTAAAATCATATCTGATGAAAAAAACTTGTTGGCTTGTGGTTAATTAGATTCCATTGATATCAGTGCATAAATCATTAATTATTCTATTAGCCTCATTGCAAAAACGACACATGATACAGAAAAAAATAAACACAGTTCTGAATTCAGTGCAAAAAAAAAAACCTCTATAAGAATGTCCTAAAATCATAATGAAAAAATACTTACTGGCGTGTGGTTAATTAGATTCTATTGATATCAGTGCGTAAATGTATTAATTATTTGATTAGCCTCATCGCAAAAACTATGCACAATAGAGAAGAAATAAACACAGATCTGAAATCAGCACAAAGAACTCTATAAGAATGACCTAAAATAATATCTGATGAAAAATACTTGTTGGCTTGTGTAACACAAACATGATGTGAAATGTGCAGACTTTACAATAGTCCGCTGTCATATTTTAAAATGTTGACGTGATGGAAAAAAATAAAGATGTATTTAAAATCAGCATAAAAATTTATTTAAACCTTGCTATTCTCATTTCTGATTACAAAAAGTTTGATTTTGTTGGCTCATGTTATATTAATCTGGGCATATCTCTTCTTCCTTAGAATATGAGGAATACTACTGTGTTTAGAAGTAATGTCCAAGTCCCATGGAATTTAAGGAGAGTACAGGTTGACCAGCTCATATCTAGAATTCCAAAATGCTCCAAAATTGTTAACATGTGATATTTGCTTCAAACTTTGCTTAATGCACATTATTGTTGAAAATGTTGTAAAAAATCAACTTTAGGCTATTTGTATAAAGAATGTAAGTGAATTTTCAACTTACTCTTGTTAAAAACATTAAACTACTTTTAAAATTTTCCTCTTTAAATCAGGAGGTAAAAAGCCATTATGGTGTAGTTTGAGTGTTGGGCTATGACTCTGATGACCAGAGTTTGATTCCCACTTGGTCACAAAAACCCATTGGGGAAACTTTGGGTGAGTCACATATTCTTAGCCGATGAGAGTAAATCCAATGATAGACTCTCCTTAGGATCATCATAAGTCTGTAACAGCTTGAACTCCCACCAGCCAATGTGAGGGATTATGGGAGTTGTAGTTTTCCAACATCTCTGGAGGACCACAAATCCATGTATATTCTTTACATGATGCCTTGACTGGCTTCAATCTAGCTGAGGTAAAGGTAAAGATTTCCCCTGACATGAAAAGTAAGTCTAGTCATGTCTGACTCTGGGGGATGGTGCATATCGTCATTTCTAAGCTAAAGAGCTGGCATTGTCCATAGATATCTCCAAGGTCATGTGGCCAGCATGGCTGCATGGAATGCCGTTACCTTCCTGCAGAAGTGGTACCTACTGATCTACTCACATTTGCATGTTTTTGAACTGCTAGGTTGGCAGTGGTTTGAATCTGGGGAGCAGGGTGAGCTCCCATTCAGGGGTGGCTCAACCCATTACACAAAGTAAGCATTTGCAGTATAGTTGATTTTGCCCAGGGGCGCTCTTGAGGCACTCTTGGGGGAAAATAGACCTTGACATATGCGAGTTGTAGTTACTGGGATGTATAGTTCACCTAAAATCAAAGAGCATTCCAATGATGGAATTGAACCAAATATGGCACACAGAACTCCCATAATGAACAGAAAATATATATCAGTGATTGGTTGTGGGTGGGGGGGATACTGTTTGCTTACCATTGAAAATTACCTAGGGCCGCCTCTGCTCCCATTGTTAGCCCCAGCTTCTGCTCCAGTTTGAAAACATGCACATATGAGTAGATCAATAGGTACTGCCTTGGCGGGAAGGTAACGGTGCTCAATGGAGCATGCCATCCACATAACCTTGGAGGTATCTGCGGACAATGTTTGCTCTTGGTTTAGAAATTGAGATGAGCACCACACCCCAAAGTCAGACTCGACAGTTGTGTGTGTTCTAGTCATTTCTGACTTATGTCAACCCTAAGGCAACTGTCATTTGATGTTTGTTCCGAGGAGTGTTACCTTTGCTTTCCTCTGAGGCTGAGAGAGTGTTACTTGCCCAAAGTCACACTGTGTGTTTCCCTATTCCTGGTTTCCAGAGTCACAGTCAAATGCTCAAAATGCTACATCACCCTGGCTCTCACAAGTGGGATTGTTGACTTGCTCTAAACCACTTATGGATTTATAATGCAGATAAATTCCTGGTCTTTGGCAAAAATCAATGTCTTGAAATTACAAATACAAGAGCCAAATGAAACATTTGAGAACTGAATTACAATTCCCATCATTGGAACTACAATTCCCATCATTGGCCACATTGGAGTGGTGAACGTTTGAATCCAGAAATATGTGTAGGGCCACAGTTTCCCTAGCCAAGGGTTCCTGAAAGCTGCAACAGAAGAGACAAAGTACTTTGGATAAGGTTTTGTGAAGAGCCCTGTACAAATACCTCAAATTCTTGATCCAAAGACTTGGGATGTTTTCACATGTCTCAGCCTTGGATTAGCTTGGGTCAGGGTGACCCGGCTTTGAAGTGGGAGTAATAGGAGAAAAGTAAGTGCATAAATACAAAGGTGGCACTGAATTAAATGTTTGAACTTAAATACTCAGATTCATCCCAATGAAATCAGCACTTCAGTGGAGTATCAGCTGCACCGCAATTCTCCAGAGGGGAAACTCTTCCAGCTCCTTACTTTGGGCTGATGTGTAGCTGACTAACTTTATGGCCAGTCCTTCTGACAATGCTTTTAAATGTCTGGTTTCAGCGTTGTTTTCCTTTTTAATGTAATATGCACTTAGCAGGTCAAGGCTGCCCTTTGAGAAAGACTGTGTTGACCCAGAATGTAATGCAAACCTCTTAAGCCTATATTGTGTTAAGTCCAAACTTGGTGTGTCTCGGTCATGGTGAACTTTTTGTGGTAATACATCCTTGCACTGTATGTGATACCTTCTGGAATTCTGATGTAAGTAAACAAAAGAAGAAAGAGTAGAAAGAAATGGAATTATCTGCAAAATCTATTCTCAAAAATTGCTATTAGGGTTTTGGTTTATTCTCTTTCTCTTATATGGTTTGATGGATTTATTTGAAAGGCAGTTTCTGATGCTTCAACTGGAAAAAACAGGGTATAGACAATTCTGTTGCCTGGTAGCCTTAGCAGGTAGAATGTGGTGATGTAATCCATAATGCAGCTACAGTTAGTATGCTAGCATTTCATACTTGACTACTGTACAACCCCAATACCTCAGACACTGTTACTCATATTTTTACCTACACACATCTAACAAAATATGGCATCTCTAGGAATATTCTAGTTTTTCCAGGTAGTTCTATGGAAACTTTAACCTTGTTCCAATATATCCAAATTATATCCTTGTTGTGAACTTTTGACCCCTAGTCCTCTTTTTTAATTATTATTATTATTATTATTATTATTATTATTATTATTATTATTATTATTATTATTATGGCTATCTAAAGGAGCCCCTGGTGGTACAGTGGGTTAAACCGCTAAGCTGTTGAACTTAGCAGTTTGTTGAGCAGTTTGAATCCAGGGAGCGAGGTGAGTTCCTGGTGTTAGGCCCAGCTTCTGCCAACCTAGCAGTTCAAAAACATGCAAATGTGAGTAGCTCAATAGGTATCGCTTCTGCTGGAAGTTAACGACACTCCATGCAGTCATACTGGCCACATGACCTTGGAGGTGTCTACGGACAATGCTGGCCCTTTGTCTTAGAAATGGAGATGAGCACCACCCCCCAGAGTTGGACATGACTAGACATAATGTCAGGGGAAACCTTTACCTTTACTTATTTGCTATCTAGTGTTTCTAAGTTAGCAAATCTTGGGTTCTGTTTTTCAGCTGGTTCCATTTTCTGACAGTTGTCCAGTTCTTAACCCATCAGATAAGCAAAGGGGAAGGGGTTCCTGCCAGAGGGAAGTGCTTCTTCTGGGTTTGGATCTGAATGTAAAAAGGAACTATCCAAGGTCCTGCTACCAATCTCATTGAGTAGTCAGTATTTTTTAAAGCTTGGAATAAAACCACTCTGCTGACATCAGTCCCACTAACTACCACTGGCTGGCTTCCCAGTTATTAAACACCCTTTTTGGAGAAGCAGAGCTTTTTAATTTGTGTAAGCTTTAAACATTTAAAACCTCTTTGCAGTTTATTGATGCATTGTTATTAGAAGTTTTAAGATCCAAATACTGTTGGCTTCTGCTGGGAATGCTCTCCTCTGCCACTGGATTTATCTTCTACTTAAGTTTTATGGTTTTACTTTTGCATTTAATTGCATTACTCTGGTTTGAATGTCTCAGAAAACAACTATTGCTGGGCAGATTGTGCAGGCCGTAAACAAATTTAAATTGCCACGCTCTGCGCCTGGCATCCTGACTCCTGTTCTGCCATGGAATGGGATAAGTGGCTTCTTGTAAATTATTATCTTTTAGCTTAACCATCACCGCAAAGTGAATGTGAAGATAAAATGTAATTGTTGTAACCTGACCACCCCTAGTAGACTGTCATAGGAAAGCCATTTAGCCTGAAATAGCATAAATACATTAAAACTACAGTTTGCAGCTACATGAATGTGTGTGTGTGTACAAAAGGCTGTCAATCTGAATAATCTGGCATTATTATAATCTGGCTTTCCTATGACAGCAATTCCTTTATGACAGTGGTTCCCAACCTTTTTTGACCAGAGACCACTCTCCAACATCAGGGTTACAAATCAGTTTTTGGTCAACTTTAGATTCAGTTTGGCTATTTGGGGTGCTGATTCAGAAAACTGCATTGGATAGACCACATCAGCTCAAGTTTCAAATACAGAACGTATATCATCTAGTAGTCACAATCTGCTCGCCCACAGAAAATCACATTTAATAAGGCTCGGCACTGTAAGAGGGTTTCACGAGACCAGCCACTCTTGTTGCAATGGTGTAGTAACGGTGAGGCCACAGACCATATTTTAGTTCTTACGGATCACTGCTGGTCCACAGACCACAGGTTGAGAACCACTGCTTTATGATAAATGGGATGAGCCTCTGCTTGTGTTCCTAGATCTTGGGACCCAGTTTAGAGTCTCGGGGCACACAATCCTTTCTCAGGTTAACTGAACTGCCACAAGCAGTGTCTGTTTACACACATTCCTCAGTAAAATAAAATATATATGTTCTTAAGCATTGCTGCTTTAATAGAAACAACATGGATATATTCCTACACCATGAAAAAGGGAGAGCAGGTCAACATGTCTCAACAATTTTTTATTCCAAACTGACAATCTGCCCAAGTCAAATGAGACACCAGGTCAGGTAAGACTTCCATAAGTAAGCAAAATACTTTGAGCCTTTCAGAAACCAATTGAAGGCTCCTTCCAAACCACATCCAGAGATCTTTATTTTTAACCATATTTCATTTGTTGGCCACAATGCTATCCTTTTATAACCTGTTGATGTGTCTGGGCAGATCTGCTTATCTGCTCTACCCCTTTTCCTTCTGTTTTGTTGTTCGCACATTCTCAGTACAAGGAATATCAAGGGCAGATGCTGTTTACTCTGCTTACAACTGGTAGCTCTGGCACACACAGCCACAGAAGGATCAGCTAGTACAGATCATATCCTTTCCTAAGTGAACTTTATTTTATTGTTTATTACAGATGCACCACTGCAACCTAACCTTGGATGCCAGTGTTTTTCTAGCCCTCCTTTACCATACTCCTGTGCCATATCTGCCCTACCCTGGTTTCTGCCTTGGTCAGCAAGACAGAGAGTAGGAGTAACTATACCTTCTAAGTCTCTTGATTTGGCACTGTTTTTAAAACACCCCATTGTATTCATGCCTTCCCCCACTTTACCCTTTTGTCTTCAGCTTAGTTCAGTTGCTGCAAAATTAATTCAAGGTGCAAAAGTACTCTCTCTCTCTCTCTCTCTCTTTATATATATACTTACTTACTTAGGCGATCCCTCGTAGTCTGAGGATGATGATCCTTCAAGTTCGGTGTCCTGGGGGTAGGTTCGTAGGTGGCTGTGGAGCTCTATTCTTGACCTGCATCTTCTCCCACAGTGAGGGCATTGGTTTCCAGGTGGGTGGCGGTCTCGGTCGGGGTTGGCTTGACGCGTCTTCCTCTTGGCACATTTCTCTTTTTGTCCTCCATTCGTGCCTCTTCAAATTCTGCAGCACTGCTGGCCACAGCTGACCTCCAGCTGGAGCGCTCAAGGGCCAGGGCTTCCCAGTTCTCAGTGTCTATGCCAGAGTTTTTAAAGTTGGCTTTGAGCCCATCTTTAAATCTCTTTTCCTGTCCACCAACATTCCGTTTTCCGTTCTTGAGTTCAGAGTATATATATATATGGAGTCTGACTGGGAGGTGGTGCTCATCTCCATTTGTAAGCTGAAGAGCCAGTGTTGCCTGCAGACTTCTCCTAGGTCATGTGGCTGGCATGACTGCATGGAGCACTGTTATCTTCCTGCCAGAGCGGTACTTATTGTTCTACTGATATTTTCATGTTTTCGAACTGCTAAGTTGGCATAAGCTGTGAACTGCCCCTGAGTCCCCTTCAGAGTTGAAAAGGGCGGTATATAAATACCGCAAATAATAAATAAATAAATAAACTGAGGCTAATGACAGGAGCTAACCCTGTTCTGTGGATTCGAACTGCCGATCTTTTGGTCAGCAAATTCTACAACTCAGGGGTTCAACCTGCGGTTCCATTGGGGGCCCATATTTATGTACAAGTTTAGAAATTTTGGTCAAAAAATCTATCCAAAAAAACTGGGTCAACATACCCATGGGTCAAGTATTATACCAAAAGATGATAGCTTAGTCCATCCCGAGAAAACCTAAAAGATGTACCAACCCTCCTACCCTTTTCAACATAGCCCCACTTCTGATCTTCAATACTCTCTCTGGGCAAGGTGGCAAAATTGGTCAAGATGGCAAAAATTACTAAGGAGGAAGAGCACCCAAACTGGGAGAGGCTTCTGCAATTTCTTTTTGTCTGAGTCTGCTGGGAAGGGCAAGAACTCTTCTGCCCTCTGCTAAATGAATTGAGTGCAAATTATTTTTGATCTTTGAATTCAGTTTTAAGCAAGCTGAGGACAAAGCGGGAAAGTAGAAGGAGAGGGAAACTGGGACATTCTAAGAGCAATTGAAAAAGTGTGATGACAGAGGAACAGCCATGGATTTCCCTGCCAAATGATCTTGAGATCAGGGCACTTGTGGAAATAATCTTTATGTAACCTGTTATCTCACTGGACCATGGTTGAGGTGGAATGCAAAAGGGAAAGAAAGAGTTCCTCATTTCACTTCTGATACGAGTTTCTATATTGTGTTTCTGTGTCAGGATGTAAATATTCCACTATTTAATCCTTGCAGGTAAAAAAAGACTATTCCAGGAGTAAACAAACATTCAAATGTCCCAGAAGTCTTTCAGGGAAATTATTCAACAAAGCAAGACATGTGGATTGAGTTTTTTTAAAAAAATAGGAGAATGTATTTGCACACACACACACACACACGCAAACACGCACACACTCAAAAACCCATGTGTATTTCCTTGTAGACTACTGCCCTGCTGCATTTTGAGTCAATCAAATACTGGAAGAAAATGGCAGAAACATTTTTCAGCTTTATTCTTCTTCCTGATGGATTTTCCCAACTGTCGGGAAACCTTTTTTTTCCAACTGGGATATGAATAATTGAGGGTATGGTTTCTATCCATATGTCAGTGCATAGTTCGCAAATTTTTCAAAAAGGCTTCAACTTATTCTCTATCCATTCCTGCAAATAAATTAGCAATGAAATAACTACAAAAGGACATGAAGTCATCCAAATGGCAGTATAAAGGATGTGGGGTAAAGTTCCTTAATTGTGTCTCTTATGGAGCCAACTGCATGATCAATGTCAGGGATGTCTGTGTCTTGATTTTCTAGGGGTGAGAAACATATGAAGCTTCAGATATTGCCCTGTTTTAACAATCCATCTAGATTAGAAGAAAACTTCAGTGCCTTTTGAGTCATCCAGGGACTGAAAACAAAAGCAAAAGGTAGCAAAAACTGACTTTTAGTATAGTTTAGCAGGTTATCCAGGTTTGCTGGATAGCTACCTGCAGGTGATGATTTGACTGGAGATCAGTTATTGGGCTGGTCCATAAGACCTCTTCTAACTCTATAATTCTATATTGTTTTTTATTATTTGAAGTCATATTTCTATTCAATTAATTGCCGCCCAATGAGTTCTCTAAGAGATCATGTTACTAACAGCCATGTTGAGTTCTTGCAAAAGCTTCAATGGAAGGCAATTTACTGGGAGGTTCCCAGAAAAAAAGGTGCAATTTTGGTCAATCAAGAACTTCAAAATGAGGCTTCATTGCAACAAACCTTTAGAAATGTTATGGATGAAATTCTTCACTGTGTTTCTTTACAATGAAGCAAGAGGTAATTTTAGCAATGTCTGATGGTACACCAAACAAACAAAGTGATGTTATGATGTGGCTTCTTTCCACTCTAATACTTAACAAAATATATGTATGTTTTTTCTCTCCATTTCAGAGTTCTTGGAGGAATTCCCTGGAGAGAGTAGAGAGTGTGTTAACTGTGGAGCGATGTCCACCCCGCTCTGGAGGAAAGATGGAACAGGCCACTATCTGTGTAATGCCTGTGGTCTCTATCACAAAATGAATGGCATTAACCGGCCACTCATCAAGCCACAGAAAAGACTGGTAAGACTTGCCAACCTTCAACTGGTTCCTCTCCCCCTCACCTGCAAAAGATATGTTCAATATGATTTGATTCAATGGCAACTAGAAACTACTACACTTTTAAGGAGCTATCCAAGGTTCTGAATCATATCTCAAAATAGACTCAGCACCTTGGATAGATTCTTTTAAAGAGGAGGCTAAAACTTGGAACAACTTCACTGCCCCACTGCCATGGAAGGCAACAGCCACACTGGAAACTTTTTGTCTTGTTCCTTCTTTTTTTCTCTTGTTTATGGTATGCTGCTGGTTTCTGGATTTTATATTACTTTGATGATGAACAAGTGGCGTGACTTCAGCAAAAACTTTGCTTCTTGCAACAATTCAATGCCTGCAATGTACACATAATAAAATACATAATAAAATCCAATAATTACATACATAATATTAATTAATTAAAATCTGTTTCTGTTTCAATAACAGCCTGGTGGCCTTATCTGAGCCAAATTCTCTTGTTAGAGACTCCATCAAGCATGTCAATAGTCCATTTCCATAGCGATTGTCATCATTGTCACTGTCATTGTCAGCAAGATTACCCAAAGGCCTGGTCCCACATCCATGTTTCTAACTTCTTTCTTAAGGAAAGGAGGGACATCGATAATCTAGTTTCACGGGGAATGAATTCCACAGGCGGGGGGCCACCACTGAGAAGGCCCTGTCCCTTGGCCCCTTCCAAGCATGTTTGTGACAGAGGCAGCACCGAGAGCAGGGCCTCTCCAGAAGATCTTCAACTCAGAGGTGGGATGTAGACTAGCACTTTTAATTGTGCTCAGAACTGGACTGGCATCCAGTGGAGCTGACATAACAGGGGGGGGGGTGCTCCCTATATGATGCTCCAGTGAGTAGCCTAGCTTCCGCTAGACTAGTTGGAGTTTCTGAATAGTCTTCAAAGGTAGCTCCACATAGAGCACGTTGCAGTAATCTATTCGGGATGTAACAAGAGCGTCGACCACTGTGGCCAGATCAGACTTCCCAAAGTACGGGCACAGCTGGCGCACAAGTTTTAATTGTGCAAAAGCTCTCCCAGCCACCGCTGAGAGCTGGGGTTCCAGGCTGTAAGACAGAAGGACCAGGGCAGTTGTTTTCCTGTTCTGCCTCTAGCTTTCCAAGAAGCATTTGGCAAGATAGCCAGTTCTCATGCTAACCAAGCACTGGGCAGGTTGCTCTTGAAAACAGTGCAATATGTGTATGTCTCTGTGTGTATATAAATATATAATCTATGCATATGTGTCTAAAAATATTTGCAAAAATATTGTTACTTTATACTATTTGCGGAATAGTATTAGGCTCCAGAATTTATTAGTGAATCTTCGGAGTGCTGTTTTGTATTCTCCACATCACCCATGCTCACAAATATGCTACTTTTCCAAGTTTCAAGATTACTGAACCTCCAGCTTGGGGCTTACCAAAAGAAACTCATGTCGGCTCCTAAGAGCTCTGACGTCACCATCTGGGAGGCAGTTTGTCCATGTTTGACTTTTAACAGCGTCATATTACATCAAATTTATTGCATTTGTCTGTTGCCCTCTGCTATTATTCACCAAGTGTTCAAGTACAGCGTTCCCTCCATTGGTTGTTTGGAGAAGACATTGTATCCCTTCTGGCAGTAAAAATGTTGCTTTGGCCTTGGGATTCCAAAAGCACTTCCCATGAACTCCATCTGGCTTGTTTGTTGAACTGAAAAATGAAACTACCAGAGTCTAAGCTCAGAGCTTGCGGCTTCATTTTTTCTTTAGCTAGCACACTAGAATTCCGTTCAAAAGTACTTCATTAGTTGTTTCAAATAGCAAAGCATTGGGGGAAAGAGAAACCCCTGGTGGCACAATGAGTTAAACCCTTGTGCCAGCAGGACTGCTGACCAAAAGGTCAGTGTTTTGAATCTGGGAAGCTAGGTGAGCTCCTGTCTGTCAGCTCCAGCTTCTCATGCAGGGACATGAGCGAAGCCTCTCACAGGATTGTAAAACATCCAGGCATCCTCTGGGCAATGCCCTTGCATATAGCCACTTCTCTCATACCAGAAGCAACTTGTAGTTTCTCAAGTCGCTCCTGACATAAAGAAGAAGAAAAATTAGGGGAGAGGCGAGTAAGAAATGATGATGATTATTATTGACATAACACCATAGTATGTCACAGCAAACGAGATCTCTATGCTGGATTTCGTATCACAAAATCACAAGTTGAACACTTCCTAGATCTGTGTGATGTATTTTCAAATTATGCATACAGATCCAAGTAAGATGGCCTTTTGCAATTGTCAGGTCATGATTTTGTCAATGTTCATTGTTTCCAAATGCTGGCTGAGATCTTTTGGCACATCACCCTGTGTGCTGATTATTATTATTATTATTATTATTGTTGTTGTTGTTGTTGTTTGTGGGCTTATTTTACATTAATTTGTAATGTTACATGGACTTTAAACATGGCCACAAAACCAACCAAAGTGACCCTTCAAACATATTTTGGAAGTACCCAGTTTTACTTGGTACACCACAATAATGATGTTGCCTATCTTTTCATTAATGTAAAAACAGTGTCATCATGCCATTGCAATACTAAAAGCTATCATGTTATAGACAACGTAATTCATTATAATGCATTGTATGCATGCTGTCCTTTGGCTTATGACAAGACCCATATCTATATAATCAGTATACATAATTCCACTTATCCACATCTGACAAATTATGTCGTCTCTTGGCATTTTCTAAAGTGCATTTGATTAGGGTGTGGAGGTCATATCATGTGTTGCTTTGTCTTATACAACAAAATGCTTTGCCCCTGAAGGAGGTTTTTTGAGTGTGTGTTTTATAAAAAGCTGGATAAAATAGTTTTATGTCACTTGAGCAGGAGGGAGAATGGAGCAAGCTTCATCTGGCTACAGTTTTTGGGCCTTGCAGTTGAGCCTCTCTGTGAAACTTCCCTACATATTTTGAATAAATAGGTTTTCATGTCAGCTTATCAGCTACATTTGGCTCCCAAATGCAGTCTGTGAAGGGCTCTGTCCTGTTTTGTATAAACAAACCGCTGCAGGGAGCAGCGTTGGAGTCAACAACTACTTGGCCAAGGTCAAAACTCTTCATAGGCTGCTGAGAATAAGAAGGGTTGGGCATTCACTTTCTCTTAAGAACACTATTGAAATTTTCACAGCTATGTGGGCTACCTCCAAGTTTCTGCATAGCCAAAACAGACATTAATTTCTCTTTTTATTGTGAGTGGCAAATATTAGAGAGAAGGAATGTTTAAATGGAATTTTCCTCTGGTTTAAAGATTGCTTCTTTATTGATTCACTCAGTTAGGCGAGAACTCATAGCATTTTAAAATGCTGGTTTTATTTTTCTTAGCTGGGGAGAATACCTCTATAAGAATCTCTAGGTCCTCTGATTTGTCTCCATGGTCAACTTTTCCCAGAGACTGATCATAGAATTCTGTTGAAGGAACTAGAGTTTCCTAGAAAGACTATAACGAGGAAAGCAATAAACAAATACTCAAATCTGCAAAAGTTAAACTCTCAAATGTGGAGGGGCAGCTGTATACCTAAAGTGTTCTCTACTCCACAGAAACATGTGCCCAAATAAATGGGTTCATGTGTAAGATGCCATGAACCCCTTTTGTTGGTTTTTAAGGTCTATATAATTAGAAACAAAGCTTTTGCAAGGAATCGTGAACTGCAGCAAAGAAGAGAAGCAAATGGAAGATGTAGGCACAATTTCTATTTTAATAATTTTCTTTGCAACCAGACTGTTCCGATGTCTAGCCTGGCATTGTCACTCCATCCATCTTCCTAAAACACAGATCCCGACTGTGATGTTCATGGAGCTTGAAGTTTTGATTCTTGCTCCCTTCACTTAATTCATCATTTTATGGTCCTGGGTTTTTAATAGTAAAGTAAACAGATATGGAATTCTTCATCCTGCACGTAATTTCCTAGGCAGCTGGAAGATGCTCTTCACAGGCTGATACTTTCTCTCTTTTAAGGCTGAGAAGGAATAGGGAAGGACTTGAAGTGAGATCTGGCTGAAAACAGAACCAATCCGTTCTCAAGATATACAATCAGTTCTCTGTATCCATGGATTCTGTATCCACATCCATGGCTTGAAATATGTGTGTGTGTGTTTTTTAAAAAAATCAAGAAAATCTTGTTTTTGCCATCTATATAAATAAAATATATACACATCATGAGGAGACAGCAAAGCCTAGAGAAGACAATTATGCTGGGGAAAGTGGAAGGTAAAAGGAAGAGGACTGGAGTGGGTGTCCAGCCATTGTGTAGCCCGTTGTCGACCTTTGCAACCCGAAAGACAGTTGCATCTGTCAAGTAGGAAAATAAGGTACCACCTTGTGTGGGAGGCTAAATTAACTAATTTATGAGGCCATAAAGAAAACTCCGGGATGTGGAATGCGGAAGAACTTCATCGGTGTCACTGATGGACGATGAAAGCAGCAGCTCCCCTGGCGGCCAGAAAAAAGTTAAATAGCCTCTGTGTATTGTCTGTATTCGTTGTCTGTCAAACTGGCATTGAATGTTTGCCATATATGTGTATACTGTAATCCGCCCTGAGTCCCCTGCGGGGTGAGAAGGGCGGAATATAAAAACTGTAAATAATAAATAAATAAATAAATAAATAAATAAATAAATAATAAGAGGGGCCGACCAAGGGCAAGATGGATGGATGGCATCCTTGAAGTGACTGGACTGACCTTGAAGGAGCTGGGGGTGGTGACGGCCGACAGGGAGCTCGTGCGTGGGCTGGTCCATGAGGTCACGAAGAGTCGGAGACGACTGAACAAATGAACAACAAACAACATAAATAAAATGTAATGTTGGTTTGTGGGATTAACATAACTCAAAACCCACTAGGAAAATTGACACCAAATTTGGACACAATACACCTATCAAACCAACAAGTGATCATCACTCATAAAAACACTGAAAAACACAGAGGAAGTGACTTAAAAAGCCAAAAACAAACAAATACATTACAATGCATGTGCAAAACCACATATATACACAAGCACACATATATACACATTACACAAATACATACACACACAAAACACATGTACATAAAATGGGCCCCAACAACACGTGGCAGGGGACGGCTATTTTTATAAAAGGGACACAATTTTTACTATGAAATTGTATAGGATTGGACTTGGGGATCCATGTATTTTTGTATTCACTGCAGGCTGGAGACAGATGTGAGGCTGGAGATGGACTGAGGATCTGTGAAATGCATGGCATGTGGATTCGCCTCATTTCACAGATCCTCAGTCTCTCTCCAGATTGAATCTCTCTCCAGCCTCACAAACACAGTACATGCTACCCTACTGTTTTGGTATTGTTTTGTGTATTTTTGAAGCTGCAGTTGGTTGAATCATCGGATTTGGGAGGCCCACCATGGAAACACACTTGAATTCCAAGATCCTTTGTAACCCGCTTGGCATATTCCTTTCTTCTTGTTTTTCCAGTCTTCATCTAGACGTGCTGGTCTTTGCTGCACTAACTGTCACACAACCAATACGACCCTCTGGAGACGGAATGCAGAAGGGGAGCCAGTCTGCAACGCATGTGGATTGTACATGAAGCTGCATGGGGTAAGGAATCTGGCTTGTAAACCCTCATTTTTATGTAACTGTATCTCTACTTCATTTATATCCTACTCTTCTCCAATGTGGAATATATGAATTGCTAGTTTCAGATGGACTAGATTCAATAAATCAATAGCTGAATGATAAACCAGTACATATTTAAAACTATTCCAGAGTGTCATAAGGAAGAGGGAGCAGGACTCGGAGCAATGGGTTCAAATTACAAAAAAGAAGATTCCACCTGAACATTAGGAAGAATTTCCTGACTGTAAGAACTGTTCAGCAGTGGAACTCTCTGCCTCAAAGTATGGTGGAAACTCCTTCCTTAGAGCTTTTAAACAGAGGCTGGATGGCCATCTGCTGGGTGTACTTTGACTGTGTTTTTCCTGCATGGCAGGGGATTGGACTAGATGGCCCATGTGGTCTCTTCCAACTCTATTATTCTATGATTTTATGATATTCATTCAACAAGAATGTAATGCCCCTGGTGTAATTTTGCACTAGTTTTCTTCTTGAAGGAAGCAAGGAGTAATTTTAGCAGTGTTCATCCTTTTGTGAGAAATCATTTAAAATGATACAGTTTGCAAAGTCTGTTTGCAATTCTGGACTTACTAGATGCAAAATTCACATCTTGTGGTGCACAGAAGACACCATTTCCTGTGCTGAAACAGCATTTTTTTTTGCAGAAATAATATTTGCTGCAAGTAATAATTAACAACATTATGGGGCCATTTCCTAAGTCCCAGGTTTGGCCCAGAAAATTCAGGGCCATATATTCATATTATCTGTCCCAGTCTCATTAAGCTATCAATGTTCTATGGTGATTCCTCTTTGTAATTCATTCAGGTATTAGGGAAACTGGAATTTTTAAACACAATATCTATCAGAAGGTTCTCCAGATATTTATTTATTTATTTATTTACAACATTTATGTGCCACCCTTCTCACCCTGAAGGGGACTCAGAGCAGCTTACAAGTAATATGTAAATACAATATATTATATTATTACCATAACACAATGTTAGTATTATATATTACTGTATTGAACTATAGCATTATACTGTTATATTATGAGTAATATTACATATAATATAAATATATAATCATATTATTATTAGTATTATATTGTATTACATTATAATATTATCAATATTATATGTGTATACAATATATATATTGCTTCTCGGCCTTTTGGCTAAGATCAAGTGTAGTATTATTAGTAGTATTATATTGTATTACATTATGATATCAATATTATATGTGTATAAAATATTATATTATATTATATTATATTATATTATATTATATTATATTATATTATATTATTGAACCTCACATCTACTAGCCAAAGTCTGTGATTGAGAAAAATGGTGTACTGTGAAGGACAAGGCCATCTTATGTTTTGCATAAGTCAAACCTCCATACAGACACAACCTATGCACTTAGTATAGAAATGCAGATCTCATTGGGTGTTCTTGTTCTTTGCAATGTTCAGGTACCAAGGCCTCTGGCAATGAAGAAAGAAAGTATCCAGACAAGAAAGAGGAAGCCTAAAAATATCACGAAAGGCAAATCCTCAACAGGTAAGACATTATTATGATTGCTGTTGTGTAAAGTAAAAAGAGACAGAATTATGTTCAAAGAAACTTGTTGTCTAGAGTAATGGAGAAAAGTGAAAGAAAATGAGATGGAGGGTCTCCATTTTTGGTGGTTCTTTTTCTCTCTCCCACCCATCTTGTATAATTTAGCAGTGCTATTGTTTACATTCAAACCCACCATACATAAAAAGTCTGCAATCTAAAGCTGATCAACGCATCCCAAATTCTTTCCCATAAGACTTAGAAGTAACATGACAGATATCTTTCAGTATCTGAAGGGATGCCATGTGAAAGATGGAGCTAGTTTTTATCCTGTTGCTCCACAGACTAGAAATCAATGGATTCAAGTATCAGCAAAAGATATTTCACCTAAACCTTAGCAAGAACTTATTTCCCATTCTTGGAACTGTTCAGCAAAGGAAAGGACTTCCCTGGAGGGTGGCTGACTCTCCCTCGTTGTAGGTCTTTACATAGAGGTTGAATGGGCATCTTTCAGAAGTGCTTTAGTTTTGTGTATTCCTATAGTCTAGAGAGTTGGACTAGAAAGACAATGTGGTTTTTTCTATCCCTAAGGTTCTATTATAATCAGCCCTTCACATTTGCGGATTTGATTAATATGTTCTACTAAAGGAATCTTTTAAGTCCTCCAGTGCGATTCTGTGGCCAGCCAGTCCGTGGTGGTACAATGGGTTAAACCCTTGTGCTGCTGAACTGCTGACCTGAAGGTCATCCGTTCAAATCCGCAAGATGGGGTGAGCTCCAGCTCCTCCAACCTAGAAGTTTGAAAACATGCAAATGTGAGTAGATAAATAGGTACCACTATGGCAGGAAAAAGGCAAAGAGACGGTCCAAGCAATCTTGCTGGCCACACAACCAGGAGGTGACAACACAGGCTCCTCAGCTTGAAAATGAAGAAAGCACCTCCCCAGAGTCATAGCTGAGCACCACCTCCAGAAACCCTTGTCGTGTGGGGTTCCTCAGGGCTCTATACTGTCCCCCATGCTGTTTAATATCTACATGAAGCCGCTGGGTGAGATCTTCTGGAGTTTCGGGGTACGGTGTCATCTGTACGCAGATGATGTCCAACTCTGTCACTCCTTTCCACCTGCTACTAAGGAGGCTGTCGAGGTCCTGAACCGGTGCCTGGCCGCTGTAACGGTCTGGATGAGGGCGAACAAATTGAAATTGAATCCAGACAAGACAGAGGTACTCCTGGTCAGTCGCAAGGCCGAACAGGGTATAGGGTTACAGCCTGTGCTGGATGGGGTCGCTACTCCCCTTGAAGGCGCAGGTTCGCAGCTTGGGTGTGATCCTGGATTCATCGCTGAGCCTGGAGCCCCAGGTCTCGGCGGTGACCAGGGGAGCATTTGCACAGCTCAGGCTCGTGCGCCAGCTGCGCCCGTATCTTGGGAAGTCTGACTTGGCCACGGTAGTCCACGCTCTGGTTACATCCCGTTTAGACTACTGCAACGCTCTCTACGTGGGGTTGCCCTTGAAGACGGCTCGGAAGCTCCAATTGGTCCAACGTGCGGCAGCCATGATACTAACAGGAGCGGGGCACAGGGAGCATACAACCCCCCTGCTGTACCAGCTCCACTGGCTGCCGATCTGCTACCGGGCTCAATTCAAGGTGCTGGCATTGGCCTATAAAGCCCTAAACGGTTCCGGCCCAAGATACCTAACTGACCGCCTCTCGGCCTATGAGCCCACGAGGACTTTGAGATCTTCCGGGGAGGCCCTGCTCTCGATCCCGCCTGCGTCACAGGCACGGCTGGCGGGGACGAGAGATAGGGCCTTCTCGGTGGTGGCTCCTCGGCTGTGGAACACCCTTCCCGTAGACATCAGGCTAGCCCCCTCCCTGTTGATATTCCGCAGGAAGTTAAAGACCTGGTTGTTTGAGAAGGCATTTGAATAGTAGTGCAATGACGGGTAACTCGACCATAGGAATGGAACAACGGAAATGATATTGGATTGTGAACTTGACGATGAGACGACTCGGAATGGCTTGTAGTTATATTAATGTTTTTGATGAGATGTTTTGATAATGATGTACTGTGTATTATTTTTTGTATGTTGAATTTTTGCACCTGTTTTTCCATGTTGTACACCGCAATGAGTCGCCATTAGGCTGAGAATTGCGGTATATAAGCGAAGTAATAAATAAAATAAATAAACCAGAAATGAAAGGAGAAGCCTTTGCCTTTGTTTCTGTGTCTCATTGTATATTATTGTAAAGGCACTGAATATTTGCCTTTGTAAATCTGCTCTGAGCCCCCTAGGAGAGAAGGGTGGAATATAAATAAAGTGTATTATTATTATTATTATTATTATTATTATTATTATTATTATTATTATTGAAGCTGTGCAGCCCATGTTCCTGCTGTTATTGCCCTACCCCTTGCTTTCCAAGATTATTATTATTATTATTATTATTATTATTATTATTATTATTATTTTGGTCAACAAAAAAAAGTGGCCCCCCCCCCCCCCCCCACTTTCCTGCATCTCAGTCCTGCAAAAGTGGAGTACCTACTGTATTCCATTAATGCAATGGTAATCAGTTATGTACTGGTAAAATCTGAAGCGCAGATAAGCCTCAAGAAAACCCTCATAGCCACATTTGGAAGAAGAATCCAAATATTCAAGCTGTTTTGTATATTGTGTTGATCTTTACCAACCTATCTGTTCTGTCAGTTTTCATCCCCAGCAAAAGCAGGCATTTGGTGAAGCTAAAGACATTGGTTGCTTGTTTAAGATGCATTTAGCCCTCCCAAACTTTGCCTGACAACACTGAATGTTTCCAATAATATATTGTTGCTGGAAAACAAGATTTTACCTACCCTCCTGCTTCTGTAAGAATTGTTCCTAAACTCAGAACAGATGGGAGCTGGACTGAAAGACCAAGTTGCCTACCACTGTTATCTAGAATAAGAGCAAATTCAATAATCTGGAGGAGCCCCCAGTGGCACAATGGATTAAACCCTTGTCCGGCAGGACTGCTGACCGGCACAAGGTGGTTCTAATACAGGGAGCGGGGTGAGCTCCCATCTGTCAGCTCCATCTTCTCATGCGGGGACATGAGAGAAGCCTCCCACAGGATGGAAAAACATCCAGGCGTCCCTTGGGCAAGGTCCTTGCAGACGGCCAGTTCTCTCACACCAGATGTGGCTTGCAGTTTCTCAAGTCACTCCTGACATGGAAAAAAATAGTCTGGAGACAGTGGGCTTGAAGGGAGCCATAAACATTTGACAGAAATGGAAATATGATTAAGCAACATAAGTGACGCTAATAAACCATGAAACCCCATACAGCCATGGAGATATATCTTTTAATTTAGATGTTATTTAACCACTCTTTCTTTCTTGATCTCTTTCTCTCAGGTTCCACAACTTCAACCACCAATTCCCCTTCCTCTATTACCAATTCTGAAAGCACCGTCACTTTAAAAACTGAACCTGCTGTAACTTCGCAATATCCTGGACAGTCTGTAGTGCCAGCTCCACAGGTAAAGAACAACAGGGTTTGCAAAATATTTGAACATATTTGAACCTGATTTGATGACATGTAGCTAGGAACAGGAAGCATATGAAAGCAGAATGGTCACCACAAAACTGACAACAATTACATTAAGTCTTTATTTGCAATCAACAGGCTACAAAATCTGCAGATTAAAAGGCTTATTTGAGAGAAATGTATATAGAACATAATAATACATTTAAAAATAAAACAGCTTTAAAAAGGTGTTTTTACAAACTAAATATAGTTAACATTGTTCTGTCCAAAATGGTGTCATGAGCATGACCAAATCTTAAAATTTAATTCCATCCTCTGTAAAGGTTTTGTTGGAACTTTTCAGCAAAATAGTTAAAACATGGCTAATAAAGATCCTTCTTGAACTGAATGACAGACATTGCCATTAAGACACACAAGGCATTTGGAAAATTCATAGGGAAGTATCTTCAGGAAGAATTTGCTATGTCCTCCGAGATTGTTCTGTATTGGGTTCTTCCTAGCCTCTTGATAGGAATCATAATATATTAAAAATACATGTAAGAGAGATTTAACTTCAATATTGTTATGGGGCTGCACAAGTTGTTCAATGAGATTTTATTCTATCTTCCAACCAGTAAGTTAGAAGAGAGAGAAAATATATAAATCAGGAATTTGAGATTCATTCCAGAGTATGGAGATTTTCTTTCCTTTATCTGTCTGTCTGTCTGTCTGTCTGTCTCTCTATCTATCTAGTTAGCTAGCTAGCTAGCTATATCTCTATCTTCCCTCTCCTCCCTTCCTCTCCTCCCTTTCTATTTGACTATAACTTGCTACTATCTCAGCTGGCTAGGGTGTTCTATGTACTCGAGATGCCCCATGTTTCCACTTCTCATGGCTAACCTCCAGGCAGGAGATGAAGATGCAAGTTTGCCTGTTTCAATGGGTTTATTTCCAGGCAAAAGTTAAGGTCTCTAAGCAGATCTCCAGTTCAGCCTAGTAAAGCTCAATTTATAGTTTACAAGACTCCACTGGATGTAACCAACTCAGGCCCCTTCTACACTGTCCTATATCCCATGATCTGATCTCAGATTATCTGCTTTAAAGTGGATTATATGAGTATCCACAGCCAGAAAATCTGGGATCAAATCCTGGGATTTTTTTTTCATGTCAAAAGTGACTTGAGAAACTGCAAGTTGCTTCTGGTGTGAGAGACTTGGCTGTCTGCAAAGATGTTGCCCAGGGGATGCCTAGATGTTTTACCATCCTGTGGGAGGCTTCTCTCATGTCCCACAGGATGGTAAGCGGTAGTTGACAAATGGGAGCTCACTCCACCTCATGGATTTGAATTGCCGACCTTCAGGTCAGCAGTTCAGCTGGCACAAGGGTTTAACCCATTGTGCCACCATGGCTCCAGATCCCGGGCTATAGGGCAGTGTAGAAGGGTCCTCAATTAAAATGAAACATAGCCCTATCATTATTTAATGTGAAAGATCTCCTGGGGGCAAAACTCCATACTTGTAATGGTTGCACATTCATTTGTTTCCTTACTGTAAATCCTTGCAGGGCCCAAACCAATCTGAAGATGCCTTGGCTGACAGCCATCCCCAGTTCAAGTACGAACCAGAGGATTACGCCTTTTCTTCCAACGCTATGACCCAACAATCAGGACTCAGCGTTCCCCTTCGTCAGGACTCGTGGTGCGCATTGGCACTGGCCTAGGAAACCAGTCTTCCATTTTGAAATAAAACATGCTGCGGAACAACCCTTGATTCTCATGCCATCAGTGGACAGACGGACAATGGACCTTCCTGCTGAAGCGCTTTGCACCTGAGGTTCCTTGTAATCAGCATAGTTCTTTGTTCCCAAAGACCAATTTCTTTCCTTTGGCAAGAGGATGCTTCACTCGAACACCACTTGAGATGGGCAGACTGCCTTCTTCTTGGTGCGCCTGACTCTACCGACCTTTGGTTCTTTGAAAGCTTTTCCTGATGTACAATACCAATCAAAAGCAAAAGAAACAGGGACTTCTGTGCTCAGTAGGAGGTCTCTCTTTTTCCCTGTGATCCATTCTTACAAGAGAAATCCAGAATCTATTTTGTTCAGAGTGATTTCCACCCCACCCTCTTTTTAATGACCCCCCTGTGTGCAATTTTACTCCACTTCCCAATAAAAACTATGATAAAACGTGGCACCAGTCACTTAATTTTATTAAGGTGTAAACAAACACTGTTGACTTTCTAATGTGGATTGGTGGTGGCAAGGCAATGAGGAAAAGAAGAAGAAGGAGCACAACCCCTTTTGTTTGAAAACCTTTGCTGTTGTATATTTAAAAACCAATCCTCCTCTAAGACTCTTTTAGCTTCCGGAGTGCCTAATTTATCACCATTAATAAGATGTCACGCATGGAAACTCCCTTGCATTGCGCTTCCAAGCATAGCGGCTCTTCTGGCAAAAATCTCTCAACACTCCATTGCACTAGGAACACAATCCAAATGGGGCAAGGCAGATCAGAACATACCAGTGGGGGCTACCATGTCCCCCTCCCCTAATTGCTCCTACTCATTGCATAACAGTTTGAGCCCATTTTATAAATGGCAGCATCCAGACAAAGAAGCAGAGCCAGCTCCATCTTTACCATTGAGCCTAGTAAAGCAGACATCTCAGACAGATTTTGGATATGATCACAAGCTAGCCAATTATTAATCATTTCTTTTGTTGTTATTGTTTGAGACTGATGGGCTTGAGTCAAATATGCTGGAAAATGCTCTTTCTCCCCATGCCATAATAATGTAGATGATTTCATAGAATCATTGAGTTGGAAGACACTTTGTGGGCCATCCGGTCCAAGCAGGAAAATCACATTCAAAGCACCCCTGACAGATGGCCATCCAGCCTCTGTTTACAAGCTTCCAAAGAAGGAGCCTCCACTACACTCCAGGGCAGAGAGTTCCACTGCTGAGCAGCTCTCATGGTTAGGAAGCTCTTCCTAATGTTCAAGTGGAATCTCCTTTCCTGTAGAATTTGGGGTATTATACATCTAAGTTAGCCGGGATCAGGAATATGGTATTCCTTCTCAAGCAGCCAAATATCAGGAGAGTCATCAGTGATAGGCTATCAAATCTTATCCCCCCAAAAGCGAAGAAGTGTGTGTATATATATATATATATATATATATATATATATATATATATATATTAATGTCCAGGGTGGGAGAAAGAACTCTTTGTCTGCTTGAGGCAAGTGTGAATGTTGCAATTGACCTTAGCATTGAGAGGCCTTGCAGCTTCAAAGCCTGACTGCTTACTGCCTGGGGAATCCTTTGTTGGGAGGTGTTAGGTAGCCCTGATTGTTTCCTCTCTGGACCCCCCCCCTTTTTTTTTTTTTAGTGTTGCTCTTTATTTACTGTCCTGATTTTAGAGTTTTTTTTCATACTGGTATCCAGATTTTGTTCATGTTCATGGTTTCCTCCTTTCTGTTTAAATTGTTCACATGCTTGTGAATTTCAGTTGCTTTTCTGTGACATGGTGGTTGTTAGAGTGGTCCAGCATTTCTGTGTTCTCAAATAATATGCTGCATCCAGGTTGGTTCATCAGGTGCTCTGCTATGGCCAATTTCTCTGGTTGAATTAGTTTGCAGTGCCTTTCAAGTTCCTTGATTCATGTTTGGACTCTGCATTTGGTGATTCCATGTCAGACTACACATCCCTGCGCTTTACAATTTAAGGAGACATATTTAGAATTCTCATCCATGGGGTCCTAGTGCATCTTCAAGTCAATTGGGAGAGAAAAGGACATAGACAATATAATCAGCAAACCACATGAGAGACGAAGGCCAAGTCACACAGAAGATGAAATACCTGTGTTTGAGGAAAAGCTTGAACAGACTGTTTCTGAAGCTGGTGGATACTGTATGTATTTAAGCAGAAGACAGACAATTGTCTATCAGGGGTGTGTGACTGCAAGGCATTGGAGAAGGTGAGCTCCAGGCTTCCTTCCAGCTATAAAACATTTTCATCCCTTCCCCCCAATTTTAATCTTGACTTTCAAATTGCAGACCATTAAAACTTCTATTGTCCAGGTTTGTTTCTTTCCTTAACCAAACTAGATATCTTTTAGGTTCCTTGTGGAGTAGGATAAAGAAGAGAGGTACTGCGTTGTAGTAGCTGTGACTGGAAAAGGTACTTTTTGAAGACTAAAAGTTCTATGTATTGATTAGATTGCTACTTGGGATATCCAGGTTTAAGTCTGCCCTGGATAATCTTGGACAAACCACCCTTTCTCTCAGCCTGACCAACTTCCCAATCTTGTAAAGTCAAAGTGGAAGAAAGGAAATTCACAGAATCTGTCTTGAGGTCATAGTAGAAAAAAACTGAATTTCAGTATTACAGATAATTAATGTCATATGAACACATGATCCTTTATATAACAGTTTCTAGATGTGGTAGGGATAGCCAAGGCTTTGAGAAAGAAATAGGGAACAATGCAAAGGGACTATTTTAGTTTTCTTAGTTACCTATTGTTGAAACCCTCTCTGAGAAAAAGGAAGAGAGCCAGAGGAGAGCACTGGAGTCTTTGGAATTTGCTGGGCCCAATTGTTGAGTAATTTTGCTCCAATATAGCCATGGCTATTTATACTCAGGAAGTTGTCAAGGGATAGTCCATTATGTGGAAACAAACTGGCACTGGGCTTCCTGCCCTGGTTGTTTCCCCTGTCAAAGAGAAATATGTGGTTTGTTTTCATAATGGGAGATGTGCGCAGTGTCCCACGGTACTGAAGGAGAGAGGTTACAGAGAGGAGACGGAGGACATTTCTGAATTATGGAGGCCTTGCAAATTATGGAGCCCTGACAAAATAGCTTACCCCAACCTGGCCCCTTTCATTTCTGCTGGACTTCAGCTTCCATTGCTGTTGCCCTCCAGATCTTGCCAGATTCCAGCTCCCAACTGCCCTCACCAACAAGGGCAATATCAAGGATGTTGGAAATGTAGTTCAACAACATGTTGTTAGATTCCAGTGCCCAACATCCCTGACCACCAGAAATATTACGTGGAACTGATAAGACTTAGTAAGGCCTTTGAGGCATCAAAGAGCAGTGGAGTATAAAAGAAAACAACTCAACAACAAAGTGCAGTGATGATGGCAGACACATTCGTCACAGCTCAGGAAAGGAGGGATTGTCTCCTACTTCTGTCACTTGTCTTTATGTGGCTGTTCTAGTTGTTGTAAAGGAGAACAAGAAAATGTCTGAAATGTGGCTTTTTTGGGATGAAAGTTCTCAGACACTCCATTTAGCATGAATAATTGTCATGATGGCTGGACAGTTCTGGGAGATGCTGTTGTAGGATGATGTCTGTCTGTGAGTCACATGAGTCCTTTTCTAAAGGAAGCACAGGCAGCAAAACCAGCCATGACCTGACATCAATGGCTCCAATACAGTAGAGTTTCACTTATCTGACCTTAGCTTATCCGACATTCCGTCTTATCCGACTCTCTTATCCAACCTCCCTTTTCCTCCAGCATTTCCCCTTCAGTTACAGGAGCGCTCCTCAACTTTCCATTCGCAATAAGTGAAAAAGGCAAGACAAGGAGGAGGTGGAGGGAGGAAAGGGGGAAAAGAGACAGGACTGGAAGTGGAAGCATCCTCCCTCCTTCCCTCTGTGATTTTCACGCTCCTCTTTTGCATCTGGACACTTCCTGCTGGGCCCTTCTAGCCTCGAGGTGTTGCCTTGCCTTAACCCTTTGAGTCTCTGTTGTTAGTATTCTAGGTGTCTAGCACCACGTCGAAAAGGTAACAGGAGACTCCGTATTATCCAACATTTTCCTTTATCTGACGTTCTGCCATCCCGTTTATGTCAGATAAGCGAGACTCTACTGTACTATTATTTATGGATTAATGGTAAACACAGCCCTTGTGTTTGGTTCTTGACAAAATATAACAGACAGAGAAATGAACCAGTCTCTGCATCTTTCTGTGGCCAGGGTATTGTTTTTTGTTTTGCTTGATGTTTTATTATTTGCTTATGAGTTTATTGTGTATTGTATGTTATTGTTGTCGGTGGCCTTGGCCTTTGTAAGCCGCATCGAGTCCTTCGGGAGATTTTGCGGGGTAAAAATAAAGTTAAAGATAATAATAATAATAATATTGGCAGTTGAAACGGGGGTGGGGGTTCATCTGCTTCTGTTCTGTTCTGATAGAACTAAAGCTGTCTTTTTTTCTCCCTCTCTGCAGTCAGGGCAGTGGCAGTTGGGAGAGGGATTTCATCTGCTTCTAGGCCTAGGCATGATGCATCTGTGTCTGCCTCCTCTTCTCTTCCTGTGATGCCAGGGCAGTATCAGTTGAGACTTGAGCATGATGGAGCAGTGCCTGCTTCTTCTCTCTTTCTGTGGCCAGGGCAGTGGCTGCTGGGATAGATCTGAATGTTCTGAAATGGTACAAAGGAATTGATCTGCATAGAGAACACAGGAGACATTGTGTTTTGCAAAATGGGAGGATTGCAAAGGAAACATTTTTTGTTTTTCTGGAAAACAAATTTTTTGATGGAAAAAACTCCGCTAAACTCCTTTTTGATGCAGAATAACACTTAAGAACATTTGGGTTTTTGTTGTTTTTATTTGACCTCAGGTCTATTTTGTCTTATGAGGGGCATTCAAGTCACCCTGTTATTAACAGCCCTGGATAGGGCTAGCAAACTCAAGGTTGTAGCAATTTCCCTTTTCTAATAATAATAATAATAATAATAATAATAATAATAATAATAATAGCCAGTAAAGGTGGTCCCAGTGGTGATTGGCACACTGGGTGCAGTGCCTAAAGACCTTGGCCTGCAGTTAAACATAATTGGCACTGACAAAATTACCATCTGTCAGCTGCAAAAGGCCACCCTACTGAAATCTGCACGGATTATACGCCGATACATCACACAGTCCTAGACACTTGGGAAGTGTCCGACGTATGATCCAATACAACAGTCAGCATAGTGACCTTGTTTGCTGTGTACTAATCTTGTATGTATCAAATAATAATAATAATAATAATAATAATAATAATAATAATAATAAATAACTTTCTTCTCATATCCTGCCACCATCTCCTGAAGGGACTTGGGGCTGCGTACATGGGGACCAAGCTCAACAAAAACAGACTAAAATATAGCACAGTTAAAATACATTGCTTTTCATTAATTAATAATTATTTTTTCAATAATTAAAACAATAAAACCAAACAACAGACAAAATCAAAACAGAAGAACAACAATAGCCATCAACCAGTAGCTGAGAGAGGGAGTGTTCGGATCTATCTTGCCAATGATGGTTGACAGTTCTGATGAGTCTTGATTTCTCATGTTCAAAGTACAATAGTCTCAGTTCAGTCAACTTGCTTTTTAAGGGAGAGTACAGATCTGATTTGTACTTGGGCTCAGCCGAAGACATTTGAGCACTGGGAGACAATTGCTCAGGATTCTCACTGCCCTGTTAGCCTTCCTGAATATATGGAAACCGCTTTCTCAACATGGGAATGAATATTATTATTTTCATCCGCAAATGTGTTTTGTATTTGTTTCCCCAAAAAGGATGTTCAAGGGAATCTGGATGGTTCAAGGAGTGAAAAATCAGCCTGAAGACACATGCAGACTTGGGACTATACTGTGGCCACCTCTGATTATCATCTTTTTAAAAGTATTGTTGAAGGCTTTCATGGCCGGAATCACAGGGTTGTTGTAGGTTTTTTCGGGCTATATGGCCATGTTCTAGAGGCATCTTTTTAAAAATTGTGCAAGGCACCATAAAGGAGTGAAGATGGCCTCATCCTGATGCACCTATTTTGCTTTGTGTGAAGTTCGTATCAGATTTTTCCATGTACAGGGCATTATCCCCAGGACATGTGACCCCCCTTCCCTTGTCTATTCAGAGTCACTGTGCTTTACAGTCCTACTTTGTTGGCAGATAAAGACTTTGGTAATGGCTTACCTATTTCCACCACTTCTCCTAAAAGTCTCTGTCTCAAAGCATGTGAACAACCCATGCAGTTTTCAACCGGTTGCCCATCATCCCGCATGCCTTGGCCATTGCCTTTGATGTTGTCAAAATGCTGCCTGATGGCTATTCACTGCAGCTGGTGTCCAAAGGCCAGCAGCCAGGATAGTTTTACAACATAACTGCAGTGATCTGTGCAACCTGCCCTTTACACAGATGCCTGTGGATTTTCACTAAGTCAGCAAAGTCAAATAACAACACACTCCCATCTCAATCAACACAGGTTGTTCTTCTTTATGGCTGTATTAATGGCACAATAAATTCTCCACTAACCTTAAATACTTTTTTTAAAAGTTGTATGGGGGGAAATGACATTCATCCAATACCTTTCTAACAAGACTGTGTCAGGTCCAAGGGCCAAAGTTCTGTCCTGGGACCCTCTGGAGGCCTCTTGGAATGCTAAAAGTCCTCCCAAAACTAAAAAAAGGTGCTAGAAGTCAACCTCTAGGTTTTGTTTTCCTCCTCGCTTTTATGTTTAACATTTTCGGGACTCAGCAATCAATTTAAAATATTTATTCTTGCTCCTAAAAGTCTCCAGAAGGACAGTCCAAGGATTCTGGAGGGCCACAAGTAACCTTTCAGCTATTACCCATCTTTGTTTTAGACCTTCTGCATAATCTAGATCAGGTGTGGGTAAACTTTGGCCCTCCAGGTGTTTTAGACCTTAACTCCTACAATTCCTAACAGCCTACCAGTTGTTAGTAATTGTGGGAGTTGAAGTACAAAACACCTGGAGGGCCATATCTGATCTAGATATTAAATAGCTTGTGTGGAAGAATGGATTTGTCCAAGATAAGCTGTACATGACAAAGTAATAGTTAGACTAGAACTGAGTTCCCATACTGAGGTTGAACTGCATACATCTCCACAATGAACATTATTTAAACTAAGCAATCCTGTTTCTGAATGGCTGTGTTGCACACCTGAACCAAGACTCCATGTGTGCAAATGAAGTGCAGTGCACATCCACGAACAATGCACAATCACATTCATATGCAATGCAAATGGTGCACCCATGCACTATGGCATATGCATGACCCCATTTCTGAAACCTTGGACTGAATGAAAATGTCTCACCTTGGACAACAATTGCAGGTTATTAACATTGAAAGCAAATTTCCAAGAGTTTTATGACTATACAACATGTATTAACTTGAATATATTAATAGGATCTACATGTCCACATATAAATATAAATATAAAGAGTAAAAAGGTAAAGGTTTCCCCTTGACATTAAGTCTAGTCATATCTGACTCTGGAGGTTGGTGCTCATCTCCATTTCTAAGCCGAAGAGCTGGCATTGTCCTTAGACACCTCCAAGTTCATGTGTCCTGCATGACTGCATGGAGCGCCGCTACCTTCCCGCAGAAGCTGTACCTATTGATCTACTCACATTTGCATGTTTTCAAACTGCTGTGTTAGCAGAAGCTGGGGCTAACAGCATGAGCTCACTCACTTCTGGGATTTGAACCATTGATTTTTTGGTTAGCAAGTTCAGTAGCTCAGCAATTTAATCCGTTGTGCCACCGTGAGCTCCTTACAGGAAATATAGGACATCGCATATTCCATTTTATCAATTGTGTATATATAGGTGCAAATGACTGATTAGTACTTTCCATTTCCCTAAATGCACAAGATCCTGTCTGAACTTTGAAGTTAAACAGGATTGGCCCTGGTTCGTATTTGGATGGTGGACTTGCAACAAATACCTGATCTATTTCAGAGAAAGGAATTGCCAAAACTGCCTCTGAGTATTCTTTGTCTAAGGAAACTCAATGGAATTCATGGGTCACCATAAGTCAACATGTGACATGAAGGGACACATACATACATGCACTTACGAATCTCCTTTCCTTCATGATACTCACAATTGATGAAGTAACCACTGCTGCAACTTTGTTCACGCTTTTTGTTCGCAGACCCTCCATGATACAAGTTGAGTCAGCTGTGGAAGTTTGATCTTCATTTTTCAGCCATCTAACTTTGCCTGGGATTAAAATGTGATTAAAAAGGATTTAGCCACTTCGAATCATGCAATATTAATAACTCATTTATTTCTGTGCGCTGGAATTTTAATCACAACATTTTGAGATGGTCAAAGACTTTGCCCTATGACAGTTGACTTTGTCACTTGAAAAGTGCTCTGTTTGCCTTTGAGAACTTCCAGAAATGGCAAAACAATAATTTAAAGCCTCTTTATTTTCTATGGATCCACAGGTTACTTTGGAATGAAGGTAGCACAACTGCAAACCCATTAGGCTTTGGAGAGGGAAGAGTTAGATTCAAGTCACCCCATAAGACTCACAAAGTTCACCACAGTTCACCACAGCCTAATTTCCCACAGTTCTCAACCATGGGTCCCCAGATGTTTTGGCCTTCAACTCCCAGAAATCCTAACAGCTGGTAAAGTGGCTGGAATTTCTGGGAGTTGTAGACCAAAACACCTGAGGACCCACAGGTTGAGGACCACTGCCCTAGAGCCTGGAAGTGCAGCCACATTGTAGAATTAGTGCAGTTTGATACAACTTGAACCACCATGGCACAATGCTATGGAACCCTGGGTGTTTCAGTTTGGTGAGGCTTGAGCAGTCTTTGGTAGAGAAGACTAAAAACTTAGCAAAACTCATAGTCATTGCAACTGAAGCAAAGGAGAAGATAGTCCTCCTCTCTCTTTCAATGGAGAGAAGACAACTAGACTGGATTCAACTAAAGCTTGAAAAGTTACTTTGGGGAACTATAGCTTCCATTAAGCCCTAGCTTCATGGATAACAGTTTGAGGCAGGTGCCTCAGTCTACCTAGTGATAGGGCTGAGCCTGTCAGAAGAGTAGTAATTGCCAGGTGAATGATGATGGGAAATCCAGCTTGATGTTGCAATTTGAGAAATAGACAACTTTGGAGATCAGGGATTGAATCCCCACTTGGCCATGGAAACCCATTGGGTGACCTTCAAGAAGTTGCACTCTCCCAAGTTTCAGAGGAAAGCAAAAGCAACTCCACAAGTAAACCCCATGATAGGTTCACCTCAGAATCAGGGTGGTCTCGTGACTTCACTGACGTTCTGAAGAGTCTCCTTGGATTTCTTCTCCTTTCTCCCTGTGGGAAATTCTAATATGTGTTAGGCATGATGTCACTTCCCCCATAAAAATAATCGATAATGTCTCCTTTAGGATATCCACTAGGCTATTTTCAAAGATGCATTGAGGAATGTGTAGTTCTCCATATATAACTCATATTAGAATCATAGCGACCAAAAAAGTCATCCAGTCCATCCCATTTTGCCATGTGGAAACTCCCAATCAAAGCACTCCCAACAGATGGCCACCCAACCTCAGCTTGAAAACCTCCAGAGAAGAAGATTCCACCACACTACCTAACCTATTTAAAAGAGGGCTAGTATGCTGTACTGGTTTAAGCATTGGACTATGTTTAGAGATCAGGGTTCGATTCTCTGCTCAGTCATGGAAATCCACTGGGTACCTTGTGCAAGTCATACACTCTCAGTCCCAGAATACCCACAATCACTTCAGCTTAGGGTCACCATATGACAGAAATGACTTGAAGGCATAGAAAAATAATGTTGGAGCATGTAAAAATCAGTTAGTGAAAAATGCAAAGCACAAAGCTGATCGATTAGGCTATGCCTGAGAAGCTAGCTGAGCCTGGGAGTTTTGGAAACAGTTACATTTTTGGTTTGATCTGCAGGAGCTTACCAAGACAGTATTTTTGCTTCTGGGCTGCTAGAAGAAGATCCTTTACATGGGCACCTAAGGATCATTTGAATCTCTATCAAAGGACAACGTGTGAATCAATGCAACTGTTCCTATGACTGTATATATGTTGCTCTGCATAACAAAGAGTAAACACCTTATTCTTTACTAATCATTTGCATGGCATAGGTCAAGCAAGAGAGTGTGTGGACTTGGCCACGGTGGTCCACGCTCTGATTACATCCTGTATAGATTACTGCAATGTGCTCTATTTGAGGTTGCCTTTGAAGACTGTTCGGAAGCTCCAACTGGTCCAACGGGCAGCAGCCAGATTGCTCACTGGAGCAATGCTCAGGGATTAGTACACAGCCCTGTTGTGTCAGTTCCACTGGCTGCCAGCCTGCCACCGAGCGCAATTCAAAGTACTGGCTTTATCCTATAAAGCCCTAAATAGTTCCAGCCCAAGCTACCTGTTCAAACGTATCTTCCCCTATGAACCAGCTTGGAGACTAAGATCATCTGGGGAGACCCTGCTCTCACAAGTATGGCTGGCTTTAGCCTAGAAAGCCCTAAACAGTCCTGCATGCCTCACAAGTATAGCTGGCAGGGATGAGAGACAGGGCCTTTTCAGTAGTGGCCCCTCGGTTGTGGAACTCCCTCCCTAGTGACATAAGATCAGCCCCCTCCCTACTAGCTTTCAGGAAGAGAGTCAGAACCTGGCTCTGGGAGCAGACTTTCGAAAATTAGGGCAATGCAGTATTCCAAATATAGAATTATGTGCAATTTGACCTTGCAATGGCCTTAGACCTTGAACTCTGGATGGCATGTTTTTAACTTTGAATTTATTTTAATCATGTCAAATATGCTGTAATCTTAATCTATTTTAGGTGAATTTGTTGTTTTGAGGCACTGTGTATGTGCCATTGTAAGCTGCCTTGAGTCCCCCTGCTGGGGTAGAGAAAGGTGGGGTATAAATATGGCAAATAAATAAATAAATTGGTAAAGACGTGAACTATGCATGATTTTCATTCCACCACAAATAACACCATAAGTTGCAAATGAATTGAAGACACACAACAATGGAAAACAGTTGTCTTTGTGGCCTCCTTGTCTGCTTCCAAAGAGAGCTAGCTGACCACAGAAGGATGGGCAAGATGGATTCCTGTTCTCACCAAAGCAAGGCTTTGAACTCTTAAACTCTGTCGCGTCACAGACTTCATTTTATCCCCTGGATTAAAGTGAATGTACCTAAGGGTCCCCTTCCCCCCGTGTCCCACTCTATTCCAGACGAGAGGGCAAGAAAAAGTGGCTGTTCCCTCTCATGAACAGAGCGGACTTTACAATGAAAAACTAAAAATGGAAAACTTGTTCCAATTTAATGGTGGCTTTTATTAGCTTGTGCTTGTCCAGCCTGATGAATGATCATTTCCCTTTGAAAGTACAAGAGGCATTTCAAAACACCAAGAATAAGTGGGTTGCTTCAGGCGTCAGGGCTTCCCCTTCAGGATTTACTGGAGAAAGATTTAATACAATTCCGCACAAACATTTTAACCTTTCCGTCTAACGTGTTGAATTCAACCATTTCCTGAATTGGCATAATTTAAAAGGCTGTCCTTTCCTGGGTCAGGTTCTCGAAAGCAATTTTTTTAGGCCGTTGGGCTGCGCCCGACTCCTTTAAGAAAACACTGAGTGAGCATACAGCCCCATTCAGATAAATCAGAAAATGTTTATTTTGTGAATGAAAGAGGAAACTAAATACCCAAATAGAGTTCTACATCTCCATGCCAGGAGTTAACTGCTCTTTTAAATTTCCTTATTCTCCTCAAGGAGGCTTTAAAGGTTATTTATGAAGTAAAGAACCTTTACATACTGCTGACTAAGATCCCAGGGGAAGCTCCAAGGAAAAATGAGTGCCTTCTGCAACATTTTTTAACTTTTATTTGTCTAGGTGGAACTCTGTCAAATATTGATAATGTCATAAAGCAGAGGAGAGATGTGTATGTTTGTGCCAATGTTGCACTTCTCAGAGCCAGTTTCAAGAGGGAGACAAAACTATCATTCAAAAAGGGGTTCTGCCATAGAGATGTCTCTTTCCTTGTTTAAGTTATGTCCTGCTTTTCCCCCAATATATGATTCAAAAATTCAAGTTAAAAAACAGATATCAGATAGCCGCAATCCTGTTGCAGATTTACATCTTCATAAGTGGGCTTATATCTGTGGGAATTAGAATTGGACAGTTATACAAAGTCAATATCCAATGAGGGGCATCGGTTTTGTTGTTATGCCAGCGCAATGACATATCTGCATTGGGACCAATGTACAATGAGACCAATGTATAAAGAGATTAACATGTATCACACTGGATGCACATTTGTCTCATTGTGTATCAAGAAAAAGTCATAGAATCATAAAATCATAGAGTTGGAAGAGACCTCGTGGGTCATCTAGTCCAACCCCCTGCCAAGAAGAAGGAAAATCACATTCAAAGCTCCCCAGAGGCCATCCAGCCTCTGTTTGAAAGCCTCCAAAAAGGAGCTTCCACAACACTCCAGGGCAGAGAATTCCACTGTTGAACAGTTCTCATAGTCAGGAAGTTCTTCTTAATGTTCAGGTGGAATCTCCTTTCCTGTAGTTTGAAGGCATTGTTCCACGTCCTAGTCTCCAGGTGAGCAGAAAACAAGCTTGCTCCCACCTCCCTTTGACTTCCACTCACATAGTTTTACATGGCCACCATGTCTCCTCTCAGCCTTCTCTTCATAGGGCTTGTTCTCCAGACATTTTTATCATTTTAGTTGCCCTCCTCTGGACACATTCCAACTTGTCAACATTTCCCTTCAATTGTGGTGCCCAGAATTGGACATAGTATTCCAGGTGTGGTCTGACCAAGGCAGAATAGAGGGGAAGCATGACTTCCCTGAATCTAGACACTGTGATCCTATTTATGCAGGCCAAAATCCCATTGGCTTTTTTGCTGCCACATTACATTACATTTAGACATAGAAGAGACAGATACAGGTATTTCGGCATTTTCCAACTTTGGCGCCTGGAAGTTATGGTAATAATAACAATAATAATAAAGTAAAATAATAAATGTAATAATAATAATAATAATAATAATAATAATAATAATAATAATAACCTAGTAAATAATCAATAACTTTGACACAAATATAAGCTGAGGGGGGCTTTTTCAGCCTAAAAAAGGGCTGAAAAATTCGTCTTATACTCAAGTATATAGGTACTTCCAGTCTCAGCATACCATACAGTTGCACTGTTGATCGGGTTGGGGAGCATGCTTCTACTAGATTCCACTTCAAAATAAGTCTAAACCAATTCTACTCTAGGAGAAAGAAAGCTGGGATGCTGCAGGAGTAACCCCATACAAAACAACTTGTTCCACCCCATCACTCCCCTACTCCACTTGCCCTGCCTGGCCATTTTCTCTACAGATCCCATTCCACTGCAATAATGAATGGCTACAGTAATGCCTATGTGATTGACACATTAAATGTCTCCCCGTGAGCCAAACAGATTATTAGATGATAAATGTCCAAAGACCCGTGTAAATGGTTTGGATTTACTCCTTCCCAGCCCCTGCGGCTCAGTATGCTTCATGCAGCAGGGTCAGCCTGGGTTCGTCTCTCGGCTTTCCCCTGCCACTTCTCCAGCAGAGCTTGGCGGATAAATGAGGCTTCTGCGGCCACGCCAGCCCTGCTTGGGCTGCAGCCTTCCTCACTGGAGCATATGGCTTTAATGTTTATAAGCTCGTCGTTTGGCACGTGATATTTCAGCTCTGTGTCCAAACACAACACTTTGACATATAGCCGTATTTATGTAAAGGGATGGTTTCAGAGTCTTTCCGTCCCATTAGCTGCCGGTGACACAGACTGGGAACAGGGGTGGATTTTGCTACAGTCAGGTCAGACGCCAACCTTGTTCCTGTTCTCAGAAGCTTCTAAATTCTTCCTCAGTTACACAAGAAGGAAGGAAGGAAGGAAGGAAGGAAGGAAGGAAGGAAGGAAGGAAGGAAGGAAGGAAGAAAGGTAGGAAAGAATCTCATTAGCAAAGACAAGAAAGTATTTCTACAATAACAATTCGTTAGGCCTATTTACCATCAAGAGCAGTGTTTCTCAACCTGGGAGGTGAGGGGGTGTCAGAGGGGATACCAAAGACCATCGGGAAACACAGTATTTTCTGTTGGTCATGAGAGTTCTATGTGGGAAGTTTGGCTCAATTCTATCCTTGGTGGGGTTCAGAATGTTCTTTGATTGTAGGTGAACTATAAATCCCAGCAACTATAACTCCCACATCATGAGGAGACAGGAAAGCCACATCATGAGGAGACAGGAGACATCATGAGGCCACATCATGAGGAGACAGGAAAGCCTAGAGAAGACAATTATGCTGGGGAAAGTGGAAGGCAAAAGGAAGAGGGGCCGACCAAGGGCAAGATGGATGGATGGCATCCTTGAAGTGACTGGACTGACCTTGAGGGAGCTGGGGGTGGTAACAGCTGACAGGAAGCTCTGGCGTGGGCTGGTCCATGAGGTCACCAAGAGTCGGAGACGACTGAACGAATGAACAACAACAACATAACTCCCAAATGTCAAAGTCTATTTTCCCCAAACTCCACCAGTGTTCACATTTGGGTATATTGAGTATTCGTGCCAAGTTTGGTCCAGATCCATCATTGCTTGAGTCCACAGTGCTCTCTGGATATACGTGAACTACAACTCAAGGTCAATGCCCACCAAACCCTTCCAGTATTTTCTGTTGGTCATAGGAATTCTGTGTGCCAAGTTCAGTTCAATTCCATCATTGGTGGAGTGCAGAATGCTCTTTGATTGTAGGTCAACAACCCCCCCCCCCCCCCCAAAATCCCACCAGTATTCAAATTTGGGCATTTCAGGTATTTGTGCCAAATTTGGGTCCAGTGAATGAGCGTACATCCTGCATTTCAGTTATTTACACTACAGTTATGAAGTGGCAACGAAAATAATTATATGGTTGGAAGTCACCAAAAGATGGCAAACTGTATTAAGGTTTACGGCATTAAGAAGATTAAGAACCACCGATCAAGGGAGCCAGCATGGAGGAGTGGTTTGAGCATTGATTTTGAGCACTGATTTTGTACTGTATTGCTGATACTGGTTGTTAACCGCTCTGAGTCGCCTAATGGCTGAGAAGAGCGGTATACAAGTAAAGTAAATAATAAATAAATAATAATTGAACTATGATTCGGGAGACAAGGGTTTGAATTCCCACTTAACCAAGAAACCCATGTGCAAGTCACACTGTCTCAGCAACAAACCTCTTCTAAACAAGTCTTGTCAAGGAAAACTTATGGAAGGAATTTTAAACTCTATCATCAAGGGCCACATCATCTTTATGGTTGTCTTCAAAAAGTTATTAAATCCATGGACAGGGAACCCATGGATACAGAGGTCCAACTATATATATAAAATGATCAGGGATCTGGAGAACAAACCCTATGAGGAGCAGCTTAAAGAGCTGGGTATGTTTAGCCTAAAGAAGAGAAGGCTGAGAGGAGACATGATAGCCATGTATAAATATGTGAGGAGAAGTCATAGGGAGGAGGGAGCAGGCTTGTTCTCTGCTGCCCTGGAGACTAGGATGTGGAACAATGGCTTCAAACTACAGGAAAGAGGATTCCACCTGAACATTAGGAAGAATTTCCTGACTGTGACAGCTGTTCAGCAGTGGAACTCTGTGCCCAGCCATGTGGTGGAGACTCCTGCTTTGGAGGCCATCTGTCAGGAGTGCTTTGAATGCAATTATCCTGCTTCTTGACAGGGGGTTGGACTGGATGGCCCACGAGGTCTCTTTCAACTCTATGATTCTATGACTATGATTCTATCTGTTTATCTATCTATCTATCTATCTATCTATCTATCTATCTATCTATCTATCTATATTACATAGTAGTTGGGGCTCTTTACTCAAGGATATTATTGAATGACAACTCCCATCACTTTCCCACCATGTTGACTAGGGATAATGAGAAATGCAACACAACAGCACTTGTGATTCTGAGATTGGGGAAAGGTAAAGGGACATTTTAAAGCCAGATATCATACCTACAAGACTTGTATCTACTATCCTGACTAAACAGAACAAACTGGTGCCTGGGTTGTAGGTTTTTTGGGGATATATGGCCATGTTCTAGAGGCATTCTCTCCTGACGGTTCCCCTGCATCTATGGCAAGCATCTTCAGAGGTAGTGAGGATGCTCACCTCACCTCACTACCTCTGAGGATGCTTGCCATAGATGCAGGGGAAACGCCTCTAGAACATGGCCATATAGCCTGAAAAAACCTACAACCCAGTGATTCCGGCCATGAAAGCCTTCGACAACACAAACTGGTGCCTTCTTGATGTTACTGCATCACAACTCTAGTCATGATGTCTACATATGAGGAAAACAGAAGTTGCAGTCCAAAAACTGAAGGCCATATAAAGTGACACGATGGGCTGGATTTTGCCTGTGGGCCTTGAGTTTGTCACATGTGCCTTATGGCCTTAGGACTGCCATAGATTGGAAATGATTTGAAGCACACAGCAACAACAGGTAATATGAGAAAAATGTGAGCAAGATCTTGCATCAGATGCTAAAATGTGTAACATTACAATGTCACATCTACATTCCTGGCAGTCCTAACCAATTAGGAGATTTACTGTGGTTCCATGTGAAACAGAAATATTATCTTTGGTTTTGCATCTGTTCTGATAAATTAAAATATGCAATTTTATGCAAACGGACACCTTTTATAGTCCTCCACTTGAGTGCTGCTTGCAAAAAGTTGGCTGCTGCAAACTGAATTCAACGTGCAACAGTTGTTTACATTCCATTAACTCAGCAAAAGTGAAAAGAAGTAGGTCTAGCCTCCTACTATTCCCAGCAAGTTCAGGCAAAAACAAGTTGCTGCAGCTTCTCCCAACTTTCTCATTAATAACTTTTGCTGTCTTGATCACACACACTCTGATGTCAATTGGCCAAGTGTGTCCCATTTTTCAACACTGAAATATCAGATATCATGGAGTTATAATTTCCACAATCTCATAGTCCATGTAGTTAATGGCTGCACCAGCTGGGGCATGATGGAAATTGCAATCCAAAAAATACATTTTTTCAGTGCATGTGCTACAATGTCATAACAGGCCACAATTTACTCAGTAAGCCTTGCTTATAAGTAACATGCATTACATTGTGCTACAATTTTCTTTGCAAGTCCATTAAAGAATTGTGTACATTTTGCCTATTTGTTTTTTATCATAACAATCAGGCAAAATATACATGAATCAAACATATATAGAGAGAGACCTTTTCATCTAAGAAGCAAAGCAAATTCGCAAAACAGCAAATCAAAAATGAGCATCCATTAATATTCCACCAGAAGTTCCTACTAAAAGTGATTAATTGTAAAAATGTGATAGGTGCATCTGCAAGTCTGAAGTCCCACTGTGAGCTATGATGTCAGAACAGACAATAGCAGCTAAAAATATGTCCTCGAGGCAGGAATTTGCAAGTAATGTTTGTCAGCTTGGTAGCTGGAGGGAGATATATATGGCATTTAGTCTACACATTACCTTATTTTTAGCTGGGTAACAGGATATTGACAAACTGGAATGTGTCCAGGGGAGGCAACCAAAATGGGGAAAGGCCTGGAAATTATACATTAAAGAGATGGGCATGTTTAGCCTGGAGAAGGAAAGAATATGTGACATGATATCCATGTTTAAATATTTGAAGGGATGCCATCTTAAAGGGGAAGAAGCTTGGTTTGTTTGTTTGTTTTTTTGTCATTCCAGTCAGAGCTGTTATTGCCCAATTACAATGACACTTCAATACATGTGATTTTGTCTTTACATTCTACAAGCATACATATATATTGGGTGGTTGTAGGTTTTTTTGGGCTATATGGCCATGTTCTAGAGGCATTCTCCCCTGATGTTTCGCCTGCATCTATGGCAAGCATCCTCAGAGGTAGTGAGTGGAACTAGGAAAATGGATTTATATATCTGTGGAAAGGCCAGGGTGGGACAAAGGACTCTTGTCTGCTGGAGCTAGGTGTGAATGTTTCAACTGACCACCTTGATTAGCATTTGATAGCCTGGAAGTGCCTGGAGCAATCTTTTGTTGAGAGGTGATTCGATGTCCCTGGTTGTTTTCCCTCTGCTGTTTTGCTGTTTTACTTTTAGAGTTTTTAATACTGGTAGCCAGATTTTGTTCATTTTCATGGTTTCCTCCTTTCTGTTGAAATTGTCCACATGCTTGTGGATTTCAAGTGGCTTCTCTGTGTAGTCTGACATGGTGGTTGTGAGAGTGGTCCAGCATTTCTGTGTTCTCAAATAATATGCTGTGTCCAGGTTGGTTCATCGGGTGCTCTGCTATGGCTGACTTCTCTGGTTGAAGTAGTCTGCAGTGCCTTTCATGTTCCTTGATTCAAGTTTGGGCGCTGTGTTTGGTGGTCCCTATGTAGACTTGTCCACAGCTGCATGGTATACAGTAGACTCCTGCAGAAGTGAGATGATCCCTCTTGTCCTTTGCTGAATGTAGCATTTGTTGGATTTTCTTGGTGGGTCTGTAGATAGTTTGTACATCAGATGAGCTGCAAGACCGAAAACAAGCCATGAGAGTCAAGACAAAGACCCACCCAGAGGAAAAGTGTTCTTGCCATACATCAAGGGAACCACTGACCGCAGAGGGAAGCTGATGAGGAAACTCAAGATACAAACTATCTAGTGACACCACTGTCCCCAACCATTCAATCAATTCTCATAGTGGACCAACACTTGCATAAACTTGCATACTATTGCTAGGAGTATCAAAAGGATTCAGGCCGCTATGCACAGCTACAGGAGTTTCACTATGATTAGGTGATTCATACACATTTTCCCTGAAATATCTAAGCAAAAGTCTATAAATTTAGACTGGGAAATGACAAAGTGGAGGAGAAGATGTAAGAAAAGGTGTTTAGAGAGAGTATTTAGATGCTAGATTAGAGGAGAGTTACTTCTGAGAGGTCTAGTATACCATGAGGCTTATAGATGGTGTGTGTTTCTAATCATAGAGAAGGCAAGATCTGTCAATGGCTTTTCTGGGAAGTTACAGTCCCAGAATATTGAAATTGAAGGGGAAAACTTTGCATCAACATACGGGACAAGATCATTAGTCAACTGCTACATCTCATTCCTCTTTCAGGATTCATTGTAAGGCTCATTAAAAGACCCATCCCTCAGTGGAAATTTGGAAAGTTTATTTATTGGATTACAATTCCCAGAACACCATCATACAACTGTCATTGTTGTGCGGCTTCAAGTTGTTTCTACCTTATGGCAACCCTAAGGCAAATCTATCACAGCTTCCTTAGGAAGATTTGTACAGTAAGTTTGCCATGGTCTTTTTCTGAGGCTGAGAGTAAGCGACCTATTTATTAATTATTTTAGCATTGTGAATAAATTACTGATCCATATCTCAGCTTGCACATACAACAGAACCAGTGTGATGTAGTGTTTTCAGCATTGGACTAGGACTCTGGGAAACCAGGATCCAGATCCCCACTTGGAAACCTGCTGGGAGAACATGGAGAAGTCACACTCTCTCATCCTCACAGGAAGACAAGGACAAACTCCTTTGAATAAAATCTCCCAAGAAAACTCCAAGATATTTTGCCTTAGGATTACCATAAGTCAGAAATGTCTTGAAGACATACAACAACAACAACAACAAGGCATCATTATTTCTTGGAAATAAGCTGAGAGTACCCAAGATTGCCCACTGTGTTTGTATGACTGAGTAGGGATTCGAACTCTGGTCTTCTGAGTCATAATCTACTACACCATGCTGCCTCTCTTACACTGACACGTATAAGATAGTAGAAGATGGATTCAAGGCATACCATCTCCCATCAATGTTTCAGAAAATGCATTGTAGTGTGTCGCAGGTCTTTTCTTTTTGAGGCTCAGAATTCTTAACTCCTATCACCAGCCTGCTCAGTATGCAAAACCACAACTATTTGGAGAATTGCATTTCAGCCTCCAAATTTTGCAATCTCATCAAGAGAAATGCTTTCAAGCAAATTTTCAGAAAACAGAAAACCATCTTAAAGCTCCCTCTGCTGACCAGTTTTCAAAATGCTTCAGAAAAGGAGAACAAGATCCAAATTCCACAAAAGGGATATAGCTTTATTGACCAACCAAAATGCACAAAAATACATCATGCAAGATTTAACTGGCTTCTTTGTCAGGTGAAGATGTTAAAAATTATGCAGCAAAAGCAAATTGATAAAATCACAGTCAGAGGCTTACAAATGGTTAAGTGCAAGCCCATACTGAGGGGGAGTGTTACAGGTTCATTCCCCCACCCCCAAAATTTTCAGGTTTAAAAAAACCCTGGTACTCATGAATTTTAACTGGTTAACCAAATCCCCATGCTGAGTCTATGAGAAACAAAATTGGAGCTGCAAGCACTATCTCAACCAAATTTTGACAATGTATTCACATTATCATTACCAACTGATGAGTATTGTTGCCTGAAGGGGCTGGCAACTTCACCAGGTAGACCCCTCAGAGGCAGTCATTTTTTTTAGTGCCGTTTGTGTTTAATTCTATTTTAATTTGTGTATTTGTATATTTTAAAATGTATACTAATGCTTTTATGTCAAGTCACTTTGAGTCCACTTTAGGGAGATAAAGTGAGGTATAAATGTAAATATAAATATAATAATACTAGTAGAAAACTATTCAAAGTGCAAAAGACAAAGAGGGAATACCGTAAAAATACAATGCACAGCAGAAGAGAAAACTGACAAAAGAAGGCTCTTCGTGGACAGTTCCTTGGGAAAATTGAGAACAAAATTACAAGGAAAAAACATTGATGTGGCTCACAAATGGAACTTTAAAAAAGGAGAAGAGGGGCCTGATTCTTGCAGCCCAAAAACAAACCATTAGTAACAGTGTCATCGAAGCCAGAATTGAAAAGTCAATGACAGATTCCAAGTGTAGACTCTGCAATGAAGTAGACAAAACAATGGATCACATACTCAGCTACTGCAAAAATATTGTGCAGACGGACTACAAGCAGAGGCATAACACCATTGCTCAGATGATTCACTGGAACTTGTGCCACAAATACCATCTGCCTGCGACAAAGAACTGGTGCAATCATAAGTCGAAAAAAGTTACGGAATATGAAAACGTCAAACTACTCTGGGACTTCCGAATTCAGACTAACAATAGTTTTGGAGCACAATACTCCTGAACTCACAATCATGGAAAAAAACAAGTATGTATCATAGAATCATAGAGTTGGAAGAGACCTCATGGGCCATCCAGTCCAACCCCCTACCAACAAGCAGGAAAATTGCATTCAAATCACCCCCAACAGATAGCCATCCAGCCTCTGTTTAAAAGCCTCCAAAGAAGGAGCCTCCACCACACTCTGGGGCAGAGAGTTCCACTGCTGAACAGCTCTCACAGTCAGGAAGTTCTTCCTAAGGTTCAGATGGAACATTAGATGTTGTAGTCCCAGGTGACAACAGGATTGATGAGAAGAACTGAAAACGCTCACACAATATGAGGATTTAAAGAGAGAACTGCAAAGACTCTGGCACAAGCCAGTAAAGATGGTCCCAGTGCTGATCGGCAAACTGGATGCAGTGGCTAAAGACCTTGTCCTGCATTTAAAAACAATTGGCACTGACAAAATTACCATCTGTCAGCTGCAAAAGGCCACCCTAACCAGATCTGCAAGCATTATTCACTGATACATCACATAGCCCTAGACACGGGAAATCTCCAAAGTGTGAATAAATACAAAAGCCAGCATAGTGATCTTGTTTGCTGTCTACTAACCTTTTTATTTATCTAATGGTGACGATGATGATGATGATGATAATGATGATGATGATGAGGTTGTACTGGAATACTGTGTCCAATTTTGGGCACCACAGTTTAAAAGAGGCATTGACAAGCTGGAATATGTCCAGAGGAAGAGGACAACTTAAATGATCAAAGATCTGGAGACCATGCCCTCTGAGGAGTGGCTTAAAGAACTCAGCATGTTTAGCCTGCAGAGGAGAAGGTTGAGAGGAGATATGATTATCATGTTTAAATATTTGAAAGGATGTCATAAGCAGGAAGGAAAAAGCTTGTTTTCTGCTGCTCTGGAGACTAGGATTCAAAGCAGTTAGTTCAAATTACAGGAAAGGAGATTACTTTCATAAGTATCTTTCCAGAAAAATAAATCAAATGTGATACCAAGTGTTTTGCCCAAGAGCTGAGTTTTTAGTGCCACACCAACTCATAATACACTGCATTAGCTCCTTTCTCCCAAACTCTGGAAAACTTCTGTTTAAATTACAATGTACCCAGAATCCCCTGGCCAACATGGTTTTCGATTCTAAAAGGTGTAATTTTGTGAGTTCTCCATTTTTCTCTGTTGCCTCAAACTCACCTATGCCTCCTTCTGCCCTTTCTACTCAGCAAAATATATCAAGAGCTTAACAAGGATTTGATCATTTCGCTGATAGTCACTTAGGACTGCTCACGCTTAATTCTGGAAACACCTGGGGAAAGCTGTCTTGACTGGTTGGAACCATTATAACATACGAAGTCATTTATCAACAGAAGGATGAAGTCCTTGCTTATAACAAGCCATTTAATGGATTCAGACTGGGCTTGGTTCCAGACCAGCAGCCAAGTCAAGCAACATGACTGGAAACTGAGTTGTGCCACAGTCCTTTGAGGGATGGCAAGTAGTGTCTTTTGAGGGACCCCTTTCGGGAAGCTGGAATCCTATAGCACCCAGCAGCTACCAAAGGCCACTAAGCAAACATCTTCGGTTTTTAGTCATCAAAGAAATAGTACATACCTTCCATCACTTCATAGATGAAAACTGGAACATATCTGTGCTGTTTGGAGGACAAAGAATGTTTCTGGCCCACAATCAGACTTTTTAGGATTCTTTTCATATTGTGGAGCAGTGCAAATCCATGTTTGTCTCTAATGTTCATTTAGGAACTTACAATCTTTGCATTTCTCCATAAATTTTAGTGAAGCAACATTACAAATATTCTAAGAAGCCATGCTTGCCTACGGTTTCCTTGCCACGCCATTGGCAACGCCCTGTGGGCCATGGCTTCTGAAAGATTACAAAGACAAAGGACATAAAATTTCCACGGTGGTGGAGCATGCAATGTTGGTCTTTAGGTGCTGATGCCATCAATCATACTATGTATTCTTTCAAAAGCAAACATACTCCAGGGTTTCATTATCGCTTATATATACACAAAACTGGAGACACAGCAGCTCGGTCAGACTTCATTAATCCGTGTGGGTTGCATTTTGCGTGTCTGATTCAGCTGGGGCTTTCTCTGAATCATAGGATGGCTGATTCAGATACTGTTTGCCCATAAAAGTCAATGCCATGGTAGTCACAGCTTGGAAAAGTATAGATCTTTGGGACTGCAACTCCCAGAAACTTCAAAAAAGTTGTCCCTAGATTCTGGTGGCAATAACAATAGAATTCTATCCTGCCTATCTTTAAGGACATGATTATTTCAGCTAACAGTGGCTCAATGATTCACGGTACATTACACCACACATGCAGGTATGGGAGATGGTCTACACCACCCGAAGTAGCAGGATCCATGCTTCCCATCGACATCATCCTCCCATCTTGCTCAGCTTCTCCTTTTTTTCACTGACTTCATCCCAGTTGATTTCCTCTGTTGGATAGAATTACCAGATGGAATAAGACACAGAGGTCCTGTGTCTATAATAATTGTTGTTATTACTTACCATCAATTTGACTTCAATGAATGGTGACCAATGAATGAGAGACCTCCAGATCATCACCATCATAGTTAATCTCTCATGGCTGAGTATGATTGTCTTCGAGATGGGAGCTCCGATGTGGGCTGATCCATGAGGTCACAAAGAGTCAGAAGCGACTGAATGAATAAACAACAAAACGAGGAAGATTTGATTTGACCAATTCAAATATTTTCATTCTATATTTGACCTGATGAATCTATAAGCAAACACATTCTAAAAGCATAACCAAGGTCCATTCCAATAGTCCTAGCATAGGAAATGGGTTCCTTCAGCTGTCAGACATCAAAGAGAAATGCAGTGGGATTGCTTAGCAGATTCAACATGGGCCACTGTGGCAAGGTAGGTCAAGATTGAGTACCTGATTTCCATTCAGAAGATCTCAGGATGTCTGAAGGAGAGCTCACCTCACCCCATTAACCCTAGATTGGGAGAGGATTCTGTTCCCCCCTCCCCATGAAATGATCTGAAAAATTTGACCAGACCACTAAGATCAAATGTGGGTGAGCTCCCTCAGGAATAGCATTGGCTCACACATTTTGGGGCCTCAAAAGTTAGACCTGTTTCTGGGGATATCTGATCTACTGGTTTCAAAAACTGGCACCAGTTTTCCTCTATCAGCTCGAGTTTTTGAGATACAGAACATATGCTATATACCAGTTGTCATCTGCATGCTCATAGAAAATCATGATAACCATATCTAAGAAACTAGAGGTGATGAGATCTATCCAATGCAATCTTTTTGAATCAGCATCCCATATAACACCAGGAACAGACCTAAAAACCAAGAGACCAAGAAAAAAAATTGGTTGTGTTTTTGTTATCAATCAAATGTGCAATAAATGTATAACATGCAAGAAATACTAAGACAGTCATTGCATTGAGCACTCCCTGGAATAATAAAGGTTGACTGTCCTACTTGGGGGTAAAATGCACTGAAAGCATGCAAGGTATTTATAAGTACACATTTTGCTTATAAGTCTTCATATTTAAGAATGTATGTATTACAGAGCAGTGGTTCTCAACCTTCCTAATGCCGTGACCCCTTAATGCAGTTCCTCATGTTGTGGTGACCCCCCAACCAAATTTGGCACAATTACTAGATACACCCAAATTTGAATACTGGTGGGGTTGGGGGGGGGTTGGTTTTGTCATTTGGGAGTTGTAGGTAAAAGTTTTCCCCTGACATTATGTCCAGTCATGTCTGACTTGGGTGTGGTGCCCATTTCCATTTCTAAGCCAAAGAGCCAGCATTGTCCGTAGACACCTCCAAGGTCATGTGGCCAGCATAACTGCAGGGAGCATGGTTACCTTCCCACCAGAGCAGTACCTATTGATCTACTCACATTTGCATGTTTTTGAACTGCTAAGTTGGCAGAAGCTGGGGCTGACAGCGGAAGCTCATGTCGCTTGCTGGATTTGAACCTGCACCCTTTCGGTCAACAAGCTCAGCAACTCAATCAAAGAGCATTCTGATCTCCACCAATGATGTAATTGAAACAAACTTGGCACACAGATATCCCTTAACCAACAGAAAATATTGGAAGGGTTTGGTGGCCATTGATCTTGGTTTTGGAGCTGTAGCTCACCTACATCAGGCGAGCACTGTGGACTCAAACAATGATGGATCTGGACCAAACCTGGCAAGAATACTCAATCTGCCCAAATGTGAACACTGGTAGAGTTTGGGGAAATTAGACTTTGACACTTGGGAGTTGTAGTTGCTAGGATTTATAGTTCACCTACAATCAAAGAGCATTCTGAACTCCATCAAGCCGCAAGGGAGCCAAGTGAGCCTTCACACAAGCCCACCTTGGGCTCCTCCACGGCCTCGCCATTTGGCGAGTGCGCGGGGGAGCCCAGGGAGGGCTCGCGCGCGGGGGCGCCCAGGGAGGGCTCGTGCGAAGGCTGCCTCGGCTCCCATGGCTCCCTTGCAACCTCGCCATTTGGTGAAGCCGCAAGGGAGCCTTCACACGAGCCCTCCTTGGGCTCCTCCACGGCCTCATTTGGCGAGCGCGCAGGGAACCCAGGGAGGGCTCGTGCGAAGGCTGCCTCGGCTCCCTTGCGGCCTCGCCATTTGGTGAAGCCGCAAGGGAGCCTCCACACGAGCCCTCCTTGGGCTCCTCCACGGCCTCGCCATTTGGCGAGCGCGCGGGGGAGCCCAGGAAGGGCTCGCGCGAAGGCTGCCTTGGCTCCCTTGCGGCCTCGCCATTTGGTGAAGCCGCAAGGGGAGCCTTCACACGAGCCCCCCTTGGGCTCCTCCACGGCCTCGCCATTTGGCGAGCGCGCGGGGGAGCCCAGGAAGGGCTCGCGCGAAGGCTGCCTTGGCTCCCTCGCGGCCTCGCCATTTGGTGAAGCCGCAAGGGAGCCAAGGGAGCCTTCACACGAGCCCTCCTTGGGCTCCTCCACGGCCTCGCCATTTGGCGAGCGGCCACATCACATTGTTGGCTCATGTTTAACTTGTTGTCCACAAGGACTCCAAGATCTTTTTCACACGTATCACATGTCTGATCTTGTGCAGAAGGAAAAGAATGAGACTTGTTTAGACTATAGAAGTCTTTTGTTCTGCATATCTTCCAACTACCCTGCTTTCGCAGGGATAGTAACAATTAATCCTCTGGCATCCCACTTTTTCAGCAGCTTTAACAATGTCCCAGTTTCTCTCTCTTCCTCCCTTTGTCCTCATCTTATTTCAATTGCTGCAAACCAAAGTGCAAAATGAGATTGCACTCATTTAACTTAGGAGAGAGGAGAAGACAGAATCTTGCCCTTCCTTGTAGGCTCAGGCAAAAGCAAACTGCTGCAAACTTTCGTGGCTTGTGTCTTCTTTCTCAAAATAAAGAATTTAATGTATTCATTGACTGTAAAACGAACCCTAATTTCAGTACTACCAACAGAAAAAAGTGTGTGTTTGTGTGAACATGTGTATATAGACACATATAAAAATACACTTGTGATACATGCATGAGTGTGTGTGTGTGTACCCCAATTTTAGAGCTGTCTATAAGGGGAGGGAGTGAGTTTTGAATCAAGAAAGCACAGTAACCTAACTCAGGCCCTTTCCACACAGTTGTATAAAATCCACATTGAACTGGATCATATGGCGGTGTGGACTCAGATAATCCAGTTCAAAGCAGATATTTTGGGTTATTTGCCTTAATATTCTGGGTTTTATGGCTGTGTGGCAGGACCCTCAGTCTGATGTTGCTAGGCTCATGTGTTCCAGTTTTCATTTGGCTTTTCTAAGATCTGTGCATAAGGTAATTTTCTTCGGTGTGCGCCATCTTCTTAAGCACAACAGTGTGCCTCTTCCGCATCCCATTTCCAGCAAACTTCAGCCATTATCTGCTTCACTGCGCACGTTATTAAAGGGCTCTGTAATATTTATATGGGCAGTCAATTAATTATGAATGCTTTATTATACCTATAAGCAGCTCATGCCTTTTGGAATTACAACTGTTTTCTTTTGAGGGCCACTCATTTTAATTATAAATGGCTCCCCTGGCCTCCTCAAAGCCACTTAGAGTGAAATGTGTGCCACTTAAAAGAAAGCAAAAAACACTGGCGGCAAGTACCCAGTTGCCATAACTGTATGTCATAGTAATGACTTGTGCCAGAGTTACATTGTTCTCTTTCCACAATAGCTTTATGGGAGGCAGTTTAATGCATACATCACACATCATACCTCAGAGGCACACATATAGCTGGGAAAGGGGAACAATCCAGCTACCACAAGCTCTCATGTGTTTCAGTTGATAAATCAACTTGAAATCACAGTTGATTGATCTGACTAAAACTGTAATGAAGGAATGCATGCACTTTTCCGATGTGTATAGTGCAACATTTATACTCACAGGCAGAGAATTTATGGTTTCACCTATCTAATATATGATTTCTAGAAATTTTCCCCAGGAAATTCTATGGTAATTTTTTATCAGAGGTTACCACAGTGGCATCCCAAAAGATCTAGCCATTTATTTTCATATCAGGAGTGACTTGAGAAACTGCAAGTTGCTTCCGGTGTGAGAGAATTGGCTGTCTGCAAGGACATTGTCCAGGGGACACTCGGATGTTTTACCATCCTGTGGGAGGTTCCCTCGTTTCCCCTCATGAGAAGCTGGAGCTGAGAGACGGGAGCTCACTCCGCACCCTGGATTCCAACCGCTGATGTTTCAGTCAGCAGTCCTGCTGGCACAAGGGTTTAACCAGCTTTCTGGGGGGGGGGGTCATGAGGGGGTGTCAGAGAGGTCACCAAAACCCATCAGAAAATACAGCATTTTCTGTGGGTCATGGGGGTTCTGTGTGTGGGAAATTTGGCCCAATTCTATAATTGATGGGGTTCAGAATGCTCTTTGATTATAGGTGATCTAAAGATGGGCTCAAAACCAACGTTAAAAACTGTGGCATAGACACTGAGAACTGGGAAGCCCTTGCCCTTGAGCACTCCAGCTGGAGGTCAACTGTGACCAGCAGTGCTGTGGAGTTTGAAGAGGCATGAATGGAGGGTGAAAGAAAGAAACCTGCCAAGAGGAAGGCGCATCACGCCAACCCCAACCGGGACTGCCTTCCACCTGGAAACCAATGACTTCACTGCGGGAGAAGATGCAGATCAAGAACTGGGCTCAACAGTCACCTATGGACCCACCGACAGAACCTTGGAGGACCATCATCCACAGACTACGAGGGATCACCTAAGTAAGTAAGTACATACCAGCAACTATAACTCCCAAATGTCAAGGTCTATTTCCCCCAAACTCCACCAGTATACATATTTGGGCATATTGACTATCCATGCCAAATTTGGTCCAGATCCATCATTGTTTGAGTCCACAGTGCTCTCTGGATGTAGGTGAAGTACAACTCCAAAACTCAAGGTCAATGCCCACCAAACCCTTCTAGTATTTTCTGTTGGTCATGGGAGTTCTGTATGCCAAGTTTGGTTCAATTCCATCATTGGTGGAGTTCAGAATGCTCTTTGAATGTAGGTGAACTATAAATCCCAGCAACTACAACTCCCAAATGACAAAACCAATTTTCCCCCAACCCCACCAGTATTCAAATTTGGATGTATCGGATATTTGTACCAAATTTGGTCCAGTCAATGAAAAACAACATCCTGCCTATCAGATATTTACATTATGATTTCTAACAGTAGCAAAATGATAGTTATGAAGTAGCAACGAAAATAATTTTATGGTTGGGGGTCAACATGAGGAACTGTATTGTGGGGTCGCAGCATGAGAAAGGTTGAGTAACATGAGTTTAACCCATTGCACCACAAGGGGCTCCTATCTAGCAAATATCGAGAAAGGATATTTCTCTAGGTATTTTCTTGGTCCTCCGGACCAATTCCATTGCAACTTCTGACAGAAGTCATTCATTTCAATAATGTTCACTGCTATCCATGGTTTCTACTTTCCACAGTAAGTTCACGAATGTATCCACAATGGAAATGAGAGTTGTATTGTACAGCTGATTCATTTTTGGGGGTTTTTTTGTGGTACAGCTGGGGGAAAGGAATATCCGACACAAGCATTGTCATATTCAAATCAGCAGCAACATTCTCCATTGCTCTCCCCTGCTTGAGGGGGTTAAACTCCATTTTCAGAGGCTTAGAAATGTCCTTTAGAGGTTGTGTAAAGCACGTCCAAAGGTTTTCCAGCATGCAACAAAAACACACTGCCATAAACCAAAGGGCAGTGCCAGCTTGTAGCAGCGGAGCTAACTATAGTCAAGGTAGCCATAATTTTATGAGGTTTAATAACAGGAAATTAATGTTTAGTTATGGTAGCCTCACAGACCATAAAATCCTACTCAGGTGAAGGTACCAGTAGCGGCAAGGCAGGCAAGGGTTAGTGAACTGTGAATTGTGTGGTGTTGTTTTAAGTGAATTCCTATTTATAATTATTTTACAATATGCTTTGCTTTGGACTTGGAACTAAGAAGAAGAGAGCTCTGGAGTGGAGTCTCTTTTTCCCCACTCAGTTTTACTCACTCCATAGGAGAATCTCCCACCATTTGGAAACATGATATCACAATAATGAGTCTTGTCTCTATTACATCTGCACTTGAATATTTCATACAACATGAGACTGCCCTTTCTGCTCATCTGCAAATATTTGATGGAAAAGCAAATGTGGTACTCAGAATACTGAACCACGCATTAATAGATAGTTGTAACATCATTGAGGCTAGATGGCCATCTGTTGGGAGTGCTTTGATAGTGATTTTCCTGCTTCTTGGCAGGGGGTTGGACTGGATGGCCCATTAGGTCTCTTCCAACTTCATGCTTCTATGAGGACATAACTTAAAAGTAGCTTTTCTCCAAATGGAACTACAGAATGACCTTCCACACAATTCAAAGTGCTGGTCTTGGCCTATAAAGCCCTATACAACTCTGACCCAGCTTACTTGTCCAAACGTATCTCCCTCTACGTTCACCTCGTAGTCTAAGATCTGCCGGGGAGGCCCTGCTCTCAATCCCGCCAGCTTCGCAAGCATGGCTGGTGGGGACAAGGGACAGGGCCTTCTCGATGGTGGCCTCCCACCTGTGGAATTCACTCCCCAGCGAAATCAGATTGGCACCCTCCCTCCTTTCTTTCAGAAGAAAACTAAAGATGTGGTTGTGGAACCAGGCTTTTGGCTAATGGATATAACAGCTCCTGAACATTGAATCAGACCATATGATTGTTGTAATGGGAAAGGCTTTATGATTGTTTAACTAACGTTGTTTTAATTTATTGTATTGTTTTTATCTTGTTATTATAATTGTAATTATTGTGGCATCGAATCGTTGTCATTATTAGCCACCCTGAGTCCCCCTGCAAGGGTGAGAAGAGGTGCTGCGAGGGTGAGAAGAGGGGTAAAAATGTTGTAAATAAAATAAATAATATCCGCAAGGGAAAAGACTCCCAGATAATACATGGGCACACAAAATTGTGGATGAAAGTGAACCCTATTAAAATGAAGGACTTCAAGAGTAACATAAAGTCATTCTGAAAGACCTAGAAAATGCTTAGAGAAGACATATATTGTTGGATGTAGGTAAATAAAACTGTGGATACCAGTGCCTCCTTTCTCCCCCTGGCAGTCATGGGGAGAAAGGAGAAGCTGCTGCTTCTTATACCTCCAGTATAATGCATACAGCATGACATATACAGTGTAATGGTGAAGGACAGAAAGAGTGACCTCTTCCTTTATTGCAGTTCTTCCTTTATCACGGCAGTTGAATTGTAGCCAGGTGATAACCTCCCTGCTTTCTTGCCCACCCAGTAGCCATAGTGAGGTCTCACTGCATGTTCTCTGTTGCTATCAAACTGCATTGCACACCTGTGGAATATGGTGGCCCTGCAGAGTTATTCTGGCGGATTCTGATGATGATGATGATGATGACGATGATACTTTATTTATAACCTATCTCCCCAAGGGGACTCAGGGCAGTTTCCAGCAAAAATAACACAGTGAGAAACATTCAATGCCAAGAACAAATAACAAATCAAAACAGTGGATAAAACAATTTCAATAAAAATTATAAAAACAACAAACTTAAATAAACATAACTGAATATATCACGAACACTTATACCATGATAAGTTCTTTAAAACTTAAAATTAGTCTAAAAAAAATCAAAGCTATGATGGTATACAACTTCTAATGGGTAAAGGAAGGTGTCCAACTGATCTGTCCACTTCACTGCTGCATCTTGGAGCCCCCGGTGGCGCAGTGGGTTAAAGCACTGTGCCAGCAGGACTGAAGACCGACAGGTCACAGGTTCAAATTCGGGGAGAGGCGGATGAGCTCCCTCTATCAGCTCCAGCTCCTCATGCGGGGACATGAGAGAAGCCTCCCACAAGGATGATAAAACATCAAAACATCCAGGCATCCCCTGGGCAACATCCTTGCAGACGGCCAATTCTCTCACAACAGGAGGGACTTGCAGTTTCTCAGGTCGCTCCTGACATGACAAAAAACAAACAAAAAACCAAAAAAAAACCTGTTGCATCTTGACCAATGGATCTTGACCTTTTCTATCTTCAGAACAAGTAAATGGCAACAGGGTGCTTTTCAAAAACTGGATATGAATAACAAGAAAGAAATAGTTTCGACAGACTTGCCAAAAATGAAAATGAAATAGGAGAAGAGACATGAGAGTACATGCAATATCCTTGCTCCACCTACCACCACCACCCTGCACCTCCCCATGTTGACTTTAGCAGTTTAAAGAAAACCCATGCCTGTGTTCAGCCAAATGCAGTTACAACCTCTCTTCATGAAGCAACAGTCTCATGTGAAAGATAGGGCCAGACTTGGAGGGATCTTTGTGTTCAGAGATGGCATGCCATGGACTTCCAGTTAATGGGGGCAATAGTAATATAGTTTATTATTTGTATGCTCAGTCTGTGATCTCCTCATAGTCACTAAGGACTTCATTAGCTTCCTTTCCTCTTCTGTCTCTACGTGCTTCAAATATCATTTAAAGATGGACTGCTTCAGGTGGTTGCTCATCTCCCCAGTGTGGGACTCTGTCTCCAGTCCCTCTTCATATCATCCCAGTGTGTTGAGGCCTGAAGAGGTGGGATTTATGGATGTCTCCTTCAGAGGTGGACAACTGTGGCAGGGCCCTTGGGAGCCCCAAGAATTAGTATAAGTGGTAAATTGTTGTAGCCAGAGCTTCCAGGACTAGCATTACAACCTCCTCTTTTGCTCCCCAAAAGGTTAGTCTCAAGATTCTGGAGGAGTTGAGGGTCATAAAAACATCCCCAGAGGCCACATGTAGTCCCATTACATTATACGAACAGTCGACTTTCCACATTTAACTTTTGTGGATTTGATTATTCGTGGATTTGATTAATATATTTTCTCTATGAATCTTTATGTCCTCCAAGGTGGTCAACATTTGTTCAACTCTCCACCCCACCCGACCCCGCACCCCAACCCATTCAAAAGTGGAGGGCCTACTCTATATCCATATATATATATATATATATATATATATATATATATATATACACTACATTATACTATATAAACCCTTACTTTATATAATGTAATACCTGCACAGAACTTGAGTGTAGTACATCACTGATACTTTATTACCCTTGGGGAGTCCCAGTTTAGAACAAATCCATTCTTGATCAGCTGATGGCCTTGCTGGCTGGGAGTTCAAGGAGTCGTAGTCCAAAGAGAAAAATCTTTCCAACCTGTGGATCACTAACAAGTCCATCCTTTTATATCTAATATCCAGGGAATCGTGTAAGATACTGTCCGACATAACTTCTCAAGATCTGGGTGAAACAGACATATGAGTCCACTCGGTCTGCCAATAACACTTTGGAGGGGGAGGTTAATGCAAGCGGGGAAGTCACCCAGAGACTGTTGGCTGAACTTTATGCATTTAAAATGCATAGGCTTTATCCTAATAGAAATTATGAGGTGCTAAGAACAAATACAGACATAAGAATTCTAGGAATAATGTTACAGACCATATGTATTATCAACACTACACAGTTGAAAGTTATCCATGCAAACTTAAATTATTGTTGACTTTTATGACATCTCCTCCTCTGGAATCCTGGGATTTGTAGATCTGTAAGGAAGCCTATGGATCTTCTTTTTTGAAAAATTATATATGACTTATTTATTTATTTTATGTCAAAGGCATTGTATAAATAAAAAATGTTGTAAAGCAATGCTTTTGGTTTGGAAATATTAGCTGTTTATAAGAAACGTTGCCCAGAGGATACCCGACTGTATTTACTCAGTCTTTGAGGAGACTCTTTCCATGTCCCCTAATTATATATAATGCAAGTCAATAAAAGAAACGAAGAACTCAAAATTAATATCAGAATTTAAAATGTCCAAGTTTATCTGTTGTCATGGTAAAATGCTATCTGAGAGAAAAGAAGGATGTGATAATTCAGCTCACCTGAGACCCCGGGAAAGTTGCTCTTTGGATCTCAGCTCTCAAAATCTCCAGCCATGGTAGCTATTTAATGAGGTTCTAGTGTTTGCAGTCCAGCAAAAGATCGTTTTCAGTCTCCAATTCAGGGATGTTCCTGTTGCTACAGCACTCCAGAGTCTCTCTGGAGTTAATGAAAATATAGTCTTCTGTTTTCCATCGGATCGATCAGAAGATAAGCAAGACAGATGAAGATAAAAGGGGAATAAGAGTCATAGATCATCAGCAGGCAGATTTCAGCACTTTCACAATACTGCAATTGCCAAGGTTTTTTGGGAAACCAGTATGATGACAATAGATAAACAAGGGAAGAGAGTCTACAATGTAGTGTACATGGCCTAACTTTATGATTCTTCAGCTTTGTTGGAGAGGAACAACAAAACCCAGTGAGAAAATTGCATAGATGTGTATAAGGGTATCAAAAGAGTGTTCCAATGTGCATTAGGCTCTTTTGATGTGCATTGGACACTATTGATACACATTGGGTACTTCTGGTGCACGTTGAGACTTGGGTTCTGCTGGTGTACATTGGGCACTTCTAATGTGTATTTGGAGTGCTTGGGGTATATTGGGTATTTCTGATGTCCATTGGATACATCTAATGAGCACTACCCACTTTGATGCACATTGGGCATTTTTGATACACATGGGCACTTCATCAGGCACCCCTGTTTTGCCTCAGCATTTCATCGCTAGTGTCTGGATGCACATTGGAGAGCACCTTGATGCACATTAGTGTCCACGATCCATTGCGCCATGGTGCATCAATCATTCCATTTGCCATGGATGCCTGTTCAGAGTAACATCAGAACAGCTCCTAGGTGAATATAAACATTGCAAACCTACTCAGTTCTAATTTCCACACACCTCAGTCTACCTATGAACATTTATTTAATTTATTATATATCAAAAGCATTGCATAAATTAGTATAAAACTGATAAAAATAAAAGGAGCATAAGAGGCTAAATATCTTTTGAGCAAAAGCAGGCAACAGTGACCACATTATCTGTAGCCTCCAGCAATTCTTCCTCTGTACATGAGACAGGACATAGAGTACAAGCATACAGATGCAGCGTTTTCTGTTCTGCTCTACAGTAGATGGCTTTCACAGTGTTCAACCTTATTTCTCTCACAGTGAGCAGCAACTTTCCATGACACTGGGGGGGGGGGGGGGGGGGGGGTGGAGGTTCGGTTTGTAGAGTTTATCAACAGGTTATTATTCTGCATGTTTTGTTCAATACTATGTTCACCCGCTTTGTGTGGGCAGACTTATGCCAAACAGAGCAGGCATACTCAGCAGTTGAATAAGAAAAGGCTAGGGCTGATGCACTTATTAATTTTGGGTGTGCACCCCATGCACTACCAGTAAGTTTCTGTAGGATGTTATTGTGTGCAGCTACTTTGTGCTTGATGTTCATGCAGTGTTTTCTATATGTTAGTGTTTGATCTAAGGTGACATTGAGATATTTAGGATGGAAACAATGTTCAAGCTCTTGATCTTCCTAGGTAACTTTCAATTTCCTTTTGGCTTCACGTTTCCATAGGTGGAAAGCACATACTTGTGTCTTGGCAGGGTTAGGCTTCAAGTGGTTATCTTTGCAGTAGCTGGAGAGATCTTTCAAGGCATTAGTAAGTTGGATTTTGACTGTTTCAAAGTCTTTTGCTTATGTTGTTAGGCCAAGGTCATAGGTCATCAACATATATAAAGGTCTTTGTGAGTGGTGGCTGTGGTTGATCATTGGTAAATATGTTAAAAATGGGTAGTGCAAGAATGCTGCCTTGGGGTAAACCATTCTTTTGCCGCCTCCATCTACTTTTCCTGCCTTGAAACTTCACATAGAAGCTACGGTTTTCTAGGAGGGTCTGGACAGTTTTTGTAAAATCATAGTTCCTGGTAATATGGTAAACTTTCTGCAGCATTTTCCTATGTTGCACTGTGTCATAGGCTGCCGTAAGGTCCACAAAAATGTTCCAGTAATGCAACCTTTCTCATATCCTTCCTCAATGCATTCAGTCAGATTAAGAATTTGGGTTGTATAGTTTTTCCCTATGAAAATGTATATCCCATACCAATTTTCACACAATATTATTAAGATCAGATCAAACCGTGAGACATAGTTTGATTCTGGGATGCAACAAGAACATTTGGTCTAGAATCTCACTGGTGTTTTATCAATGCATAAATTCCCCTGTGGATATGTCAGTATATAAAGGCATATTGTGTTACCTTTCAGACTTAAAAGTGTTACAAGATTCCTTTGCAAACAAATATTTTTTGCAGAGTGTGCTCCCTATATTCAAGTGGTCTGGAGTGTTCCAAAGGATTTTTCTATACAAGACACACACACAAACTTAACACATTTCATGCTCAAAAATATTGTGAGCAGAAAACAGCTTTCTGTTCAGGAAACATATTTTCTAAATAAAGATGGGCGGAGTGTGTACACAAAAACCATGTGAAAAATCCACCGTAATGATTTAGAATATACAAATACTGAGAGAAAACTTCATAACAGTCTCACCACTCTATTATTCTTTCCAACAGGGCTTCCCAAATGTTGGCAAATCTATGTTTTGGCCAGGAAACGAATGACAGTGCGCACACTTGTCATTCATCATAACTATTATGTACATTTCCCTTAAATATGATTTCTTCCTATTTTCTCTTCTGTCTAAAGAACATTTTTACACTTACAGGGCGAGGAAGCTGACCTCCAAATGCTGGGTTTTGCACCAACAAATCTCTTTGAGTTTAGAATTCAAAACTCTCAATGCTCCTTTGCCCCATACGTCCCGTCCCCGACATTAAAATTAGGAGTAATGCATTTGATCATACCAGTTTGGAATGTGGAATCCTGTCTTCTCCCCAGAGAGTCATTTATATTGCTCAGCCTTGCCTTGAACTGATTAAAACGAACAAGCTTGCCAACTTCCATTATCTCGGAGAGCCTAAAAGGTAATGCTGAATTGGAGTGAGGGCTGGCGGTGTTGAGTGATCTTTCCCAGGTGCCCTCCTGGCATTGTCCAACCATATGAGATTTTCCTACTGCAATTGTCTTGGGATAGATTCCCCATGCGGTCATGTCCTCCACCGCCGTGAACGTGTGGGAACGCCACTTGCTCTGACTGCAGTGACAAGGCCCAGTTGCCGGCACCTGACACGGGTTTCACCAGTAAGTTCAGGAGCGTGGTGTGGAAAAACCTAAAGATAGGAATTACACAACTAATTAAGTATCCCCCCTCCCTCAGTGAACAATTTAGCAAATCTATGTCTGGCTATTTCAACTTGCTAGTAGATAATAGCAAAGAAAATCTTTACATATTTCATCCTTACAAGGATAATAACCTTCTGAACCTTCACCCCTTACTGTTAGAGAACATAAAGATCTCCATACAATATTCTTCTGATCTTTTTCAGGAAATCATTCTGTGCACAAATAAATATGGTTTTTTCTATATATTTATTATTTATTTATTTATTTACTTCATTTATATACCGCTTTTCTCAGCCCTCAGGTGACTCAAAGCAGTTAACAACAGCAAAATTCAATGCAAAACATCATAAACAATTATAGGACAGTTAAAACAATAGCATCATCAACAATTAAACATCAATGTAACAATCATTAGTGTCTCATCAGTAATATCAGAATCCAATCTCATCATCCGTTAATCCGTGTTCCTATATTCATTACACTGCTTAATCTAATGCTTGCTCGAACAGCCAGGTCTTCACTTTCCTTCGAAACGCCAATAGGGAGGGGGCCGATCTGATATCTATAGGAAGGGCGTTCCACAGCCAAGGGGCCACCACTGAGAAGGCTCTGTCTCTCGTTCCCGCCAGGCATGCCTGTGATGCAAGTTCAGATGGGATACCAAAACTAAAACCCAACATGAATTAGACTATTTCCTTGTCTTGCAATAAGAGTTAGTTCTGCCAACTTATCAGTTGCAAGATATTTTAACGACACCAGTTGAAAATGCCTTTAATCATAGAATCATAGAATCAAAGAGTTGGAAGAGACCTCAAGGGCCATCCAGTCCAACCCCCTGCCAAGAAGCAGGAATATTGCATTCAAATCACCCCTGACAGATGGCCATCCAGCCTCTGTTTAAAAGCTTCCAAAGAAGGAGCCTCCACCACACTCTGGGGCAGAGAGTTCCACTGCTGAACGGCTCTCACAGTCAGGAAGTTCTTCCTAATGTTCAGATGGAATCTCCTCTCTTGTAGTTTGAAGCCATTGTTCCGCATCCTAGTCTCCAGGGAAGCAGAAAATAAGCTTGCTCCCTTCTCCCTGTGGCTTCCTCTCACATATTTATACATGGCTATCATATCCCCTCTCAGTCTTCTCTTCTTCAGGCTAAACATGCCCAGCTCCTTAAGCCGCTCCTCATAGGGCTTGTTCTCCAGACCCTTGATCTCTTGCAACTCATAAGTTGCAAGACGGAAATATTTTCATGTTGGATGAGATGGTTACACCATAAGCGCCTCCCTGTTGTAGCATTGTGTAATGTAACAGTTAATACCATCCTTTTGATAGCAATGGACAAACAGTAAACTCCCCATGGTTTTTAGTTACTTGGTCAAGGAGATGGGGAGGAACAGGCAGGCTGGGTGAAAAGCACTTTCACAAATATTTCTCGAAGATGAAAGTCTGTGACTTCCATTACAAATCACCCGGGCCTGCCTGGCATCATGCAAACACAGCATCAATCACGGTTCTACTGTTTAACGTATGGTCAGTGTAAACACTGTAGCAGCTAATTTGAAATAGCATCTCTTGAAATAGACCCCAAAACTTCACAATCCATTGTAATCAATTGTTTTACAATCTTGAGTGTGAGCCACGGCCCATAAAATCATTGACTGATGTGAGTGAGACTGAATTGTATTCCCTCTCTTGAAAGGTACAACTGTAGCCTTGAGGTCCTAATGCGACTTTCCCACGTAAAGGGGAAAATGTTGGGTGGGACATGAAAGCAGGGAGTGATTAGCAAAAATCCACTCTCATTTCTCTTGTAGGTGAGTTGTATACTTAATGGTGCCAGCCAGGTCCAAAAGAGAGGGCTAGAAGCCAAGCTCTTATCTCTGGTGATAAGACTCACAAGATCCTTTTGGTTAATACACGGAAAATAACCTCGGCATTTTAGTTCTACCACTTGGGCCCCTGGTTCCTATCAGAAAACAGGCTCGGGTCTTGTAAAAAATGAGAGCTTAAAGGGAAAAAATCCAGAAGACCCTTTTCATACAGGCTAAGTGGAATCAAGGGAATTGTTAAAATGACTCGTGTTCTTTTCTCCAGGATGAAATGGCTAAGATAGCACCGTGAGCTAGAAGACTCAGTTTAAATTTCACCTAAGCACTAAATGTGTTGGGGATTCATGTCTAAGCTTCAGGTTGTGGTATGGAAGACATCTGAGTCTTGTGTTCCCAACAAGGGGATATTCTTGTGCATCCTCCCATTCTGCACAAACTATGAGCCGTCCCTTTCCAGACTGTCATCTGGAATGCATTGATTTGAAGTACAGAATGTGTTAGAGCATGCAAGGAATCAGTGAGTGTCTCCTGTGTGTCAACTGTAAAATAAGATGCATGAAGCTGATTAGTCAGGCAATGTGTGGTGTGATGGCTCAGCCTAGATCTTTTGGATACTGTTGCAATTTTGTTCAGGCTTGAGCTGTGCGGGTGGAGAGAGACAGAAGACGAGCGAAGGAGAGAGACAGACTGATTTGCTTCTTGGCTGCTGAAAAGAAGGTCTCTCATATGGACAAAAAAAATACTATTTCAGATCTCTCTAAAAGGACATTTAGTGAGTTGATTATATTGTTCAAATGTTGTTCTGAATTAAGAAGAGTAAACTACTTGTTCTTTGTTGTTCTTTATTGTTCTGTGTGGCTTATTTTCTTTCCTTGGCAAGGCAATGTGTGGGCTGATCCAATGTGAACTACACATGGTTTATTTTACATTTCACCACAGAATGTATGCTCACCTCCATATGGAACAGAGGTCCTCAAACTTTTTAAACAGAGGGCCAGATCAAAGTCCCTCAAACTGTTGGAGGGCCGGATTATAATTTGGAAAAAAACATGAATGAATTCCTATGCGCACTGCACATATTTAATTTGTAGTTCAGAAAACCACTTAAAACAACACAATAATTAAAATGAACAATTTTAACAAATATAAACTTATTAGTATTTCAATGGGAAGTGTGGGCCTGCTTTTGGCTGATGAGATAGGATTGTTGTTGTTGTTGTTGTGTGCTTTCAAGTCATTTCAGACTTAGGTTGACCCTGAGCAAGGGCCGGGTAAATGACCTTGGAGGGCCGCATCCGGCCCCCGGGCCTTAGTTTGAGGACCCCTGATATAGAAGACAGAAATTCCTATGATTCCTCAACATGTTTGCTGTTGCTATTGGGTTCCTTCAAGTAGCTTCTGACTTATGGCAATCCTACAGTGAACCTATCATGGGGTTTGAGAGTATGTGACCAAAGGTCACTCAGTGGATTTCCATAGCCAAGTGGAGAAATCAAACCCTAACTTCTAGAGTCATAGTACAATGCTCAACTACTACACCATGCTGGCTCTCTACTGGATATGTTAGCTAGGGGTAATAGGAGTTACATTCCAATAAAATCTATGGGGACACATGTTCCTCGATTCATTTTTGAAAATAATCTCTTGCCTGCTCTAAAGGGGACATTCAGAATGATTTTCATGGAGGAAACCAATATCATGTCAATATTGGAAGACTGGATGACACCAAATTAGGAGGGATAGCTAATCTCCAAGCTCTTTGAATATCATCTTGACTTGGATGAAGGTTTTGAGGACATTATCAAGTTTACAGATGACATCAAATTAGGAGGGATAGCTAATATTCCAGAGGACAGGATCAGAATTCAATACAACCTTAACAGATTTGAGAGTTGGGCCAAAACTAGCAAAATGAATTTTAACGTTTCACTTCACTTAGGCAGAAAAAAATTAAATGCAGAGATACAGGATGAGTGATGCCTGACTTGACAACAGTCCATGTGAGAAAGATCTTGGAGTCTTACTAGACAACAAATTAAACATGAATCAACAATGTGATGCAGCAGCTAAAAAGGCCAATGAGATTTTGGGCTGTATCCAAAGGAATATAGTATCTGAGGGAAGTAATGCTGCCCCTCTATTCTGTTTTGATCTGATTTCACCTGAAATACTGTCATAAGGAGGATGTCATAAGGAGGAGGGAACAGGTTTGTTTTCTGCTGCCCTGGAGAGTAGGACTTAGAGCAACGGGTTCAAATCAAAGTAAAGGAGATTCCAACTGAGCATTAGGAAGAACTTCCTGTCCATAATAGCTTTACAACAGTGGAACTTTCTTCCTTGAAGTGTGTTTAAAAGCCTTCTTTGGAGGCTTTTAAACATCCTAGGTGGTCATCTGTCAGGAGTGCTTTGATTGTGTTTTACCTGCATGGTAGGGGTTGGACTGGATGGTCCATATGATCTCTTCCAACTATATGATTCGATTATTCTATATTTCCTAAAGTTATTTTGCATATCTCAGGTAGAATAGCCATGCCAATCCTCCCAACAAAAAAAATGGTTTAGCCAGACCAAGTAGTACACACTGTTCTTAATGTATAACACTTTCCAAGAATTCAGCATTCTGTCTAACCATCCAGATCAACACAATCTCCCCTCCCTCCCCTACATATTGTTCCATGTTTGCTATAAGACAAAGGGTTAAGTAAATGTTTTGAGAAGATAAGGTCCCCTGTTGACAACCAGCAGGCACCAAAGACCTCAACAGGAGCTCTCCCAGCTGTGATAAACCCAGGAGGGCTTTCAAAACTGAATCAGTAGGCGCCATGAGAGAAGCCAGGATGCCCTTCCTGGTGCTTAGCACAGGAAGCGGGAAGAAATCTGGAGGTGGTCAAAGATCCCATGCTTTTTGGAGTTGCTATCTCCATCTTGTCTAAAATGAGAGGGTTCCATGCTTAGGTCTCTGTATTTGTTTAACAGTTTTTTTCCTGGTAGTGAATCATTGTTGTCCATTGAAAAAAGGACCAGATAAGGGCTTCTTTTTTCCTTAGATGTCTGCCTCCTGTTTGTCAGAATCATCTTGCACATTATTTGGCTCTTGGGTGGAATTTCATACAGTCAAAAATGCAGCACTAGCTGTGTCAACCATAAAACAAAACTCAAAATCCATATTATAGTGATACCAATATTAGCATATCATTTTTTTAATGATCTTTATTAAGTTTTCAAAATACATTAAAAAGACGGGAGGAGAGGGGGAGGGAGGGGGAGGGGGAGGGGGTGAGGGTACAATTTTAACAGGTATCACATATACACCGAGACATTACATACCTCTACACACTACACTGCCTATCACCCCTACACACTTGCATATAAGACAAAACAGGTTAAAAAACGACTTCCTTTTTGTTTCCAAACGGTCATAAAACTGTGTCTTCTAATTTTCCTTAACTTCAGGGAGAGACCCCTGGTTAATTTTGGATCCTTCCATTTCTTTTTCTGCCATGTGTGACTCTCCCCTTTTCAGATTTTATTTATGTATTTATTTATTTATTTAGTTTTCTTATAATCTGTCAATTTTACTCTTCTCATAATCCTCCAAACATGTCCAGTCTGTTTGTTTCACTGGACTACCAGAGCTGTTCCTCAGGAGATATGTCAATTTATCCATATCCCTTATATCTAATAGTTTTTCTAACCATTGATCTACAGTTGGGATCTGCTCCTCCTTCCAGTGTTTCGCAAATATTATACGTGCTGCAGTGATTATATATGTGAACAGGACGTCCTCATTATTATTTAGATTTAATTCGTTATCTGTAAGGCCTAGGATGAAGTACTCTGGATTGCGTGGAATCTTTCTTTTTAGGATTTTTTCGGTTTCTTCTTGTATCACCCGCCAGTATTTCGAAGTTTCTGGGCACGTCCACCACATGTGGAAATAGGTTCCTGTTTGTTTTTTACATTTCCAGCATACATTTGGATATTTTCTATACATTAAACTCAGCTTATGAGGGGTCATATACCACCTATGGAAGGTCTTCAACCAGTTCTCCTTTAATGCTACCGAGTATGTATATTTCATTTTCCTTCTCCAGATCTGTTGCCATTCCTGAATTCCAATCTGGTGTCCTATATTCCTTGCCCACACTACCATACAATTTTTAATTTCCTCCGTTTCCGTTTCCCAGTCCAATAATTGGTTATATATTTTAGAGATCACTTTCCTTTCTGTTTTTGTTATTTTGTCCCATATAGTCTCTTTCTCCTCAAAACCTATCCTTTCGTCTTGTTTAAATATCTCATTAGTCTGGAAATATTGCAGCCATGTGAAGTTTTTGTATTTTTTAGCCAGTTCTTCTTGTGATTTAAGTTTCCAAGTGTTGCTATTTTTATTTTTTTCCACTAAATCTTTATATGTGGGCCAGTGTTGCCATCCTAAGAGCCTCCTCTGGTTAGCCTCGATCGGTGAAATCCAGAGGGGGGTTTTTGTATAGAAGTATTTTCTATATTTGTCCCATACTTTTATCAGGGTGGACCTAATAAAATGATTTCCAAAGTTTTTTTCCACCTTGGTCTTACCGTACCAGATGTACGAGTGCCACCCTACCCTCAGGTTGAATCCCTCCAGGGTCAGCACCTTCTCATTTTTCAACGTTGTCCAGTCCTTTACCCAATTTAGCGCACAGGCCTCAAAATAGTTCTTTAAACTTGGGAGCCCAAAGCCTCCCCTATCTGCCCTGTCAATCATAATTCTATGTTTTATTCTAGGTTTCTTTCCATTCCAAATGAACTTAGCTAACTCCTTATTCCACTGCTCAAAGATTTTAAAATTCCTAATGATCGGTAAATTTTGGAACAGGTAAAGTAGTTTAGGCAGAATATTCATTTTAATCAGCGCAATCTTGCCCAACAGGGAGAGGTTTAAGCTTTTCCAATTATTTAAATCTTTCTTCACCTTAATCCATAGTGTCTCATAGTTATTTTTAAAGAGTTGGGCATTACTTGCCGTCATCCATATTCCTAAGTATTTAATCTTCGGATTACTCCTGAAGCCTGTCATCTTTCTTAGCTCTTCTTGTTTTGTTTTGGATATGTTTTTAGTTAGTAACGTTGTTTTATTTTTGTTTAGTTTGAAGCCAGCCACTTTGCCGAAGTCTTCGATTTTATCAAGCCATTTTTTAATGTTCTTAGTTGGATCTTCAATTATACACATCACATCATCGGCAAACGCTAATGCCTTGTACTCTTGTTTTGCTACTTTCAATCCCTTTACCTCTCTATCCTCTCTGATTGATTTTAATAGTAGTTCTAAAGCCATGATAAATAGCAATGGTGAGAGGGGACAGCCCTGTCTAGTTCCCTTTGTTATAGATATTTTATCTGTTAGGTGGTCATTTATTTTCAGCCTTGCCGTCTGATTTGTGTAGATTGATGTAAAAGCGTTCTTAAATTGGAAACCTATATCTATTTCATTCAGCACGTGTTTGACAAAATTCCAATTTAAATTATCAAACGCTTTCTCTGCATCCAGGGAAAGCAGGGCTAGCTCTTTTTGGGTATTAACGTCATAATACTCGATGGTGTTAATTATTGTTCTTAAATTGTCTTTGGCGCTTCTGTTTGGCAAAAAACCAGCTTGTTCATCTCCTATCCAGTCTTTCAAGAATCTTTTTAGTCTTTTTGCCAGGATATTGGCGAAGATTTTGTAATCCGAATTTAGCAATGAAATGGGTCTATAGTTTTGTTTTTCTTCCGAGTCATAGTTGTCTTTTTTTATCAAGACTATCTCTGCTTCTTTCCAGGACTCCGGGATGATTCCTGTTTGGAGTGCTAAGTTCATTACCTTCTTGAGGAATGGTGTTATCTCTTCTTTCATTGATTTATAGAATATCGCAGAGTAACCATCTGGTCCAGGTGCTTTGTTTGGCGCCAGGTTCATTATTGCTTCTTCTATTTCTTGGGCGGATATCTCCCTGTTTAGTTCTTCTCTTTGTTCTTCTGTTATTTTTTGCAGATTGAATCGCGTTAAATATTGTGTCACATCTTCCTCCTGTATTTCGTCCTTGGTATATAATGTTTTGAAATAATTTCGGAATTCTTCCTGTATTTCTATGTCCGTTGTTAATAGGCTTTCACCTTTTTTTATTTTTGTTATGTATTGTGATTGTTTTTTTTTCCCTCACCTTCCATGCCAACCATTTACCTGGCTTGTTGGCATTTTCAAACCCTTGTTGCTTTATAAATTTATTTTTTTTGCAATTTTTTCTATCTCCAGGTGGTGTTTTCTTTTTTTTAACGACCTAAGTTTACTCACAACTTTTTGGTTATCCGGGGATCTTTTTAGAGTTTGTTCATTCTCCTCTAACTGCTTTTCAATCTCCTTCATCTCCTTATTTCTCCCTTTATTCTTAATTGCYTTTTGTTGGATYAGATGTCCTCTCATCACCGCCTTAAGCGCGTCCCATATTATTTGCGGTGTTACCTCTTTTGAATCATTTATGCTAAAGTAATCCTTTATCAATTCTTTGTTCTTTTTAATATCATCCTCCCTTTTTAATAGGTTATCATTAAGCTTCCATTTCCTGTTGCTTGTTTTATTCAGAATTGTCATTTCTAAAGGGCAGTGGTCTGAGTGGTCCCTGGCCTTGATTCTTATGTCTTGGATCTTAGATAAAAGTGAATTTGAAACCCAAATCATATCTATCCTTGACCACGATTTATGGCGTGAGGAGAAATATGTATAGTCTTTCTCTTTTTTGTGTTGGTGCCTCCAGGCATCCTGTAGATCATACTCTTCTTTAAATGAGAGAAAGCTTTTTGGGAGGATAGCATTGTAGTTTTTATTTTTTCTGTTTGTATTTTTGCTTTTATCCTGATTTATATCTAGAATCCCGTTAAAATCACCTAGTATTATTAGGTTATCAAAATCTATTTTTTGGATGTTATCCTTCAGAAACTCCACTAGTTTGGTTTTTGGCCCATTTGGGGCATAAATATTACAAATCAATGTTTTCTCCCTCCCCGTGTCTATCCTAGTTGCCACCACCCTTCCTTCTTGATCTCTAAACATTAGCTCTGCTGGTATGTTTTCTTTTACGTATAACACCACTCCTCTTTTCTTTTTCTCATACGCTGAGTAAAATTCTTTCCCAAGTTTTTTTTGCACTAAGTGTGCTACATGTCTGTGACAAATATGAGTCTCTTGAAAAGCTATAATTTGGTATTTTCCTTTATTTATTAATTGAAAAATTCTCTTCCTTTTCCTCGGGGAGTTCAACCCGTTAACATTCAATGAATATATTCTCATTTGTTGGTCACTCATCATCTAATTTGTTTTCTTCCTCTACTACTTCTTCCTCCATTTCCTTTTCCTTGGTTTCTTCAGAAATTGCAGTGGCCTGGTCCAGTTTATTTTCCTCTTCCTCCAATGATTGGGGTTGTGGTCTTTTCTTTGGTTTCCCGCTTTTGGGAGGTAGTTCGGCTCTGCCTTTGTAGTTTTCTCTTTTTAGCGTCTCATAAAATTCTTTAGCCTTCTCTTCGTTTTTTATCCAATATTTCCGCTCGTTATACGTTGTCATTAACCCTTCTTCTTTTTCCCATCTAAACCTTATTTTGCGTCTTTTCAAGTTCTTGGGTCAGAAAGGTGTATTTCTTTCTTCTGTTCAGGGTCGACTGTGGTATTTCCTTTAGTACTATAATCTTTTTTCCATCGAGAATTATCGGTTTCTTATTCACTTGTCTTAGGACCTCATCTCTTGTATATTTCCTTGTAAATCTCACAATTACGTCCCGAGCTAATTTGTGTTGTTTTGCATAACTTGATTGTACTCGATATACTCGGTCCACTTCTTTATCTATACTGTCTTCTTGTTTGTTAAGATGTGTAGCTAGTATGTGGATTATTTTCATTCTTAAGTTTTCCTGTAGCTCTTCTTGCATATTTCTGAATCTTAAGAGGTATTCTAGGTCACTTTGTTGTATTCTCTCCATATTTTTTTCTGCTTTCTCAGTCTTATTTGTGATTTCCTCTAGGTTGGTTTGCTGTTTCTTTTGGATCTTGTCTAAATTCTTGTTTTCCAACTTAGTTTCTTTAATTTCTGTAAATGCCTTCACTAGGTCATTTTTTATTTGTCCTATATCTTCTTTTATCATTTATTAAGCTAGTTTTTTAAGCTCGTGAACTTCATTCTCAGAAATGGCGAGAAAGAATGCATGGGGAAAAATTAATGGTCTCAAAATTATAGAATCATGGAATATTTGAAATGGAAGGGGCCAGAAGAGCCATCTAGTCTAACCCTCTACCATGCAGGAATACACAACTAAAGCTGCCTGTAGAATTAATGCAGTGTGACTCTTCTTTGATTGCCATGGTTTAATGCAATGGAATCAAGAGATTCATAGGTTGGTAAGGCATCAGCACTCTTTGGCAGAAACAGCCTATATATTCTTATGCTTTTCTGGAGATGTTCTTGAGACGTCAGCCAGGCAAGGTTAAAGTTGAGGGAAATAGAATTTAGAAATGTTGGGTTTCATCCCTGAACTGCACAAGTTTTTGTGTGTCATCAGGGTTCTAGTCATCAATGAGTAACTAGACTAGAGACAGGGCTAAACTGAGAGATTCCTTCCCCACATTCCTATACATGTTTCCCAAAAGGGTTTTGTCTTTCCTCTTTACTGCTAGACACTGTCTCCTTCCTTTTGATGACACAGTAATGGAATTTCTTTGAGGGAACTTCCCCTTAACTTTAAACTGCCCTGGGTTGACCATGCAGTCTCCACCATTGTAGAGTCTTCTGCTTTTCTTTCTCTCTATAAGGAAGTACATTTTGTCTCTCACTAGACAAAATTTAGCTGCATGGACTTTTTTTTTTACCTTTTGCCTTCTTTAGAAGATAAGTCTTAGTAAGCTAGCTAGTGCCAAGGCCTTTTCTATCTTTGCTGCTCTTCCAGCAGTCACCAGCCAATCCCTCTCCAATGCCAGAAATACAGCTTAATGGTGTAACATTAGAAAATGTTGACGATTTCTGCTACCTTGGCAGCCACCTCTCCACAAAAGTCAACACTGACACTGAAATACAACACCACCTGAGCTCTGCGATTGCAGCATTTTTCAGAATGAAGCACAGAGTGCTTGAGGACTGGGACATCCGTAGGGATACCAAGGTGCTTGTTTATAAAGCTATTGTCCTCCCAACCCTGCTATATGCCTGCAAAACATGGACTATCTACAGACATCATATGCAACTCCTGGAACGATTCCATCAGCATTGCCTCTGAAAAATCCTGCAAATCTCTTGGGAAGACAAGTGGAGAAATGTCAGTGTGTTGCAAGAAGCAAAGACCACCAGCATTGAAGCGATGGTCCTCTGCCATCAACTCCGCTGGACTGGCCACGTTGTCCGGATGCCCAACCACTGTCTCCTAAAGCAGTTGCTCTACTCCAAACTCAAGAATGGAAAATTGAATGTTGGTGGGCAGGAAAAGAGATTTAAAGATGGGCTCAAAGTCAACCTTTAAAAAATGTGGCATAGACACTGAAAACTGGGAAGTCCTGGCCCTTGAGCACTCTAGTTGGAGGTTAGCTGTGACCAGCAGTGCTGTAGAATTTGAAGAGGCACAAATGGAGGCGAAGGACAGAAATGTTCCAAGAGGAAGGCATGTCAAGCCAACCCAACCGAGACCGGCTTCCATCTGGAAACCGATGTCCTCACTGCGGGAGAACATGCAGGTCAAGAATAGGGCTCCACAGTCACCAACGTACCCACTGCCAGTAAACCAGGCTTGGAGGACAATCTTACTCAGACAACGAGGTAAATAAGCAAGTCTATCAATAACGTATTTCTTTTAATTCAATAAATATTTTTGAACCTAAAGTTTTGACTCTTCAGTCCAGAGCCATCCTATGGAACAGAAGGCTATCCCTTCTCACCACATGTAAGTTTCTGCTGGTTAAGGAGTTTACTCCTGGTACTCTGCGATATTTTGGTGGAATTGCCCCAGCTGAAGGTTATTTTTGAGTCTAACAGCTCAGATTCCCCAACAAGATATCAAAGAAGGAGGTGGAGTAAGTATACAAAATTGCCTGAATGAATTTTGATTGAAATTTTGATATGTAAAGGAAATAATCTGCAGATAAATTGAGGATTTGTTTAATAAACAACTGAACAGATCAACACTGAAATGTATCCAGAGTCATTCCTCTCTTCTCAAAAGACGCAACAAAAATGCAGAAGGATGAGGATTCCTGGCACGAAACAGAAGGGACCCCTAAATGTTTATAAACACCTTTGGAAAGATGTTGAAGATTTAACAAGAAAGCAGAACTCTATTAAAAAATAAAAAGGAAGGGTGGAAGGGAGTAAGGAAGGTGGACAGCAAATGGTTTGTGGAGAACTGAGAATGACATGGGAAGCAAATAGAGAGTGTCTAGTTAAACTATTTGGTAATTGTTTTTAGAGAGAATCCTGTGCCAGCCTGGTTTATATTTCTTGGCACAAGAGAGGAGGAATTGGAGGGTGTGAAGAGACAAAAACACAGAATACTTATCTCAAGATAAAAACCCCTGATAAGGAAAGGATTGGAAGACACTCCTTTCTCTGACGGCTCTCAGTCTCAAAGGAGGTTAAGATCTGTTCTGTAATCGCCTCCATTGTCATACACCAACATAAAATAGTACTTTGGGCCCTTTACATTTGCAGGTGTAAATAAATAAATAAACAACTTTATTTGTATACCCCGCCACCATCTCCCCAAGGGGACTTACAAGGGGACAAGCACTAAATTGCATATAAAAACAACAACATTAAAAACAATCAAATAAAAACATAATACAATCACGACAGCCACATCATAAAAACAATATCATGGCTGAAAACAAAATCGGAGCTGGGTCCAGGCTCAAGTAAGTGCAGTGAATTCCTAAGTAGAGCCAAGGGAAAGTGCAAAAATTCACATGTGCCAGTCTAGAGGGAATACCTTTGGCCATAATGTGTTGAGACTAATGAGGGGTGGGCCGAACTAAACTTCAGGAACTTAAATAGGGTTGAGCCAGTTCTCTGGTGAACTGCCTAATCAAAGGCACTACAGAACATTCAAGTTTTTAAGTCTTTATAGAAGATGGACAAGGTGGGTGCTTGTCTGATCTCCTTAGGGAGGGAGTTCCAGAGCAGGGGGCCACCACCGAGATGGCCCTCGGTGTAAGGCTTATAGGATACCCCCCTCTGCAAAATGTGGGGGGCCTACGTCCATTATATTTTTAAAATATTTATTCAACTAATACTCACGTTGTTGTGCATTGTAAGCAATAGTATGCATTTTTAGATGCAACTTGCCATGTAGTTCTTCTATAATTCGAGGACAATACCATGAAATTCAGAGATTGGTGCAATCTGATAGATAAAGATATCCCGATCTATGTGTTATTCCAGAAAATGCTAATGTCACCAACAGAGGCAGCCCTAGGTAATTTTCAATGGTAAGCAAACAGTATTTTGCCCCCCCAACCAATCATGGATATATATTTTCTGTTCGCCATGGGAGTTCTGTGTGCCATATTTGGTTCAATTCCATCTTTGATTGTAGGTGAACTATACATCCCAGTAACTGCAACTCGCATATGTCAAGGTCTATTTTCCCCCAAGAGCGCCTCAAGAGCGCCCCTGGGCAAAATCAACTATACTGCAAATGCTTACTTTGCGTAATGTGTTGAGCCGCCCCTGGTCACCAATTCACCATGACTCCCATGAATTCATAGCATTGAGCCACAGCAGTTATAATGGTGTCAATCTGTATTCATTCTATAGTGTGGATGCAGTCCAGACCACTAGGTAAAATCATGCTCATAAGGAAAGTTCCCCTCCTCTCTCAAGGAGATATTCAGCCCACCTCTAATTATATCACTTATATCCCTTTTCTGCCAACAGAACCACCAGCACTAGCTTGTTTTAATAGCACAATTATTCATTTGAGCATACAGTACAACCTGGCTCCAGAATCCCATCACTTTGGATACATATATTGATTAACCAACATGAGCCTGAACCTGTTCCCACTTATCAACTGGGTGAAGCTGTCACATGCAGAAGACGCAGAGCTAATTGAAGTGCTCCTTGGGGGAAAGAACATCAAACTAATCCACTTTTTCTTTGAGTTGCCCAAAGTCCCTTTTGTGAGTTGGCAGGTCCAGGTACATTCCATCTGAACTTTGCATTTGAACTCTGAAAGCCAAAAGAGAGGCTGTAGATTTTCTCTCGCTTGGCCTGGTTCCGTTCAAACACCCAGAAACTCTCCACCTGCAGGTTTAATAACATCTTAAAAGAGAGGGTGGACTTTGGAAGTAATAATATGGCTCTTTATCATGTCCTCCTTCAGAGCGATTCCTCCTTTCTGGGAAGGAAAAGAGAAAGAGATATTTGTTCCAGGGAGAAATAGAGAAAAGCTTCTGTCTCAGCATTGCATGCAGTACTAGCCATAAAAAATGTTATGATCCTGTGTTGACTTCAGGAAGAGATGGATCACGGCCGACAGAGAGCTCTGGTCCATGAGGTCATGGAGAGTCGGAAGTGACCGACGAATAAGCAACAACATCTCCCAATGGGATAGAGAGTGTTATGGATTTGTTAACAAAACAAACCTGTTTTATTCTCCTAAGACATGTGTCCTTTATACAGTTGATGGGTGTTAAATGCAGAAACATGTTGTTTGATAACAGGCAAAATATATATTTGCTGGAAAAATGCATCTCCAGGGAGAATCTAAAAACACAGATATTTATCTTAATCCATCCAAAACAACCAATTCCATCCAGTTCTTGCAGTTTTCAGATCCCTTTTTATCAGGTCTTGTGAAACTATGGGGTCTTAGTTGTGTATTCAGAACAAAGCCACCACATAATACTTATTCAATAGATAATTCATATGATAACATGTTGCAACTGGCAAAATCTGTCCCCTACAGCTATTTTGAGAATATGGCTCAATTCAGAGGAACCAGAAACACTGAAATTAATGACGTTAACAGTATTATCCAGATAATGAAAACGCCCCAGTGCTTCAACCTTGTAGACCTTATCCCTATACCTAAAGTTGCTAGTTTGGTATCACACCAAATCCTGAGATTTCCATGTCAAAACTCCAGACTTGGATCATAGAATCATAAAATCAAAGAGGTGGAAGAGACCTCATGGGCCATCCAGTCCAACTCCCTGCCAAGAAGCAGGAATATTGCATTTAAATCACCCCTGACAGATGGCCATCCAGCCTCTGTTTAAAAGCTTCCAAAGAAGGAGCCTCCATCACACTCCGGGGCAGAGAGTTCCACTGGAGACACTCCTTGGCAATGTCATTAAACATGCATTAAGTACCAACCACAGTTGTTCACTGATTGTCATTGAAACACACACATGCACAAGGAAATTTTGGCTAAAGGAACTGTTCCAATGTCAAGGTAAAATGAGAAGGCTATTCCTTCTCAGGGCGCATCTACAGTGTCCACTTTAACTGCCATGGCTCAGTATTACACAATTTGTAGTTTGGTGAGGCACCAGCAGAGAAAGCTAACGATGTTGTAAAGCTACAACTCACATGATTTCATAGTATTCAAGCATGACAATAAAAATGGTGTCAACCCGCATTAATTCTACAGTGTAGGTGCACCCTCTCTTAGGGAGACAGGATCAGCAACATTTCTTTACTAGTTTACATGCTTTCAGCCAGAAGCTGAATGGAGAACAGAGCAGAGGGTGAGTCCTGGTGACCATAATGATTTGGAAGGAAAGAGGGTGTTAAGTAAGTAAATATAGAGATTCCTTGGAGTTTTTCCAAGTTTAATCAACAAATCAATTGAGCTTTGCAAAACTCTAGCAAACTTGTAGCTAAGATTTCCTCATCCCGGATGCAGAGCCTACCCAAAATGGAGAATTTGCACCTTTGCCTCCTTGTGGAGATGACCCATGGAAACTAGAGACTTGGGACCAAGCACTGAGATTTGACAACCATCTCTATATGACACCATTGTCCTTGACTATTGGTTGTAGAAGTTGGAACTGACAAGAACACCAAAACTTATAGCTTTGATTATGTTTTTATGGATTTTAATTGTGAATTGTAGATCCCCGGTGGCGCAGTAGGTTAAAGCACTGAGCTGCTGAGCTTGTTTATTTATTTATTTATTTATTTATTTGCTGCATTTATTGACCGCCGCTCTCAGCCCTAGGGCGACTCGCGGCGGTGTACAACATATAAAAGACAATAAACAATCAACATATCACTAATACACACTAAGAATCAACATATCATTAATATACACTAATAAATTACACTAAATGATGCGCTCCGTCTTATAGTAGAATCATAACCAAACTCATAGTCCATATTCCGTTCCAGATGTCATTACCAGTTAGTGTAGCTCTCAATTAAATGCCTTCTCAAATAGCCATGTCTTTAGGCTCTTATGGAAAGACATAAGGGAGGGCGCCTGTCTGACACAGCCGGGGGGCCACCACTGAGAAGGCCCTCTCCCTCGTCCCCGCCAGGCGTGCCTGTGAGGCAGGCGGGATCGAGAGAAGGGCCTCCCCAGACGATCTCAAGGTCCTCGTGGGCTCATAGGCCGAGATGCGGTCCGAAAGGTATTTTGGGCCGGAACCGTTTAGGGCTTTGTAGGATAACACCAGCACCTTAAATTGGGCCCGGTAGCAAATCGGCAGCCAGTGGAGCTGGAACAACAAGGGCGTTGTGTGCTCCCTGCGTCCTGCTCCTGTTAGTAACATGGCTGCCGCGCGCTGGACTAGCTGAAGCTTCCGGGCCGTCTTCAAGGGCAGCCCCACGTAGAGAGCGTTGCAGTAGTCAAGGCGGGATGTGACCAGAGCTTGTACCACCGTGGCCAAGTCAGACTTCCCAAGGTACGGGCGCAGCTGGCGCACGAGCCTGAGCTGTGCAAATGCTCCCCTGGTCACCGCTGAAACCTGGGGATCCAGGCTCAACGATGAATCCAGGGTCACACCCAAGCTGCGAAGCTGCGCCTTCAAGGGGAGTGCGACCCCATCCAGCACAGGCTGTAACCCTATACCCTGTTCGGCCTTGCGACTGACCAGGAGTACCTCTGTCTTGTCTGGATTTAATTTCATTTGTTCGCCCTCATCCAGACCATTACAGCGGCCAGGCACCGGTTCAGGACCTCGACAGCCTCCTTAGTAGCAGGTGGAAAGGAGTGACAGAGTTGGACATCATCTGCGTACAGATGACACCGCACCCCGAAACTCCGGATGATCTCACCCAGCGGCTTCATGTAGATATTAAACAGCATGGGGGACAGTATAGAGCCCTGTGGAACCCCAGGTCAAAGGCTGTGGTGTTGAACAGGAGTCCCCCAATAACACCTTCTGGGTACGGCCCTCCAGGAATGACTGGAGCCACTGCAAAGCAGTGCCCCCAAGACCCATCTCCGCAAGGCGCCCCAGAAGGATACCGTGGTCGACGGTATCGAAGGCCGCTGAGAGGTCCAGGAGCACCAACAGGGACACACTCCCCCTGTCTAGCTCCCAGCGCAGATCATCCACTAAGGCGACCAAGACCGTCTCGGTTCCATGTCCCGGTCTGAAACCAGACTGTGCCGGATCCAGATAATCCGTGTCTCTCAAGAATACCTGGAGTTGTGAGGCCACCACGCTTTCCATGACTTTGCCCAAGAAGGGGAGATTGGAAACAGGCCGAAAGTTGTCAAATTTAGTGGGGTCTAGTGATGGTTTCTTCAACAGCGGTTTTATAATAGCTTGTTTTAAGCTCGCTGGAATTTTGCCTTCCCGAAGGGAGGCATTAACCACCACCGTTACCCACTCAGCCAATCCCCCTCTGGCCTCCTTCAGAAGCCAGGATGGGCAGGGGTCTAGGATGGACGTGGTGGGCCTCATTCCTCCAAGTATCTTGTCCACATCCTCGGGCTTCACAAACTGAAAAGAATCCATCAAAATAGGACAAGCAGGTGCTCGTGTCACATCCTCGGAGACTGCATTTAACATGGTGTCCAGCCCAGAACGGATCAAGGCGACTTTGTCTGCAAAGAACCGAGCAAATGCTTCACAGCGCGTGACCGAATTGTCAGGGCTCCCGCCGGGGGTGGCGGGAGTTAACAGACCTCTGACAATCCGAAACAACTCCGCCGGACGGTCACAGGTTCGAATCCGGGGAGCGACGTGAGCGTTCGCTGTCAGCCCCAGCTTCTGCGAACCTAACAGTTCGAAAGCATGCAAATATGAGTAGATCAATAGGTATCGCTCTGGCAGGAAGGTAACGGCACTCCATGCAGTCATGCTGGCCACATGGCCTTGGAGATGTCTACGGACAACACTGGCTCTTCAGCTTAGAAATGGAGATGAGCACTACACCTCAGAGTCAGACATGACTGGACTTAATGTCAGGGGAAAACCTTTACCTTTTACCTAATTGTGAATCTTACAATAACATTTATATTTCATTCTGTTTTGATGTTTGTATATCTGTAGACTTTAAACTGTACTGAAAGGCTTTTAATGTAAGTCGTCCAAGTCTCCTTGTTGGAGAGACAAGAGGGGTATAAATAAACATAATATAATAATAGTGGGTACCATGTTGGGGAGGTGTAGCTTGAGCTCTGGTATGATGCATGAAAATACTCCAAAAATGGCCAAGCAATTCAGCCTCTGGGAAATATTTCTGGACAGAACAGGGTTGTGGAAACCAGTGACATCACAGCTACCCTCTTGGAACTGCCAAGAACCAAGTGATGGAAAAAGCAAACAGCTGGCTTAGACCATTCTGACAATGCCGCCTTCTCTCTTGAAGGTGATGGGAACACCCAGGGGCCTGGATGCTTGCCTACGAAGTGTCTATTCTTTTTCCCCCAGTGACAGTTCTTGTGAAGCAGGCAAATAGGAAAGGCGGAGAAGCAAGGCTCAGCCACCCCCGCCCCCGCCCCTTATCAGGCGACCCTGGTCAATGTCCCCGCTGTCAAGGACTCCAGTAATTTATGTCAGAGAGCTGCCCGGCTGTTTACTTATCTGCCCCAGAGAGCAGCTCAGCCGAAAGCAGCCAGACTGACTCCTTTGTGGCTCAGCAGCTTTTTCCTGCTGTTAGAAGGGACAGACAATGTGGGACACTATTTCCATTCCTCTGGAGCTGCTGCGTTGTAATCTTTGAAGGGAAAAACAACAACACAGAAGGTGTAAGAACTCCAGCCACACACAAAACAGTCCCGTCTCCTGCGGCTCAGCATGGGCTTGACATGAGAAAGCTGATAGCTGCTGCTATCGAGTGGCCGCTGATTTTCCAGAACATGAGAGACACACTGAAAGGATAGTATTTTCCACAAACTGTCTGGTCTCACGTCAGTTGTCTTCCCCACACGAAACATCACAAAAAATGTTTTACAGCATGTAAGTGTGGTGTAATGCTTTGAGAAGTGGACAATGAATCTTTGAGAGGTAGTGCTTTGAGAGGTGGACAATGAAGACAGGATATGAATCCTTACTTGGCCATAAAATCCATCAAGTAACTTTGGGCAAATCACACTTTCTCAGCTTCAGAGTAAGCCAACGGCAAACCTCTTCTGGAAAACAAATCTTGCCATGTGATACGTTCAGTTTAGGGTTGCCATAGATTGGAAAGGATTTAGAGGTAGGTCCCATGTCTTACTACCACTAAGCAAGACATGGGAACTAAACAAAATATGCACTGTCCAGCTGCTAGGATATCTGCAAGCTTGACTTGGAGCTGCCAAGGCAAGTACTATTGCTCTACTCTTTGTGACCTAAGGTTATAGTAACTTTAAAGATGTGGTTGTTGCTCTCAGAATCTCTTACCATTGAGCATGGAGATTAGGAATTATGAAAAGAATATTCATAAACATTTATTTCCAAATTATAGGAGAGAATCATAGAGACCACAAGGGCCACCCAGTCTAACCCCATTCTGTCATGCAGGAACACACATTCAAAGCACTCTTCAAAGAAGGAGACTTTCACCACACTCTGAAACACCGTATTCTCCTGTTGAACAGATTTTACTACTAGGATGTTCTTCTTTCCTAATATTTAGGTGAAGCCTCTTTTCCTGTAGTTTGCGTTCATATCAAATTGAAAATGGTTTCCCAATAGTTGAAGAGCTCCACCTTGAAAAGAATGTGGGGAATGGAGTTACAAATTACAGAACAAGATATGAGACAAGTGGTAGAGACAATAGGGACAACGAGGAATACAAGAGTAAGAGAAATGAGGAGGAAAATATTACATAAGTGGTATCATACATCCTGACAATTAGCATACTATTATAAAAAGGGGAGCAATAAGTGCTGGCATGGATGTTAACAGAAAGGGTGGTTTATGCATATGATGTGGGAATGTGAACAGGTACAGTATTTCTGGCAGACAATACAAAATGTGTCAAACCAAATATTAGGGACTGTTTGGGTTATAACAAAATAAATGGCAGTCTTAGTACAAAGAGAAATTACAGGGAAATAAAGGAAGCAATAATTGAGTGCACACAAGCAGTGATACTATTGGGATAGAAAGACAAATCAAAGTGGACAGTAAATAAATGGTATCGATATATAGTGGACCAAATGGAATTTTAAATTATAAAGGTCTGGAGAGCAAGCCCTATGAGGAGCGGCTTAAGGAGCTGGGCATGTTTAGCCTGAAGAAGAGAAGGCTGAGAGGAGATATGATAGCCATGAATAAATATGTGAGAGGAAGTCACAGGGAGGAGGGAGCAAGCTTGTTTTCTGCTTCCTTGGAGACTAGGACACGGAACAATGGCTTCAAACTACAAGGAAGGAGATTCCATCTGAACATGAAGAAGAACTTCCTGACTGTGAGAGCCATTCAGTAGTGGAACTCTCTGCCCCAGAGTGTGGTGGAGGCTCCTTCTTTGGAAGCTTTTAAACAGAGGCTGGATGGCCATCTGTCAGGGGTGATTTGAATGCAATATTCCTGCTTCTTGGCAGAATGGGGTTGGACTGGATGGCCCATGAGGTCTCTTCCAACTCTTTGATTCTATGATTCTATGAATCTATGTAAAATTAAATGATTTAAAATGTAATCAAGATAGAATGCAAGAAGTTGAAGAAAGATGGAACCGGGTCAAGAATTATATTATGAATAAGTCTAGAGATCACACCATAAGAAATAGAATGCAAATGTTATACAGTATATAAATCTAGAAGGATTGTCTCCAAAAGGATTAATATATGAAAGAAAATAATCCGTGGTGGGAACTGTAACTGTTGTGCTTGTGTATGTGTATGCCCTAAAATAAAATACCAAACAAAACACCAAAAGTGACATTTCCAGTCATGTGGGGCATTCTGGGTGAAAAAACTGGAGAAGGGAAACAGACACATGCAGGGGAAAAGGTGAGATTTTTGAGTCACATGGTAGATCCAGCATGATGCAGTGAAGGGTGAGTAAAGAGTTTAGAGCAGGGGTCCACAAACTTTTTAAACAGAGGGCCAGGTCGCAGTCCCTCAAATTGTTGGAGGGCCAGACTATAATTTGAAAAACACATGAATGAATTCCTATGCACACTGCACATGCCTTATTTGTAGTGCAAAAAACACTTAAAACAATACAATAATTAAAATGAAGAACAATTTTAACAAATATAAACTTATTAGTATTTCAGTGGGAAGTGTGGGCCTACTTTTGGCTGATGAGATAGGATTGTTGTTGTTGTTGCGTGCTTTCAGACTTAGGTTGACCCTGAGCGAGGGCCGGGTAAATTACCTTGGAGGGCCGCATCTAGCCCCCGGGCCTTAGTTTGAGGATCCCTGGTTTAGGGAGTTGTTTTTTTTCAACAGGCCTTTAGCTTTCTGTGCCAAAGACTTCTGATGTTTTCCCACATGACAACTCCTCTGATTCCATAGCATTGGACCTTGGCAGTTAAGATGGTGCCAATCTGCATTGATTCTACTGTGTAGATGCACTTTGTGATTTTGACTTCTCATGTAGCCTAAGCAACGCACCAGGAAGCCTCAAAGGAACAGCAGGCTTCCTCTTAAATCTTGCAAAGAAAAATCTAGGAGAAGGTTCCATCAGCAGCAAATGGCATGAAGGCTTACAACAGCAGCAGCAGCAGCAGCAGCAACATGCTAGACCCCCCATAGTTATTTACTTTGTTGCATTGGGCTTGATGGGTCAAAAGCTTCACTAGGTTGCTGCAAGCCACATTGTTCTAGTTCTTTCAAAATGTTTATCCAGTTTATGTATTTTTAAAAAATCTTTAGGATTACAGCTATTGCTTTTATCTTTAGTCCCACTGCAATGTTCCCAAAACCCACAACAAAGGAAGCATTTTTAAATTACCCAAGCTTTTGCCTTTCTCAACTGAAAACAGTCTGCATTATTTCAAAGAGAGAATGATCTCCTCCTTTCCACTAAGTTACAACCATCTCTGGCATTTCTGTAAAGAGAAAGCCAAACATGCACCAGAAATGTAAAATGGCAGCTTCTCTGCACAATCCCATCTTGATATGCATGCATGGAAAAATAAATATAAAGCTTCTCCCTCTTCCCAGCTGAACCACTTGCTATCATTCCAGAGCAAGGAAACTTTTAACGTTTTGGAACATTTCAAGACAATAGATTAAAGGCCACAGACTATCTCCTGCTAAATGAGCTGTTATTTTCAATTTGCTTCCTCTTTAATCCAGGCAACGCCTCTTACTAATATCTCCTTGACTGACTGCATTTTTCCCTGCCAAATATTGTTTAGAGCTGTGTCTCCACCCAGAAAGCAAACAATCAAAGGGATTTTCTTTTTCCTCCTTCTGCTCTTAAGGGCCACACAGCCATTGAGAGCACCACCTACAGGTTAACAGAAGAAGAATTCTGTAAAAAGACAGATCTAACTCAGCATAGGGCTTCCAAATGTAATCATTTGGACCAATGGCAGATATGGTTCCCGTGTCCGAGGGGCAGGAAACCCACTCTGGGTTCTAGTCTGAACTTTAAAGGAGTTATCCAAGATCCTGAACCTATTTTGAGGAAGCCCCCAGACCATAGAAACCAGATGCTATTTTTTAAAGTGCAAGAGGAATTTACTCCCCCCCCCCCCCCCCCCCCCACCATCATAGCAATTTCCTTTGGTGACAGAGATCACACAACTGCCCATCTTCAACTGCTTTGCCTGCTGACGGTCTGTGTCAAGATACAATTCAAAGTACTGCTTATGACCTATAAAACCCTAGATGCATAGTATCTCCTTGATTAGCCTTGCCAGACCAAAGCTGTATGAACAACGGGGCTCTATTTTCCTGCTGATTGAAATCCAACTGGCTGCTGTTTCCATGCCCCTCTTGCCAGTGATCTGAAGTGAGAGAAGGGATTTCAACTCCTAAATATCACACCTGAGATTGCTCATGGAAGGGAATGAAAATATTAGTCTGCTGTACCCCTATGAATAAGAGAACAGACCACTATCACTCACAGTAACTACTCCCTGGGAAAACAGGATTGGGGGAGTTTTGTGATACCTATGTATTCCTTACACTAGCAGTTTCCAAACTGTATTCCGTGGAACCCTAAGATTCCACAAAAGCATCACAGGGGTACTGCAAAAACTCCATGTTAGAGTTAAATTCCATGTAACTCTGCTTTAAAAATGTAATTTGCATTGCTTTATTTCCAAACTTAGGACCTCATACCATCTGGGGGAGAAAGTAGGTAAAAGAGGGTAAAAGACCATCTGGGTTGTTGTGGTTTTTTCAGGCTATATGGCCATGGTCTAGAGGCATTGTCTCCTGACGTTTCACCTGAATCTATGGCAAGCATTCTCAGAGGTTGTGAGGTCTGTTGGAACTAGGAAAAAGGGTTTATATATCTGTGGAATGACTAGGGTGAGACAAAGGACTCTTGTCTGTTGGAGCTAGGTGTGAATGTTTCAACTGACCACCTTGATTAGCATATAATGGCCTGACAGTGCCTCGAGCAAACTTTTGCTGAGAGGTGCCATAGATGCAGGCGAAACGTCAGGAGAGAATGCCTCTAGACCATGGCCATATAGCCCGAAAAAACCACAACAACCAAGTGATTCCAGCCATGAATGCCTTCGACAATACAAAAGACCATCTTCTTAGTGCTGTATTTTGTGCCTTTCCATGTTGTTTAAAAAATTGAGAATTTTGTCTCTCTCATCATACGTGATAGATTACTTCTGCCTCAGCAACCATAATCTGCTTTAGCTGCCATCACACAGGGAAGTGTAGTCCATCCATATCGCTTTATTTTCCTTTTGAAAAATAGGGAAACTATGCAATAGCGTAAGCACAAAATCTCACAATTCTGGAAAAAAAAGGCCTAGCAAGTGCAAGTGACTTTTTTCCTGGGATCGTACGGTTAGCGAATTCTACCATTGCTTTGGCTTACTGCTGTGATAACTTTTAATAATGGAAATAGTTTTGTTTGTACTGCTGGCCACCAAGGGTCTGTTCTCATGGAAAAATGACAGGAACATATAAGACCACTGGGTTGCAGTTAAACAAAAAAACAAGATGATGGCAACCAGACTAATTGATAACTGGCAAACAGAAGGAGAAAACATGGAGGCAGTGGCAGATTTTGTATTTCTAGGCATGACAATTGCTACAGATGCAGACTGCATTCAGGAAGTCAGAAGACATTTACTTCTTCTGAGGAGAGCAAGGACCAATCTTGATAAAATAGTGAAGAGTAGAGACCTCACAACAGAGATCCGCATAGTTAAAGCAATGGTATTCCCTGTATTAACCTACAGATGTGAGAGCTGGACCATAAGGAATGCTGAGCGAAGAAAGTAGATGCTTTTGAGGTGCTGGAGGAAAATACGGAGAGTGCCTTGGACCGCAAGAAGATCCAACCAGTCCATACTCCAGGAAATAATGCCCGGCTGCTCACTGGAGGGAAGGATAATAGAGGCAAAGATGAAGTACTTTGGCCACATAATGAGAAGACAGGAAAGCTTAGATAATGATGCTTGGGAAAAATGGAAGGCAAAAGGGGCCAACCAAGGGCAAGATGGATGGATGGTATCCTTGAAGTGACTGGCTTGACCTTGAAGGAGCTGGGGGTGGCCATGGCTAACAGGGAGCTCTGGCATGGGCTGGTCCATGAGGTCACAAAGAGTCGGAAGCAACTGAACAAATAAACAACAACATAAGACCACCCACTGGAACACCCACAAGTAAATGTCATAAAATGATACTACTTGGAGAAATCCAACCATTGTCATCACATCTTAACACTTCTAAGAGCATAGAGACATCTGGAGTCGATAGCTACCCGGCTCCAAAAATGCTGTTTCTAAACACTTCAAAAATGGATCCCCATGGGCAACACCCAGCAATAGTCTTGCATCATTTGATGGCCTCCATGGGAGGGAAGTGTGCACATGATGAAGTCCCTAGTATTTTATATGAAACACCCAGGGAAAGGGAGTAGATGAAAAAAGGATGAACTTTGCGAGTTCAAAAAGTTTAGGAACAGAGTTATGGTTCGGGGGATGGGGGGAGTCTTCTGTAAGTTCTGTAAAGTTTGGGAACCAATGCCCTACATTGTTGAAAACAGAGATCATGAATATGAACTAGTTACCAATGCATAAATCTGGCAGTTAAACTGATGTGTGATGCACCCTTAGAAAGGGAATATAACTGAACTCTACAAAGAGTTAACATTGTACACAATTAATTAGATAGGATTCTTTCCATTAATGTGGCTAGACAATTACATCTACTCATTTTTGGCAACATCCCTCATACACAGACATGCAAAACACATGCACACACACAATTTCCGCCCCTTCCCTTGCTTTTAGAAGACATACATGATGCCTTTGATGTTCCCCGGCTCTTGCTTCTGCTTAGTCTCCACCATCCAATTGACAATTGTTTATTCGTTTTGAAATAGCTGAAATTCATGTCAAACATTCCACATGTTAGGAAAATGTTTATGAAGTTGTTATCACAGTTTATTTAATGGTGAACGTTTGAGGAAAACCAATATAAAATGATGGACCACACAAAGCTGTGTGCTGAGGCTTCTAAAAATTACCCAGTCACATGATGCGTTGGAACAAGTGGCGTGCTCTTGAGTCTCCAACGCCCAAATATCTTTTACAGTAAAAGCAAACTTTTTTCTTGAATGACAACTATCAAAATTTCCCCACCAATCATGGCTGGGTCAGTACTGGCTGGGGGATTCTGAGGTCTATGTTGTTGTTCATTCGTTCAGTCGTCTCCGACTCTTCGTGACCTCATGGACCAGCCTACGCCAGAGCTCCCTGTCGGCCGTTACCACCCCCAGCTCCCTCAAGGTCAGTCCAGTCACTTCAAGGATGCCATCCATCCATCTTGCCCTTGGTCGGCCCCTCTTCCTTTTGCCTTCCACTTTCCCCAGCATAATTGTCTTCTCTAGGCTTTCCTGTCTCCTCATGATGTGGCCAAAGTACCTCCAATTATAATTTTATAAATACTGGTCCCAAGCGTGCCGCCAAATGAAATTTGTAGGTCAGTGTAGAAGGGCCCCTAGTAACAATTCAAACTTGATTTGCTCTAAGACTCATTCATTAGTCTTTTTAATAGCCCATGTCATCAGTATAATTCTTCTCAGGCCCCACATTTCAATTGAGTTGATTTCTTGGCAGATTACTTCATAGTCCAACCATATAGAGAAATCAGAAATATTATGGCTGCCTTTCCAGGTTCAAGTCATCCCATTGAGAGATGATCATATTAATCTATATAAATAAAAATGTAATATTCGTTCGTGGGATTAACATAACTTTAAAACCACTCAATGAATTGACCCCAAATTTGGACAGCATATACCTTAACAACCCAATGTATGTCCTTCACTCAAAAATTTTGATTTTGTCATTTGGGAGTTGTAGTTGCTGGGATTTATAGTTCACCTACAATCAAAGAGCATTCTGAACACCACCAATGATGGAATTGAACCAAAAGGACTCCCATGACCAACAGAAAACACTAGAAGGGTTTGGTGGGCATTGACCTTGAGTTTGGGAGTTGTAGTACACCTACATCCAGAGAGCACTGTGGACTCAAACAATGATGGATCTGGACCAAACTTGGCACGAATATTCCATATGCCCAGATATGAGCTTGGGGGAAACAGACCTTGACATTTGGAAGTTGTAGATACTGGGATTTATAGTTCACCTACAATAAAAGAGCATTTTGAAGTCCATGAACATTAGAAGTGGGGCAAACTTCCCACACAGAACGCCTATGACCAATAGAAAATACTTAAGGCCATCCAGTCCAACCCCCTTCACCAGGGCAAGAAAACGTTATCAAATACTGTTTACCCACAAGCAGAAAGAAATTACATATATTAGAAACCAACACTTTCTCATTACTTTATTTTCCAGATCACCAGACTGGGCCACAGCAACACGTGGCAGGGGACAGCTAGTCTATATAAATAGAAATGTAATATTTATTTGTGGGATTATCACAACTCAAAAACCACTGGATGAATTGATCAAATTTGGACACAATACACCTATCAGGCCAACAAGTGACCATCACTCATAAAAACACTGAAAAACACAGCAGAAGAGACATAAAAAGCAAAACAAAACAAATTTATATATATTACAAAGCATACACATATAAATACACATATATATACACACACAAAACATATACACAGACTGGGCCACAGCAACGTGTGGCAGGGGACGGCTAGTAATATATATGTTGGCTAAAATAATTTCAGAAACAATCCAATATATCCAATTAAAACCCTTCTACAGAACTTGCTAATCACCTCAATTGCTGGGTTGCTGTGAGTTTTCCAGGGTGTATGGCCATGTTCCAGAAGCATTCTCTCCTGACGTTTCACCCACATCTATGGCAGGCATCCTCAGAGGTTGTGAGGTCTGTTGGAAAATATGCAAGTGAGGTTTATATATCTATGGAATGTCCAGGGTGGGAAAAGAACTAATTTCTGCTTGAGGCAGGTGTGAATGTTGCAAATGGCCGCCTTGATTAACATTTAATGGCCTTGGAGCTTCAATGCCTGGCTGGTTGCTGCCTAGGTGTGTCCTTTGTTGGGAGGTGTTATCTGGTCCTGATTGAGTCTTGTCTGGAATTCCCCTGCTTTGGGGGTGTTGCTCTTTATTTACTGTGCTGATTTTAGAGTTTTTGAATATTGGTGGCTAGATTTTGTTCATTTTCATGGTTTCCTCCTTTCTATTGGAACTGTCCACATGTTTGTGGATTTCAATGGGTTCACCTCAATTGCCTCATGATGTTTTACACCTCAAAGCTCCTTCCAACTTGGGTCTGTGTAGACCATCCTTTCCCTCCTCTACCTGGAAATGTATGTATATTCTGTATGCATTATTCAAAATCCAAATATTTTGTATGCATGTTCCATTCATAGATATTCTCCTCTCATTACTGCATTACTGCATATTTTTAAATGTGCAAGTTTATACATGTACACAGTTTGTGTGGTTCTGGCCTGAATTACTCTATAAGTTCTAAAACATACAGATTTCTGACTATGATTTTAATTCACCTCTACATTTGAAGCAGAGGAATGTTAATTGCATGCATTCTGACTATGAATACATCATTTTACACGCAATTGTAAACTACATATCCAGTGGAATAATAATTAAAGGACAGCAAAATCTATTAACAGTGTCACATATGTGTGTGAGAGAGATAGTATCAATTTATATGTAGAAGCTGAAAATCACAAGCATTCCTCAAAGGCAACTGTAGCCTCCAGCCTGAATATTAATGCCTCATTAATATTTACTATATGCAAACATAGTTTACTCCACATTAATATTTATAGTGGCCACATCATGGTATATTAGCCTTTCCCCCCCCTCAAAGGTAAACTAAATACTAATTCATATCAACTAGCTGGATTTTTATAGGCAAATGGTGCTTTGGAGTCTAGTCATCCACACTGGCTGGTTCAAGGCAGTAAAGTAGAGAAGAACTTGGCTGATGAATCTACCAACAATTTGTTCAGACTGAGAATGGCGTGAGTAGCTGCCCAGAGAGTGGCCATGGTTTTATTGCAACCTATGACAGTGACAGCATATAATAAAGGACCTCTGCAGACTTTTACAAGAGACAGAAACCACTTCTTGGAAAGTTAACAATAGTTTATCCAAGTTGGATAAGCAAAAGGAAGCCTGGAGCTTAACTGTCGTCTTTAAGCAAAGCTCCAAATGCAGCGGCAAAGGATTCTTCTACCTTTGATGCTTTGGGGAAGCAGGCATTTTTACTTTTAGGTCCCCAAACGATTTTAGCATTCTGCCCATTACAAATTGATCATCCCTTATCCTGAATTTTGAAATTTGAGATACCCCAAAATCCAAAATTACCCCTAGGGATGGCCAAGATAGTGTCACCTTTGCATTTACTTACTTACTTACTTACTTACTTACTTACTTACTTACTTACTTACAGTATTTATATTCTTCCCTTCTCACCCCGCAGGGGACTCAGGGCAGATTACAGTGCACATATGCATGGTAAGCATTCAATGCCAGAGACACACAACATATATAGACAAACACAGAGGCAACTAAGCTTCATAGAATCATAGAATCAAAGAGTTGGAAGACACCTCATGGGCCATCCAGTCCAACCCCATTCTGCCAAGAAGCAGGAATATTGCATTCAAATCACCCCTGACAGATGGTCATCCAGCCTCTGTTTAAGGTTCCAAAGAAGGAGCCTCCACCACACTCCGGGGCAGAGAGTTCCACTGCTGAATGGCTCTCACAGTCAGGAAGTTCTTCCTCATGTTCAGATGGAATCTCCTCTCTTGTAGTTTGAAGCCATTGTTCCGCGTCCTAGTCTCCAGGGAAGCAGAAAACAAGCTTGCTCCCTCCTCCCTGTGGCTTCCTCTCACATATTTATACATGGCTATCATATCCCCTCTCAGCCTTTTCTTCTTCAGGCTAAACATGCCCAGCTCCTTAAGCCGCTCCTCATAGGGCTTCATGAGAGTATGCTCAAATTCTGGCCACCACGGAAGCTGTCGCTTCACAGTCTAGTGACACCGAGTCCTTGATGGAACACTTCCTCATTCTTTCACCGGCTGCTGGAGATTTTTTTTATGGCGTTGTAAATTAGTTAAATTAGCCTGTCCGCATAAGCAGTACCTAAACCTAAATTTGTTTGTGTTCATTGAACCAGCATTCTGATGGTTCAATGAACACAAACATATTTTGAGGCACAAAAGAAATAATAATAATAATAATAATAATAATAATAATAATCTACTCATATCTGCTTGTTTTTGAACTGCTAGGTTGGCAGAAGTTGGGGCTAACAGCAGGAAATCACCCCACTCCCCAGTTTCGAACCGCCAACCTTTCAGTCAGCAAGTTTAATCCACTGTGCCACCAGGGAGCTTGTCAAAGGAAGTACCACACAATTAAATAGAAAATAATACTTTCAAACCAGGAACAGAAAATTTCAATGTATTGTCGAAGGCTTTCATGGCTGGAATCACTAGGTTCTTGTGGGTTTTTTCAGGCTATAGGGCCATGTTCTAGAGGCATTTCTCCTGACGTTTCGCCTGCATCTATGGCAAGCATCCTCAGAGGTAGTGAGGTCTGTTGGAATTAGGACAATGGGTTTATATATCTGTGGAATGGCTGGGGTGGGACAAAGAGCTCTTCTCTGCTGGAGCTAGGTGTGAATGTTTCAACTGACCACCTTCATTAGCATTTGAAGGCCTGGCTGAGCCTGGGAAAATCTTTTGTTGAGAGGTGTTAAGATGTGCCTGGTTGTTTCCTCTCTGCTGTTTTGCTGTTGGAATTTTAGAGTTTTTTAATACTGGTAGCCAGATTTTGTTCATTTTCATGGTTTCTTCCTTTCTGTTGAAATTGTCCACATGCTTGTGGATTTCAATGGCTTCTCTGTGTAGTCTGACATGGTGGTTGTGAGAGTGGTCCAGCATTTCTGTGTTCTCAAATAATATGCTGTGTCCAGGTTGGTTCATCAGGTGCTCTGCTATGGCTGATTTCTCTGGTTGGAGTAGTCTGCAGTGCCTTTTTTTAAAAAATTAAAATTTTAAATTTTAATTTTTTATATAGTGTAATTAAAGTGTTATTAAAGGTCTGTACATTTTCTAGTTCTATTCTTGTTGGTGGTATGTGGCTGTATTTTTGAATTACGGCAAGTTTTGCTCAAAGGGGGTTTGTTTTCCTTAGAGGCCAAGGGATTGTGACTTGTCCAAAGTCATGCAATGGGCTTTCCTGGCTGAGGAGGGCTTCAAACCATTATTAGCCAGGGGTTTTTAGTTCAGTGCCACATCAATGCACCATTATACATTTCTAGATATTTTTCGGGATGGCGTTTCATAGGCTGAATCTACACAGCCACATAATGTACTTTCAAACGGCATTACATGGCAGTGCAGGTCCAACCACAGATGAAAGCCACTGCAGAGAAAAGCTGATTCTCTCTTAAATATCTGGGTAGCAACAACCTTCAAAAATGCCACTGAACTTTTTAACTTTTAACAGTTTCTCTCTTGTCTACATTTATTTATTTATTTATTTATTTATTTATTTATTTATTTAAAACATTTATATTCTGCCCTTCTCACCCAAAGGGGACTCAGGGTGAAGCACAGCATACATATGGCAAACATTCAATACCGGGACACAAATTCTTATATACATACATAAACATTAAACACATTTATCAAAATATTAAAATACACCATTTAAAACCGTCCTAGTCATCCACGTCAAATCTAATTAGCCTGGTAATCTTTCCTATTGCTGCTTTATTGCTCTGTCCTGAAAGCTTGGTCCCACAGCCAAGTTTTTACCATCCTTCTAAAGGACAGGAGAGAGGGGGCCAACCTGATCTCACCAGGAAGGGAGTTCCATAGCTGGGGAGCAATCACCGAGAAGGCCCTGTCTCTCATCCCCACCAATCGTGCCTGTGACAATGGCAGGGGAAAGCAGGGCCTCCCCAGAGGATCTTAATCTCTGCAATGGTTCATAGGGGGAGATGCATTTGGACAGATAATTTGGGCCGGGGCTGTTTAGGGCTTTATAGGCCAAAGCCAGCACTTTGAATTGTGCCCAGTAGCAAAGCAGCAGCCAGTGGAGCTGGCATAACATGGGAGTTGTATGCTCCCTGTATGCCGCCCAGTTATTAACCTGGCTGCCTCTCGTTGGACTATTTGAAGCTTCCGAGCAGTCTTCAAAGGCAACCCCACATAGAGTGTGTTGCAGTAGTCTATCCTAGATGTAATGAGAGCATGGACCACCGTGGTCAAGTCTTGCTCATGTCATCATCAGCTTATGGGTACTATTTGTAGACTGGGGAAAAAAGAGTGAAGAAACTGGCAGAGAATGATGTTGTCTCACCCTGCATTTTACAATTTTGTAAACTTGTGTAAACTTGTGGCTATTGCAAAGGATCAGTGCTTGTTCAGGGTGCATTCACAATGTAGAAATAAAGCAGTTTGGCACTACTTTAACTGCTATGGCTCAATGCTATGGCAATCATGGGAGTTATAGTTGCACAAAGTCTTGAAAATGAACAAGATTTGGCTACCAATATTTTAAAAACTCTACAATCAGAACATTAACTAAAGAACAACACTAACAAAGCAGAATTCCTGACATCAAACAATGAAGGCCAGCTAACACCTCCCAACAAAGGATTCCCCCAGGCAGGAAGCCGCCAGGCTTTGAAACTGCAAGGGCATTCAATGCTAATCAAGGTGGCCAATTGCAACATTCACACTTGCCTCAAACAGACAAGAGTTTTTTCTCCCTCCCACAGATATATAAACCTAGTTTCCAATAGACCTCACAACCTTTGAGGATGCCTGCCATAGATGTAGGTGAAACGTCAGGAGAGAATGCTTCTGGAATATGACCATACTTTCCAGAAAACTCACAGCAACCCAATGTTCCAGCCATGAAAGCCTTCGACAACACAAAGTCTTTCACCTCCTCTGCCAAAGAGTTCTGCTGCCTCACCAAACAATATCTCCACGATTCCAAAGAGATGTCAAGCTGCATTAATTCAACAGTGTAGATGCGTCCCATTTTAGAGGATTCTATTAAAACTTCAGGAAAGTTTACATATTGAAGGATAGCGGAATTTGCCTTTTCATATGGCTGAGAAGTACAAAATTGGGTAAGTTTGCATTAAATGCAAACCAGATTAACTTTTCCTCCCATTTGCACTTATAGGTTGCAATCCCATGAGCTCTTAATTAGGGGTAAATTCATTGCATTTGGAGAAACTTGGCAGAAAACAGAATCAGAGTGTTAATTAAATGGTTGATGTGTATCAGGGTCACAATAATAGGAACAGCTCACCTCCAAACCACCTTCCCAACAACAAAGAAGTGACAGTACAGAGGATGCAGGAAGCAGACAAAACTTCTAAAATACTTAAAACAAGAGGAAAAGGCTGAAATGTGATCGATTAGTCCCAGACTCAAGCCAATGCACTTTTAGCTTTTGTCTTTGGCCAAGAAACCTTGGCACTCAGGTTTACAACACCGAAATAGCTATATTAAAACTCTGGAAATATATATGTGTGTGTTTTAATAGCTTGTGATATTTTTTTTTTTAAAAAAAGGATTTCTTAAACACCCCAAAGGCTCGGCTTCATTAATTAAAGAGAACACAAGGTGATTTATAATAATAAAGCCATTGGCATATTATCACCTAATAAAGAAGATACAGTAGCTGCCGCTTTGGCTAAATGTGCTTCCTAGGTAATAGTCAATGTCATTAATCTACTGAACGCCCATTGCTTGTGTAAGGAAACAGCACTTTGTCTTCCTCAGCTCCCAACCGAGAGTCAGCAACCTGGGGATAATTGGAATGACCTACCTTACAAGGTTGTGGTGTTCGGTTCTCAAGCAAATAAGGTACCTGCCGCATTGCAAGGCAGCCGTGGGTGCTGCGTAAGAACCTGCATTATTCGTATTCCATAATCCCAGACTCAAGGGATTTATTTTCAGTTAACATGCTGATTTATATTACGTTACATTACATTATTTACATATTATATTATAGACAGTCATCCACATTTGTAGGTTCACCTTTTACGCACTTAATTATATAAAGATTTGATTAAAACTACAGGAAAGGAGATTCCACCTGAACATTAGGAAGAACTTCCTGACTGTGAGAGCTGTTCAGCAGTGGAACTCTCTGCCCTGGAGTGTGCTGGAGGCTCCTTCTTTGGAGGCTTTTAAGCAGAGGCTGGATGGCCATCTGTTGGGGTGCTTTGAATGCGATTTTCCTGCTTCTAGGCAGGGAATTGGACTGGATGGCCTATGAGGCCGCTTCCAACTTGATGATTCTATGAATCTATGAGTGGGCTCACTCTAGGAATTTCTGAGGGTGCATCTACACTGTAGAATGAATCCATTTTGTCACCACAAATTACTACTCCCAGGGTTACATGGCATTGAGCCATGGCAATTAAAGTGATGTCAAACTGTAATAATTCTATAGTGTAGATGCACCCATAGTTATGTAGGAATCATAGAATCATAGAGTTGGAAGAGACCTCATGGGCCATCCAGTCCAACCCCCTGCCAAGAAGCAGGAATATTGCATTCAAATCACCCCTGACAGATGGCCATCCAGCCTCTGTTTAAAAGCTTCCAAAGAAGGAGCCTCCATCACACTCCGGGGCAGAGAGTTCCACTGCTGAATGGCTCTCACAGTCAGGAAGTTCTTCCTCATGTTCAGATGGAATCTCCTTAGGAGCAGCCCTATACTATATGGATGTTGCAGAAATATCCAATTTTAATTTCCACAAAAGAAGTCTACCTATAGAGACACAAATCCCTTACAGCAGTGTTTCTCAACCCTCCTAATGCCGTGACCCCTTAATACTGTTCCTCATATTGTGGTGGCTCCCAACCATAAAATAATTTTAGTTGCTACTTCATAACTCTAATTTTGCTACTGTTATGAATCGTAATGTAAATATTCAATATGCAGAATGTATTTTCATTCACTGGACCAAATTTGGCACAATACCTGATATGCCCAAATTTGAATACTGGTGGGGTTGAGGAGGGGGTTTGATTTTGTCATTTTGGGTTTTGGACATTTTGGGTTCTGTGTGGGAAGTTTGGCCAAATTCTAATGTTGGTGGGGTTCAGAATTCTCTTTGATTGTAGGTGAACTTTAAATCCTAGCAACTACAACTCCCAAATGTCAAGGTCTATTTCACCCAAACTCTACTAGTGTTCACATTTGGCATATTGAATATCTGTGCCAAGTTTGGTCCAAATCGATCATTGTTTGAGTCCACAGTGCTCTCTGGATGTAAGTGAACTACAACTCCAAAATTCAAGGTCAATGCCCACCAAACCCTTCCAGTATTTTCTGTTGGTCATGGGAGTTCTGTGTGGGAAGTTTGGTTCAATTCCATCGTTAGTGGAGTTCAGAATGCTCTTTGGTTGTAGGTTAACTATAAATCCCAGCAGCTACAACCCCCAAATGATAAAACCAATCCCTCCCCAAACCCCACCAATATTCAAATTTGGATGTATTAGGTATTTGTGCCAAAATTTGGTCCAGTGAACGAAAATACATCCTGTATATCAGATATTTACATTGCAATTCAAAACAGTAGCAAAATTAGAGTTATGAAGCAGCAACTAAAATAATTTTATAAGAAACTGTGTTAAGGGATTGCAACATTAGAAAGGTTGAGAACCACTGGTATATAGGATTCAGTACCTTGGATTACTCCATCAATGTTTGGATACAATATGGATCAACCATTTGACTTGGGGTTCATCCACAGTGTAGAATGTATGCAGTTTGGCACCACTTTAACTGTCATGGCTCAATGTTACAGAATCATTGTACAGATCACAGGATTTAAAAGCAAGGGCAGTTAAAGTGGTGTCAAACCACATTAATTTTACAGTCTAGATGCACCCACATGTGGAAACCATTATCTACTCCAGCATTTAGCAAAGAGTTGTTTGATTCAAGGTTTGAGTCACCTTGATTCCCCTTTGGGGAGCTAAAACCTTTCCTGTAGGTAATAATAATAATAATAATAATAATAATAATAATAATAATAATAGGAGCCCCTGGGGGTGCAATGGGTTAAAATCTTTTCCTGGCAGGACTAAAGACTAATAGGTTGCAGGTTCGAATCAGGGGAGAGTGTGGATGAGCTCCCTCTGTCAGCTCTGGCTCCCCATGCGAGGACATGAGAGAAGCCTCCCATAAGGATGGTAAAACATCAAAGCATCTGGGTGTCCCCCAGGAAATGACCTTGCAGACAGCCAAATCTCTCACACCAGAAGCAATTTGCAGTTTCTCAAGTCACTCCTGACATGATGATGATGATGATGATGATGATGATGATGATGATGATGATAATAATAATAATAATAATAATAATAATGTGTTAGGTAATCAACTAATCAGCTTATGATTGGATACCGGAGATGCAGCTTAAAGTGATCCTTACATCTCCACACTCCAATCTAAACTTGAAAGGTAACATTTTCCCCATTCCGCCTTTTCTTGTTGGCAGGAACGGTTTGCATGAGCTCATGCTTTGGCTATTGCCCACAAGCTTTTCCGTGTCATCATGATCCGGACATTTGGGTTTTCCTGTCTCATAAACGTCCTAATCTTTGTTTCTCATAAAAAGAGAAACAAACAAATAATTCGGCTCCCCCATGTGAGATGAATGGCCTGCTGGGAAATGTATGTACAGCGTATGTATCTTTATGAAGTGAAAAAGAGACCAGCGGTATGGCTCCTGACTGTTTTATGCGCACAGTTTTGCCCCCGAGGCCTCTATGGTTGTCATTTTGCTTTTAAACATTTTGGTTTGTCATGACGCCTTTCTGTGTTAAATGAAATCCTTTTCTTTGTTATTGTCTGTAAGGTCCCAGGAGAGATCTGTGCCAGAGTTTGTTATTTTTAATGGACTGTGGGCGCATCTACATTGCAGAATTAATGCAGTTTGACACCATGTTAACTGTTATGGCTCAGTGTTATGGAATCATTGGAGCTGTAGTTTGGTGAAGCACCAGCACTCTTTGGTACAGAAGGATAAATACCTTGCAAAACTAAAACTCCCAGGTTCCATTACTCAAAGTGGTGTAAAACTGCATTAAATCCACAGTGTAGATGCACCCTACAACACTCCAAATTCTTCAACTATCCAACAAAACTGGCTAGGAGATAGTGGGAGTTGTAGTATGTCAAAAGGAACTTTTCTGAGCTCTCTTCTGAAATTTTCCATATTTTGTAATCCACAAAAAGTAATGTTTTGAAGTTGTATTATGTCTCATATTGTGTGTGTGTGTGTTTAAATGAGAGTTGTTTAAATCCCATGCTTTTGGTGTTTTTTTCTTTTTCTGGGAGTTGTAGTCCACCAAAAGTAATTGATGCAACTGAAGTCTGCACTCCATGTTGCTCTTGGAGCTCTAGTCCACCAGAAATTACTTTTCCAAGCTGTAGTCTGGCACTTTCACAATAAATAATGGACCCAAGCTGTAGCCTGCACTGACATGTTTTTCCTGGGAGTTGTAATCCACTCAAAAGTGGGTTGTTGTAGGTTTTTTGGGCTATATGGCCATCTTCTATAACATGGCCTTATAGCCCAAAAAACCCAGTGATTCCAGCCATGAAATCCTTCGACAATACACCACCTCAACGTATTTTTCCCAAGCAAATTTCCATGCTGTTCTAGCCTTTACTGGGAGCTATATTCTAATAATAATAATACACTTTATTTATATTCCACTTTATTTCCCTGAAGGGACTCAGAGTAGATTACAATTCACATAGGAGGCAAGTATTGAATGCCTTTTACACACAGAGAACAACGACATACAACATAGACAAAGGTAAAGGCCTCCCCCTTTTTCCATCTCCAGCGTCTGGAGGGAATGCTCAACTCTGGCCATGGGAAAGTGCTCTTGTTCAATTTTTCCATTCCAAGGAGCCTGTTGTCCATAGGCATCACAATTATGTTGCCAGCATGTCTGCATATCTGCATGGGGTGCCCTCTTACCGTCCCACCAAGGCGGTACCTATTGATCTACTCACATTACATGTTTTCGAACTGCTAGGTTGGCAGAAGCTAGTGCTTACAGTCGGGAGTTCACCCTGATTCACAGCTTCGAACTGCCAACCTTCCAGTTAGCAGCTTTCCTGCTGCTAAAGGTTTAATCTGCTGGGCTACCGTGGCTCCTCGTATTCTACAAGTGATTATAATTTTTCTGATGTTTACTCTGTGCCTTTTATCACTTTTCTTCCATTCCATGAGGCCTTAACATTTTTTTCCCTTTCAGACTCTCTCCTTCCTTCTTGCTTGCCGCTACAAAAGAGGGGAAAGAGATCAAGTGATCCAGACTGACCACACTTTACATTCTCCATTAACTGCCATAAAAATTCCAGTGGATCAAAGAAGGCTCTAGTACATTTTATTCAGAAAGTAGCTAATGGGTTTGGGAGAGATGCCATCTCTGGTTTCTGGGCAATGATTGCTTACATCAACAGAACTGCTTTTATATTTACGGGACAGCAACCAAGTTAAAATAAAGTGTCTGCATTCTCAAAGTCACCCACTTGGGGTGCATCTAACTTGTAGAATTAACACAATTTAACACCACTTTCAGAGCCCTGGGTCAATGCTATGGAATCCTGGGAGCTGTAGTTTTACAAGGTCTATAGCCTTCTCGACCAAAAAGTGCCGGTGCCTCACCAAACCACAACTCCTTTGATTCCATAACATTGAGCCATGGCAGATAAAGTGGTGTCAAATTGCATTGATCCACTCCAAGCCCAACAAACACATCACTTGGATCTGGGATGCCATTTAGAGAAGACAAACAGGGCAGTGAGGCTTAGTAGGAGGATGTGAAATGAAGAAAAGTCAACAAAGTGTTTGAAAATAAATAAATAGCAAATTGAAATGGAGTGTGAACCATAGCGATCCTTTTGAGCATTTAGACTTTTAAATGGTTCAGTAGCATTGTCTTGGCAACTCATTTGTTAATCCTAGACAATAGTTTCCAACCTTTAGCTTGCCAGGTTTTGGGGATTTCAACTCCCAGAAGCCCCAGGCAGCTCGGCCAGTGTTCTGGAATATTGGGAGCTAAAGTCCAAAATACCTGAATAACCACAGTTTAGGACTTAACTACTGTAAGAATAATAATGGTTTGGTGTTGCTGCTGCCATTAAATTTTATGATATTAAAGGCTGAGGCTGAGCCTCTGATGATGCAGTGGATTAAACTGCTGAGCTGCTGAACTTGCTGACTGAAAGGTCAGCAGTTCAAATCCAGGGAGCAAAGTGAGCTCCTACTGTTAGCTCCAGCTTCTGCCCACCTAGCAGTTTGAAAACATGCAAATGTCAGTAGATCAATAGGTACCGCTTAGTCGGGAAGGTAACGGTACTCCATGCTGGCCACATGACCTTGGAGGTATCTATGGACAACGCCAGTTCTTCGGCTTAGAAATGGAGATGAGCACCACCCTCCAGTGTCAGTCAGGACTAGATTTAATGTCAAAAGGAAGCCTTTACCTTTACCTTTTTAAAGAGTGAAGAGGTAAGATTTGCCTAAGGAAGCATTCCCTAATCTAGTGACTGAAAACACATCATCCCAACCAATATCTACACTGGCTGGGAATGGAGGGCCTTATAATTCATGGCCTCTGAAGGCCAACTATTTCAAAAAGGGTGGACTAAAGCTACTGAGTGCATTAATAGCCCAGATAACTTTGAAATGGGAAGTCCCTGGCTCTCAAATATTATCATAATCACGATCATCGTCATCACCATCATCACCATCATCCCACTTTTCTGTATTAAAAGAAGCTTACAGTGGCTCATTTGCACACAACAGTTGTCTCTATTCATGCACATTTATAGAATCATAGAATCAAAGAGTTGGAAGAGACCTCATGGGCCATCCAGTCCAACCCCATTCTGCCAAGAAGCAGGAATATTGCATTCAAATCACCCCTGACAGATGGCCATCCAGCCTCTGTTTAAAAGCTTCCAAAGAAGGAGCCTCCACCACATTCCGGGGCAGAGAGTTCCACTGCTGAACGGCTCTCACAGTCAGGAAGTTCTTCCTCGTGTTCAGATGGAATCTCCTCTCTTGTAGTTTGAAGCCATTGTTCCGCATCCTAGTCTCCAAGGAAGCAGAAAACAAGCTTGCTCCCTCCTCCCTGTGGCTTCCTCTCACATATTTATACATGGCTATCATATCTCCTCTCATCCTTCTCTTCTTCAGGCTAAACATGCCCAGCTCCTTAAGCCGCTCCTCATAGGGCTTGTTCTCCAGACCTTGATCATTTTAGTCGCCCTCCTCTGGACACATTCCAGCTTGTCAATATCTCTCTTAAATTGTGGTGCCCAGAATTGGACACAATATTCCAGGTGTGGTCTAACCAAAGCGGAATAGAGGGGTAGCATTACTTCCCTAGATCTAGACACTATGCTCCTATTGATGCAGGCCAAAATCCCATTGGCTTTTTTTGCCGCCGCATCACATTGTTGGCTCATGTTTAACTTGTTGTCCCAAGGACTCCAAGATCTTTTTCACACGTACTGCTGTCGAGCCAGGCGTCCCCCATTTTGTATCTTTGCATTTCGTTTTTCCTGCCAAAGTGGAGTATGATGTGCATTTCTCACCAGGCTCAGGCTGCACCCACAATCTGAATAGAGACTGCACTTCCAGGTTGGGTCTCTTGCCATTCAGACATTACACATTTTTGGAAAAAGGGATCGTGGGGTTGCAAGAGTGTGATTCCATTTTTATAACATAATATAAGTAGCTACCATTCCCACTCTTGGGACGTTTTGCTCTTTGAAAAAAATGCAAACTTGGCAAAATGTCTCAGCATCAACCCTGTGTTTCAGGGAGTAATTTGGTTACAGCCCAATTAAGCCTGCCAAGGTCAATACACGTTCTCTGCGAATGCTTAGGAAGCACTCTTTTGTTTCCTCTCCTCATTTGCTGCAGAATAAATAGATGTTCCTCTCTCTCCATGAAGGGTGAACTGCAAGAGCGCAGTGGCCACAAAGCAAAGGAGCTTATCCCTGTCTTGTTTGTTCCCTAGCCTTGAGGCCTGGCAGACTTCTTCTCCCCTTTGCCTCTCTCCTCACAAAAGAATTTCATTGGGTGCATCTAGGTTGTAGAATGAATGCAGTTTGATACCACTTTGACACTCAATAGCTCCATGATATGAAGTCTTGGGATTTGTAGTTATGCAATGTCTTTAGCCTTCTCTGCCAAAGAGTGTTGGTGCTGACCAAATGACAGATCTCATGATTCCATAGCATTGAGCCATGGCGGTTAAAGTGGTTTCAAACCACATTCATTCTACAGCGTTGATGCACTTATTGTCACCCTGTACTCCTTGTCTAGAACTTACACTCATACAGAGAAATTCTATCCTCCCTATCTACTGGGACTCAGAAACATTGAAACAAATGGCTATGGGAAATAGGTAAAGGTTTTTCCTTGACGTTAAGTCCAGCCGTGTCCGACTGGTTCTAAACCAAAGAACCACCATTGTCTACAGACACCTCCAAGGTCATGTGGCCAGCATGACTGCATGGAGCACCGTTACCTTCCCGTTGGAGCAGTACCTATTGATCTACTGACATTTGCATATTTTTGAACTGCTAGGTTGGCAAAAGCTGGGGCTAACAACAGGAGCTCACCCCGTTCCCCGGATTTGAACCTGCAACCTGTTAATCAACAAGTTCAGCAGCTCAGTACTTTAAACCACTGCGCCACAGGGGGCTCCAGCTATGGGAAATAGGCTAAACAAAACTGGAAAAGTGAGGTGCATCCACACCACACATTTATAACATCTTGATGCCAGCAGTTTTTGTTACTAGCAGGTGCCTTCAAGGTATCTCTAACTGGAGACTTTTAAGCAGAAACTGGATGTCCATCGGTTGGGAGTGTTTAAATTGCATAGTCCTACATAGTAGGGGGTTGTACTAGATGGCTCTCATAGCCTTTTCAATTCTATGATTTGCCCAAGATCACCCAGTGGGTTTCATAACCGAGTTAGGAATTGAACCCTGGTCTCTAGTGTCATGGTCCAATGCTCAAACCACAGCACCACGTTGATTCCCATTTACTAGCAACCTGTGAGTGTTTATATACTTACACATTGATTTCTGCATAAGATTGCCAGATTGGAAACTGGAGAGGGCTCCTGTTCCTTTGATGGTTGTGTAGAAGAGGGAACTTCAGCAGGTGTCGCTTGTCAATCCACCAGGTAACAAGGAACACCATCTGAAGCCCTCTCTTCTTTTTGTTAAAGGCACCAGAGTCCTCTCCAGTTTTCAGTGTAGCAAGCTAATTCCACGCTATAGCCCTCTATTTACGTGTCGACCCTGGTGCTGCCAGAATGTTATGCTTAAATAAAGACAACATTTCTTTATGTTGAAAGCCACCCTATAGGTGGCTTCATCCTTCATGTTCCCCTTGGCTTTCACGGTGGAAGTTAAAAGGCCAGGGTAACACACTGTAGCAAATTCCAGCAACCTTAATGAGACAGAATTATGGCAGGGCACTATATCACTCACTCAGAGAGACTCGCCTGTTTACTTTATCACTTTGCTCAGAGGTGCCTCCATAAATCTGGGTGCTTGGCAATAGCCAGCAGAGTCTAAAAAGGGGGAGGTAAATAGGGTTCCGCTGTCACCGTCACCTTGACAAATAAAGGGCAACAGAGTTGTGAGTCTCCGGATCATTTCTGCCATGCTGCATTTGTTTGGAGCTACCCAATTACATTTCTCAGATCTGGGGGAAGATTTATTTGTAATTATGTTGTTTTCTGTAATATTTTAATCTCTATTTTATATTTGGGAGCCACAAATGGAGTGTGAGTGTAATGCATATGTGTTTCCATGGTGCAAAAATAGAAACTCCTCAAATGGCATGCGAATCCAAGAAGCTGTCAGTGAGGAAAGTGAGACATTCTGGACAGCAGGCGCAGGAATCTGGAGCTGTTGATAGGCAGGTCTCTATGGCTGCCTCCGGTAAATAAATTCACATAACCTTCAACATTTCACAGATGAAAACAAGGATATGTATGGCCAAGTGACCTCAGAAGGGTGATCACAGGTTATTATATGCGGCTCTAGCCCAGCTTATTTGTATGA
>NW_026847438.1:16308897-16443326 GCF_025583915.1 Anolis sagrei ordinatus
ATTTTTTTAGAAGCAGATGGGAATCCCCAACCTCCAACTGTGCGTCCTATGGAATATTTGCACCATGTGGACCAACAGTGGTCCTCCAAAAAACTTAAAATGGTACCACCAGCCTCACCTCCTCACCATTACTACATTGTTGCCTGACTGGAATTGAACCACATCCACATGACATTATCAAGAGCCACACAACTGGTCTGAGAAAATCTCTCTATAAGTGTGCTGCTCTGTGAGGCACATGGGGATTGTCGGAACGGGGGAGGGACGACCGGGGGAATGGGGAAGAAGAGAGGCGGGCGGAAGGGGAGAGTGAAGATGAGGGGATGGGAGAGGAGAGGCTGACTACCCACGAAAGGTTACTACTACCACATCAGCTCTAGATTATTAAATATGGTTTTCTATGGGTGAGCAGATGGAGACTACTGGATGGAATATGTTCTATATCAGAAACTAAAGCTGATGTGATCTATCCAATGCAGTTTTCTGAATCAGCACCCCAAATAACCAAACCAAATCTAAAGTTGACCAAAAACTGATTTGTAACCCTTTGGGTACTAATGTTGGAGAGTGGTCCCTGGTCAAAGTGGTTCCTGGACAAAGTGGTCCCTGGTCTAATTGATCCCTGGTCAAGGTGGTCCCTGGTCAAGTGGTGTCTGGTCAAAAAAAGGTTGGGAACCACTGTCTTAGAGTCACCATAAATGTTTGTTTGTTTTTTGAGTTTGTGGAGTGTCTTTGGCGATGAGGCCCATTTTGAGAAGCCACCTGACAGTAGAATCAAAGAAAAAACTGCAAAAAACTTCGAACAAAAGTAGAAGGTGGTCCCTGGTCAAATGGTCCCTGATTAAGTGGTCAAAAAAGGTTGAGAGTCACTGAAGTAGAGGGTGAAGGAACCTTCATGGAGAGGACTATCTTCTGTGAAGAAGATTATCCATTCAGCCTTAGTGTAACTTCAAAGACCCCACCAACAGCACCACCAAAATGCACTGAATCAGTCTAAATCTCTATTCATTTATGCATTCAGGCATGTATTTATTTTATATCCCACCTTTCTCCAATGTCACTTAAAAACCAAATATAGCTGGAACAATACATACCGTATATACTTGAGTTTAAGCCCACCCGAATATAACACGAGGCCCCTAATTTTACCATTAAAAAAACCTGGGAAAATGTATTGACTCGGGTATAAGCCAGGGTGGGAAATGTAGTAGCTACTGGTAAATTTCAAAATAAAAATAGATGCCAATAAAATTTGATTCATTGAGGCATCAATAGGTTAAATGTTTTTGAATATTTACATAAAACTTTAATTTAAGATAAGACTGTCCAACTATGATTAAATCATTATTCTAACCTTCTTCAGTGTAAATGTGTTTACGTATCCTTCCAATAATCACCATAGTTTATTTTAATTATACATTTTGGGGAAAATACTGTGTGTATATGAATAAGGAAAAGTAGGAAAGACTGGTGCTGAGAGAAGAGGAGAGGAAGGTATGCGCTACACGAGAGAGGAAGAGAGGAAGGAGAGCTGGGTTGCTGTGCCGAGAGCTGAGGGTCCTGGCAGAAAGGCCAGGAGCCCTTTCAGCCCCACGCCTTCCCACCAGGACCTTCACCCAAATATAAGCTGAGGGGGGCTTTTTCAGCCTAAAAAAGGGCTGAAAACTAGGCTTATACTTGAGTATATACAGTAATACAAATATTTAAAAAACATTAAACAAATCACCCAATTATAACTGTAATTTAGAGCATAAATTAACAAAGCACAATTTTCTCAAAAAATTGCAATACTTAAAAAAAATTAAGTCCAGCATTCTGGTCACATAGTAGCCAGCCAGACACTTGAAGTGGTTCTTGGTGTTTTCCTTATCAGTAAAACCCATGAAAGTTCTGCATTGATAGAGATCTGTTCAAGCTGCTGAACCTTACCTTGAAATAAGTTCAGCACCTTGGATAGCTCATTTAAAGTTCAAACTACAACCTGGAAAAGATTCACTGCTGGACAGACTTGGGAGCAACCAACAAACAGGTCTCGGGAGAAACTCTAAAAGAGGACATGAGTAGAATTGCACCTTTCAGCCCTTATAATTGAATGCTGATCCTATAGATAAGATTCCAGCCATCACTAGTCAATCCCTCTGCAATGCCAGAAATACAGCTTAATGGTGAAACATTAGAAAATGTTGACCATTTACGCTACCTTGGCAGCCACCTCTCCACAAAAGTCAGAATACAACACCGCCTGAGCTCTGTGAGTGCAACATTTTTCCGAATGAAGCAGAGAGTGTTTGAGGACCAGGACATCCGCAGGGAGACCAAGGTGCTTGTTTATAAAGCCATTGTCCACCCAACCCATACACCTGTGAAACATGGACTGTCTACAGACATCATACACAATTCCTGGAACGATTCCATCAGTACTGCCTCTGGAAAATCTGGAAATCTCTTGGGAAGACAGGCAGACAAATGTCAGTGTGTTGGAAGAAGCAAAGACCACCAGCATTGAAGTGATGCTTCTCCACCATCAACTCCACTGGACCGGCCACTTTGTCTGAATGCCTGATCACCATCTCCTAAAGCAGTTACTATACTCCCAACTCAAGACTGGGAAACAGAATGTTAGTGGACAGAAAAAGAAATTCAAAGATGGGCTTAAAGCCAACCTTAAAAACTGTGGCATAGACATTGAGAACTGGAAAGCCCTGGCTCTTGAGCACTCGAACTAGAGGTCAGCTGTGACCAGCAGTGCTGCAGAATTCAAAGAGGCACAAATAGAGGGTGAAAGGGAGAAACATGCCAAGAGGAAGGTGCGTCAAGCCAACTCTGACCGGAACCGCCTTCCATCTGGAAACCGATGTCCTCACTGCAGGAGAACATGAAGATCAAGAATAGGGCTCCACAGCCACCTACACACCCACTGCCAAGACACCACATCTGAAAAACCATTATCCTCGAGCTACAAGGGATCACCTAAGTAAGTAAGTAAGTAAGTAAGTAAGTAAGTAAGTAAAGGAAGGTAAGATACAACTACTACAATTGCAGTTCCCAGCTGTATGATTCTTCGTGTTCATACATGATGTTATCTGTGTTTGTATTAAATTGTGTAACATGCCTTGACTCCCAATTTTGGTGGGAATAAATAAAGTGTGAGTGAGTGGAGAGAGGAGAAACCAGAAAAAACCTACACTAACCAATCTGTCCGACTGTAATGTCAACCTGATGAGTCAGTGTGGCGTATTGGTTGACTGTTGGACTACAACTATGTAGGCCAGGGTTCAAATCCCTGCTTGAGAAAGTCACATTCTCTCAGCCACAGAAGAAGGAAATAGCAAACTTCTTCTTGCCAAGAAAACAACGTGTTAGGGTTACCTTAGGATCACCATAGGTCGGAAATGACTCAAAGGCACATGCGACAACAATAACAGTCCATATTAATGCCACACAGCTAAGAAGGAATGTGGAAACGCACACACAGAAAGCTACAATCCAGAAATAGTAACAATAGTCTTTTCACCATCGTTTGGAATAAGAGAACATGAACTTGGCAGAATGCTCCAACAAAAGACCTGCACACCTTCTTTCATCCCAGTAAAGAATAGCAGAAAGATTCATGCAAACTGCTAGCAGCTCAAAACAGATGTTTGACAAGATGGTTTTCTAGCAAGCTGTCAAGGTAGATTGACATCTGTTTGGCTTCCTCTTGCTGCTTTGAATGGGAAATAAGTAGAACCTGCTACAGCTTTCAGATTTTTAACTTGTCGATTTTGCAGTAAACCTCAGCTCAGTAAATTGATTTTTACAGCCATAAAAGCTGAACACTCATAACCCCCAAAGCGATAAACATTTTACGGCTGTTGAGAATTTATATTTTATTACAAATCTCTCTCTTTTCCCCCCTTCTTCCCCCTCTTCAATATATCCTTGGGTGGGGGAAGGTCTTTTATGTGCAGTGGTGGAAATTAACTTAGTGTAAATATTTTTATTATTTGCCACTTGGCAATAAAATGTCCATGCATTCTCCCGGGATGAAATACATATTTTGCTAAATTATTCAACATGATCTTCAGGGACTCAGGAGAATTCCTAAGGCAACTTGGTGCTTTGACTCACTCTTCATTGGTGGATCTATGCTTCCATGAAGTCAGAAAAGCAATGCATAGATACACAGGTGGAGGGCATATTCAGACTCATCAGAAAGTCCCCAATTTTGTTCCTGTCTTTTCCCATTTTACATTGAGTTGAAATAAAATGACTTTGGAAACTCATATAAAAAGTCTCTGAATGCAATGGGAGCTGGCAGAAAATATTCTGCCATTTAACAAGAGTTAAATTTATTATGAGAGATCTCTTGGTGTGGACTTGTTTTCCTTTAGTTCAAATGGCTACACAGGAGATAAGTGACTGTAAAAACTGTGGGCCCATCCACACAGCCACATAACCCAGAATATCAAGGCAGATAATCCACAATATCTGCTTTGAACTGGGTTATCTGAGTCCACATTGCCTTATAATCCAGTTCAATGTGGATTTTATATAGCTGTGTGGAAGGGGCCTGTGTATTGAGAATACAGACTGACATCACTTTCACTATGATTACTCAGTGCTATGGAATCACCAGAGTTGTGGTTTTACAAGATCTTTAGCCTTCTCTGCCAAAGAGTGCTTGTGCCCCACCAAACTACAAATTTAAGATTGATAGTATTGAACAATGGCAGTTAAAGTGGTGTCAAACTACATTAATTCTACAGTATAGATGCATCCATTGACATCAGGATCAGACCCTGAAACCTTTTGGCCTTACTGTGCTCTTCTTCTCTCCTTCACAGCAAAAGGAGACTTCTCCAGAAATTAGCTTGTCAACCCACTTTTACGGATGCAGTAAGCCAGCAGTGGAAAAAGAGGCATTTGCCTTGAATGGGTTAAAATATGTGTAGACTCTCGTCTTAAATTAGCAACCCCAGTTGTTTTTCCTTGATGGATCAAGGGACACAAAATAAATAATTAAATAAATAAATAAATAAATCATCATCATCATCATCAGTACAGTTGGTCCCAGTGGTCCCAGTGGTAATCGGCACACTGTGTGCCATGCCAAAAGATCTCAGCCAGCATTTGGAAACAATAAATATTGACAAAATCAAGATCTGTCAACTGCAAAAGGCCACCTTACTTGGATACATGCGCATCATTTGAAAATACATCACACAGTCCCAGATGCTTGGGAAGTGTTCGACTTGTGATTTTGTGACATGAAATCCAGCATATATATCTCGTTTGCTGTGACATACTGTGTTTTTGTGTCAGTAAAATAACAACAACAAGAACAACAAGAACAACAACACTTTATTTATATTCTACCCTTCTCCCCAAGGGGATTCAGAGTGAATTACAGTATATAACCACACAGGCAAACATTCAATGCTTTATTAAAATGATGTACAATGAGACACAAACACACAGACAATAGCAAAGGCTTCTCCTTTCATTTCTGACTCTGGAGGTGATGCTCGTCTTTGGCTCTGGGGAGGTGCTTTTTCTCCATTTCCAAGCCAAGGAGCCTGCATCTGTTGACACCTCCTGGTCATGTGGAGCTGCTTGGAGCATCTTTTGTCTTTCCCACCAAAGCGGTACCTATTGATCTACTCACATTTGCATGTTTTTGAATTGCTAGGTTGGCAGGAGCTGGGGCTAACAGCGGGAGCTTACCCGGTCCCACAGATTTGAACTTAGGACCTTTAAGTTCAGCAGCACAAGAGTTTAACCCATTGTGCCACTGCCACCCCAACAGTTACTACTTCCTTGAAAGCTGTGCTTAAAACCTATCTAATGATGTAATGCCACCTGGATGTTGTATTCCAAAAAGTAACTTTTGGGAATTTCTCCTGAAGTCAGTCTTCAGCAGATGCAGATAGAGTTATTGCGTACAGTCAGCCCTCCAAAGCCATAGATTCTGCATCCATGTATTTAACCATTCACAGCTTGGAAATCTTCAAGAACAAATTTCAAAGAGTAAACCTTGTTTTTGCCATTTTATGTTAGGGACACTTTTTAACTATGTAATTGTATTTAATAGCACTTGAGTAGCCATGGATTTTAGTATCCACAAAGTGTTATATGTTCTGGAATTAAATCCCAGCAGATACCATGGGCCCATTTGTATTTGTACCTCTGTATCAACTTCCTTCTTCCTTAAAATATCATTTTCAATATAGAGCCCATCCAGACACTACCTTTATTCCAGGATAAAGGTAGTGTCTGGACTGCCTTCATCCTCCACAGCAAACAGGAGAGTGGCCAGATGCCATTCCCTGTAAACACAGAAGCAATTGCTACAAAAGGCAAAAAATGTGAGATGTCCAGATGCAAGAATATCTCAGTTTTGAGCCGAAGATGCAGATCTTTGCATGTCTATATGTCCTTGCAATCGGAAATCACAGGGTTTTTTATTTGGGTTTTTTTTCCTAATTGGTTGGTTCCTAAAAAGGTGACACTTAAGTAGAAGGAAAAAACTTAGTTTGTGTGCCAGAAACTTCATGAAACATCTGGAGGGCATAGTTTCTCTGTCCAGGGTGAAGAACTGAACTTTTACAGGTATTTGCTGCAGTAATTCTCCAAATATCTGCATATCTGCATCTTGAGTTTCCAGCAGAAGTCCCATGGAGGACATCTTGGGAGCCTCTAAATCTCATAACAAAGCATCAAGTCTGGACAACAGAGGCAGAAATCCTGAGACCAACAGATCTGCATGTGGACCTCTTCTGAAGTCCCGGGATTTTTTTGCCTCTGTTTAAAACCCATGATTTAGTGTTGTCTGGAAGCACCCACAGCTTGGAAGTCAGAAGCATCCACTCATGAAACTTCTGAATAGCAGAATGGACACACAATAATTGTTTCCTTTATGTCCCTATGGTATTTCTGAAACCATACTGAGTTAATTTTGAAAAACACGAACCCAGAATCAGCTATACTGGAAGGGGGATTCTGGACTCTGCAGAAGAAGCTTTAGATTCCTATCGCCGATATCTCTGGTTTTAAGCAGCCACTTCTTTGGGTCAGAGGTTTTACAAGGAAACGTTTCCTCTGCTGAAATCTATGCACACCAGGTTGCTCTGAAGGAAAGCTTTCTTTAGCACTTGGTGTTCCTGACCTGAAGATAACACCGAGTACAGAAATCTTAAGAGTTCACCATTTACATTAGCAGCACAAGGAATTGCCTACTGCCCCAGAAACGCAAAGCACAAAGGGTGGAAAATATTGGCTCCGAAAAAGTTCATTCCACCATATTCAGAAAGCCATTAATAAGTCACTCATTCATCTGATACCAGCAACAAATACTGTTTGCAAGGATTCGGCGGGGTAGCAATTCAGTAACACCACTCCACGTTATCTGTCAATCACCTAACACAAACATTTATGAAACTACATTTCTGGAGGCTTTTAAAGGTGTATTTAAAACGTGTTTGGCTTTGAAGCCTTATCTTTGCAAGTTCACATATACTGATAAGGACCACAGCTCAACCGACTCTTGGGGAGAAAACTCAAAATCCTATCTGTGTCAAAGATATTTCACTTTATGAGGTCAGAATGACAGCAGCGAGGAGGAACGGTTCACATTTAAATGAAAGCGGATCAAACTGACTCCTGCAACTCATTACATTACAGGTCTATCATGTTATTATTCCACTTAATTTCTCAATGAACTAGAAGTCCCAGGATTCTGCTGGTATTTATGGAACAATCTATCTGTATATATAAAAACACTTGTTTTGAGTGACATTATAACTAAGAATGCACTGGATGAATTGCCGCCAAATTTGGCCACAAGACACCTACTAACCCAAGGAGTGACCATCACTAAAATGATTTTGTCATTTGGGAGTTGTAGTTGCTGGGATTTATAGTTCACCTACAATCAAAGAGCTTTCTGAACTCTACCAACAATGGAATTGAACCAAACTTGGCACACAGGACTCCCATGACCAACAGAAAACACTAGAACGGCTTGGTGGGCATAGACCTTGAGCTTGGTGGGCATAGACTTTGGAGTTGTAGTTCACCTACATCCAGAGAGCACTGTGGACTCAAGCAATGATGGATCTGAGCCAAATTTGGCACAAATACCCAATATGCCCAAATATGAACACAGATGGAGTTTGGGAAAAATAGACTTTGACATTTGGGAGTTGTAGTTACTGGGATTTATAGTTCAGCTATGATCAAAGACCATTCTGAACCCCACCAATGACAGAATTGGGCCAAACTTCCCACACGGTACTCCCATAACCAACAGAAAATACTGTGTTTTCTGGTTGTCTTTGGCAACCCTTCTGACACCCCTTTGTGACCCCTCCAGAGGTCCCAACCCTCAGGCTGAGAAATGCTGTCTTAAGGCCATCCATTCTATCTCCCTTCACCACTGCAAAAAAACTAATCAAAGCCCTCGTGACAAAGAGCCGTCCAGCCATAGGTATAGATAGATACATATATATGAGTCACACACACACACACACATGTATATGACAGATATAGTATCCTAGATTTGAAAGGGACCCCTAAAGAAGGACAATTATATGCTGCATGTTCCAGAGTAGGCAAACCAGACAATCTCTACATCAACACTGACAAAGAAACAACAAATACTGTTTGCCCATAAGCATAAAGAAATTACATATATTAGAAACCAACACTTTCTCATTACTTTATTTTCCAGTAATGTGTGGCAGGGGGTGGCTAGGAGTTTAATAAATACATTGCATGCATGGGGATATGGGCACATGATCTAACATATTCCTGATTCTTACTTTCTATTCTCTGTCACATCACTCAGTTGTCCATTCCAGCTTTAGCTTATTTGCAGAGAGAGAGAAAAGACATTCTAGCGGACCACACAAGCACAATCAATTAGGCTTTGCAAAGTACAAGATGTCTTGGAGAGTTTAAACACTAAAATCCAATGCAGGCAAAGCAACACTGAAGGCGGAGGGAAGGGAAGCTAGCAGTGCCAGGGTTTTGGCTGTATTAATCTTTGGATGACCCCCTTCAAGTTCAGGCCAAAATCCAGAGCAGATTCACCATCCAGGGCATGAAAACCACAAGCAGCCACTGGCATGTTGGAGTGGACTTGTCCAGAATTCCGAGGATCTGTTGCTAGATCCAATGGTTTCCAATCAGGACACATTGAGATGAGGGCAGAGTAGTAGTCATTTGAGAATAACGCATATTGTTCTGATTGGTACAAACTACAATCTGGGCTGTTGTAGGTTTTTTCGGGCTAAATGGCCATGTTCTAGAGGCATTCTCTCCTGACGTTTCGCCTGCATCTATGGCAAGCATCCTCAGAAGTAGTGAGGTTTGTTGGAACTAGGAAAGTGGGTTTATATATCTGTGGAATGACCAGGGTGGGGCAAAGAACTCTTGTCTGTTGGAGCTAGATGTGAATCATTCAACTGACCACCTTGATTAGCATCTGATGGCCTGGCAGTGCCTGGGGCAATCTTTTGTTGAGAGATAATTAGATGTCCTTGTTTGTTTCCTCTCTGTTGTTTTGCTGTTGTAATTTTAGAGTTTTTTAATACTGGTAGCCAGATTTTGTTCATTTTCATGGTTTCCTCCTTTCTGTTGAAATTGTCCACATGCTTGTGGATTTCAATGCCTTCTCTGTGTAGTCTGACATGGTGGTTGTTAGAGTGGTCCAGCATTTCCATGTTCTCAAATAATATGCTGTGTCCAGGTTGGTTCATCAGGTGCTCTGCTATGGCTGACTTTCTAGAAGCATTCTCTCCTGATGTTTCGCCTGTATCTATGGCAAGCATCCTCAGAGGTAGTGAGGTCTGTTGGAACTAGGAAAGTGGGTGTATATATCTGTGAAATGACCAGGGTGGGGCAAAGAACTCTTGTCTGTTGGAGCTAGGTGAATGTTTCAACTGACCACCCTGATTAACATCTGATGGCCTGGCAGTGCCTGGGGCAATCTTTTGTTGAGAGGTGATTAGAACATGGCCATATACCCCAAAAAACCTACAACAACCCAGTGATTCTGGCCATGAAAGCCTTCGACAATAAACTACAATCTTCTGTCTTTTTGGTTCAAAGTATATTCATTGTTGTTATATTTCATAGCTTGTGATTGGTGGAGTGAGTATGGTAAGAATTTTTTTTAAGTGTTCATTTCTGAGCCTGCCTCCAATGTCTAAGTCCATCACCTTTAGCCTGGAGGGGGGCTTCCTGGATAGTGAAATGGGTGCTAATTGGGAATGATGGGGATAGTGATCACTATTGGGAAACAATGACCCTTAGGTGATAAGATTTTCTAGTCCCTGTGATGAAACAATGGGGCTGCAATGATGAGGTTTTTGTATTGCTTTGGGTAAGATCTATAATGCCCCGCTACGATCAGATTGCCAGCTGATTAACCACCTGCATTCCAATCTTATTATTGAGCCTGCAGGCTCAGCCGATGAAGAAGTTCCTGCGTCTTTTGGTAATTTGTGTCTGTTGTGTTTTGGTGGGAAGAAGAAGAGTCAGACAGAGCTTCCCAGCCAGATGTGTTTCCTGCTTTCGAAGTTGGGAGGGGTACCAAGAGGTCCTGCATCTGAGCCCCGATCTCAGGGGTCTGATCTGTCAGGGTCTGGATTTCTGCTAAGAGACAGGGAAGAGGGATTGCTTCAATACCACGCACCTCAGGCTCAGTTTGTGTATGTGTATATTTGTCAGAAATGACTTGAGAAACTGCAAGTTGCTTCTGGTGTGAAAGAATTGGCCATCTGCAGAGACATTGCCCAGGGGATGCCTGGATGTGTTACCATCCTGTGGGAGGCTTCTCTCATGTCTCTGCATGGGAAAGCTGGAGCTGACAGATGGGAGCTCACCCTGTCTTGGGGATTCGAACTGCTGACGATTAGGTCAGCAATTCAGCTGACACAAGGTTTTAACCCATTGCACCACTGCGGCACCACTAGGCTCAGTTGCTGGCTGTGTTATACCACAGCATGAAGTCTAGGGAATTGTGCCAAAAGCTTCACAAAAAGCCAGGAACAGCAATGCAAAATGTTGCATTAAAATATTCAGACAAGCTTCTTTTCCTTTTAAAATCATAGTTGGCTTTTTGATCCCACATGACTGGTGTGTTTGAATTGATCAAGATAGAAAGAGATAATTTCTAAAAGCAAATTGTTTTTGAGTCTTCTGTTCCATGTATTGGGGAGAGGAAGGAAAGGCGTACATTTGCATAAGTAGACAGATTGACATTAGTATAAATCCTAATGGTTTTACAGGAAGTAAAGCTGAAAAAACTTAATTTTGGATGCAAAACATACCATTAACTGCTATGAACAGTAGTACATGCACACTCCCTCCCTGGTGGCTGGTTGGCTGCTTAGTCATTCCAAGTCTTGCCAAGAAAGCTGTGAGAACAGAATCTCTGGGAGACAAGATTTCGCTGTGTTTTGCTCCTGGGCCTAATAGACTCTCATTAACAAAACAGGTTGTATTTAAATTGGCCTTGGAGCTCTGCAGGAGGGCAACAGGTTCATGGCTGTCCCGCAGACAATATCACGTCCTTCCCTTGCCTTTGCAAATGCTCGGCTGTGAGGAATTGTGGGAGCTGAAGTCCAAAATACCTGGAGGACCGAAGTTTGCCCATGCCTGATATACACCCACACTACATTGTTTCAAACCATGTTAAACACCAATAATGTAATTTGTAATTTGGTGAGGTCCTATTCTAGAAACTGTAGTCCTCTCCCTTCAACCACAATCCCCAATATTGTGCACTTATCTACACTACAGAATTAGACTGATTTAATCTTGGTATAAGTACCTCCCCAAATATTACAAGTCCCAGGATCCCAGGATGGAGCTATGAATATTAAAGTGACCTAACCATGGGCTGTTGTAGGTTTTTCAGGCTGTACGGCCATGTTCTAGAAGCATTCTCTCCTGACATTTTGCCTGCATCTGTGGTAGGCATCCCCAGACCTCACAACCTCTGAGGATGTCTGCCATAGATGCAGGGGAAATGCCAGGAGAGAATGCTTCTAGAACATGACCATACAGCCTGAAAAACCTACAACAACCCAGTGATTCTGGCCATGAAAGCCTTCAACAATACATTGACCTAACCATGTATTGCAGTTACATCTAGAGATGCTACCACACCAAGCACCATCTATTTCCTTCCTCTGTTATAATAAAAGCTTATTATCATATGCCTACTTTGCAGGGGTATTGTAATAAGATGTGTTGGGAGAATGAGCTGAGTGTTCAAAGCCCCTGGAGAAAGTGCTAATAAGCATCTTTGGGCATTATTATGAAGTTTTGGGCCAACTACCTGTAAGAATCTTGTCAAGGGGAAATGCCATGGTATAAAGGCTATCACTGCCCTTGCTGGTGATTTAAGCTGGAAGGAAAGGAGATGAGAAAAAAAAATCTATGTTTGGAAATACAGTGTGACACCCAGATCTGCATTTCTTTTACACGTCTGGCAAAATATGTCCTCACTAGGCACTTCTTAGCTCTTCCAGCATGACTCTGTAGTATGTTTGCACCAGATATCTTTCATTCAATAGGGTTCATTATCACCCACAGTTCTGCATATCCATGCAGAGTCCTAGAATGTACCCTGCTCATAAAGGAGTTGTATTGCTACTTACTTACTTACATACTTAGGCTATCCCTCATTGTTTGAGAATGATGGCCTTCCAAGTGTTGTGTCTTGGTGGTGGATACATAGGTGACTTTAGAGCCTTATTCTTGATCTGCATGTTCTTCCACAGTGATGGCATCAATTTCCAGGTGGAAAGTAGTCCTGGTCAGGGTTGGCTTGATACACTTTCCTCTTGGCACATTTATCCCTTTTCACCCTCCATTCATGCCGCACAGCTGACCTTCAGTTAGAGCGCTCAAGGGCCAGGGCTTCCCAGTTTTTGGTATCGATGCCACAGTTTTTAAGGTTAGCTTTAAGCCCATCTTTAAATCTCTTTTCCTGTCCACCAGCATTCTGATTTCCATTTTTGAGTTGCGAGGATAGTAACTCCTTTGGGAGACAGTGATCAGGCATATGGATAACATGGCCAGTCCAACGTTGATGGCGTAGGATCATGGCTTCAGTGCTGGTGGTCTTTGCTTCTTCCAGCATGCTGACATTTGTCTGCCTGTCTTTCCACGAGATTTGCAGGATTTTTTCAGAAGCAACTCCTGGAACGATTCCATCAGTGCTGCCTCTGAAAAATCCTGCAAGAGGCACAAATGTGGCGCAAAAGGGGAAAACATGCCAAGGGGAAGGTGCATCAAACCAACCCTGATTGGGACTACCGTCCACCTGGAAACCAATGTTCTCACTGTCGGAGAACGTGCAGATCAGGAATAGGGCTCCACAGCCACCTACGGACATAATGCCAAGACACCACATCTGGAAGACCATCATCCTCAAGCTATGAGGGATTGCCTAAGTAAGTAAAGTAACCCTCAAAAAGAAAGTGTCAGTGAAGCAGAGAATCCTTGTCAGGTTTTCACTAACATTTGAAGAACTATCCTAGGTAATGAATACATTTAGGGTCAACAAAAGTTTATGCTACAGTTTCTCTCCATTAGTCTCAAAGGTGTTGCAAGATCTCTTTCAAATGCGAGCAGTATGGTGATTCCTGTAGCCAATTATTCATCAAAATACTTCAGCCCCAACACATTTAATGACAATTATTTCTCTATTCAGTTGATATCAACCCATCAATTGGATGATATTCAAAGAAAACTTGCACACCTAAAATTTTCAGTTCTTGTGGGTTTTTTTGGGCTATATGGCCATGTTCTAGAGGCATTTCTCCTGACGTTTCGCCTGCATCTATGGCAAGCAACCTCAGAGGTGAGGTCTGCTGGAGCTGGGGGAAAAAGGGGTTTATATATCTGTGGAATGACCAGGGTGAGTCAAAGGGCTTTTGTAAGTTGGGCTAGGTGTGAATCTTTCAAACAACCACCTTGATTAGCATACAATGGGCTGACTGTGCCTGGAGCAAACTCTTCTTAAAAACACCTAAACACCTAAAATTGCGTGTTTTTCATAGCATTCTTGATTTTCCATTTGCCATCTTTCCATGACATGTCCTTCTTCATTAGTGACACTGGAAAAAGAATGCAACTTCTGTAATAAGTACAAGTAAAACCAGTATTTCCATTCGGTGAGCAAAATGACAGTGGAAGCAAAGACTCACCTGATGAAATTACCAGATTCCTTGAAACTATTAAAATACGAGAGTTTTATTTTTACAGTTTCGCTTGCACCAGATGTCATCAAATTGCAACTCCTAACATTTTATTCATTTGCTGACTAGAATTGCTGGAAGTTGCACTACAGCATCTAGAGCAGGCATGGGCAAATTTTGGCCCTCCAGGTGTTTTGGACTTCAACTCCCACAATTCAGAATTGTGGGAGTTGAAGTCCAAAACACCTGAGGGCCAAAATTTGTTCCTACCTGATGTAGAGGGGTACACAGTTCCTATCCCTAGACTTGTGTTTCCCAATCTATCACTCAATGTAGATACAGAGATCTTCTCTATGTTGGACGAGCACTACTCATCACTATTGGGATGTAAAAACATTTAGTATGCATGTTAACAGAGTAAGGTGGACCTCTTATTCTTAAACTGGAGCCAAAGGTGGTTTGCAAAGGCCAAAACAAACACATACCCTCCAACATTTAACAAAGGTAAAATAACATCAGACTCTGATTAAGAGGACAAAAATATTAATGAGGAAAGACACAAGAAAGGAGAGACTGCAAGAGTTTGCTTTTGCTTGAGCCTACTGGGAAGGGCAAGGCTCCATCGCCCTTTTACTTCCTGACCTTGCCTTATTGCTCAGTTAATTCAGTGTAAACTACTTTGAACATAATAATAATAATAATAATAATAATAATAATAATAATAATAATAATAATAATCACAATTATCATCATCTTTATTTATATATCGCCTTATCTACCCTAGGGGACTCAAAGCGGTTTCCACATATGCAAAATAATACAAAAACATAAAATATAAAACAAAAACATAGGCCTAAACTGCCAACACAACTTATACATTAAAATCATTTTAAAACCAGGTCTGCTCTCTTCTTCATGCAAGGTAAGCTACCGGGTAAAAGATTTCAATAAGGGGCCTGGACTATTTGGAATGGGCTGGGCCAAGGCTAGTGCAAGGAGAAGGGAAAAATGTGGCTGACTGAATGCTACAGTACAAGGATTGGTCTCAGCAATGGCCCCATAGGGGAACGGGGCCACTCAATTCCAGGGTCAATTAAAGGACTATAGAAAAGGTCTGGGCTGGAAGAAAAGGTGCCCTCAGATAACAGGGAACTGGGAAATGGATGGGCTACAAAGCCAAGTCCTAACTGTTGGACCAAGGGCTTGAGACTTGAGACTAGTCATTATTGAAGGCCTGATGAAACCACCAAGTCTTCACAATCTTACAGAATGAGGTGAGGGATGGGGCCAGCCTTATATCCTTGGGGAGGGCATTCCGGAGGCAGGGGGCCACCACCGAGAAGGCCCTCTCCCTCATCCCATGAACCAGGCTTGAGACAGTGTTGGGAGCAAGAGGAGGGCCTCCCCGGTGGATCTTAGTGTCCATGCCGGTTCATAGAGAGAGATGCAATCACGCAGATAGGAGCGAATTGCATATCTGAGCAGCTGAAAAAGCTGAAGGCAAAGGGAGAAAGTGGAGGAAGGGAAAGAGGCTGAAAAAGTGGGATGACAGGGATCAATCAAGACTATTGCTGCCAAATTGGGATACTTGGAGGGTATGCAAACACAGGGGAAACAAAAAGTCATGAATAAATGCATACAAAGTGCAATTAAATTACCCATAGAATTAAAATTAATGCTGTGTGTTTATGACTACATAACAGAAATAACTACTCTGACTGCTCAGAGTAAGGTTAAAAGAAGGTACTTTATTGCTTCAGGATATCTATTAAAAGTTGTGTGCATCAGAGGAAGGGGAGAAAAAAGTATGTGCTAAAACAAATTGGAGGTGAGACTCCACAAGACATTATTTCCTCCCCCTGCTTTTTTATAGTGAAACAGCATAAGGCATCTGTCTCTTAGAAAATTGCACTCAAAGTGGGTGCAAAGTCCCCAAGACTAGTTTTGGATGCCTCTAAAGTTGCATATCCCATGTGCTCAAGCCAACTCAAACTACTATTATAGACTCCATGTACTGCCTATCTTTCCAGCTACCTCATCACACCAGAGAATGAATCCACTTTAAATCTGGTTTCTGCCTCCTGAATAATTCTGGGGTTTGTAGTTTAGTAAAGCTATTAAAGGCTCCTCCCTAAACTACAAATCCCAGAATTTAAAGTGGATTCATTCTCTAGTGCAGTGGTTCTCAACCTGTGGGTCCCCAGATGTTTTCACCTTCAACTCCCAGAAATCCCAACAGCTGGTAAACTGGCTGGGATTTCTGGGAGTTGTAGGCTAAAACACCTGGGGACCCACAGATTGAGAACCACTGCTCTAGTGTAGTAGGTGAGTGAAACAGTATCAAGACGTGACTCAAAGAAACAAGCCAGCAAGAGAGATCTCAGCATAGCAATCCATGGATCCAGAAAATGAAAACTAAGAGCAGCTTCCTGCAACTTTTTCTGCATTTTTGCTCCATACCACCCCCAGTTCAAGCTACAGTAGAGTCTCGCTTATCCAACCTTTGCTCATCCAACATTCTGTATTATCCAAAGCAATCTGCCTCCCACCCGGATCCACAGCTGTTTCAATACGTTGCAATGTTTTGGTGTTAAATTCATAAATACAGTAATTACTATATAACGTTACCATGTATTGAACTGCTTTTTCTGTCGGTTTGCTGTAAAACATGATATTTTGGTGCTTAATTTGTAAAATAATTGTGTAATTTGACGTTTAATAGGCTTTTCCTTAATCCTTCCTTATTATCCAACATTTTTGCTTATCCAAAGTTCTGCCTGCCCATTTATGTCGGATAAGCCAGACTCTACTATACTTGCTATATTAATATATTAACCTGACAGATATCAGATCAAAGGAATCCAGTTCAGTTTAAGCACAACAGCACAAGCATTAATTTAGCTATCCTACATTTTGAAACTAAATATTTTCTCTAATATCCCATTGGGGAGTGAGGCATTTGTGGCCATCCATGTATTGCCGAACTACCACTTCCATCATCCATCACCTCTGGCCAGGCTGACTGGTGAAGATGGGAATTTGAGTTCAACAGCCATAACTTCCTCAGTCCTTTGCTAAACCATCCATCAGCATTGATAATACAGTTGACCCTCCACATTTGTGGATTTAACATTTGTGGGTTTGAATATCTGCAGGCTTGATTGATATGCTCTCCTTAGGAATCTTTAAGTTCTCCAATGCAACTCTGTAGTTAACTTCTGCCAGAAATAGGCCACAGAACTGTACCAGAGGAGCTAGAGAATCCTAGAGGTGTTCTCTCAGGCAAAAAAAGATGCCCTTTTTCATTATCATTTGTGGTTTTTCCACTTTCCTGAAGATCCTGTGCCCTGACCCCAGTGAATGTAAAGGGCTGTCAGCAAAGCGTACAAATGAATACAAATTAAACCCTCATTTTAAAAATAAATAAATTAGCGTCAGGAAAATTTCCTTGAAGGTTCGTTGTGTATATTTGTGCCCTGTCTTGTCTCATCTTGCTTTTCCAAAACCCAGATTACTTTTTCTCACCTTTCTTTCTTTTTTTGGGAATATCAGGTAACAGCTCAGGTGCCTCAGGACAAGGGATAGTTGCAAAGAGAGAGGCCGCAAGGAGTGAACACACCCAAAACCGACTGATCTTCAGCACTAAAGATGTTTGATCTACACATCACAAAGCATCTCTTTCACTGCCAAAGGGAAGGGAGGTAGTATTTGTAGGTAGTGGTAGTATAAACCTTAAAAATTATTATTATTTCAGCTTTCTCTTTGAGATTGCCTATACCAGCAAGAGGATTCTGGAATACATGGTGAAAAGGTACTTCTTTTTTTCTTTTCCCAAAAAGTAATTTTTCGAAGACTTAGCTATAACACAAATTGTTTTACATGCACAAGACTGCAGGATTCATCCCTGGGATCTCATGCTAAGACTGAGAGAGACTCAGGGCCCTTCCACACAGCCCTATATCCCAGAATATGAAGGCAGAAAATCCCACAATCTCTGCTTTGAACTGGGTTATCTGAGTCCACACAGCCATATATCCCAGTTCAAAGCAGATAATGTGGGATTTTTTTCCGGTTGTGTGGAAGGGGCCTCAGGGTGCTTCGAGACAGCATTAAATCACGGTTTTTGAATTGAGGCAAAAATCCTGGGACCTCAAAAGAGTGTTCACATGTGAAATGCTAAAAGGCATGGGCCAGCAAAATTTGGAGGGCCACACCATTGACACATTTGCTGCAAGTGGACAGTCCCTACATTTCCTTCTCCCCCCTCCATAGCTACAAGGTCTTGTTTTCTCTTTTGCAGTGCTCTAAAATGTTCTGCTCTCTTATACTCCTGAAATGTGCAATAAGTTGTAAATCTGTGCTTTTGGAGACAGCTCTAAAGCTCAAGAGCAACCTCTGGTGGACATTTAAATTCTTAAGACAACAATGCTATGTATAATTAATCTTTGCATTAATTCCAGTGTGATCCTCCTGCTCCGAACATTGGAAGAAGAACAGGAAGGGACTGTAAGTGGCAGGAAATTGGTTGATAAAATGCATCTAACATGCCAATATGGTATAGTGGCATGAACATTGGATTATGGCTCTGCAAATTAGGGTTTAAACTCCCACTCAGCCATGGAAACCCACTGGTCATCTTGAGCAAGTCACACTCTAACACTCTATCAACCTTACTTAGAAAAGGTGATTAATAATAATAATAATAATAATAATAATAATAATAACTTTATTTTTATACCCCACCTCCATCTTCCTGAAGGGACTCGGGGCAGCTTACAAGGGTCATGCCCACGAAATACAGATTAAAAACAAGCACAAAAATACAGTCAAGATCTAAAAACAATAAAGCATTATAATCAGACAAACATCATAAACCATTATTGTGGCTGACAACAATAGTGAGTTTGGGATCAGGATTCCTAGAAGCGATTATTCCTATGTAGAGCCAAGGGTAAGTATGGCAAATGGAGGGCTGGGCCAGGAGGCGAATGCTCTGACCTTATTAATTAATTAATTAATTTACAGTATTTATATACCACCTTTCTCACCCCTGGGGGGACTCAAAGCGGTTGTGTTAAAGTGTTAGAAGTGCTAGAGGGGACCAAACCAAAGTGCAGGGGCTTAGATAAGGACAGGAACTTCTTTGATGAGCTACCTAATCGAAGGCACATCGGAACAACCAGGTTTTTAATTCTTTGCAGAAAATGGCGAGAGTGGGGGCCTGTCCAATCTCCCTCAGGAAAGAGCTCCAGAGCCCAGAGGCCACCACAGAGAAGGGCTTTCCCTCATCCCCACCAGTCGCATTTGTGATGGTGGTGGAAGCGGGAGAAGAGCCTCCCCAGAGTATCTTAGGGTACGTACCAGTTCTTCTGAACCAATCTTGCCAATAAAACCCATGATAGGGTCTCAAAAAGATTGAAACAACTTGAAAGCAAACAGCAACAGAAATGTGCACATAGACAGGACACCATTGTTACATAAGCTCAGAAAAGGTGCTTTTTGAGACTATAACTCTCGGAATGAGGTGACTATCCTGGCTGGAGAAGTAACTTTTTCGTGGCCTAGAACTGAACAGGGCATCCAAAGAGAAGTCTCCGTTTGCAAATACTCTCAAGGAATGGTCTTTTTTTCTTGAAACGTCCTTTCTCTCTCCTTGAGTCTCCAAACCTAGAATGCTTTCCTTGATCTTAGGATGTCCTCAGGGCAAGCAGGAGGAATCACAGGGCAAAAGATGCCTTATAGTGTGAATATACATACTTTTTCCTTGATTTGTTAGACCTGGTGGCTTTCAATTTAAATTAGTTCTTGTGTGCAACAGTATTTGTATATCAGGTTCATGACAGTTCTAGGGCTGGCCTTGTAACATTATCCTTGCAACATCACCAGGAAGCATTCAAGTGCTATTATTCCACTTTACGTGCTGTGGTTCCATCCCATGGAATCTTGGTATTTTTAGTTTAGGGAAGGACATCTAGAATTTTGCTCTCCACCAGCCATAGAGCTGTATATGAGCATTTGGCCATTGCTGTTTCATCTGTGATATCAGAAAAGGGTGCTCACATTACAAGGAAGAAGAAGAGGGTCAATTTACTCCATACTTGCTGGTCAAACAGGCACCCCATAATGGCATCATAAACACCACAAATGTAAGGGGCTTGTACAGAGCTCTGTGACTGGAAGGGAGTGGAAACAAGGAAGGAGAGATGACGGTAAGTGGGGCCAATGTGGTCTCAGCCTGGCCAAACCATCTGGACACCAATGTGTAACCACAGCTGATTCAACCGTGTATGTCTGGCTCCTCCTTAAGTATCCAGTGTAGACTTGCACCAGGAGCCAAAATTAATATTGACTTGTTGGATGAAAGCATAGCCAGTCCAATCCAACATTTCTGCTTCCCTGGAGAGTAGGACGCAGAACAATGGCTTCAAACTACAAGAAAGGAGATTCCATCTGAACATGAGGAAGAACTTCCTGACTGTGAGAGCCATTCAGCAGTGGAACTCTCTGCCCCAGGGTGTGGCGGAGGCTCCTTCTTTGGAAGCTTTTAAACAGAGGCTGGATGGCCATCTGTCAGGGGTGATTTGAATGCAATATTCCTGCTTCTTGGCAGGGGGTTGGACTGGATGGCCCATGAGGTCTCTTCCAACTCTTTGATTCTATGATTCTATGATTCTGTATCTAAAGAGCTCATCACACTAGAGAATGAATCCACTTTAAATCCATATTCTGCCTCTTGCAAAATTCTGGGGTTTGTAGTTTAGGGAGCAGCCTTTAGCAGCCTCACTAAACTACAAACCTCAAAATTCTGCAGGAGGAAGAAATTGGATTGAAAATTGATTCATTCTCTAGTGTGATAAAGTAGTAGGAGGCACTGGCCCAGATCACTTGGGAAGGTTATATCATGGTATGAAGATCACAGACATTGCCTGTCATTTCTGACTAACTTCAGATATCCAAATCTCTGTTCCCTGATCCTCAGTTCTGGCTCTGGGCATTCACTTCTTTCCCTGTGTGCACTTTCTTAGCTCTTTCCCTTTAAAACCTTTCATATACCAAATCTCCCCATTTTTCCCACGTGACACATCTCACCTATGTACTCTTTAATGTTCCGCAGCACTGTGCATCCTAGCAAAATTTGGTACCAGTCAAGAAAAGCTGGTATTCTCCCGGTGATGAAAGAGGGCAGGAACAGGCAGAGCTAAATATTATGGGAGTGAACATGTAATCCACTTTGATCACTGATTCTTCAGGTCAAACAGGTATCTCAGGAGAACATGTTCTAGTATTATTTTGTATACATTAAAAACCAGGCTGCCAAAAAGAAGTAAAAGAATGCCTGAGAGATTAAGGTTGTTTTGACTACTGGGGCTAAAATAGCACTTTCAGGGTCCAGAAATGTTTGGATCCTTTCTCAGTCCCCCAAAACCTTTCCTTGGAGTAAGTTCGCAATTTTAAGCCATTACTTTCCCAACTTGTTTCCATGCAAGTTTCCCCTATTTGTCAGGGCTTCCTTCAAGGAATTTGCTGAAGTATTCACAGAACTACTTCTGAGAAATCTTGGAGAACAGGTGAGGCAACAGAGGACTGAAGACAAGCAAATAGGGCTGGGCGGTTTCGTTCGTTAATTTCGTAACTCGTTATTAATTCGTTATTTTTTTTGATAACGAAGTGATATTGAACCATTCAGGAGCAACTTAAAATCGAAATGAATTTTTAAAATTTATTTCGTAATTGTTTCGTAATTGTTTCGAAATTGTTTCGTTATTATTTTGTTATTATTTCCGTATGTCTGGTGCAAGTTTTATAGTTGTTGTTTGTTTTATCAGTGATAAAAAAATAAATTATCACACCAACAGTCAACAACAGAGGGAGAGGGAAGCTTCAGAAGTTCTCCCTGTCCCATTTGGAGGGTTTTTTAGCGTATTGCGCAATCGCGTCCGCCATTAACGAATCGATTCGTTATTGTTTCGAAATTGTTTCGTAATTTCCGAAATTTCATAAATATTGAACTTTTTTAAAGAAAAATTTCGGAATTCTTTTAAATAACGAAACGCAAAAACCGCCTAAAAACGAATCGAGTTTAGAAACAAATTTTTCCGTGGTTGGACAGCCCTACAAGCAAACATTGTCCTTCTCTTTTTAAAAAAGGCAAAAAGAAGAAGATTCAGAAAACTACAGTCCAGTGAGCCTGATCTCCAAACCACTAAAATGTTAGACAAGATCATACAGGAGCTTGTCTGCAAATATTTTGGTGACAGTGCAGTGATCAGTAATAATAACCAGGATGGATTTGACAAGAAAAAAATCCTCCCCAACTAATCTTATATCTACTTTTAAATCAGGTCAATACTTTAGTAGATAGTGGGCATGCTGTGGATGTTATTTATCTGGTTATCAGCAAAGCATTTGGTTAGGCCCGCCATAATATTTTAATTAGCAAACAGTTTAAATATAAAAGGTAAAGGCTTCCCCTTGACATTAAGTCTAGTCGTGTCCAACTCTGGGGGTGGTGCTCATCTCCATTTCTAAGCTGAAGAACCGGCATTGTTCATAGACACCTCCAGGATCATGTGGCCGGCATGACTGCATGGAGCACCATTACCTTCCCACAGAAGTAGTACCTATTAATCTAAACACATTTGCATGTTTTTGAACAACTAGGCTGGCAGAAGCCGGGGCTAACAGTGGGAGCTCACCCCGCTCCCTGGATTCAAACAACTGACATTTTGCTCAGCAAGTTCAGCAGGTCAGCAGTTTAAACTGATGCACCACCAGGGGCTCCCAGTTTAAATATGGAACAGTTTAAACGTGGAACACCATCAAATAGATGCATAATTGGTTGGAAAGCCAAGCTTAAAATCACTATCAATGGCTGCACTTTAAACTAGGAAGAAGTCGTGACTGGAGTGCCTCAGGATTCTGTCCTACTAGCATTATGCTCTAATTTTTTATCAGTGACTTAGATGATAGGATCAAATCTGAGAGAGGTAGTCAACATGTTGGAAATAGGTAGAGAACTAAAAACAATCTTGATAAAGTAGAAAACTGGACAGAAATTAGTAAAATGTAACAGAATAGAGAAAAATGCGAAACTTGAGATATAGACCCAAAAAACCCAAATGTAGGACAGGAATGTAGTACTACATGCAAATAAAAGATCATGGGATTATTGTTGATTATAAATTGAATATGAGCCAGCAGTGGATGCTGCAATATAGTTTCCAAGTTGAGAAAATTAACAATTCGACTATATTCTGTGGGGTCAGATCTAATCTGCAGTACTGCATTCAGTTTTGGGCATCTCATTTTAGACAAGCTGGAGCAGGTTCAGAGAAAGGCAACAAGAATAACAAGTTATGGAGAACAAAACATATGAAGAAAGATTGGAAAAGTTGGACATGTTCAACTTGGTGAAAAGAAGGCTGAGGGGTGACAGGATTGCAGACTTTAAATACCTCAAGGACTCTTATGGAGAAGAGGAAGGACCCGTTCTCTGCTGCCACAGAAAGTAGAAGATCTAATGGTTTGAAGTTACGGGAGCATAGGTTTTGATTGAACATTAGAAGGGACATTTTGACAGTAGGAGTGGTTCACCAATGGAGTCAGTGAGACTGCAGTTTCCTTATCTGTGTGTCTTCAAAAAATAGGTAGAAGAGCTACTTGTAGAAGATGTTTTGGCATGAGTTACCTCACTGGACAGGGTATGGGACTCCATAGTCATGAGGCTCCTGAATATTCTATGACTCTATGATATGATTATATTATTCTTCCTGTTTGACTATCACCCTCCTCCCAGTAGACGTAAATCAAGGGAAAGTTTCATGAGAACCACTACTCCAACACTCAGTGAGGGTCTTCCTCCAGGAGCAAACCAAGAATGGGCAACTTGGAAGTCCCTGAACAGACTCAGAAGTGGAGTTGGCAGATCAAAAGACAACCTGGTAAAATGGCACTACCAAGAAGAATCCTCCACCTTGTGCAATTGTGGAGTAGAACAAACAACTCAGCATCTGTATGCTTGCTCACAGTGTCCTGCCTCATGCACAGAGGAAGAAGTATTTAGAGTTGCAGATGATACAGTTGTGTTGCCCTTTTTTTGATCTAAAATTATTTAGCTGCTTGTGCTCCCTTTATTTTATCAGTTTTATACTTATTTATTCATGGAATGCTTTTGACACAAAATAAATAAATTATTCTTCCTTCTGAAATCATCAGTCCCGACCAATCAGGATCAAGTCATATGTATTGACTTCATCACAGTACTTAGTCAGACGCAGATAGCACAGAGAACAAGCAAGTTCTTCCTGAAAAGGTAACTTCCCTCCTTTCTTTTGCAACAATCCATGAAAGATAATTAAACAGCTGTGGCTGGTGGTAGCTTCCACATAAGTGGAACAATGAAACTTTAAAGTTTCTGAGACTTATTCTCAGAAGCATTTCAGCATGCTGGATAGTTCCTTTAACAATCTGAGCAAATCCCAGATTAGATTCACCAGTTCAATGACTTAGAAACATGTTTGCACATCACCACCATCACTGCATTTCTATACTCTGTACCAGGCATGGGCAGACTTCAGACTTCCAGGTGTTTTGAGCTTCAACTCTCACAATTCCTGGTTGGGATTTCTGGCAGTAGACGTCCAAAACACCTGGAGGAGCAGAGTTTGAGAAACACTGCTCTAATGGCTCAGAAAGTTGTGCTAACAGACTCCCATTGGACTGCTTGGGCATTGGTCTGTGAGATCCCTCAGTACTTTGTTTTATCCCCCATACTATTCAATATATATGTGAAATTCCAGGAGGGGGCTGTTTAAAGGTTTGTGGTTCACTGCCACTGGTATTCTAATGGCACCCAACTCTGTTTCTCCTTTTCATCAATCCTAAGGAAGCTGTTTTGGTTCTAAGCCAGTGCCTGCCCCTTCACTCACCCACCTGCCCATTCACCTGCCTTCCTCAACTATTTGCTCCCATCCACTTGCCCCCCACCCCTGCCACACCATATCCACCCCACCCCCAGCTTGGTCTCTAGAAGGTTTGTCATCACTGGCCTAGAAAGTCAGGCTTTGGTGGCGAAGAGGCGTATGTATGCACAGTTAAAGTTAGCACACTAACTGTGCTCATTCTTGGAGAAGTCTGATCTTGGCACAGTAATGCATGCCTTGGTTATCTCTCATTTGGATTACTATAACACACTCTACATGGGGCTGCCTTTGAAAAGTACAAGTAGTAACAACCCCATACAACCTTGTTCTGACAGCTTCATTGGTTGATATCTGTCAGGGGTGCTTTCACTACATAGCCCATGTGGTCTCTTCCAACTCTATGATTCTATGGATTCTATATTCTGTTTCTGTGTACAAGCCAAAGTACAGTAGGCCCACATTTTATGGGAGGGACCCATTCCAGGGTCTTTTACATAATACAGTTTTGGCATAATGTGGAACCCTATTTTTAAAACCTGAAATTAACTATGTCTTGGACTTATGGTTGAAGCATGTAATAGAATAATTTTGGAGGCGAATATCTAGTGAGATGTTCTCGCTAGGCCAGTGGTTCTCAACCTTTCTAATGCCATGACCCTTTAATACAGTTCTTCATGTTGTGGTAACTCCCAACCATAAAATTATTTTCATTGCTACTTTATAACTATAATTTTGACTGTTATTAATTGTAATATAAATATCTGATATGCAGGATGTATTTTCATTCGCTGGACCAAATTTGGCATAAATAACTGATATGCCCAGATTTGAAGACTGGTGGGGTTAGAGGTGGGGGGGCTTTGATTGTGTCATTTGGGAGTTGTAGTTGCTGGGATTTATAGTTCACCTACAATTAAAGAGCATTCTGAACTCCACCAATGATGGAATTGAACCAAATTTGGCACACAGAACTCCCATGACCAATAGAAAAATGCTAGAAAAGTTTGGTGGACATTGACCTTGAGTTTTGGCACTGTATTTCACCTACCTTCAGAGAGCACTGTGGACTCAAACAATGATGGATTTGGACCAAACTTGGCACGGATACTCAATATGCCCAAATGTGAACACCGGTGAAGTGTGGGGGAAAATAGACCTTAACATTTGGGAGTTGTAGTTGCTGGGATTTATAGTTAACCTACAATCAGAGCCCTTTGAACCCCACCAACAACAGAATTTGGCCAAACTTCCCACACAGAACTCCCATGACCAACAGAAAATACTGTGTTTTCTGATGGCCTTTGGCAAGCCCTCTAACACCCCTTCATGACCCCCCCCCCCCCCGGGGTCCTGACCCCCAAGTTGAGAAACACTGCTTTAGGCTCCCAGCATGATTATGTGGTCAACTTCCAGGACAGCCAATGAGTATCAGGTGCTGTAACCTGCATTTCACAGGAAAGAACAGAGAAAGCTACCTTGGAGTATTCTTTGTCTAAGAAAACCCTATGAAATTCATGCAGTTACCATAAGTTGACAGGTGACTTGAAGGTTCATACAAATACACACAGAGGAGAAACATATCCCTCTGCACCGCCACCACCACCACCACCCCCTCCACCCCCTGTCAAAAATGCATTCTTGACTGTATTCAAAATAATGACATGGGATCTGTTCTCATCTGCTTCTGGGAACAATAGCCGAGAAACACCAATCTAAGTAAACAGTGGCCTTCCTTAAAAGCAAACTGATGGAATGTGAGAAGTTAACAGTTCGACTGAGTGTTTAAGCACATACACATACTTATTGTATATATTCTCATTATTATAAAAGCTGCAATAGAGTAGGAGGAAGGAAAGTTTCCCATCTTGGTGGTAGATGACTTACAATTCAGGGGAGAAGGGGAGAGGAAGAATACTGTTTTGTTAGTGTGATTGACTGACTTTGACCAACTATGTTGAGCTGTAATTACGGGAAACAATCAAATCTCTATGTGGAGTTGGTGGCAAACTTGTCTGACCACTTCTTTGTATTTTAGTAGGACTGGTTTGACAGCTTCGGCTCCGATGAGCCACCTTTCTGCTGCTGGGTTAAAGAAATGCAAACTGGTACAGCAAGTTTGACAGAAATGCAAAAAAAATGGCTTATTGTCTGTGCAAATTTACCCACACTGCTCTTTCCTATCTCTGCTGCGTTCACTTGCTTTTTGTTTCTGCAACATGACTTGATACAGCGAGAAAAGTTGCAGGAACTGAGGAAGGGGGTAGGAAAGAAAGAGAGGGACACCAAGGAGAAGACACATAGATCTGATGTGAGTATTGAGATGCTTTTTCTTTTTATCTGTTGGCTTTTGTAACAGCTTAGCATATCGTTTGGGAGAATAGGAATGATTTGGGAATTGTGTCTGTATAATGAAATCACAATCGGGAAAGGAGGGTTTGTGGCCATTCGGTCTTCAAAATTAAAAGTTTGTTTCATTATCAGAAGCTGCTTGGAGATTTAATGGGTCTAGAGCAAATCAAGCGCAGAGCACCCACATGAACTCTATTGCCTATTCTTCTTTATGAGTTGATCATTTGTTGTCGTGCTGACCTCTGTTGAAAACCAGGCATTAGCCCAGGTGGACTTTGCTCTCACTCTGCAATGCAATTCGTCTGCTCTTATCTTTTATGTATGTTTGGAAAGCTAAACATTTCCTGCTTCTGCCACTACAACCACGAAATTACTTCAGACAGTTGCATTTGAAAACCACCTGGCCCTGTGCAGACAAAAGAGTTGCCAGAGTGTTTCCATACTGCTGGGAAATAAATGCGTGAGATGCCAAAGGTTGTATGCTAGAAGGTGGTGTCAGAGCTTGGAAAATATAGGGGGTTTTTTTTCATTACTTTACCCAGAATCAGCGCTGGAATGCCCAGTGGTGGAATGGGTTAAACCCTTGTGCCAGCAGGACTGCTGACTGACAGGTCAGGGGTTCGAATCTGGGAAGAGTGGGTTGAGGTCCCTCTGTCATCTGCAGCTCCCCATGCAGGGACATGAGAGAAGCCTCCCACAAGAATGATAAAACATTAAACATCCCGGCATCCCCTGGGCAATGTCCTTGCAGATGGCCAATTTTTTCACACCAGAAGCGACTTGCATTTTCTCAAATCACTCCTGACACAAACATACACACAAACAAACACTGACTATGTGGACTCAAGAGTGGTCATTCAAAAATATAATTACTCTACACTACCCTCTATTTTAAAAAAATCCCATAAATACACAGTCTATTTTGGTTGATGGTGCAAAATAGGAACATGGGAAGAGATCTGCAGAGGAGGAGACCAAAACACTTATGTACTCTTTTGTTCTCTTTCCCTGAAGTATAGAAGTAATTGTCTCCTCCCCATTATTGCCTCGCTTTCTGAGCTAGCCGGCCATAATAATGACCCAAAATAGTAAAAGCAATCTTTCCCACCCCATAAATGAGCATATGATAATTAACATAAACAATCTGTTCCAACCTAAATCCACCTTGATTTGTTTTATTCCATTTTTACTTTGTTTATGTATATTTATGTATATTACCAAAAAAACCTTAGTGCAATTTGGGCAATTCACAAAATAAATATAACATCAATAATTTTAAAACATTTAAAATAAATAAAACAATTATTAAACCTTTTAAGACCAAGGCTATAAAAAGCAATCATTTTGAAGACCCTGAATGAATCATTGAATCATTGAGTTGGAATAGGCCTCATTGGCCATCCAGTCCAACCTCCTGCCAAGAAGCAGGAAAATCGAAATCAAAGCATCCCCAACAGACGGCCACCCAGCCTCTGTTTAAAAGCCTCCAAAGAAGGAACTTCCATCACACACCAGGTTTTTTTTTAAGGTGCCAAAAGGCATAAAGTTGGTGCTGGTCAAATCCATGTTAACCTAACTGGGAAACACAAAAAGCAAAGCATAAAGGCTGGAATGGTGCCAATGATATACATCGATGTAGATGCCGTTATGCAAGCCGTTGCATTTTCTAGGCAGTCACACCAGGGTGGGATCTCCATCAGGACTGCACAAGCAACTCACAAATTGTGCAACAAGTGAGAGTGAGGCATTGTTGCCCCGTTACATGCAATGTGGTGTGATCCATTACAATTTCAGCATAGCTATGGCAACATAGTTTTTTGCCTTGTGACTGTTAAATAGGATCAAAATCAAAGGCAACCTTCTCTTTGTATTTGACTCTTGCAAATAGTATTCAGAGGTTCACTGCTGCAAGACATGGAGTTTCTGTTTAGCTAGCTCTTGCAGTCCTGATGTCCAAATGAATTCCCTTTATTTTGAAGGAAGTGGCATTCCAGAATTAAACATAAAACAGCATGCATCAGATGAAGCTCATGGCTATGGAAATGTTATGGTTTATTAAATTTACTTGGCTAACCCAAAGTAGGAGAAATTATTATTTTTTGGGTTGTAGATCCCATAAACCTTCACCATTCTAGGAGCGTTTTGGGATGGAGGATTATGAGCAGTGTAGTTCCCAAGAGGAATAAAAATCCTGTTATGATTGATGCAACCCCTTCTCTTCCCACCACCCCTTCCCCATTTTCTTGGTGTCTTGGTTTCTAGGTGTGTTCCTGGGCTTATATAGGACACTGATTTAGAAAATAGCATTGGATAGATCGCAGCAGCTCTTGTTTCTTACATATGGTTATCATTACTTTCTGTAGGTGAGCAGATGAATATTGGTACATATATGGAGCATGTTCTGTATCACAAAAACTAGAACTGATATGGGGAACTGAACTGGTGCCATTTTTGGAATCAGCAGGTCAAAACTTTAGAGACACCAAAATGTGTGTTGGCCAGTGTAATGGATGACCGAGCGAGACTGACAACGTCACCTCTTTGGCTTTTCACCAAAGCCTCGTTGTTCTAGATTGTCTATTAACCTGGTGTGAGTTGGAGGGAGGGGATGAGAGAAGGAGGAAAAGGAGTTTTTGTTCAAATGCTAATGCTTACTCTGGATTTAAGACAGGCCATTCAACTTTTTTTCCCAGCCTGTTTGCTTGGATATTTTTAAGGTAAAAGATGGCCTGATGCTATAGGCAGTGCCGAGCAATAGCAAATACTCTGGGTGGGGACCCATGAAATGAGGTTCATCTAGTCTCTGCTCTACCTGCTTGGTGACTTGGTGGAAACTGGCTTTATCAACTACCTCCGTGACGCAGTCCATGTGCAGCTAGCCAGAGATGGGTGGCAGCTAACCAGCAGGTCAGGTTGCATGCACAGAGACTAATTTGCACCTCCTTTCCATAAAGAGAATGGATATCAACAACACACTGGTGGTGGCAGGCACTGCTGTTACTATGCTATGCTGATCAAGTGGTTGGATATGTTGTATTTTGGGAACATAATTCCCAGAGTCCATACCCAGCATAGAGGATATAATCCAAAATAGTATCTTCTTTTGGTTCCATGTTTCCATAATTGGACGATGGAAGTTGTCCTTATTTATCATCAAGTTAATTTTGACTTATAGTGACCCTATGAATGAGACGCCTCCATGAGCCTTGGTCCTCAATTGCCCTGTTCAGGTCTTGCAAATGGTCCCTTGACTGAATCAATCCACCAGTAGTGTGGTTCCCCCTCTTTTTCTACCGCTTTCCCAAGTCTGAACATCTTTTCCAATCAATCAAATTGTCTCATGATGTGCCAAAGTATGACAGCCTCGGTTTCATCACCTTCACTCTCGGGGCAACCTCAACCTCATTTGCTCTGGGATCCATTTGTTGGTCTTCCAAGCAGTCAATGGTATCTGCAAAACCTTCTGACAATACAACACCACAGTTCAAGTAAGTTTACCTTCTTCCCTGTTAACTTTCCTCTCTATCCAGCTTCCACAATCATGCATAGAAATCAGAAACACTATGGCCTGTATTAATCTAACTTCAAGATTTAATGATGCATATTGACACATTAGTATCTTCTCTAGTTTCTTCATGATGGCCTTTCTAAGTCTCAGTCTTTTGACTTCCTGAGTACAGTCTCCATTTACTGTGAAGCAGTTAAAGGATTTTCCATGTTGAAACTCATACTGATAATGACTATCAATTATAAAGTTCCAATGCTACATAAAAAGGTAACAGTTTCCCCTTGACATTAAGTCTAGTCGAGTACGAATCTGGGAGGTAGTGCTCATCTCCATTTCTAAGACAAAGAGCCGGAATTGTCCATAGATGCCTCCAAGGTCATGTGGCTGGCATAACAGCGCTGTTACCTTCCTGCTGGAGCAGTACCTATTGATCTATTCACATTGGCATGTTTTCGAACTGCTAGATTGGCAGAAGCTGGGGCTAAAAGCAGGAGCTCATCCCACTCCCCAGATTTGAACCACTGACCTACAAGTTCAGCAGCTCAGCAGTTTAACCCACTGCACCAATGGGGGCTACCCAATTCTATATCGTGCAAAGTAATTTACACTGAGATTCTTTAAATTTATAAAGCCGCAAATAGGTTGGTAGGTGTTGTATGCAGTTCTCACATGAGTGAGTTGATAAAACCACTCTGAATTTGAGTATGGACTTTAAAGGTGCTGAATCTACCTTGGAGATAGATTTCAGCACTTATGATAGCTTCTTTAAGACTGACAAATGGTGTTCAGCTCAAATCTCCTATCTTGTGAATTCATGAATTCATAACAACAACAACAACAACAACAACAATTTTAATTTTTTTTTACCCTGCCTCCATCTCCCCAAAGGGGCTTACATGGTGACATGCTCAATCAACATGGTTTAAAAATAGCACATTAGGCCTGTTTGATCAAGAAAAAATTTGTTTCTAAAATCGATTTGTAATTGGGGTGTTTTTTTGTTTCGATATTTAAAATAATTACAAAACTTTCCCCCAAAAAAGTTTTGGTATTTACGAAATTTTGTAAATATTAACGAATTTTTAGAATATTTTTTGTATTTTTTAAGAATAATATTAAAATAATATTAAAAATATTTTAAAATGGAAAATTAACCAAAAAATGGCCCAAATGTTGACCAAACACAGCCACGAGACAGCTCGTCCGGCTGTGTCGTCTAGGAAGAGTTTTCCCTGGTCACGAACAGCCTTGGGTGCCCCGCAGGCTGAGAGGCGAGGAGGAGGGATTGGCGGCATCGTAAACAAACGAAACACCAGCACCTGGATCTCATGCCAGAAATACGCGTGGTCGAGCCCACAAGATAACTTCCCCAAGCTGGGCGCCACGGAGCAGCAGAGGGGCGGGGAGGAGGCTCCTGCCAAAGAGGGCCTCAGCCGTGGCAGCTTCTCCCTCGCCCCTCTGATGCTCCGTCCTCCTTCCTCCCCAAGCTGGGCGCCAGGCTTGGGAGCCCAGCCCGGGGAGGAAGGGAACCTTTAGCCACGGAGCAGCAGAGGGGCGGGGAGGAGGCTCCTGTCAAAGAGGGCCTCAGCCGTGGCAGCTTCTCCCTCGCCCCTCTGATGCTCCGTGCTCCTTCCTCCCCAAGCTGGGTGCCAGGTTTGGGAGCCCAGCCTGAGGAAGAAGGAAACTTTTAGCCACGGAGCAGCAGAAGGGCGAGGGGGAAGCTGCCGCCGCTGAGGCCCTCTTCGCCAGCAGCCTCCTCCTCGCCCTTCTGCTGCTCCGTGGCTAAAAATTCCCTTCCTTCCCGGGGCTGGGCTCCCAAGCCTGGCGCCCAGCCTGGGGAAGAAGGAGCACGGAGCAGCAAAGGGGCGAGGGGGAAGCTGCTGCCGCTGAGGGGGAAGCTCCTGCCAAAGAGGGCCTCAGCCTAAGGGCGAGCGCGTGTGCGGGAGCCGGCCAATCGGGAGCCGCGCTCGCGCCCAACAGGCAGGGTCGGGGCTTGGCTCACTGGGTGCGCGCTCGCGCCGCCCCTTCGCCCCGCCCGCCCCATTTACGAAACGGGCGAAAGCTCGTTAAAACTGTGGGGGTTGCCGTTTCGATATTTAAAAACCCTTCCGGGTTTGAAAATATGTTTTGTTGTCGTTTCGTATATGCGAAAATTAACGAATGTTTAACGAATTAACGAATTAACGAACGAAACCGCACAGGCCTAATGAACAACAGCAAAAAACAGAATAAAACAACAACAATATAACAAAATATAAAAGCAAGCATCAAACAATAACCAATGAGTTCTGCAATAATGACCTGTTTCTGGGCACCAGTGGGCAGACTGGTACAGAAACAATTGTGAGGATAGGGCTGATGGATAAAGTGCGTAGGTCATATGGCTGAAGTAGAGATAGAGGGCAGTATAAGGTAGAGCATTACAACTTTGGGTACAGAACAATAGTAAAGTGCAAGAACAAGATTTTGGGTCCTAGTTGGGTCCAAGCTATCTGGGGACTTGTTTCATTCCAAGTCAGTTTTAGCTTCTAGTTTTGTGGCATGTGAGCCAACAAGAGATCTTAACCTGGTAGAGGTATTTGTTGTATTTATATTGTACTTTTCCTCCAATCAACTCCAGTAGGAAGACATGACTCTCCACTTCCTTGTGGAGAGTCTCACAGATATCTTACAAGATTCTCACAGCAATCTTGTAAGATATATTAGGCTGAAACTGGTTTATATTCACCCAGTGAGTTTCAAGGCTCCATGATGACTGAAAAGTTGAGCTGTCAAATCCCAATTGAGCATTCCAAGCCATACACCAGACTACTTTTTTGCTTAGGCCCCAGCACAACAACCAAGGGGAAGTCTGTCCTTAAAAGCTCTTCAGTTGAAAGGCCGAACAGGGCATAGGGTCACAACCTGTGTTGGATGGGTTTACACTCTCCCTGAAGGCACAGGTTTGCAGCTTGGGAGTGAAGCTGGGTTCATCACTGAGCTTGGAACCACAGGTTTCAACAGTGGCCAGGGGAGCTTTTGCACAGTTAAAAGTTGTGTGCCATTTGCGCCCGTACCTTGGGAAATCTGACTTGGCCATGGTGGTCCATGCTCTGGTTGCACCCTGTATAGATTACTGCAATGCACTCTATGTCGGGTTGCCTTTGAAGACTCTTCAGGGTTAGGGTTCAACTGGTCCAACAGGTGGCAGCCAGGCTGCTCACTTGGGCAGCGCTCAGGGAGCACACAACCCTCCTGTTGCACCAGCTCCACTGGCTGCCAGTTTACTGAGCACAATTCATAGTACTGGCTTTAGCCTATAAAGCCCTAAACGGTTCCGGCCCAAGCTATCTGTCCGAATGTATCGTACCCTATGATCCAGCATGGAGACTAAGATAATCTGGGGAGGCCCTGCTCTTGGTCCCACCGGACTCACAAGTGCGTCTGCCAGGGACGAGAGACAGGGCCTTCTCAGTGGTGGCTCCTCAGTTGTGGAACTCCCTCCCGAGTGACATCATAGCAGCTCCCTCCCTATTTGCCTTGAGGAAAAGAGTCAAAACATGGCTCTGTGAGTAGGCTTTTGGAAACTAGCGCAATGCAGTACTCTGAATCGAAAACTTGTGCAATTTGACCTTGGAATAGACTCAGACCATGAACTTTGGATGGCGTGTTTTAACTCTGTTTAATATGTCATAATTTAAAAAACTTTTAGGTAACTGTTGTTGAGGCACGATGTTTGTGCCACTGTAAGCCGCTCTGAGTCCCCCTGTTGGGGTAGAGAAGGGCAGGATACAAGTATGGCAAATAAATAAATAAATCCTGATCTTGTAACTTCACAGAGTTCACTGAAAATTGATTCTTCTGAGAAAGTGACAGGAGAAGAAGGGATGCCAGGGTCAAGATCAGGAAGCAACATGATCTCATCCAAGAACAAAGACGGTTTACGAATGTTGGGAAAGAAAAGACAGGATGGTAAAACCCTTGTTTCCATAGCAAGGTGAAATGAGATCCCTTACGTTCCTTCTGTTCCCAGGCATTTCTTTAAAACCAAGAAACTCACACGTTCCATCAATCTGATTTTCTGTGGCTGTAAAAAAGAACTCAAAAAACAACCATGGAGGGGAAGACACAGAAGACTGAGGCATAAACTTTCATAGCCTGGGACGACTTCATCAGATGCTTGTAGACCCAGTTTATGAACACTTGTGCTATAAAATTATTTCAGTCTCAAAAATGCTTCAAGATCTGTTTTCAGATTGATCCAAACTAACAAGTCTGTGTCTCTGAAAACTTCAGAGAGGTATTTAAGCAAATGTAACAGTACAAAAACCACAAAATATCAACAGTATAATGTTATGGAGGAGAACATAGTGCAATAGTTTGACAGCGGGATTAGGAATAGGATTGGGAGACCAGGGTTTGAATCTCCACTCAGCCATGGAAACCCAAGGGTTGACCTTGGGCAAACCACACTTTCTCAGCCTTTGGAGAAATTTAAGCAAAACCCCCTTTGAACTAATCTCCCCCCCCCCCAAAAAAACCCCAAAATAGTTTAATTTAGGGTAGTCATTAGTCAGAAACAACTTGAACATTCACGACAACAGCAATAAACTTGTGGCATACATTTAAAGAAAATTAAGAACATAGGAATAGTCACTCTGGATCTGACTAAGGATTTAATCTAATCCAAATTCTGTTCACAAATTTGCCAAGCAGTGGCTTCTAGGAAGTCTGCAAGCAGGATATGCATTTCATATTTCATTTCATATTTTGCAGCAGTTGATATACAGTGGCAAAATAATGCCTAAGACATAAGATGACCAAACAAACTGGCACTTTATGTCACTTGGAGTTTAGTATTGTCCATTTTAATTGCTATTGCTGTGTTTTTATTGAATATTTTATCTAAATTGAGTTGGGTTTCACTTTTTCTTAGTGTTGTTTATGTTTTGATATTGTGTTGTTATTAATACCAATATATTTTACTTGTATTTATGTGTTTACAGCACTAATATGTGCTGTTTTGTAAGCAGCCTTGAGTCCCTTTGGGAGATGGTGGCGGGATATAAATAAAGTTATTCTTCTTGTTATTGTTTTGTTGTTAAAATACGTATTTCAGGCACTAGAAAATATATATATACTATGACTGGTAGCTAATTGGTAGCTCCATCTTGTGGTAGAGAATTCATATAGAATGTATGAAGAAGGATAAGACTGCTTTTTGTGTATCCTGAATTTCAAGGCACTGTCACATTATGTTGTGACTCCCCCATATCTACCCTGGTTCCTTGCTACAAGATGCTGGGATTTGCAGTCTAGGGAGAGATACTCAGAATTCTCAGCCAGAGACCTCTAGTGCTTCACTAAACTGCAAAATCCCAGGTTTCTATGACATGCAACCATGGGAGTTAAAGTGGAATAATTGTTAAAGTGGAACCATAATTATTTAATTCTGCCACAGTTCTTTTGGTGATCCTGGTCTCTGGTATTATGACACTAGAAGGAGAGAATTTGTATCTATGTGAAATTCATTTCTCTCCATCACTCCTTCACTACATGTATAGAAAAGATGCAGTTGTTATAGCAGTCATTGTGACAGGCTAGGACAAGGAAATTCATTCATGGAGTTAAATCACAACTTATGTACAACTCACAACTCTCAGGCCAGTTTCTCTCTTATCCCAATCTACCTGGCCCATTTGCTATGAGCATTAAAGAAAGGACAAACAATGCACTCCTTGGGGTTCCTTTAAGAAAAGATAGAAGGCAGAGATTTAACCACCTTGGCGCTCTTGGGACTTGCAAGAACAGTTTCCCCATTTTTTAAACCATGGAAATAGGTAGAATGCCACCTGTGATTTTTTTTCTCCTTATATTTTTCTAAAAGCCAATGAGACACAGGTTGGAGACCTGAGACATCCAAAATTCAAAGTTGCACTGAGCCATGAAACTTTCCAGGTGATCTTGGGCCAGCCCCTTCTACCTCACAGGGTTCTTGTGAAGATGACATAAGGATGAAGGAGAACTATGTATGGTGCTTTCAGCTCACTGGAAGAAAACTGGGATAGATTGGAACCAAATGGATAACGTTATACCAGAAAGATGAAGGAACTAGAATATCATTGAAGGCATGAGCTATGCAGATGTTCTACATTTCATGGCATTTCCTGAATGACAGGTGGTTGGACTGGATGGCCCTTGCAGTCTCCTCCAATACTGTAATTCTATGATACATACAGAGAGTGTCAATCACAAAATAAAAATGCATTTCTGCAGTAATTTCATCTGCAAGCCCAGACTAGTGGAAAACGTAGCTGTATATTTTCCTACTACTGATTGGCGAAAGGCATCTTCCCAACTTGGAAGTAGCACTTGTCTCCTCTTTTATTTATACCTTGCCATTTACCAAAACTGGGCGTCCAGGCACTTTGCAAGATGAGAAGAAATAAAAGAACCGTACAAACTCGAGTTTAAGCCAACCCGAATATAAGCAGAGGCACCTAATTTTACAAAAACAACAACAACAACAAAAAACCTGTGAGAATTGATTGACTTGATCATAAGCTGAGGGTGGGAAATGCAGCAGCTACTGGTAAATTTCAACATAAAAATGGATACCAATAAAATGTCATTAATTGAAGCATGAATAGGCTAAATGTTTTTGAATATTTTCATAAAACTGTAATTTAAGGTAAGACTGTCCAACTGTGATTCAACCATTATTCTAACCTTCAATGTAAATGTATCCTTCCAATAATAATAGAGTAAAATAATAAATGTAATAATAGTAATAATAATAGACTAAAATAATGGAAATGTAATAACAGTAATAATAAAGTAAAATAATAAATGTGATAATATTAAAAAGAGTAAAATAATAAATGTAATAATAATAGTAAAATAAATGTAATAATAATAGAGTAAAATGATAAATGTAATAATAATAATATAGTAAAATAATAAATGTAAATAATAATAATAATAATAATAATAATAATAATAATAAAAATAATAATAATAGAGTAAAATAATAAATAACCTTGACTCGAGTATAAGCTGAGGGGGATTTTTTTCAGCCTAAAAAGGGGCTGAAAAACTAGGCTTATATTTGAGTATATACAGTAATACCCAGTATTTTACTGGACAACACCTCCCAAGATTTGCCCGCTCGGCAGTCTCCTGCCTATGTTGGGAGTGCTTTGGGAGCTGTACCTTAGAAAAAAGAAACTTTTCCAAGCTCTAGCTGTCTCTGCACTGCGCAAGAATAATGGGAGGGAAACATTTGCCAGTTCATTTCTCCTCTCTGATCTTCTGGCAAACACAAAAGAGCAAGCCAGGCTGGTATACGTTAGATTTTCTTATGGCACTTGTCAGTTGGCAAGCCTAACCAGTTTGCAAATTAAATATATTATAAACATACACATACATCTAGATAGACAGCCCTTATTTGTCTGGAGCAGTAAAAGGATCCTGTGTCAAACTAGAACTGCAACTCACAGTTCTGTGTTCACTTGATTAAACCACGCCTCAGCCAGGATCCTTTTATTGCCTCAAGGCAACTGCGGTAGGGTAAGAATTGTGCTGGTATTGACAGGAAAATCATTTCTTTGCTTCGGTTTTCCTGAACTGCATGAAAAACATGCTAGACAGCATGCACACTTATTTCTTTATGCATCACTTGGCTTATGAAGACTTGCCCAATAATTCTTGGGAGGGCAGGATTTGATCAAAGGAAGCACAGGTTATCACAGCATATCTGTGATCAGTTCACTCAGAAGAGGAGAGGTGAAATTTTGCCATTCCCAGTAGGATCAGACAAATGAAAACTACTGCAGGCTCCCCTTACTTGGGCATTTTTTCCTTGATATGTTCAGAGTTTGGGAGTGATCCTAGATTCATCACTGAGCCTGGAAGCTCAGGTCTTGGTGGTGCTAGGGAAGCTTTTGCAGTCCATGTTATTGTTACATCCTGAATAGACTACGAGGGCTTGCCTCTGAAGACTGTTCAGAAGCTTCAACTAGTCCAATGGGCGGCAGCCAGATTGCTCACTAGAACGAGGTACAGGAACCACACAACCAACCCCCCCCCACCCTCCCCTGTTACGCCAGCTCCACTGGTTGCCAGTCTGCTACCAAGCACAATTCAAAGTGCTGGCTTTAGCCTATAAAGCCCTAAACTTGTTCAAATGTATGAACCATCAAGGAGGCTAAGATCATCCAGGGAGGCTCTGCTCTCGCTCTCACCACCTTCACAAGTGCAACTGATGGGGGCGAGGGACAGGGCTTCTCAGTGGTGGCCTCTCGGCTGTGGAATTCCCTCCCCAATGAGATCAGATCAGCCCCCTCCTTCCTATCCTTTCAGGAAAAATCTCAAAACGTGGTTGTGGAACCACGCCTTTGAGCAGTAGATGCAGCAACTAGACTAAGAGTGATTTTATGTGATCAGCAATGGACTGACTTTTGGACTATGATTATGAGCTGGCAGAACTTGTTTACATGAATGTTTTAATAATTGTTTTTAACTGTAACTGTTTTATAATTTATGTATTGGCATCAAATAGTTTCCTGTTGTGAAGCCGCCCTGAGTCCCCCTTCAGGAGTGAGAAGGACGGGGTACAAATGCATGAAATAAATAAATAAATAAATAAATAAATATACATTTTGCCATATTGGCCACAAGATGGAACCTGTCCAGAGGAGAGTGACCAAAACTGTCAAAGGTTTGGAACTCTTGCCCTATAAGTAGCTGCTTAGGAGCTTAGCTTGGAGAAGAGGCGATTGAGAGGGGACACAATAGCCATGTTTCAATATTTGAGAGGAGGTCATATTGAAGAGGGCGAAACTTTGTTTTCTACTGCTTCAGAAACAAGGATATGGAACAATATCCTTGTCTCTGAAGGAGACGAGGATATTGTTCCCTCAAACTTACAGGGAAAGAAATTCCACTTGAACATTAATAAAACCTGCCTGATGAGAAGAGTTGTCACACGCTGGAATACGCTGCTTTGGAGTGTGGTGGTGTCTCCTTCTGTGGAGGTTTTTAAGCAGAGGCTGAATAATCATCTGTGGAGAGTGCTTTGATTGTGTATTCCTGCATGACAATGAGACTGTACTAGTTGGCCCTTTTGGTCTCTTCCAACTCTGTGATTCTATGTGTCTCAGTTGGCATTTATGAAATGTTGGAAGGTATGTATAGCACCCTGCAGTCATGAGCCAGTTGACCACAGACATGAAGATTCAGATGCCACATGTAAGATTAGAAGGCAGACATCAACCAGCTTCATCTGAGCATTCTTGGGACACATCTCAGCCTAACACTATCCTAGTTTGACCTTAGCAATGCATGTGAAATATCTGGCAAGGATCCTTGAGCCAGGTAGTAACAGGGGCACCGTGCTGAAGCGTGAGAAACAGTTTTGTAGTGTTTTGAAAAGGCGCTCTTCAGTTATGGACTTGGGGCTTTCAATCTGGAGATGGCTTCATAAATATTCCATTTGAGTTTATTTATCTCAGGCATTGCGTGTAGACCTTACAGGAAAGGGTGGTGGAGATGCAAACACATGCAACAGAACTAGCCAATGAATTTCACTGAGGCTCTTCTGTAATTGGAGCTGAAATGAGCTGACCTCATTAGACTGACAAACAGAGGCTAAGATCCTACATGTGCATGTATTTCTGCACGCACAACTCCACATCTTCCCCCTGCCAACCAGCTGTCAAGTCCTGGGAGGGGATCCCACTGCCGTTGCTTGCTTGTGAGCAAGAGAGAAAGAGATGATGCCATTCAGACCATAGAGAAGCAGTTGGTCCCACCTCAGGGGGGAGAGGGAAATCTTTATTTCCCTAGGATCTAAATTAGAGCAATCACATCCTCATGGTCCTACCTCTTCCTTTTCAATTAGGAAAGAAGGAACATCAGGAATTTCAGGATTTGATAGCTGCCACCCACTGAACCTTTTTTGATAGAGCACAAGGACAAGAGAACACCATACCATGCAAATATCCTACTTTAGCAAGGACAATCCCAATTAATTCCTTGTCACTCCACTTTTTCAGTAGTTCTTAAAATGGCCCAATATTTCTCCTCCTTTTTGTCCTCAGCCTGTTTCAGTTGCTGCAAAATGAGGGTGCATCCAGACAGCTCACAAAATAAGTGAGCGCCCACATTTTTATCTGGGGCATCCAAATGCCTTTGGTAAAAGCCAATTAATTTGGCACAAAGCAGAAAAACTGCTTTGCTCCGAATTACTTTGGCATGTGGAAAGAAATCGCTTTTTCAGAAGACCTGGGTCTTTCCAACTGTGAGCCCTATGTGGATTGGGCCATGCCATTTCTATGCGCTAGAAGAAGGCAGGCAACAGAGTAATGGCAGCTGGGTAATTCTTAGTTCTTAAGGCTTTTCTGGGGGGGGGGGGGTCTTCCTGTCCAGGTGCCCTGTCAGAAGGTCCAGCAGAGCATCTGAATACCCTCCCTCAGGAAAGCACGTGTTTTCTGCCAGTGTAGGGACAGAAGTCCAGCCTGACCCAGGTTTTTTAAACCCAGGTCAGACTAGACTTTCCCCCTGTGTGGAACCAATCTAAGCTCAAAACACAAAAGTACAGTAAAGCCCCTGCAACCATGGAGGATATGCTCCTGGCAATTGTGACATGAAACTGGATAGAACCCAATGCCATTAAATTACATAACTTTCAATCCCAGTTTACTATAGAGTTGCATTAGGGAGGTATGCTCTCTAAGGATTTGCTAGGTCCTTCAATGCAACTCTGTGAGGGGAAGCACACCTCTCCAATGCAGTTTTATAACAGTTTCAACAAGGAAAGGCAAGCTTCTACCTTTTGCTCTCCTGGCAATTCTAGGAGAGATATGGAAATTAACATGCAATTTCCATCTAGGGTTACAGTGTTCCATAAGATGACCTCTCAACATGGTATGGTATCAAAGTGCTATGATTCAGATGTGTGTATAATCTAGCAGAATAGACCACTTCATTTCTTCATCTCCATATGTTTATGCTGGCTTCTTTTTCTTAATCTGACTCCAGTGTAAGAAAAGAGCAGGATTCAGCTCTATCACTTTAGGTTTTCACTTGTTTCCTGCAAAAGTGGGAATTGGCATTGAATCTCTTTTAAACCCAGACTGCTTTTTTATCGTTTCCATTAGAGGGGAAAATCTATTTGAACTTGAGACAGTTAGCAAGACAAGAGTCTGGCTTGTTTGCCTGAAGTATCATACTGCACCCTCTTGACACCCTCCTTCTAAATAATGCTTAAGGCAAAGGCCAACTCAATTAAGGACCTCATTATTCGCCTCATGCCCAGAACTCATAAATAAATTCCCTTTATTTGCATGATCATTTTGTAAAGTGGAAGATAGTTGACATATCATCACTCAGGAGAGGTTGGAAGGATACACTGATCTCATCATCGCAATTCATTTCCGAAGATAATTTGTTTCTCTTCCATCATATGGTTTTGTTATCCTGGTTTATAGAAAAGAATATGCATCAGGGAAAACAGAAGGAATGAATAAAGGGACTCGGGGTTTGTAATTTCTTGATCGTATTAGAATCGTAGAGTCAGAAGACACCTCATGGGCCATCCAGTCCAAGAAGTAGGAAAATCACAGTCAAAGCACTCCTGACAGATGGCCATCCAGCCTCTGTTTAAAAGCCTCTAAAGAAGGAGCCTCCACCACAGAGCAGAGAGTTCCACTGCTGAACAGCTTTCACAGTCAGGAAGTTCTTCCTAATGTTCAAGAGAAATCTCCTTTCCCCTAGTTTGAAGCCATTGTTCCGTGTCCATGGCAGCAGAAAACAAGGCTGCTCCCTCCTCCCTATGACTTACTCTCACATATTTATATATGGTCCTCATCATGTCGCAGCCTTTTCTTCTGCAGGCTAAACATGCCCAGCTCTTGAAGCCACTCCTCATAGGGTTTGTTTTCCAGACCCTTGGTCCTCGGAGTCGCCCTCCTCCGGGCACATGGGTGGAGAATGGGGGAGAGACAACAGGAAGTGTGAGAAATCTACCCCCAGGAGAGAAATGCACTCTTGAAAGAATTATCATGAGGAAATGGTGTCTCCACTGAAGCTTTATCACCAATCCTTGTTTCCACAAGAAACCAATTTTTAAGACTCTCATTATCACAGGGACAGAAAGTGAGGTGAAATCTTCTGAACAGGGGCACAGAGAGCATATATATATATATATAGAGAGAGAGAGAGAGAGAGAGAGAGAGAGAGAACTACAGTCTTATGGCTAGTTTATTATATTTTAAATTGAAAAGAGTAAATGTGTATTCTGACACTATGCAATTAGAAACATATTGTTGTTATTGTTATTGTCATTGTTATTATTAGTTCATGAGAGTCATTGCATTAGTTTAGCAACCAGCAATCAAATTACTCTTGTCATCTAATGTTACACAGCAATTCAAGTCAAGAAGCTCACAGAGGAAAGACTTGTTCAAAATTAACCTTTGCAGTATAATTCATACTTTTCTAAATGTTGCAAAAATTGAATTGCTCAGAAAGGAAATAAAAGAATAAAAATACCAAACTTAATAATGCACGTTTTTCCTTTAGAAACACCAATGGTATTTTGAAGGAGGAGTTGCAGCCATAGGTATTAATGCAATCTGAGCTTCCTGGAAAGAAATGCCTTCATCAACCCCCCCCCCCCCCCCCCCCCCCCCCCCCCCCCCCTCCTTGGACTCTGCCACAGGTTTTGAATAGAACTGGCAAAGTCTCAGATTAATGGCACCTTTGGAAAATCACCAAGGAAATAAAACACCACGGAAGGGTCACAGTTAAGGCAAGCGTGTAAAGGGCATCTGTGCAAATGTAATAAATGTTATGACCAGTGAGTAGTTTGAAACATCTGTCTTCCACCATTAGTGTTTCTAAAGATCCCTTTCTTGTGTGCCTATGATGAGTTTCTTAAGTATTTTTGCTAAAATAGATACCTGAGTTTTCTCCATGGAAATGATTATCCTGAGCTTTCTTAATGGAAAAGATTTGATCCCTTTATCTAATGGGTGTACATTAGATGACTCTCTGATTCTTTGGGTGCATCTACACTGTAGAGTTAATGCAGTTTGGCACCAGCTGAACAGTTGTAGCTCAGTGTGATAGAGTCTTGGGATTTGCAGTTTGGTGATGCACCAACACTCTTTGGCAAAGAAGGCCAAAGACCTTGAAAACTACAACAGCCATGATTTCATAGCATTGAGCTGTGGCAGCTAAAGTGGCGTCAAACTGCATTAATTGTACGTTATGTATTCACCCTTTGCTACCTTGAATGCTTTTGTTTAATGGCATGCATAGCTTGCTAACTTAGTAGGAAAAAAACCTCACAAAATTGCCTGCCTTTATTTTGGTTTTGATACAATTGATACAATACAACTAGTTCCAACAGACCTCACTACCTCTGAGAATGCTTGCCATAGATGCAGGCGAAACGTCAGGAGAGAATGCCTCTAGAACATGGCCATATAGCCCGAAAAAATCTACACCAACCCAATTGTAAAGTTGTTTGTTTTTTGAAATTTAGAGCTTGCTGGCTGAGATACTTTGTTTAATTGATGTTATTTTGTAAAACAAAACTTTACTGGTGTTTATAAGATTTGCAGCACTGTTTTGAGTTGAATTTGATACACTTTCACTAACAAGTTACGTTATTGAGCTGTTCGCTGCTACATCAGAAATTGTAGCATTTATAACTTGCTTTTTAAATTGTTATGGATGCCGCCATGTGTCCTACTTGGGGAGAAAGGTGACATATAAATGCAATAAAATAAAATACTCTATCAAATCCTATCTAGAGTTTGGAAACATTTAGCTGCTTTGGAACTCTTTGTGGGCGAAATGTTGGATATAACTAACTGAATAAATAGAAAATTAGGGAAGATTTCCTGTCTCAGGGATTCTGGGCAGTATAGTCCAAAGGTCACTTTCCCAGGACCAGTTTATTCCAGACTATCAGGCTCTGTTGAAAAGACAAATTTGAGTGAATGACAGCCAATTTTTTTAAAAAAATACCATTAGCAACTTGGCAGCTCTCTCATGCAGCACAATGACAACACAAACTTCAGGTCAGACCAAGCCTTAAATATTTAAATGCACAAGTTGAAGCAAAAACTGGCTCTTTCTTCCTCCTCCTCATCTCCTATTTCAAAATTTAGAATACTGTATTCAAAGCCAGTCAAGTTATTTTGGCACAAAATCATAGAAGTGCCTTCCCTTTGTCGTTCTCCCTCAGTTTTTTTTTAATTTATCGTGTCAGAAACAAATTGAGGGTACAGTTGTAATGTATTTAAAAACACAAACAAAGTTAAAAACTTGGCATTATACTAAATGTCCTTTGACCAGTAGCTGGACACTTGGAGTGCCTCTGGTGTTGCTATAAAGAGGTCCTCCACTGTGCATGTGGCAAGGCTCAGGCTGCATTGTAATAGGTGTGGTTTGCTCCTCTGCACACTCACATGTCATGGACTCCACTTTGTAGCCCCATTTATGAAGGTTGGCTCTGCATCTCGTGGTGCCAGAGCACAGTCTATTCAATGCCTTCCAAGTTGCATAGCCTTCTGTGTACCCAGGAGGGAGTCTCTCATTCGGTATCAGCTACGGATTGAGGTTCCGGGTTTTAGCCTGCAACTTTTAGACTCTCACTTGCTGAGGTGTTCCTGCAAGTATCTCTGTAGATCTTAGAAAACTATTTCTTGATTTAAGGTGTTGGTGTGCTGGCTGATATCCGAACAGGGGATGAGCAGGAGATGTCACTGCCTTGGTCCTTTCATTATTGGCTGCTACTTCCCAGCAGATGTCAGGTGGTGCAATACCGGCTAAACAGTATAAGTTCTCCAATGGTGTGGGGCGTAGACATCCTGTGATATTCTCCCACAGTAAAGTTATGGTGATACTAAGCATTTGTTACTTTTTTATAATACTCAAAGTCTGATGCAACTGCTTCATTCAACCTAATAGGAGAACCAGCCCTTCATTGTCCATTTGTGCAAAGCAATCTTGGAGCATACAGAAAGATTTTGCTCTGTGGATACATCTACACTGTAGAATGAATGCAGTTTTGACACTAGCTTAAGTGCCATGACTCCATGCTATGGAATCTAGGTTGTAAAAAGATATTTATATATTTATTTATTTGTTTATTTATCGTGTCATCCGCAACCAGAACATTGTATTACATTTCTAACAGAACAAAACAAACAAACAAATAAAAACACAAATTTTGCAAACTTGGTAGCTGATTAAATGTCCTTTGACCAGTATCTGGCCACTTGGAGTGCCTCTGGTGTTGCCGCAAGAAGGTCCTCCATTGTGCATGTGGCAGGGCTCAGGTTGCATTGCAGCAGGTGGTCAGTGGTTTGCTCTTCTCCACACTCGCATGTCGTGGATTCCACTTTGTAGCCCCATTTCTTAAGATTGGCTCTGCATCTCGTGGTGCCAGAGCGCAGTCTGTTCAGTGCCTTCCAAGTCACCCAGTCTTCTGTGTGCCCAGGGGGAGTCTCTCATCTGGTATCACCCACGGATTGAGGTGCTGGGTTTGAGCCTGCCACTTTTGAACTCTCGCTTGCTGAGGTGTTCCAGCGAGTGTCTCTGTAGATCTAAGAAAACTATTTCTTGATTTAAGTCGTTGACGTGCTGGCTGATAAAAAGATGCAACACATGTAATATAAACTCTCATAACAATTAGAAATGGTAAAAGACACATATGGCTACTTGCAAAGGCATAAATCTGGAGAAGTTATAGTTTGGTAAGGCACCCATATTAATTGGTAGAGAGAGCTTGTAAAGCTACAACTCTTATAATTGCATTGCATTGAGCCATGGCAGTTAAAGGGATGTCAAAATGCATTTGTTCTATTTATTTATTTATTTATTTATTTATTTACGATATTTATAGTCCACCTTTCTCAGTCATATGGTGACTCAAGGCAGGTTACAGATTGGCACAAATTCAATGCCATACATTCATAAAAGTGCAATTAAAAACCATAAACAATACAAAAACATATATAAAAACCATTAAACATCTAATCATTGGTGCCATCTTGTTAAAAATGTTATCCAGTAATATCGTCTAGCCTTTCCATGTTCATCAATCATAGTTCCCTGTTATCTATTCCACTGCATTCTCAAAAGCTTGCTCAAAGAGCCAAGTTTTTACCCTTTTTCGGAAAATCAGGAGGGAAGGGGATGATCTAATATCCCTGGGGAGGGAGTTCCATAGCTGGGGGGCCACCACTGAGATACATAGAGGCATCCATAGTCTAACACTGAAACCGCTGCATCGTTTTTGCTCTCCTTTATTGGGATACAATAGCATTAAAAACCATACAGACTGTTTGGACTGATATCGTTAGCTGTAATTCCTTTGTTTTATATTACAGACTGAACAGAAGAGGGAAAATATTGACCTACAAGGTTTGTCTCACCAATTTGGAACCACCCATGTGAAAATAGAATATGGCTGCAGAAAATTTTGGAGACTTCTTGAACAAAGTCAAGGAAATCCATGAGAAAGAAGTTCATGGTAAGACAGGATTTGAAATCTATGACATTTTAATGCTGGCTTTGGCGAATAGTCTTTTCAAGAATAACAACTGAGCATAAAGACTCATTCTCAGCCTAGAAAATAGACATAAGAAGCTAATAGGAGTCTTATTTAGGACTCAACCTTTCATGCCATGGTGCCCTCCAGATTTGTTAGTCTACAATTCCCACCAACCTGAGGTTGCATGAATAATATTGAGAGGGATTGTAAGCCAGAACTTCTCAAGGGCACCAAACTGGGAAAGAATCCATGTTAAGACATCACAGAGCCCATTGCCAGAAACAGCAGCTATTAAGTTGTTGCCATTTTATTTTCTTGTCTCTCCAAAGAGCTTGGGGAATAATATACACCCCTTGGCATTTTACAGCCATTACAGTCTTATAAAATAGACTTAGCCTGAGACAACTGATGCAAAGTCACACAGTAGACTTTGTATATGAAAGAAAATTTGAACTCCAGTCTTCCTGCACTAAACTCAACAATAACACATTCAATTCATGGTTGTATAAGCAATTCCCTAAACCAGTGTTCCTCAACCTAGGGGTCGGGACCACTGGGGGGGTCACGAGGCGGTGTCAGGGGACGTCACCAAAGACCACCAGAAAACACAGTATTTTCTGTTGGTCATTGGGCTTCTCTGTGGGAAGTTTTCACCCAATTCTATTGTTGGTGGGGTTCAGAATAATCTGAGTGTAGGTGAACTATAAATCCCAGAAACTACAACTCCCAAATGTCACGGTCTATTTCCCCCAAACTCCACCAGTGTTCACAGCTGGGCATAATTGAGCATCCGAGCCAAGTTTGATTTGAATTCACCGTGCTCTCTGGATGTAGGTGAACTACAACTCCAAAACTCAAGGTCGGTGCCCACCAAACACTTCCAGTATTTTCTGTTGGTCACTGGAGTTCTGTGTGCTAAGTTTGGTTCAATTCCATCGTTTTTGGAGTTCAGAATGCTCTTTGAGTGTAGGTGACCTACAAATCCCTGCAACTACAACTCCCAAATGACAAAATCAATCTCCCCCTCCCCAACCCCACCAGTATTCAAATTTGGGCCTATCAGGTATTTGTGCCAGATTTGGTCCAGTGGATGAAAATATATCCTGCATATCAGATATATACACTGCAATTCAGAACAGTAACAAAATTACAGTTATGAAATAGCAGCTAAAATAATGTTACGCTGGGGGTCACCACAACATGAGGAACTGTATTAAGGGGTTGCAGCATTAGGGAGGTTGAGAACCACTGCCCTAAATGTAACCACAGCCCATAGACCTCAGTGCTATGCAGTTCTGGGGTTTTTGTAGTTTGGTGAGTAGGTAAAACTGTGTGGTGTTGGGTGTAAGTGAAACTATGGGAGTGACACTGTGTCACCTACCCTTTTCCAAATCAGGCAACTTGGGGAAAGGATCCAGAATCTCTAATCCGAAGTTTCTTTTTATTCTTTTAGCTCTGCAAACCAAGCTGAATGACATAACCACTGAGAGATCCCAGTGAGTAAATCAAATGTTATTTTATCATATGTTGTTTGGGCTTAGATTGTTTTAGAAAACCAAGGCTGGCTTCCTCACCCGTAACATTTCATGGGAGGGTAGAAGCTGGCCTGATTTGACCCAGGCTGATTAAAAAGAACAAGGGGGCATCTTGCTTCGATTCAACCAGTAGCTAAAACTTACTTTATCACAGACTAGATAAACAGAAGACTAGCATAGTGGCTGCAATACACAGCTGTTTGCCCTACCTTTCAGCTGCTTAAGGCTGCTTTCTTTTGCATTTTGTCCCAGGGCTGCTGCAGTTTGCAAGAGCCCCAAAGGTTAATAGTAGCAAGTCTGCAAGCCAGTCTGCAGGCCTCCTTTGCAGTTATTGGCCCAGAGAGTAACTTTTGAGCCCGCCCCTTTTACCAGGCCAGACCTCCATTTTGGAGTCCTCCTTGCCTGTTCAGTTCTGAAGAAGGAATCTGATGTGCTGGAGGCCAGAAAGGTAGCTCTGACAAAACCACTGCAAAAACAATTGAGTTATAGAATAGAGATATTAGAGTTAGATAAGCTTAATTGAGCTATAGTTAGATAGATTATAAGAGAGTTATAGAGTGTAAAGAAGAATAGATATTGAGCTTTGAGAATTGAGTTTTATAGAGTCTTATAGAGAGAGAGACTGCATTGCCTTATCTCCAAGGCTAATCTGGAGCTTAGATAGATAGGGAAAGATTTGTTCTTTCTAAAGGCAACAGCTCTGGATTAGGGTGAAGGATCCCTGGATCCCTTTGCCACTTGGGAAAAGGCTGACTCGGTAACTGGTGGAGAAGAGAAAGAAGAAATATCTATTTGGTTATCAATTGACTGTTCTGTTTGCAACTTTGAGAAATAAATATCCTTTTTGATGTTCAGAACTTGTAATAGACTCAGTTACTGAGAATCTCAATCTTCTCAAGAAAAGCACCAGCAGTTCGCCCAGACATAGGGAACAGCACATCATAGTTTTGTTTTTATAAAAGCGTCTTGGTGTAATGGCACAACAGCACTTGGACCAGACATCTCTGTCCTATGGCTTTGGCATCCCAACCTCTGTTGCCTGAGGCAATTGCCTCATTCCCCTAATGGCAATGCAGCTCTTAAACAGCTATCAAATTTACATTCCTGACTGGGTTCAAATCAACTGCCACAGCTCCTTTCACACTTTTTCAGTGCCTCTAGGCAGTGTTTTCTCCTGCTTCGGTTGCCCTTCAGCCTTCACTATACTATTTCTTAGCTACATACTGTCAAATAAAAGAATGCACATCATCAAATAAAAGGACAGCAAAATATACGTAATATAACATATTGGGGTGTGTGATTCACCTAAACCGAATGCCATTTTCAGTGTTGGGATTTTGGTCTGTCCTTCCCACCCCCCATCCCCCATCTGTTTTTTCAGGAGCCTCCCGAATTTGAGCTGGCAAAATTCAATTTTTCAATCTGGCAGCCGAAAGTTCAGTTTTTGCTACTGGAAAATCCAACCCATTGGCAGCAATAAAGGAACTTCCAAGGCTCACCTTTCTATCCTTTTTAGGGCATCATCCTTAAGAAACCACTTTTTCTGGAATTGTTTCTACTCATATCCTTTACTAGACCTGGGTGAAGATATCAAACTTCAGAAACCATCCTTTCTGGCATCATTTCCACTTATATCCTACCATAAGACCTGGGTGCTTCAGGTAAAAGCCTGACAGGCCCCGCAGTTTGGGGCCCATCTGGATGGGCCCTCAAACTCTTTTGGAGTTGACTTCACCTGATGATTTTAGAATGGAGAGAGCTCCATAGACTTGACCTACTCTTTACTCCTTCTATTCTGTGGTCCATGGACACCTGCAATGAGAATACTTCCTTGTAAAAAAGAACATAGTACACCTTATACTTCACCCAACCCACTATCAATGCACTGTCAGCTTTCCACATTTGAGCCTTTAACTTTTGCTGAGCTCATTGTTCATGGCTTTGATTAAGATATTCTCTCTAGAAATGTTTAGATCCTCCATGACAACTATATAACAAACAAGGGCTGTGGTTAGGTGTTGCAGTGTTTGACCAACCTTCTCATTCTGTCTCTTCTTCTCATCTTAAATTAGAGATGCCCAGAGAATCGAAGAGCTGTTTGCTAAAAACCACCAACTCCGAGAACAGCAGAAAGCCCTGAAAGAAAATGTGAAAGTGTTGGAAAACAGGTAAATGGATGCCTGCTTTTTTTCTTTTGCTTCTTATTAGCTCCATCTTCAGGGATTAAAAAGGAATTAACATTTTGAGTATCCTAATATGGACCAGCTTGATCCATATCTCCTGCTATGTAACAGGTAGATCAAATCTGAGACATACCCAAACTGGCTTCTCAAGCCTTCTGACCCAGACTTTAGGTCTGTCCCGATTAACTGGAACAGTCACTACCAAAATTAGGTATTTGGAGGATTTACCATGAATGGTGCCTCTTTTGTCTACATACACAACAGCACCCATAACCTGGACATCTAATACAGAGGGAAGGACTGTGACAGAGTGCTTCTATGTGGCCTCATTGGGTTAAAACTATTCAATTTATTTACTTTTAAGGTTGCGAGCTGGGCTCTGTGACAGGTGTCAAGTCACACAGGAACTTGCTAAAAAGAAGCAGCATGAGTTTGGGAAGGCCCATTTCCAGAGTCTTCAGCACATCTTCATCCTCAGTGAGTACAAGAGACTTCTTTCAAGGTTCTAGCAGCCAGACAATGATGCCCACAATGGTCATGGTTTTAAAAAGTGGGACTTTTTGTGCTTGGGAATAAAACCCCTAAGCATTAGGAAATATTATAGTTTCAAACATTCAGTATTTGATTTCCTTTTCTCTTGTCTCAAACTGAACCTAGAACATAATAAACAGAAGACTAATGATAAGAAAAATGAATGGAAAGTATTAAAAGATAATTAAACCAAGTAGGGGATTAGAAACAGAAAGTAGATAGTTTGAAAATGTTTCTTTTCCCCCTTTGGATTTGTTGGCCATGCCAGATGGGAGATTCGGGGGGTTGTAGTTCAAATGTGGAATTTATCAAAGATCTAGAGAACAAAATGCAAAACTTTTAAAACTGAGTGATTTTCACCAAAGTGGAAAATTACTGACTTCTAAGTAGCCATGTGTCCTCTACTCTATAGAGAACAGTTTTCCATTTGAAGAGCTGTCTGATTCAAATTCAATTTAAAATTAAGGGATTAGTAACATGAAAAAGCAGCAAGAATTTTGACTTATCTATCCCAGTAACATCTTTGGGGGAAGGGTGCAAATCACACTGGCAACACCATCAGGGGGTGACACCAAAATGATTGTCTATAACAGGCATGGGCAAACTTTGGCCCTCCGGGTGTTTTGGACTTCAACTCCCACAATTCCTAACAGCTTCAGGCCCTTTCCCTTTTCCCCTCAGCCACTCTATTATAACATCTGGTGGAATCATACCATAGAATTGCCCAGAGGTCCTTGAAAAGTCATAGAGGACAGATTTTTTTGTATGCAAGTTGATGAAACCAGCATCTGGTCCTGCGCATATGGGAGGGTCATATTGCATAACCTGTGCAGGTACAACTGTACCAGGAGCTGCAATTTTGTTTGCTTTGCATTGAATGTTTGTTGCAGTCCTAAGTTTCAGGGACTCTGCAGATAGGTGGCTTCTTTTGGCTGCAATCATAGGGCAAGCCCCCTGTCAATTATAGTTAGGTTCCCTGGTCCCGCCCCTTTTGGGTTTTTGGAGGGAATAGGAGCCAGTTTGGGTTCAGTCCACACAGAGAAGCCTTTCGCACAGGACATAAAACCAAGAGCTCCTGTAGAAAGCTTAGTCTTCTACAGCTTGGCCGGGGTTATACAACCCACAGCTTGGCCAAGGATCATACAGCCTTACAGCTCCTTTGCTGAGGGACTTCACAGCCATCACGGAAACCTGAACTCCTTTTCCCCTGGAAGTCTACAAAGCTCTGCTTGGTAAAGGTCGCTCGGGGAAGCCAGACGCAGTTGGTACCGGGTGCAGGGGCTCCACGTCAACAGAGGCAAGTACAGACTGCCCAGATTGGAAGTTAAGGATTTCCCCATTAGTTAGTATACAGTTATGAAGATAGTGCCTGTTCCCAATGAACAAGATTGCAAGAGCCAATAGACTGTTAAGAAAGCTTTAAAGTACCTGTTTGTTTTCATCAATAAAGAACTTTGTTGGACTTACTTTAAGCCTCTACAGAACTTTGTCTTGGGGAGGTCCAAGGGCTTTTAATCTGAGACAGCCCCGGAGTCCCGTTGGGCACACAGAATTTATGTCCTGTTTACAGTCATATGCACAGGCCCAGAGTGCTACAGCACATAACCACATAAACATTTTTCACAATTCCAGTTCAACTGTAGTGTATCAATATACCAGCAAGGCTAAAACTGTATCTGAAGTCAGCTATAGCAGAGCATTTGATGAACCAACCTGGACACAGCATATTATTTGAGAATATATATACACTGGACCACTCTAACAACCACCATATCAAGCATGTGTACAATTTCAACAGAAAGGAGAAAACCATGAAAATGAACAAAATCTGGCTACCAGTAATTAAAAAATCTGTAAAATCAGGACAATAAATAAAGAACATCACTAAAAAAAGGGGGGGGGGATTCCAGACATGAAACAATCAGGGCCAACTAATACCTCCCAACAAAGGATTCCCTCAGGCAGGACTCAGCCAGGCCTTGAAGCTGCAAGGCTTTGCAATGCTAATCAAAGTGATTAATTGCAACATTCACATTTGCCTCGAACATACAAAAGTCCTGTCTCCCACTTTGGACCTTCAACAGATATATAAACCTCCTGTTTCTAGTTTCCAATATACCTCACAACTTCTGAAGATGCCTGCCATAGATGTGGGTGAAACATCTGCAAAAAACTGTATATTGTTTTGAGCTGTTAAATGTACATGCTTCTAGCCAAGGCCATAACTATTACCCAGTAACAATGAGGCTTGGAATCACATGTCCACACACTAAAAGCACACATTGTTGTTTTTATTGCTGCTGGGGTTTTTTGTCAAATGTCTGGTATTTTAACCACAATTTTGTGGTATGAGAAAGGATCCATAGTTGTGACCCCATGAGTTACTGTTCTGGTGGGCATCAACCTTATTTGTGCCATTGTCGTGCCCATTAGCATTTATAACTTGGACTACAGGCTGGGCAGACAGGCAAAGCGTTATTGGTCATGGCCTTCCTTTCTCTGGGCAGAATTCCCATTTTCATTGGGAGATATAAGGCCTGGTTCTGGCCTGTGGTCTCTGAAACACACATTTTCACCACTGCATCTCCTATATCTGCCACCTAACACAGCATTTATTTTTTCTCTTTGTCACAGCTAATGAAATGAATAAGATGAGAGAGGAGAACAAGCGCTTGAAAGAAGAGCTGAAGAGGTTATGTGGAAGAGAGTATGTTCTTCTGACTTCTGCTTATTTCTTGGTGGTTTCAATTTCCTCGTAATCAAATCCAGTATGGAAGATAGTTCAATGTGGAGTTTGTACAGCTGTGTGGAAGGAGTCTATGAATGCTGCAACAGGATTGCAACCTCAGGGCTGTGGCTTTCTTAATTGATTTTAAAAAGGCAAAGATTTCCCCTGACATTAAGTCTAGTCATGTCTGACTAAGAGTTGATGCTCAACTCCATTTCTATCTATCTATCTATCTATCTATCTATCTATCTATCTATCATCTATTTATTTGCAGTATTTACATTCTGTAAATAAATAAAGAAATAAAGAAATAGAAATGAATGTAAATACTGCATATATATATATATATATATATATATATATATATATGGAGTTGAGCACCAACTCTCAGAATCAGACATGACTAGACTTAATGTCAGGGGAACTCATCTCCATTTCTAAGTCGAAGAGCCAGTGTTTTCTGTAGACACCGCCAAAGTCATGTGGCCACCATGACTGCATGGAGTGCCGTTGCCTTTCCGCAGAAGTGGTACCTATTGATCTACTTACATTTGCATGTTTTCGAACTGCTAGGTTGGCAGAAGCTGGGGCTAAGAGTGGGTGCTCTCCCTGCTTCTCAGAATTGATCCACCAACCTTTTGGTTAGCAAGTTCAGTAGCTCAACGGTTTAACCCGCTGTGCCACCAGGGAACCCTTAATTGAGTTTATCCACCCATAATATTAATTATTATTATTATTATTAAACTTTATTTGTACCCCGCTAGCATCTCCCAAAGGACTCGATGTGGCTTACAAAGGCCAAGGCCTCAACACAACAACAGCAAACAATAACAATTCAATACAAAGGAAAAATTAAAACATAAGCAATGACAGAAACATTACACTATTACACATTAAAAACAGGGCCGGGCCAATGATGGGTACAGGTTAAAAAGTGCTGGATGTGACGGTGGTATGTTGGAATTCTGGGCAAGTGCAATATAATCTTTTTTCCTACTAACTGCCACCTTGCCAAGCATCATTGACTTGTCTAATTAGTCATGTCTTCTCATGTTAAGGCCAAAGTATGACAGTCATATTTTCTTCTATTTAAAGTCTATGCTGGATTTGCTCTGGGGCTGATTTATTTGTGGCAGTCCATAAACACTCCTCCAGCGTCACATTCCAACTAAGTTTATTATCTTCATCTTAGCTTTATTCCCTTCATGACTATCCTATTTCACTATCTCTTAATCGTCAATTAAAAATTAAGGATTTTTATTTTAGTAGTCTTAACTTAGGCTTTATCTCAGGCATGGGAAAACTTCAGCCCTCTGGGTGTTTTTGGACTTCAACTCCGTCAATTCCTAAAAGGCCTGAGGCTGTTAGGAATTGTCGGAGTTGAACTCCAAAACACCTGGAGGGCTGAAGTTTTCCCATGCCTGATTTATCTGAATGTTTACTATTTACTCTTAGAGGCAAGTGTTATTGAAAATATTATTTTTCTTATAATGATCAACCTTTGCTACTACTGTCCAAAGGTGGCATTCAGATAGAGACCTATGTGCTCCCTCCACATTCTTGCTTTCTTTCCATTCATTCCTTCCCTCTGTGTTGCAACAGGGACAGACCAAAGCATCTCAAAGGGGTGGCCAGAGAAGGGAGCTCCACTCCAGACTCACTACTGCCCTTGCTCTCTGCACGGAACAACAGAAAATCCAGCACCGAGAAAATGGCAAACCAAGAAGCAGAAGACAAATATGGTGAGCCACTCAGTCATCTATTGAGAGCAGGATTGATCTGAGACTGGACTACTGTAATCAAGAGTTTTCCCACCAGAATTTCCAGGACAGCAGGAAAACTCTCCCTTGTTGGAAACTGATCAGTGCAAAATCCCATGCCTTCCAAACACTCCAATTTTCCTGGAATAGTCTTGATTCATCTTTTGTTTCCCCATAACCTTACATATATAATAACACTTTAATAACACTTTATTTGTACCCCGCTACCATCTCCCCAAGGGACCCGATGCGGCTTACATGAGGCCGAGCCCGAACACAACAGTACAAGCAATAATCACAACAATACAAGCAATTAAAATAAAAACATAAACAATAAACTATAACATTATCAATAAGACAACATACAATTAAAAACTGTGGGAAGGCCAAATGTAAAATTAAAATTGGAAATAGTGCAGAACATGGACGAAAAAGTGATAGTGGCATTTGTGGAAAGACATACGAGCAGACTTAAAAATGTAAAGTGCTTTAGAGGGACCAAGTGCTAAGGAATCATTCTTCTGGGAAGGCACACTGGAACAACTACGTCTTCAAGTTCCTCCTGAAGACTGCCAGAGTTGGGGCCTGCCTGATGTCCTCAGGGAGTCGAGGGGCCACCACCGAAAAGGCCCTCTCTCTCATCCCCACCAATCACGCCTGCGATGCTGGCGGGATCGAGAGCAGGGCCTCTCCAGATGAATGAAGAGATTGTGTGGGTTCGTATACAGACATGCGGTCACGCAGGTAGGCGTGATACCTACTTATGACAGTGATACCTACTTTTCCTGTTTCTAGATCAGTCTCCTCGACAAAGAAGTTCTCCGAATATGAGGATCTCCCCTAATATGATTCTCCATGGAGAACCTGCTCTTGAGATGGTAAGCTCATTTCCCTACTTGATTCATCCTTGGACTTGTCTTCACTCTGCAGTTACAGCAATATGATACAACTTTAGCTACCACATTTCCATTTCCAGGATTTGTATGATATAGGTCCTATCAGATCTTGTAAGCTAAGCAGTCAGCTCTGGTTAGTACCCAAATGGGAGACTGCTGACAAAGAGTGCTATAGGATATATTTCAGAAGAAGAAACTGGCAAAATCACAGAGTATGTCTTGCCAAATAAACCCCCTATAAATTCATGGTTTTTCCATAATTCAAGAGATGACATGAATATATACACACAGAATATTCTGCTAGAAAGTACTGCTGTTCTTTCCTTGACTATAGCAACAGAGCTCTATAAGAAATGGGTCTAAGGATCTCACTAGTTTAGAAATCCTAGCATTTCATAGGAAAGAGCAAGGTTGTTAAAATTCTAGCAGCAATTGCTTCTACACTATTGAATTAATGCAGTTTACTATGTGAATGGTGGAGGGAGTTGTTCGAATTTAGTGTGATGCTGGCTTGGAATCTGAAAAGAGATGAGATAAACTGGGCGAGAGTGCCCTCATGAGGGTGAGGTGTTAACTAGTCTCATATTATGTATACTGTGCCAAAAAAACTTGTATCTCTGTTCAGTTCATGGATGGCATTTATTCCAGTTCTGCTGATTTCTTTCCAATTTCCCTTTGTATTTCTTTGTTCAAGGACAGCTGTTCTGAGGTCACTTGGGATTTATAGTTTGGTGAGGCACCAGCGTTCTTTGGCAGAGAGGGTTAAAGATCTTGTAAAACTACAACTTCCATACTTCCATAGTATTGAGCCATGGCAGTTCAAGTAGTACATTAACTCTAAAGTGTAAATGCTCCACTAAACAGTAATGGCTAATTATGTGCCGCCCCCCCCCCCCACCACCACCACCACCAGATGATTTTGAACTACAGTTCCCATATTTTTCCCCATTGACCAATGGCAGAGATTCTTTACCCCGTCTAAGATTTCCAGGAATGTCCCCGTTCCCTACTTTTCAACTATGAACACAATCAACTCTGCAAGGAGGCAATGTCCTTTTTTTGGGCAAACCATGTTAAGGTTGTATGAGAAGCTTTGTAAAATGGACAAAGGAAGTCTTGCAAATAGTAAGACAATGTTTAACCAAGAAGTGAAATCTCGGAGTCCCTGACCTTACCTATAGAACTAAGCAATTACTTTAATTATTAAAAATTCAGTGGGAAGTTATAGTTTTGCAGCTTCTAGAAAGTAGAATGGCTAACAGTTTGGGGATGGGGCAATTCAGCGCTGGAAAGTGATGCCCACAACATGCCCACAAAAATACAGGCATGTCCTGAACTCATTGCAGCCATACTTTTGTTCTATTGCATCATCTCAACACAATGGAGTCCCCGGTGGCACAATAGCAGGACTGAAGACCAACAGGTTGGAGGTTCGAATGCAGGGAGAGTGCAGATGAGCTCCCTCTGTTAGCTCCAGCTCTCCATGTGAGACATGAGAGAAGTCTCCCACAAGGATGGTAAAATATCAAAACATCTGGATGTCCCCTGGGCAACATCCTTGCAGACAGCCAATTCTCTAACACCATAAGCGACTTGCAATCTCTCAAGTTGCTCCTGACACACAAAAACATTTTTGGCACACTTTGGAAGCACTTTCTGCTACCTTAAAATGGGAGCTCCTTATTTATTGAAAAGGATAACCTGAGAATGAGATGAAGAATGCTACTTTAACATGATGTCTTGCAATCATGAGTATTTCCATTTGTAGCTAGGGAGCTTGTAAGGCACGCTACAAGCCGCATGCAATAATCTGTGTGGTGGAGGCTCCTTCTTTGGAAGCTTTTAAACAGAGGCTGGATGGCCATCTGTCAGGGATGATTTGAATGCAATATTCCTGCTTCTTGGCAGGGGGTTGGACTGGATGGCCCATGAGGTCTCTTCCAACTCTTTGATTCTATGATTTGATTCTATCTATCTCCTGAATCAATCCGTCTTATAGCATTAATTAATTACATGAAGCATTCTTCTTTTCCCGTGTCTCCTCTTTTATTAGAGTTCACAGAAGATTGCAAACCAGTTGCATGGAACAATTGCATTCATGAGGCCTGGCTCAAGATCCATCATGGAAGAAAGAGAGGGATCAGGAAATGCCACCCCACCCTCCATGAATGAAACCCCGCCATCCCCTCAACCAGATCAAAACCACAGCTTTGAAGCGTGAGTGACTGGTTTACTCAAAAGACACATCTGGAATCAGAATCAAGTAGCAGATGGGGGAAAGGGACAGATATTTTATGTAAATCCAAAAATGGGTAGGCTCCAAAGGGCCGTCTCTTTCAGGAAGGTGTGCCACTTCACCCTTGATTTGACAATTTCTCTTTAAAAGTGGGGAGATCATTTTTTAAACTTTTTGCCTGTCTTGCAGAGTTAACTTTTGTGGATTTGACTGAAATATTATCTCTGGGAGTTTCTAGGTCCTCTGTTGAAATTCTGTGATCAGTTCCATGGACATTGACCATGGATTTATGCTGGAGGACCTAGAACTAGAGAGAAAAGAGGGAGAAGAGTTGTAATGGAGCACTCGGGTGTTAACATCACCCCTTCTGCCTTCTGCTTCGAATACGTAAAAATGTTGTCAAAGATGGAAAACAGAGACATATTGTATTGTTTAGGATTGTTACTTCTGATAGATATTTCAATGGTAGAGATAATGGTGTTTGTATTTTCAGCTATCTAAGGGCTAGCCAATCAGACTGCCATGAAATTGCTTCATCTTACGAGACTCTGAAGTTTGCCACCAGAAAAGAGCAACTCTGCCTCCTCAACCAACATTTCGCCCTGCGTCACCTTGGACTTCGGAATAACTCCATCAGCAAGGAGGGTGGTTTCCCACACCACTTACTAATGGCCAGAGAGGCAGGGGGCAGAACACGATCTCAAGATGAGTGGGAAGACCAGGCCACCATCTTGGATCTCCCTGGTGCCGTAGTGTACATGAAGGACCGTCATTTGGAGAACAGACTCCAGTTCCTTAGTCAGCAAGAAAAGTTGCACTATTTATTGGCGCAGCAGCAAGAATGTAGGGCTAAAATGGAGGACAGTCTGGAAAGTACGCAATGTCAACTGCCTTCTCCATTGCCAAGAGTTGGCAAGGTATTCAAAAGAGAGAGACCCTGTTTGGATGATGCAACAAATGGGACACTCGGGAGATTGCTCTTGATCGATAGGGAAGAACTGGAGCAAGAAGAAAAGGCAGAGGCCATGAGAGACTATCTCACTGAAGCTCCACTGGACCTATCAGATTCTGGGAGAGGAAGGGAGAACTTGAAGCAGACTAGTTTGCAGCAGATGTTCACAAAGCATGAAGCTGGAAGTCCAAGCAGAGACCAGAGTGAAGAGTCTTTTCTTCAGAAGTCTTTTGTGTCTGGCTGGCTCCAGGAGGCTAAGAATCTCCACAGGAGCAAAGACTCGGAGCAGCACTCCAACAAAACCCAAGACATTCCGGCATCTCCAGTAAGAAAATATCTGTCTGTATGTATGTCTAGATAGCTGTCTCCAGTAGTTCATGTGTTTCTATTCAATCACCTTCTTCTTCCATATATTATGCCACCAGAAACCCATAATTTCACATACCCATATTTAAAAAAAGTGTTTTCTCTCTAGGTTTGGCAGTGTCATTATATGGTAAGTTTCTGTTGGAGGTTAACCATAGATTTATTTAGGAGGACCTAGAAATACTAGAGAGCTGTTCTCTGTAAGCATTTTCTAAGTTTTCCAGTGCAATTTCATGGTATGCTTCTGTCAGAAGTTGCACTAGAGGACCTTGAAATACTAGAGAGGTGTGCTCTCTAGGCATATTCAAGATCGTATTTTGGACTTCAACTCCCACAATTCCTACCAGCTTTGGTAAGCTGTTAGGAATTGTGGGAGTTGACATCCAAAACATCTAGAGTACCAAAGTTTGTCCATGCCTATTCTAGATCCACCAGCACAATTATGTGGTATGCATCCATTGGAAGTAGTTCATTTTAACAGTGTTCCCTAATATATACAGTTTTATATTTCCACTGTAAGTCCAGGAACATATCCCCTACGGATATGGAAGTCATACCATGAAGCAGTTTCTTGCATATGGGTTTAAATGGCATTTCAGTTGTGTTTGCTAGTGTATTGGCCTGCTTAACAAGGGTTATATTGTTGTGATGATTGAGTATGAGGATGATACCTCCCAAAATTGGTTTTAAACACAGTTTATTGCCTTTCGAAAGATATTCCTAAAGATTTAAACAAACCTACTGAAACTTGCCATCTACGTATGTTATATAAAACTGTAACAGAAGAGGAAGACTGCCCAAAAATCAGATGGAGGAAAAGCTTTTTAAGAGGCATGTTCACTATGGAAATGACTTCAAAAGGGCACATTAAAACAATACAGAAGGGCATTTTTAATCTCCTTGCTAAATAATTGAACACACATTTATTTAAATAGGGAAATATCATTAATCTTTTTTCCCCTTTCCCCTACAAGCCTAAGAAGTCTTCTAGGCAAAAGTTAACATCATCATTTAATACGGTGAACTGTGTTTGAGAGTCAACAAAGAACAGATCCTTCCTTCTCATTATACAGAGGTCATGACTTCAGGCATCACGCTTCCCCATAGTCTGCTCTCCTTCCCCTTTTATGAAAACATCTTGCCTGGTGAAGAGATCTAAAGAATTCAAAGTTTGCAAAGATGTCTGTGCCCATTTGGTTGGCATATCTAATATTGCTCTAATATGGATTATGTTTTTGAATAGTAAAGGATAGCTGTGCTGTCTGGGAAAGACTGGGCACTGCCCAAGCCAACACATCTAGTGGGAGTCTAAGTCATCTGTCAGTTGGTTTTGGGTTCATAGATCTTAGATTTATGAAACTCATACATTCTTCCCCCAAACTGATGCTTATGTGACTCAGTTTCCCCTATCTCCCCAATTTAAAATGTGAGTCCAAAAAGTATCCAGGTATAGAACATCCCCCTTTTACCACTTTTGAGCAAGCAAGGAAGAAACAACAGCAAACCTTGTTGTCTGAGCATCATAATGAATTCACTAGTGGGGATGTGTCCTATCAGCAAGCTATTAGGACTTTGGTCATTCCCAATGCCTAGTGGAGACTGGACTTGAACCCAACTTCCTTTAATGTATGTATGTGTCTCGTACTGTGTCAGACTGTACTATACAACCAGAGAGCTATTTCTGCCAATGTTTCCAGCCCAACTATCTGGGAAACATTTTAAGTGAATGATGTACTCAGAAACTGTTAGGTAAATTTATTTATTTGTATTTATTTATATGATTATACCCCATTTTACTCGCAAAACAAGGTCCAAAAAAGTATATGCTCCATCACATCAGTTCCTATCTCTACCCATGTCATCTGCAAAATGGAGCCCCCGGTGGCGCAGTGGGTTAAACCCTTGTGCCGGCAGGACTGAAGACCGACAAGTTGCAGGTTCAAATCTGGGGAGAGGCGGATGAGCTCCCTCTATCAGCTCCAGCTCCTCATGCGGGGACACGAGAGAAGCCTCCCACAAGGATGATAAAAACATCAAATCAACCGGGCGTCCCCTGGGCAACGTCCTTGCAGACAGCCAATTCTCTCACACCAGAAGCGACTTGCAGTTTCTCAAGTCACTCCTGACATGACAAAAAAAAATCTGCAAAATGGGAATGGACTCATTGTGAAGCATCACATTGCAGTTGAGCATCATTGGGATATTCAGGCTCAATGCATATCTGTTGTTTTAATTTAATTTAACTCTAATTTAATTTAATTTATAATTTAATTTAATTTTATGGTTCTAAGGTATATGTTTACTGCACCTGTATGTTTGTTTGTATGTCACTGAATTGTTGCCAATTTGGAAGCCACTCTGTGTCTCCTTTGGGGTGAGATAGAGCAGGGTAAAAATGTAGTAAATAAACAAACAAATACATCTTCCAACCTTTCCAGTTTGGCAGAGATAGTCCCTATTAATCCTCTGACATTCCATTTTTTCAGCTTTGAGCTTTTAACTTTTTTCATCACAATTCCTCCCTTTGTCCTTCACTTAGTTCAATTGCGGCAACTTGAGTTCAAAGCCCAGAAGTAGTTTGCGCTCAATTAACTCAACAGCAGAGACAGGAGAGCAGGAGGCCGGATTCTTGCCCTTCCCTGTAGATTCAGGCAGAATTAAACTGCTGCAGCCTTTCCTATCTTGCATAGGACATTGCTTGGTCAGATATTTCCCAGTTTCCACCAGTGAAACATTGGAGGATATGTCAATAACAACCCTAAGATTCTGCTGCATGGAGGCATGACACTTAAAAGAAGTATTGAACTCATGTAATAGCCTAGTTTAGATGTACTATTTATAACATATTCAACCACAATATCACTTTGGAATTTTTGCAGAATTCTTTACAGCAAGAACGTCCTGTTTCCAAGCCAAACTCATATGATGACCAGGCTGATTCTGAGACAGAGATGCCTTTTAAAACAAAGAATGGAGAAACAGACCAACCAGGTAAAATAGAATAAGAACTGGAGTTGTCAAAAAGAGGATGCTAGGGCAAGGGTGGCTTTGAGCTTTGTGAACTATAGGATTGCTTTTAGATAGCAGTTGTGTGCTGGGTAGATCAGCTCACACAGCTCATGTTACATCAGCTGGTATAGCAGAGTGTTAACCTAGGACTTGGGAGGAATGGATTCAATCACCAGAGGCATATGAAAGTCATTTTTTCTCAGTGACCAAGGATGAAAGCTGGGAGGTTTCATCCTTGTAAGCTGCTTTGGGTTCATTTGGGATAAGGTAAAGGTTTCCCTTGACATTAAGTTTAGTCATGTCCAACTCTGGGGGGTGGTACTCATCTTCATTCCTAAGCCAAAGAGCCAGCATTGTCTGGAGACACCTCCTAGGCCATGTGGCCAGCATGACTGCATGGAGCACTGTTACCTTACTGCCAAGACGGTACTTATTGATCTATTTGCATTTGCATGTTTTCAAACTCCTATGTTGGCAGAAGCTGGGGCTAAAAGCAGGAGCTCACCCCACTCCCCAAATCAGAACTGCCGATCTTCGGTCAGCAAGTTCAGCAGCTCAGCAGTTTAACCCGCTGCACCACCAAGGGGCCATATTAGGGGGAAAGTGAGATATAAAGGTATATGTAAACAACAAAGATATTAGGGACAAATCAGACATAATACCAGAAGTATCCTGGGTATAGATCTTCTGGAAACAGTTAATAGCAATAGAAATACTTTAAGCCACTTTATTTTTTCCAATTAAATTATGGTCTTCTTCCAAGCTTTTCCTTAGGCTGAATTTTACCCGTATGTGGCTTAAGATGTTTGCCCATCTATGATCTCCAGTATGTCATTCAGGTTGAAAACTAGATATTTCTGACATTAGCCTGTGACCAATGGTTGGAACTTTGTGGATTTCTCAACTGTATCATTTTCTGAAGCAGTTGGATATTTTTGTTTGATGGGGAACACCTGCATTCAGTTCATTATTGAGGAAGCGGATTTGGTCATGCATTTAGTTGCACACTTGACCTGGCATTTTGTGAGCAACACCCCAGTTACCCTCAAACCTTCATATGTCTGTTTCGGGCCACTGCAGAAGTTTGTATTCCTTTCTTCACTGCAGTGAAAGTACCTCCATATCTCTCATATTGCTGCTGAAGCCCCTGACTCACAGTCATTCATTCTTGAAGAAGAATAGGTGGAGGAAATCACAGGCAAATCTGGTTATGTTCCCATAGCCCAGTGTGAAATGATGAACTCAGATTTTTATATGTCTAGAAGACCCTGGAGGACCTCAGCAGGTGCAGATTCTTACCTACAAAGCCCTGAACAGTTTGGGACCCACCTACCTGCGTGACTGCATCTCCATATAAGAACCCACACGATCCCTTCGATCATCCGGAGAGGTCCAGCTCTCAATCCCACCAGCATCGCAGGCGCGATTGGTGGGGATGAGAGAGAGGGCCTTTTCGGTGGTGGCCCCTCGACTCTGGAACTCACTCCCTAAAGACACCAGACAGGCCCCAACTCTGGAAGTCTTCAGGAGGAGCTTGAAGATGTGGCTGTTCCAGTGTGCCTTCCCGGAATAATGATCTCATAGCACTTTGTCCTCCAAAGCACTTTACATTTCTTTAGGTCTGCTCGTATGCCCTTCCACAAACACCATTACCACATTTTTGTCCACGTCCCAGCATTACTTCCAATTTTAACTTTACATTTGGCCTTCCCACTGTTTTTAACTGTGTGTTGTCTTATTTATAATGTTGTATATTTTATTGTTTATGTTGTTTTTTTGTTTTGTTTTTTTTTGTTTTCATTGCTTGTATTGTTGTTTTATTGCTTGTATTGTTGTATTTGAGCTCGGCCTCATGTAAGCCGCACCGACTCCCTTGGGGAGATGGTAGCGGGGTACAAATAAAGTGTTGTTGTTGTTGTTGTTGTTGTTGTTATTATTATTATTATTATTATTATTATTATTATTATTATTATGTGGTCACTTTGCTTCTGGATACAGGGACACAGCCAAATACTTCTACAGTTTCCCCAATAACTCTTTTCCATGCACAAATGGCCATGGAGAGGAGCATAAGCAGAAATATGATAGATCCAGAGAATGGTCAGTGGCTTGGCATAGATTCTTCATGTGCAACTCCTACACTGTGCTGAACTGTGCAAGATTGTAGCCTTAGCAACTTTGTTCAGTTATAAGATGCATCCACACACTAGAATTGATGAAGGTTGACACCACTTTAACAGCCATGGCTCAATAATATGGAATCTTAGGAGCTGTAGTTTTACTAGTTTTCTTGGCCAAAGGATGGTGGTGTCTCACCAAACTACAAATCTCAGGATTCCACAGCATTGAGCTATGGCAGTGGAAATGGTGTCACACTGCATTAATACTGCAGTGTAGATGCACCCACTGCATCTTGACAACTTTTCCCAGAATAATCCAGTTGCCAGGTGCTATCTATTTCTACTGTCAGCAGTTTTCCAGAATCTCAGGTGGAGGTGTTTCCTATCTCTAAAGATTCCAGAGATTTAACTTTAGGCTTTGGCAGCTGAAGCATATGCTGTATATCGAGCTGCAGACATACAACAAGGAGAAATGCCATATGACTGATCCAGCCAGAAACCACAAACTTTTTTTTTATTTCTTTACTTTAAAAGCTTGTTTGCCTTATGAATATGTGAAACCTCTCTCCCACACACTTTTTGAGCACTTTAACAAAATGGGTTTCTTTCATATAAGGAGAAAGGGGTATGTTTTATCTATAAATAGAAAAGTCATTTTGGTATACCAGTTCTGCAGGCTTAGCTGGAAAGCAGGGATGGTCTTGCTGAATTGACAGTTGCAAGTGTCAGAACATTTTGGGTATACCGAACATACATTAGAAAATCAGGATTTTGTGTTAGTAGAAGACACTTTTTTAAATGGTAGCCAGCATTTTGGTTTGTATATAAAGAGATTTACGGTCCCCTTGTGGCGCAGCAGGTTAAACAATTGAGCTGCTGAACTTGCCGACTTTGGAGCTGTCTATTGACAATGCCAGCTCTTTGGCTTAGAAATGGAAATGAGCACCACTCCCCAGAGTTGGACATGACTGAACTTAATGTCAGGAGAAAACTTTACCTTTTACTATAAAGAGATTTACCCAAAGCACAAGTATCTTTCAGCTGATGACATTTGTCCTTCAACATTTATGGCTTTGACTTTTGTTTATGTATGGGCTTGATAAGAATCTCTAGGTCCTCTAGTCTGACTCAGGTCAATTTCCTTCAGTCATTTTGGACCTGGGGATTTCTAGAGAGAAAGTCTCTAGATTAATCTAGATCCTCCGATGCAATTCTGTAGCCAGTTTCCAGCAAACATTGATCACTGAGTCGTGCTGGGAGACCTAAATATTCCACACAGCCCTATATCCCAGAATATCAAGGCAGAAAATTCCACAATATCTGCTTTGAACTTGGTTATCTGAGCCCACACTGTCATATATTCCAGTTCAAAGCAGAAAATGTGGGGTTTTATTCTGGTAAAAAAATAGCAATTTCTTTATTTGCAGTTTTCTACTTTCATGGAGGTCCAGTGCCCTTAACCCCACAAATGTGGAGTGCTGACTGTACTCTCTGGGTGTGCTTGTGGGTGGAGAAACATGAAGATTTTATTGTGGCTGTTTCCTTGTAATGTTTCCTGGTATACTATGGTCCAGATGACTCCCCAGGGAAACTGGAAGGCCTCTAATATAGATCAGGTCCAGCTATATGCAGATCCTATTCTAGTTCTTCATGTCATTTCCCACTGATATCACCCCTAAACAAACTTAACAACTTTTGTAGAATTTGTTGGCAGTGGATGTTCTTTCATTCCTCTAAAGCTAAGAAAGTGTGATTTTTGTTGTTGGTGTTGTCACCGTCGCTGTGTGCTTTTATGTCATTTTACCACTTATGGAGCCCCCGGTGGCACTGTGGGTTAAACCCCTGTGTTGGCAGGACTGAAAACCAACAGGTCGCAGGTTCAAATCCGGGGAGAGGCGGATGAGCTCCCTCTATCAGCTCCAGCTCCTCATGCGGGGACATGAGAGAAGCCTCCCACAAGGATGATAAAAACATCAATTCATCCGGGCGTCCCCTGGGCAATATCCTTGCAGACAGCCAATTCTCTCACACCAGAAGCGACTTGCAGTTTCTCAAGTCGCTCCTGACACGACAAAAAAAACAAACCACCTATGTCAGCCCTAAGACAAACTTATCACAGGGGTTTCTTAGCAGAATGTGTTGTGGGCAAGAAGGTCCTTACATTCCTCTAAAGCTGAGAAAGTGAGACAAGTACAAGATCAACCAATAGGTTTCCACAGCCAAGTGGGAATTCAAACTCTGGTTTCCCAGTGTCAGCATTCAAATCAGCACACCGGCTCTCCTTTTGTAATCAGTTTAGATGTGTGTGAGAAGTTCCCCAATAGACCTTGATAGGAATGTCACCCTCTATCCAGCAAATGATATACAGAAACATGGGTTGTGTAAGTTTGAGGCATTCTGCTCGAAGCTTCTTTCGGTCCTACATATACCAAAACCAAACATATTGGGATATGGAGTGCTAGCCAACTCCAGAATCATCTAACATGGCTAGCATTTCATATCCCAGTATGTTTAGTTCTAATTTATGCACATTGTGCTATCTTTTTAATTATCATACCTGGTTGTTGTGGTTGTTACAGACTGATGTTTCACCTACATCTAATCTACTGCCTGCCTTTGTTTTCTTTAGCTGATGGAGATTCTGAGTCAGTGAAGGAAGAATCAGAGTCTGATATGTCAGATAGTGAGGTTTGTTTCCTTTTCTCTCATTCACACACACACGCACACACACACACACACATAATTAAAGAGTTTCATGTTTAATGTTTTAAAAGATAAAGCAACAGTGATTCTGCCATTTCAGGGCATATAACAGTGGTTAGAAACCAGTAAGATATATTATATCTATATATTTTAAACAGAGTCTGGATGGCCATCTGTCAGGGGTGATTTGAATGCAATATTCCTGCTTCTTGACAGGGGGTTGGACTGGATGGCCCATGAGGTCTCTTCCAACTCTTTGATTCTATGATTCTATATTGTATTATTTGCCTATAATATTTGACAACTATTGTATAAGCAGTGAATTTAAAAAATGATACACAAAATATACATTTTTTTATTTATTAAAACATTTCTGTCCTTCCCTGTATCCAAAGATCTCGAGGCAGCTCACAATTAGAGATGCATTGGATTATATTGGTGGCCCAATATTATGTATTGTATGTTGTTTTTATGCATTTTAAACTGAATATTGTGATTGTTTGCAGAGTTGTAAACTGCGTTGAGTCGCCAATTTAGGCTGAGAAACGGCGGTATACAAGTGCAGTAATAATAATAAATAAATAAATAAATAAATAAATTAAATCAATCGAAAACAATAAATAATAATCATTTTTAAAAGACTAATATATAAATATTAAGTCAATACTGAGTTAAAACCAGACCATTTCAAAAAAAAAAAAAACAGGCCAAATTATTGCAAATAATGTCAGCCATTGCTCTAGAGACCAGTGACTACAGCTGGCTCTACACTGTAGAATAAATGCAGTCTGATATCACTTTACCTGGCATGGCTCAATGCTATTCGTAGTTTGGTACAACAGCAACACCCTTTGAAAAAGAAGGCTAGAAACTTTGTAAAACTGCATTGTACCATAGGAGTTAAAGTGGTGTCAAACTGCATTCGTTCTACCATATAGATGCACCCTACAACTCTGGAAAGCAGGGATTAATTGTGACTATGCATTCTAAATCAGGACATTTGGACAACATGCTACATTTGGCTTGAGTCAGCCTGAAAACACCTCTTCTTTTTGTTTTCTGGCCAGATCTCATTTGGCTAGTGTAGAACATGAGTAGTATTTTTACTGAAGGTGGTTTGGGCGCAAACATTGCTGCCATTGTGTGCCTTCAAGTAATTTATGGCATCCCCAAGATGAGCCTACTAAAGGTTTTTCTTAGTAAGCTTGGTACAGAGGTGGTTTGCCTAGGACTGAGAGAGCTTAGCTTGCCCAAGGTCACCCAATGTGTTTCTATGGCCAAGCAAGGTGTCAAACCAAGTCCCCAGTGTCCTAGTCCAACACTCAAGCCACTGCACCATGCTGGTTACAGAACAATTATGTTGCATGTTTTCAGAAACCTGCCTGAGCCAACCTTCTCTCATTTGCACAGATGGTTAGTACTTGTGAAGATGAAAACCTCCAGGGAGTTTCCATAAAAGAGAAATCCTGCTGCTTAACTGAGGACATCCAGAGATCACAAAGAAAGCGGAAAAGGGAACACAAATCCTGGACAAAAGGTACAAGAATATGGCTCAGAATGTCAGATTTATATAACCAAAAATATATTTAATATCTGGAAAGCAATTAGTAAAAATTGCTTTCCAGATATTTCTCTGCTAAGCTCTTTTGATACATCCTTTTAGTTCTTATAGGACTTTACTAACCATCACACCTGCCTACTGAGTCTAGATCCCTATAGGACCAAGACAGGGTGGAATACAGATAAAGTTGTGTTGTTGTTGCTGTTATTGTTGTTAGGATAGCATTTTTAAGAATGTTTCTTCCCCATTGCTTATGGATTAATTTATAGGTAGTCGTGTAAAGATGGTGCAGGAGGAATGGGCAAGGGTGTTTTCACACAAACTATATATTTATTTATTATTTACTTTATTTACTTTATTTGTATAACGCTCTTCTCAGCCCTTAGGCGACTCAGAGCGGTTTACAACAATTTAGGTATACACAATACAAAATCATTAAGCATTTAAAAGCAATAGCATCACAAATCATTAAACATCAATATCAATACATCACTACATCAATATAACAAATCCATCAGGTCTCATCAATGAAATCAGAATCCAAACTCGTTATCCGATATTCCGTGTTCCGATAGTCAGTCAATCAATCACACTGCTTAGTCGAATGCCTGTTCAAACAGCCAGGTCTTTACTTTCCTCTGGAATGCCAGCAAGGAGGGGGTCGATCTAATGTCTGCAGGAAGGGCGTTCCACAGCCGAGGGGCCACCACTGAGAAGGCCCTGTCTCTCGTCCCCGCCAGGCGTGCTTGTGAAGCCGGCGGGATCGAGAGCAGGGCCTCCCCAGACGATCTTAATGTCCTAACTGGTTCATAGGAGGAGATGCGTTCGGACAGGTAGGTCGGGCCAGAACCGTTTAGGGCTTTAAAGGCTAAAGCCAGCACTTTGAATTCTGCCCGGTAGCAAATTGGCAGCCAGTGGAGCTGGCGCAGCAGTGGAGTGGTATGCTCCCTGAATGCCGCTCCTGTTAACATCCTGGCTGCCGATCGTTGGACCATTTGAAGCTTCCGAGCAGTCTTCAGAGGCAACCCCACATAGAGAGCATTGCAGTAGTCTAAACGGTATGTGACTAGAGCATGGATTACCGTGGCCAAGTCAGGCTTCCCAAGGTACGGGCTCATTTGGATATTACTCCTGTAACAAAAAAAAATTGTGGTGGTTTTGGTTTTGTGCCCTCAAATCCTTTTTTACTTATGGCAACCCTTAGATGGCCCTGTCATAGGGTTGTCTTGACAAGATTTGTTCAGAAGGAATTTGCCATTGTGTCTGAAGCTGAGAAAATGTGACCTGCCCCAATATATTGCATTGCAAAGCCCTATGGCTGGATAATGGAATCATTGGGTTGGAATACAGTCATTTCCCTAGAATGCAAGGTCACTTGTAAATGTTCTTCTGCAATGGGCCAAAACGAACAAAGGTAAACTATACAGGTGTGAACTATCCTTCCTCCTGATAACGAGAACAATATCAGAAAGTTGCTAAGTGGAAAGTTTACTCTGCTATATGCTTGTATTGCTAGGTTAGATCATAAACTGCCTAGCAAGGTTGTCAAAATAAACCATCTTATGTCATTGGACAGCTGTTCATGTTTAGACATGATGCTAGTATGGATTCTAGAACCCACGTGCCTGGTAATGGGAAAAATCCCTTGCCTGTGTGAATTCAGACCTTGCTCTTCCAGTGACCTGATTAATTGCTTCCCAGATATTTCTCTGCTTAGCTCTTTTGATACATCCTTTTAGCTCTTATAGGACTTTACTAACCTTCTTGCCTGCCTGCCAAACTTTGACAAATTGAGAAAGAAGTTGGTTCATTTGAGAAAGAAACAATGAGTGGGATTAGATCTATTTTCCCTTGCATAATTCAGAGATACCAATTCCTGCTAACTCAATTCCACTGCGCAAATGTTTGTCCAGAGCGATATTGCTTGGACATGATAAGGCACGTACTTGAACCTTAGGTCTGGTTGGACCTTCCGCAAAAGGTTAGCCAGAGCCAAACACTTGGAAAGGCGAGAGACTTCACAACTTTTAAGGTGAGTAGGTGTAATAGATACACAACTTGTGTTTGCTTAGCCTTGCCTAAGAAATGTTGATTGACAGAACAGACCAAATACTCTCTGCCAGCGCTATTGATTTGCAGAGGGAAACATTTTCACACAAGCAGTGTTTATTTTTTAAGTCAGGCCCCATAGAGGTGGCAATCCCCTAACAATGGAATGTGTTGTACAGGTATTTCCTACAGGTGTGACTAAGAAGGAAATTGATAAGGTTGGGCATTGAAGGCACCTTTGCTTGTTAGCTTTTTAAACACTGCTTTGTATTTGTGCAGTCAAATATATATATATATATATATATATATATATATATATATATATATGAGAGAGGCCATGTTGACCAGCTCTTTGTGGAAAATATTGCTACTAATTCCTAATGGGAATGACGTGTTTAACAAGCTTCTGCTCTTGTCAATAGAGCTTGAAAAAGGTACTGTGTGAGACTCTTTGGATTCCTGATAAGAGCGTAAGAATTGCCATCCTAAATCAGACTACAAGTCATCCCTCCAAATTTGCAGTTTTGACTTTTACATATTTGATGATTCATGGATCTGATTGGAAATGTTTTCTCTAGACACTCTAATGCAATGTTTCTCAACCTGGGTTTCGGGACCCTTTTTTGGGGGGGAGGGGGGTGGAGAGGGGCTGTCAGCGGGGTCAGGGAAGGGCAAGATCCACACGCTTCCCTACTGAATTAACTGAAAGCAAACTACTTGTGTGCTTGGAGCTCAGGGCCCTTCCACACAGCCATACAACCCAGACTATCAAGACAGGAAATCCCATAATATCTGCTTTGAATTGGCTATCTGAGTCCACACTGCCATATGTAGACTTGTTTGCTGGAAAGTGGGGTGCAGCAGGATGATATTTGCAGCCTGCTCCCATCCACAATCTGCAACGCAACAATCAGAAGAAGGACCTCTGTCACAACTTTTCATTCCACTGCAGATCACTAGTGGAAGGAAGTCTCAAACATCATCCTGCTGCACCTCACTTCACAACAGAATAGATCTCCATCAGCTGGTGATAAGTTGTATTTGTGGGGTGGATGAGATCACGCCAATAGTGCTATGAAATATTATGCATAAGTCTAAAATACGCATTCTTGACTATTCAATAGAATGCCAGAGATTCCCAGATTGGAATGCCAATGCCACTGTGATCCCAGAATGCCCTGTCCTCTGGCTAATGCCTATGTTTATTTTTCTCTTCACAGCCCACAAAAAGTCACTAGGAAGGAAACGAAATGGCAAAGTAACTCAAGTCCCAGCCGATGAACACAAAGCCATAAAGAAAATGCCAAACCACAGCCCTGCTTTTGAACACAACGACAGCAAAGAAACATAGTTTGCACCTGACCTGCCTTCTCAGTCTTCCTACACTGAAGCTGTTGTCTGATATTTCTGGCTTAATCATAAATGGCTCCAGATTTTCTCGCTCTTATTAACACAGATAAGCAACCTTCTGTATCTTGCAAACCTGTTCATCAAATTTTCACGCAGCATGGTTTCAAATCCTGGCTCATGAGTGAATTCGCGAGGACTGATAACTCATAGATGTTTGGAAGCGCTTTAGGAAATTCTTGACTTCTTTCAAAATATGGGCCATGAGACTAAAATGGTTCACTGGCTTCATTCACTCTACCACATCCTCATTCTTCTTGCTTAGTGACAGGTCCTGCCAGTTCACTGGCTGTTTAATAGCAATTTGATGGAAGATTTTATTATGGACATACAAATTGATACAAAGGGCTTGTGGCTCAAAGCTTCATCATAATCCAAGTGGAAGATAATGCTTTCAATGGCTTCCAGCCATTAGATATATTACTGATGTTGAGTTCTGAGTGCTGGTCACAGAGTTGGATGGTTTTGTGCTCAAATTCCCCTCATGGACTTCTCAAAGATGCCTAGTTGACCACTGTAGCAACAAAATGCCAAGCTAGATATTTGTTTGGTCTGACCCAGCAAGGTGCTTTCTATGCTCTTTTAATTATTTCATAATGTAACCAAGCAGACCAATTGCAAAAGGAAGGTCTTGGGTTCAATTCTTGTCATTGGTCAACAATATCAGCCAAGGACAAAGAGACCTGGACTTGGAGATAAACTGTTATCCAGAATTCCCTATTTGTATCTATAGGGCATATGGTGGCTGAGGAAGGGGGTTAATTCTATATAGTGAAGACAGAAGGGGGATGAAATGCATACAGAAAATACTGCCAATATAACTGTCATAATTAACATTCAGATTCTGACAACTCCACATCTCCAATGAAGTGAACTAGAGACTAATGATGCAGTCCTAACTCAAAGATGTGACTTAGGTGAGAGGATTATGTACAAATCTCAGAGATCTGTCAACAGAACAATCTGCAAGAAAAACTGCTCTGTTGGCAAAGATCTTCATGCAGAAGAGATAAAAAGAGTGATGGGGAAGAAAAGCACTGAAGTCCCAACTATCTTAAGTCCAGAGATAAAACTATAAGAACATCATAAAATTAAACCAGACAGCGGGTAGTCCTATGTCATTTCTAAAATCCTGAGGCTGGGAAGTGTTTAGATTTAGTCCAACAACACCTGGATTATGGTACATTTAGGTAGCCTTTGGCCACTTTGCCAGTTAGCATTGAGATCTAAACTCCCTTTGACAATTCTTTTGGTGTGGAAGTAATCGTGGGAAGGCTATTTGAACACTATATAGTATGCCAGTATAGAAATCAGGTTAACCCAAATACACCATAGATGACTTACCCAAGGTCACACATGAGGTTAATAAAGAAAAAGACATTGGGAGTTTAAAAGAATACTCTGGGATTTGATATGCTAAATGCTGTGATGAAAAGAGTGCATAAGTACAGCCAAGACCTTAGTTTTATTTGTAACAAAACAGGTTGTCTGTGTATCTGTCAGAGCAATAGATCAAATAGCAGCTCCGAAATTTGACGTGTGGGGTAAAGGGATTCTAGAGTGGGCCCCAGTGGTAAATGGTTTCTCAAAAAATATATTTGGATCCTGCTATTTCACAGTAAGCCACCAGGTAGCAGAAGTTTATAGGTTTATAGTTGACTCGTACAAGTCTCTTTTGCATTATATTTAAACTTTTCTGCTTGGGAGCTCTAATGCTTCACCAAACTATAAATTCCAGGATTTCCTTGGATGCAACCATTGTTGTTACAGGGACATCAAAGTGCTATTTTTTGTTACTTACTTACTTAGGTGATCCTCGTAGCCCGAGGATGATGGTCCTCCAAGTGTAGTGTCTTGGCAGTGGGTCCATAGGAGGCTATGGAGACCTGTTCTTGATCTGCATGTTCTCCCGCAAAGAGATTCCAGGTGGAAGGCGGTCCCGATCAGGGTTGGATTGATGCACCTTCCTCTTTGCACATTACTCCCTTTCATCCTCCATTTGTGTCTCTTCGAATTCTGCAGCATTGCTGGTCACAGCTGGCCTCCAGTTAGAGCACTCAAGGGCCAGAACTTTCCAATTCTCAGTGTCTATGCCACAGTTTTGAGGTTGGCTTTAAGCCCATCTTTAAGTCTCTTTTCCAGTCCACCAACATTCCAGTTTCCATTCTTAAGTTGGAAGTATAGTAACTGGGAGATGGTGATCGGGCATTCGGACAATGTGTCCAGTCCAGTGGAGTTGATGACATTGCGCTTCAGTGCTGGTGGTCTTTGCTTCTTCCAGCACGCTGACATTTGTCTGCCTGTTTTCCCAAGAGATTTGCACAATTTTTCAGTGGCAACGCTAATGGAATCTTTTCAGGAGTTGTGTGTGATGTCTATAAACAGTCCACGTTTTGCAGGCATATAGCAGGGTTAGGAGGACAATATCTTTATAAACATGCACCTTGGTATTTCTACAGATATCCCGATCCTCAAACACTCTCTGCATAATTCGGGAAAATGCTGCACTTGCAGAGGTCAGGCGATGCTAAATGTTGACTTTTGTGGAGAGGTGGCTGCCAAGGTAGCAGAAATGCTCAACATTTTCTAAAGTTACACCATTAAGCTGTATTTCTGACATTGAAGAGGGATTGGCTGGTGACTTCTGGAAGAACACTTTGGTTTTCTTGATGTTCATTGAGAGGTCGAGTTTCACGTATGCTTCTGCAAAGGTGTTTAGAGTGGCTTGTAGGTCTTCTGAATGTGCACAGACTACATTATCATCAGCATATTGGACTCCTATAACAGAAGGCACCCTCTCAGAAAAAGCTTCCGCCCCTCCAGAGGAACCGTGGACATGATCTTCGCTGCACAGCAGCTCCAAGAAAAATGCAGGCAACAAAATCAACCTCTGTACATTGCTTTCATTGACCTTGCAAAGGCATTTAAAACAGTGAATCGCAGTGCTCTCTGGACCATCCTCCAAAAAATCAGGTGCCCTGAGAAATTTGTGAAAATCCTGAGGCTCCTCCACAATGACATGGTGGCAATGGTCTTGGACAGCAATGGCTCCCAAAGTGACCCATTTAAGGTGGAATCAGGTGTCAAACAGGGATGTGTTATTGCCCCAAATTTATTTTCCATCTTCATCACTCTGATACTTCATCTTGTTGATGGGAAGGTTCCCACCGGAGTGAAAATCATCTATCGGACAGATGGCAAGCTATTTAACCTCAGCAGACTGAAATCCAAAACCAAGGTCACAACAACATAACATAACAAAAAAAAGAATTTAAGAGCATGGAGTGGGCAAATCCCTCTCACACACAGCTGTAGAAGTGTAGCATAACAGGAAGTGGGTCTAGGAATGTTACCTAGCCATTGTTTTATTTACTCAGGGTATGCATGATGTTTCCAGCTCTGACAGCTGTGTAACTTTGCTTGAAGTCTTTAATGTTTCAAACTTTTGTGCAGAATACTTTTACCAGTTGTATATAAATGTTACATTGATTGAATCTCCAAAATTATGAAGTTTTTTTAATTAAGGTTTTGTTGTTTGTAGAAGAAGAACAGAACTGTTCTGCATATGCCTTTCATACAGAAATTAATGCAAAGCCTGTCTAAATTCTGACCTTTCACAATAGTACACTCACAGTTGTCAATCTACATCTTTGGATTGGGAAATCATAGATGACACGCACACATTTGAGCATCCACAGCCCAAGACTTACATGAATCAGTCTTTTTAGCTGTTTTGGGTCTTTTTATAGCTAAAGCAGGATAGAAATAATAATAATAATAATAATAATAATAATAATAATAATAATAATCGTTCAATCCTCAGAAGTGGATTTCTCGCTATCAAGTATTTAGGGAAACTATGTCTTACAAGTCACTTCCTGCATACACTCCAACATTTCACAACATTTCCAAATCACAAACAAGCTATCCAAAATGGTGTGTGTGTGTGTGGAGTTACACTTTAAAAATGTACCTGTTCCAACTTACATGCTTAAGAGCAAACCTACAGAACCTATCTTGTTCATAACTTGGGGACTGCCTGTATTCATTTCTGATACAGAATATGAAGCAAGCTTGTTTCTTGCCACTTCAAAGGGTAAGACATCAATAACAGATTTAATTGCTGAAAAAGTAGACTAGACTATGCATTAGGAAGAACTCCCAGAAATAAAAATATGTTTTACTGCTTCAGAAGATGGACAGGTCCTCTTGGATGCAAACTCTTAAACAAATTTTGCATGGTTCATCTATCATAAGATGGTATAGTTGTGGATTTTCTGCACTGACCGGGGCCTAGATGAGATCAGAGGAGAGGAAAGTCTCATGAGCTCCATATTGTAGCTTCTTACCCCTCCATAGCAACTCCTGTCTCCTCCTCTTTAAAAAATTAAAATTTCCCCTACAATTTTTTTCTTTCTTTTTTCCTGAACATAGGTCAAAACAGTTGAAACCCATCCGCAAAAGCAGCTATTTATGTCTTCCACCTACTCCCCAGCAACTCCAAACCCTGGGGGTTGGGGGAGGGAGAAAGAAACCCCTTCAATGGTTTTATGATCGAGACATCATGTCTTATATATGTCTTATAACATACGGCAAAATGCTTCATTGATAAAGAGAGAGAACAGAGGCAAATGTGATGCACAGCCAGCCCTCCATATTGATAGGTTGTGCATCCACAGTTTCAGCCAACCACTTGTCTAAATATATTTGAGGGAAATTTCCCCAAAACCCCCACCAAAACATGATTTTGCCATACATTATGCCGGTATCTACTTGTACCCTGCTGTAGCTTCCCTCCATTTCACTGATTCTTGGGACTCACGCCAGCACTCGTTTGAGTTGTTCACCATTTTATATAAGAAACACCATTTTACTATGCCATTTTATGTAATGGGACTTAAATATCCATGAATTTTGATTTTGGAACCAAATCCCAATGGATACCAAGGGCACACTCTACAAAGGAATAAATATTTCTGACAAAGACTAGCTAACTTGTTAACTTGTGGAACCATTATCAATTACATTTGGCAGCTATAAGAGGGCACTTTATGTCCTGCCACTCTTCAACCAGCTCTCAGGCATGATCAACACTTACATCTAAAGTTGTCCTTCGGGCTGGGGAGGGTTGGGCTCAGCTTCTTGTTGAATAACCAAAAGGAAGAAAAAAAAATCCCCTTTTTGAACCTTCCTTCCTTACAGAACAAAAGGGCAGAAATGTTTGGGTCACAGCTTTTCCTTATGGTTTATTTCTTACTGTATGAAGCAAATGTCAAGATGTCTTCTCCCTTCACTTCCACATAAATAATCTGGCTTGGATGTTAGCTGACCTTAGAAAACAAAATAAGGTTGGCTCCATGTCAGTGGGACTATGGGCCCTTCCACACAGGCATATAACCCAGAAGATCAAGGCAGAACATCCAACAATATTGGCTTTGAACCTGGTTATCTGAGTCCACACTGCCATATATTCCAGTTCAAAGCAGAAAATGTGTGGAAGGGGGCTACAAATCCATTTTGATTTGGGGCAGCAATTAGATGGACTGTCCAAGGTGCTGAACTTACTAAGGAATAGGGTTCAGCACCTTACAGATTTCCTGATACGGATTTGTTCCCACACTGACATGCCACTGCAACAGGGCCAGCTCTAGCATTAGGTAAAGGGCTGTGACCACCTCAAAAAAGGACAGTAAATTGTTAGTTGTTGTTTTTTCACTGGCCCAGAAAACAAAACACAATATATTCTGCAACACTCTATGGTTGTTCAAAGGATGTAATTTTCTGTTCAGCCTCAGGCAGTGAAGTGCCAACCTTGGGCAAAGAGCTACTTTGGGTGGGTTTCAGAGAGGTTGGAAAAGGACTCAAGATTAATGGCTGCCGTATGCCTTTCCACAGCATCCTCCATCTGAAAAGCCTCCAACAGGCTTTTCCCCTATTCCTAATGGAAGACCCTTCAAATCATTGCTAACTGATGGTGACCCTGAGAGAGGTTTTATTGCCAAGATTTGTTCTGAAGTGCTTTACCATTGCCTTCCTCTGAGAATGAAAGAGTATTTCTTGCCTGGTTTTTATGACTGAGTGGGATCCAAACCCTAGTCTCCAGAGTGATACTTCAAGCTCAAACCACTACACAATTTGTTCCCTGCAGGGCTTTGTGTAATGGCTTCTCACTACCCATCAGAATCCCATATACTAATTGGAGATCACCTGGCCCCATGTCTAGAATCATATGTCACACTGTCTGTTAACATATCTAAGGTACCAACCATCTCTACCTGTTCCATATTAAGTGTTATGTACTAATAATAATGTTGCCATTGACAGAAAATATTGGTAGAGCAGCTTTTCCTTCTTCTGGTCTACAGCTGCCACCTACTGGAAGTCATCTGAAACCGTTAAGGTTTTTATTCTGTACCATTAGACAGACAGATCTAGCAAACACTTTGATCTCCCTAAGAAAAAGCCCCCAGATGCTACATTAGGCGGATAGGATTATTAAACTCAGAATGGCCTAGTATCTCCACATTCACAGTACTGAGAAGAAAATGGCAAAAAAGACCACAGATGGATGTATTGCTTGCCTTGACAGAGATGTGCTTTCTTTAGTTTTCCTTAATTTTATTTTTTAAAGGAGAAAAGATAGTATTTAAGTAGTTTCAGCAGACTACAATAGTAATCAGATCAAAAATATTAAACTGGGGGTGTTTAAAGCAGAATGTTTTCTTCTTGTTGTTACTGCATGTCTTCAAATCGTATCCAACGTATGGCGATCTTAATCCAAACCTACTTGTTCTGTCGCCGCTGGACCTGAAATGAAGTGCCTTTAAGAGAGGATGTATGGCTTGGATCCAGCGGGAAGCCAGGGGGCCTGAAAAGAAGCCTTTAGAGAAAATTCCCTTATTAAACAGTCCTTATAAGGCTCGAGCTTAAATATAACAGTCTTTTATTGATGAAAAAACAGGAATTGTAAAACTTTCTTAACAATCTCTTGGCTCTTGCAATCTTGTTCATAGGGAACAGGCACTATCTTCAAAAACCTTGTTTAAAGGAAAATTCCCCTTTCTAGCTCCTCCCAGGCTGCTGTGAACCTAAACCTTATTGATGTGGATTCACTACCGGGCTGAACTACGTCTCAACGCCGAGCGAACCTATCAAAAGGCTTGTCATCACTTAGCTGCTTTGATGGTTAGAGCTGTTATTCCCTCCGGAATTCCTCAGGGCTGTAAGGCTGTTTCCCCAGAACCTTTGGGAATCTTCAGAGGCTCTCAAGACTGTTCTCCCCCGGAAAGTCTTAAGGGACGAAGCCTTTGCACAGGAGGATGTCTGTATACATCCTCTGCATTGATTTCCTTTTTGAGACTAACTGAAAAATGGCCCCTTCCCTCCAAAAAACCAGAGAGAGGCGGGACCAGGGATCCTAACTATTATTGACAGGTGGCTTGCCCTATGAATGCAGTCAAAGGAGCCACCTATCTGCAAAGTCCCTGCAACTTAGGACTATGAACAAACACTCAGTGCAAAACACAAAATTGGAGCCCCTGGAACAGCCGTTCCAGAACACTACTTGATCAGATTTGTTCAGAGAACTGTTGTCTTTGAGAGAGTGTGGCTTACCCAAGGACACTCAGAAGGTTTCCATGGCCGAATGAGGATGCAAATCTGGTCTTTAGCTGGTCGGTATTACACTAGAGCTGAAAGAGTAGGCAAAGAGTATACATCCCATCTGAAATCCTATGGCTGCCTCCTGCAGAATGCTGAGACTTTTGGTTTAGGGCAGGGGCCTTTAAAGGGTTTAGCCAGAGAGGTTCTGGGTCTCACTAACTACAAGTTCCTGAATTCTACAGGATGAAGTCACAAGATTTCAGACGGGATGCATACTCTTTGCCTACTCTTTTAGTTCTAGTGCAATAAGGCACCCAATTAAAGAAGCCACTGCCCTGTTTCTGCAAGAACTGAGCTGGGCTATTGTAGATATGGTGTCTTGAAGATCTCTCAGATGTAGGGTTGCCACAACAAAATGAATTTCAACAAGAAGAAAGGTACAGTACTACTCATAGTGCTACACATGAAATGCACAAATATAGGATGGGTGACACCCAGCTGCAAGGACCAGCAGCAATCCTCAAACCATCCGTTTGAAGATCAAACAAACTGATGCATTTCTGATTGACAATTCCAAAAACCTAAGTCTCGATAGTACAGTTTGACCTTTCAGTGTAAAAACTGAAAATCCTGGACTACCAACCAGCATGGCCACTTGTCACGTGCCACAACCCCCAATAGGACCCTGCAGATATTTTGGGACTAAAACTCCCAGCAGCCCAAGGCAACACAACTAATTTATTTATTTATTTACTTTATTTGTATACCGCTGTTCTCAGCCCTTAGGCGACTCACAGCGCTTAACAACAAGAACAGCAAAAATTCAATGCTACAATAACACGGTATAAAAACAGTTAACATCATTTATACAATAATATACAATTAACAACAATAACCATTCACTAGCGTCTCATCACTAAAAACATGATCCAGATCCGTCATCCATTGTTCCATTCCTATGTTCATTACACTCATTGCACTGACTATTCGAACGCCTGCTCAAACAACCAGGTCTTCACTTTTTTGCGGAATACCATTAATGATGGAGCTAGTCTAATATCAGTGGGAAGGGTGTTCCACAGCCGAGGGGCCACCACCGAGAAGGCCCTATCTCTCGTCCCCGCCAGCCGTGCCTTTGAGGCAGGCGGGATCGAGAGCAGGGCCTCCCCGGAAGATCTCAAAGTCCTGGTGGGTTCATAGGCAGAGATGCGGTCGGATAGGTAGCTTGGGCCGGAACCGTTTAGGGCTTTAAAGGCCAACGCCAGCACTTTGAATTGAGCCCGGTAGCAAAACGGCAGCCAGTGGAGCTGGCGCAACAAGGGGGTTGTATGCTCCCTGCGCTCCGCTCCTGTTAACAACCTGGCTGCCATTCGTTGGACTAGTTGAAGCTTCTGGACCATCTTCAAAGGCAACCCCACGTAGAGAGCATTGCAGTAGTCTAAACAGGATGTAACCAGAGCGTGGACTACCGTGGCCAAGTCAGAGGATTGCTTAACTTACAGTTGAATCATTCCACATAAACTATTGGGGTCACAAAATGTGTAGCTCTCAGAGAACTTGGGAAATTGCCTTTTGAACTACAGTTTTCAAAAAATTCAGTTACTACGCTAGCAAGGGAATTCTAAGAGGTGCAACCACACCAAAAAAACAAAACAAAACCTTTCCCTGTATTGCTCTTGGATAACCTTTTCACTCCATATGCTGTAAGTGCAATTTTTTTTCATTTCTTGGGAGGATGGAGGGAAAAAGTTTTGTCACTATGGCATATGCCTTGGCAACATCCATTTCAGATAACTGTGTGCTCTATTGTGGCTGGATGTCTGGTAAAAGAGTCTGGAAAATCCTGTTACTAAAAAAGAGGAATACTTAAAAGGTGGTTGTCAATTACTTCTTCTAAATACAACCTACAGCAGTCTTCATGCCATACTCCCAACCATATTTATTTTCTATGTCAATAAAGACTGCATCACACACTTTTATAAATTTGTGTAACATCACAGCATCCATTTCCCTTTCAATCCAGTTTGAATGTCATTTGAATCAGATGTATTCAGATTATAGATGTATTCTGATGAAGTGTCAGTAATGGGACAGCAGCTTTCTCCTTAAATTTGGGCATACTCATAAATTAGGAGGTTTAGAAATGGAAGAGACTCGAAATGTGATCCTTCAACATTAGAAAGGGTCTCATCTAGAATACATTGAGGCCACCACTGCTGCCGCACTATATTTGCTGCCTGAGGCAATAATCTCACTCCTCCTAAGAGTAAAGTCAGCCATGGTGATTGCAGCCCTGTTTTCAGACCATGTGATTTCCATCGTATCCCCTTTCCATTGGTTCTCAGTTTGTATCTGGGTTTTTGTATTTAAAACATTAGTTGACTTTTTTATCATTGCGTGGAGAATATCGCCAGGGAAAAGAAACCCAACAAAAAGACATTCCTAAGGATTTTTGAAACATTTTTAAAAAATATACCCTTAAAGAAAAAATGCCCACAAAAGTTCCAAAGCATCCCTGAGGAGAGAAATAGAAAGTTTGTTCAAAAGAGTAGCCAACACTGTTTCAGATGTATTTTCATTAGATTTTTTTCCAAAAGTAGGTCATGGAGTTATAAAACGAGATAGCTTATAATAAACCCCTTGCAACAAAAAAAATCTTCCCTGCCTCTGGATTGCAGCCAGGTGACCTGTGCTCTTGCATTTCCACCTGTTGTCCAGGTACTGACAGTCAATGTGCAAATTCAAACCTCCTGCTCCCACTGATTCGAGTCTTTATATTTGAACCAGACTTGGGGTGCAGTTTAGAATTAATGCAGTTTAACACCATTGTAACTGCCTTGGTTCAATGTTATGAAATCCTGGAATTTTTAGTGTGATAAGGCTCCAGCACTCTTTGAAAAAGAAGGAATGGAAAGCTAAAGACCTTGTAAAACCACAACTCCTATGTTTCCATAGCATTGAGGATTATCCAATGTAAAAGGGGTATCCCTGGCTATCCTGCCCACCCCATCCCACATTTCAGCACACAAATTCCATTGCATTTCTGGATCCTGCAGATTTATTTTCTAAGACACTTCTAATGCTGATTTTCTCTTCTTCTCTGCTACCTTCTTGGGCTTCTTTGTGGATGAGTCACACACAACCGTTTCTTTAGCGTATAGTGAAATGTTTTTGATTCATTCATAGAAGAGCTGCATGCCTGTTTGGTTTCAGAGAAAACAATGCCTTTTTGAGCCCAGAGCAGTAGGATTAATATAATCAATCAGCTCAGCTTGTCTTAAATACTTAACGTCATCATAAAACAGCTATTGACCATTGGCTGATCTTACCCACTGTTGCCTTTTCTGCATTTTGACATTTTTCCTTTGCTCTTTGAGTGCTGTGAGAGAAACTCTACTGAGTTTCTTAATCAACTCAGTAGAGACAAGAGGAAATCAGGCAAAATGCCTTCAGTAAGCCCTTCACTCTTAGAATACAGAGAAATATCATCTATTCTTCTGGAAAGCAGCTGAAAGACATGCACTACATAGACTAGGGCCACCTTGTCTGTGGGCTTTCCCATCTAAGCCCCAGCCATGAAAGGAATCCCTAAAGAACAAGGATTCCCTTCTTGGCTTCGGTTCTCTTCCTTAGAGGGAAGAGATGACGAGGAAAAAAGTCCTTCCTTCTTAATGGGAAGAGTTGGGAGGACCTTCTTGACCAGCATTTGTAAGCCCTGGTTCAGAATACTTTGCTCCTCTTCCTAGAATCATAGATGTATAGAAGGAATGGTTCAAAGAACTCTTAAGGGCTATCTAATCCAGACTTAGCGATTCCATATACCTTTTAGGAATTTGCTGCATCCTCCAATGAATCTCTGTTGTAACCATAGAATCACTAAGAGAACCTAGAACATTCCTAGAGATTTGTCCCCACATGTGGATAAGTGAGGATATATAGATTACATGGCTACTGGGATCTTCATGTATCTGTTTTAATGTTTATAAGCATTCTTGAGACCCAGTAGAGAAAAGATGGGGTGATGGTCATAGTATGTTCTGTTATTAAATAGCTGCTAGGGCAGAAGATTATTTCTAATGCTTAGGTGGAATCTCTTTTCCTTTAATCTGAATCCACTTGTTCATGTTGAGCCACCATATGGACAGAATGCTGCACTTGATCAGCCCTTGGATTGATCCAGGAGGGCTCTTATTCTATTTTTAAAGCTCATCCCAGGCTAAAGCACAAGCTAGAAAACCTCAAGCTGATTTCAGCCATTGACCTAATGAACTCAGAAGATGTGGCCAGCCACTGAAATGTACTGGCCTACAAAGGGAAATATTGGGAAAGATGTACAAGGTCCATCTGGCCCATGCATGGGCAAACTTCAGCCCTCCAAGTGTTTTAGACTTCAACTCACACAATTCCTAACAGCTGGTAGGCTGTTAGGAATTGTGGGAGTTGAAGTCCAAAACACATGGAGGGCCAAAGTTTGTCCATGCCTGACCTGGCACGTTTTACTTTGCACCAACACTGACAACTTCCTCTTATTTCTCAATGGGATTGTTTGACTCCAAGTCCAGTAGGACTCACAACGAGAGTATTAGACGAAATGGTGAAAGACCCATCCAGTGGTGGCAAGGGGTCTCATTAATAAAGATCACAGGCCAGCAAGGCTGAGAGGGATAAGGACCATGCACACAAGACAGGACATTGGGACGCTATCACTGTATATTATATTTTTCTTTGCTGCCACCAATTAATTATTAAGGTTTCTTTTGCTGCGACCATTTATTGATGCATAGGCCATGTCCTTCACTAGAATGTTCAAGAAGACACACAAACTCTTCAGGTGAAATAAAACAAGAATATAATGTTTATTTTGTTCTTAAACAGTAAAAATGCATAGTGGTTTCAATAAACTGTCAGGCTTTACTTATACAGAGAATGGTTTTATATCTTGAGTTTCTTAAAAACAATGTTCTACACACAGGAATACAAACAGGTTATTTTAAACCTTTTGAATCCTCTTTCCACACCAGCACTCTAAAACTATAGAGGTTAACTAATACTTCTTACTCCTTCTCCCTGAAGGCTTTAATTACTTTCCTCAAAGAGATATCTTTCTAATGAAAGTTCCCAAAACTCTTCCTTCCTTCCCTTTCAAAACTCCTGACTCTTCAAACTCCCAACTCCAAACTGACTAACTCCCAACTGACTAAACATCAATGACTTAAATCAAGAAATAGTTTTCTAAGATCTACAGAGACACTCGCTAGAACACCTCAGCAAGCGAGAGTCCAAAAGTGGCAGGCTCAATCCCAGAACCTCAATTAATGGCTGATACCAAATGGGAGACTCCCCCTGGGCACACGGAAAACTGGGCGATTTGGAAGGCGCTCTGGTACCATGAGATGCAGAGCCAACCTTAAGAAATGGGGCTACAAAGTGGAATCCACGACATGCGAGTGTGGAGAAGAGCAATCTACAGACATCTGCTGCGATGCAACCTGAGCCCTGGTACATGCACAATGGAGGACCTTCTTGCAGCAACACCAGAGGCACTCCAAGTGGCCAGCTACTGGTCAAAGATCATTTAATCAACTACCAAGCTTGCAAACTTTGTGGTTTGTTTGTTTGTTTAAAATGCAATACAACTGTTTGGTTTGCTCCTGACACGATAAATAAATAACTGACTAAACTATGGCTGCATTAGCTCCTTTCTTTCCCTCTGGCTCCGCCCATCTCCAATTTCATCAGCCAATCAGACTGCACTTCCAGCTATGAAGCTGCCTGACCTCTCCTCCCCTCTGCTCTCCTTAGCTTTTTCAAGCCAGGCCTGTTACTGGCCTGTACACTCACCTTGTAAGGAGTGATGAATTTGCTTTGAGGTAAAGGAGCTCTCCAAGGTGCTGAACCATATCACCAAAATATGTTCAGCACTATGGATATTTTCTTCAAAATCTGAGTTAAAGACTGAAGCAGATACACTGTTCCACTATGATGGGAGCCATCGCCTTCCTCTGAGGTTGAGAGATGGTGGCTTTCTCAAGGCCAACCAGTAGCTTTCCATGGATCAGTGTGGATTTAAACACTGGTCTCTCAAAGTCTTAATCCCAAACTCAATGTAACCCTACATAGGCACTCTGTTATTGCATAATGTCCATAAGAACATAGGAAGTATTGGGTTGTAGATTTTTCAGGCTGTATGGCTATGTTCTGGAAGCATTCTCTCCTGACATTTCACCTGCATCTGTGGCAGGCATCCACAGAGGTTATGAGGTATCTCACAGATACAGGCAAAACGTCAGGAGAGAATGCTTCTAGAACATGGCCATACAGCCTGAAAAACCTACAACAACCCAGTGATTCCGGCCATGAAAGCCTTTGACAATACATAGGAAGTGTTGCATTGGATCGCCATAATTGCAACCAAGCTTCCTCCTCTCTTTAGAGCATTCTCTGAAAAAAGGGCTCCATTGGTTGCGTATAGGAATGGCCATCTGTCGGGAGTGCTTTGTGTGTTCCTGCCTGCAGAAGGGGGTTGGACTGGATGGCCTTTGTGGTCTCTTCCCAATCTATGATTCTAGGAAGTTCACATTCAGGACATTTGGGGCCCTTCCAGACAGACCCTATATCCCAGGATCTGATCCCAGGTTTTCTGTTTATCCCAGATTATCTGGCAGTGGGGACACATATAATCCATTTTAAAGCAGAAAACCTAGGATCAAATCCTGGGATATAGGGCCTGTCTGGAAGGGCCCCTAGAATGTCAGTGTCTTTGGGAGGAAGGTGCAATTTAATTAATTACGTAGGTAATTAAACAACACCCTCTGTCCTCCTTAGCAACTGATATAAAGAAAACATTACAGCTGAACCCAAATCATTCAGCTACATTGCAATATTCTTGTACCATTTGTTGTTTATTCATTCAGTCGCTTCCGTGGCCAGTGGTCACCCTCAGCTCCTTTAAGGTCAATCCATTCACTTCATAGATGTCATCCATCCATCTTGCCCTTGGTCAGCACCTCTTCCTTTTTCCCTCCATTTCCCCCAACATCATTGTCTTCTCTAAGCTTTCCTGTCTTCTCATGATGTGGCCAAAGTACTTCATCTTTGCCTCTAATATCCTTCCCTCCAGTGAGCAGCCGGGCTTTATTTCCTGAAGTATGGACTGGTTGGATCTTCCCGCGGTCCAAGGCACTCTCAGAACTTTCCTCCATCACCACAGTTCAAAAGCATCTATCTTCCTTCGCTCAGCCTTCCTTATGGTCCAGCTCTCACATCCGTAGGTGACTATGGGGAATATAATTGCTTTAACTATGTGGATCTTGGTTGCCAGTGTGATGTCTCTTCACTATTTTATCGAGATTGGTCGTTGCTCTCCTCCCGAGAAGTAAATGTCTTCTCATTACTGGGTGCAGTCTGCATCTGCAGTAATCTTTGCACCTAGAAATACAAAGTCTGTCACAGCCTCCATGTTTTCTCCCTCTATTTGCCAGTTATCAATCAGTCTGATTGGCAGAATCTTGGTTTTTTTTTATGTTTAACTGCAACCCAGTTTTTTCACTTTCTTCTTTCACCTTGGTTAGAAGGCTCCTCAGCTCCTCCTCACCTTCTGCCATCAAGGTGGTATCATCTGCATATGTAAGGTTGTTAATGTTTCTTCCAGCAATTTTAACCCCAGCCTTGGATTCCTCAAGCCCTGCACGTTGCATGATGCATTCTGCACACAAGTTGAATACGTTGGGTGAGAGTAACCATTCAATCCATTTTGTTTGTTTCCATCTACAGTTGTCTTCATGATGCACTTTCCCCTGTCCTAATGAAGGCCACACCCCACTGCTCCTTCTTCTTGGGCTCCTTCTTCATAAATACACTTTTTCTATTCCTCTCTCACCCAGGGTGTTAATGTTTTAACATTTTATCTTGCACATTTGGCCCACCCTTTGTGTTTGACTTTTTATTATGTTATTTTGCACTGTTTATTTTATTTCATTTAAAATAAAATAAACATTTTGCTGTGATGTAATTTTATTGTTGTTGTGTCTAACTTTGCTGTGTTATTTTTGGGCTTGGCCTCATGTTAGCAGCCCTGAGTCCCCTTTGAGGAGATGGTGGTGGGGTATAAATAAAGTTTATTATTATTATTATTATTATTATTATTATTATTATTCAACCCTGTCAAACTCCTTTCCCATAAGAAGACAAAAGTCTTCTCCTTATCTGCTTTCTGCTTAGAAGGCTCCTCAGCTCCTCCTCGCTTTCTGCCATCAAGGTGGTATCATCTTATGTTTACACATTACATGTCCCTTTAGGGTGTTTCTACACTGCAGAATTAATGCAGTTTGACACCACTTGCTTTTTTTTTTTGTCGTGTCAGGAGTGACTCCTGGTGTGAGAGAATTGGCTGTCTGCAAGGACGTTGCCCAGGGGACACCTGGATGATTTGATGTTTTTATCATCCTTGTGGGAGGCTTCTCTCATGTCCCCGCATGAGGAGCTGGAGCTGATAGAGGGAGCTCATCTACCTCTCCCCGGATTCGAACCTGCGACCTGTCGGTCTTCAGTCCTGCCGGCACAGGGGTTTAACCCACTGCGACACCGGGGGCCCTATGGAATCCTGAGAGGTGTCGTCTTACAAAGTCTTCTTCTCTGGTAAAAAGTGCTAGTTCCTCGCCAAACTAAAAGCATTCCAAAGCACTGAGCCACGGCAGTTAAAGCGGTATCAAACTGTGTTAAGTCTACAGTGTAGGTGCACCCAGATATTCTCATCTGCACTATACAGATCCCTGTATCTTATTGCATTTTCTGTGGTAGCCCCACGACTTTGGAACACCCTCCCCAAAGACATCAGACAAGCCCCTACGTTGGCAGTCTTTAGGAAGAGTTTGAAGACCTGGCTGTTCCGATGTGCCTTTCCAGAATAGGAACTCCAGCAAAATGTCCCAGAAGCACTTTATCAGAGTTTTAAGATGGTCTGCACATTGCACTTACCCTAAAATCCTACATCCACCTGTCACACCCAGCACTTTTTAATCTGTACCCATTACATTTGGCCCAGGCCTAGTTTTTATTGCATCGTGTATTGTTTTTATTGTTTACTGCTATTGTTTTATTGTTTGATTTGCTTTAAGTTATGTGTTTTTGTTATGCTGTTGTTTTATTGAGGCCTTGGCCTGTGTAAGCCGCATCGAGTCCTTCGGGAGATGCTACAGACAAAGTTAATAATAATAATAATAATAATAATAATAATAAAGTTCAACTATCCACACCAAGTAAGATTCAAGCTAAGTCAATGCAATTATTTTTAAATATTATCCTCGGCCATGAACCCTACTTGGTGACATTGGGCAAGTCACACTCTCTCAGCCTCAGAACAAGCCTCTTCTCAACAAAGCTTGCCAAGAAAACAACAACCCTGTAATAGGTTCGCCTTAGGGTTGCTCCAGATCAGAAACGACAAGGGAGATCAAATAATGAAAACGCCATCCTCCCATGCAAGGCAGTTCAATTTCCTTTGTGCGACCAGAGTTTGTAATCCGGCAGACTTTAGGACCCGGCTTCTCTTTTCTTGAGAGGAAAAAAGGAGGAAGAGCTCTGGAGGAGGAGGCGGAGCCTTAAAAATAGCCTCGGTAGCGGACCAATAAGAGACGCCGCTGGGCGTTCCGTTATTTACATAGGAGAAAAGGAAGCAAAAGGTCCTACTGAGGGAGAGAAGGAGAGGAGGAGTTCCCATCCAGGGGCGGACCAATGAGAGAAGACATTGGGCGTTCTCTAATTTACATACCGCCGTGTGGCGCCCAATGGCATGGCCAGCCCACGAATAGGAAAGAAAGAGGCGGAGTTTGCCGGGACAGCTTTGACAATAGCGGACCAGAAGAGGAGGAGTTCCCATCCAGCGGCGGACCAATGAGAGAAGACGCTGGGCGTTCCATTATTTACATACCGCCGTGTGGCGCCCAATGACTAGGCCAGCCCACGAATAGGAAAGAAAGAGGCGGAGTTTGCTGAGACAGCTTTGACAATAGCTTCCCCCGCGGACCAATGAGAGGAGGAGGTGGAGCGTTCCATGATTTACATACCGCCGCGGACCAACCAGAGAAGGCGCTGGCGTTTTCTGATTTACATAGGAGAAAAGGAAGAAAAAGACCCTACTGAGGGAGAGAAGGCGGACCAATGAGATAAGACGCTGAGCGTTCTGTTATTTACATACCGCCGTGTGGCGCCCAATGACTAGGCCAGCCCACGAATGGGAAAGAAAGAGGCGGAGTTTGCCGGGACAGCTTTGACAATAGCTTCCCCCGCGGACCAATGAGAGGAGGAGGTGGAGCGTTCCGTGATTTACATACCCCTGCGGACCAACCAGAGAAGGCGCTGGGCGTTCCGTGATTTGCATACCTCCGCGACGCGCCCAATGGCTGTCCGGCCACTAGCAGAGCGTCCTCTAGCCGAGAGAAGGAGGAAAAAGGAAGGCTGAAGTCCGAGGAAGGCAGCCGGGGAAGGCGCTGCGGCGGCGGCTGAGAATGGCCGCGGCGGCGTCGTCCTCCAAGGAGCAGGCGGAGCCGCCTCCCGCGCCGAGGAAGCGAGGCGGAGACCCTCGGCGGAGGCAGGCGGCCCTCTTCTTCCTCAACAACATCTCCTTGGACGGGCGGCCGCCTTGCTTGGGGGCCCCGGGGAAGCCGCAAGAGCAGCCGCCTCCACCGCTGCCTTCCCCGCCGCCTCCCCCTCCTCCTCCCCCGCCGACACAACCGGAGGACAAAGCCCCCGCCAGCGAGAGCGGGCTTCTGCTCCCTTCCGCGCCTGAGCCGGACCCCACACGGAGCCTGGGCCCCGCCTTGCTGCCTCAGTTGCTGCTCGGGAGCCCGCTCTGCCCGGTCCCCGCCCCGGCACCCTCCGCTGCCGCTGCCGCCGGAGCCTTGGCCGGGATGCTCATCGGGGCCGCTGCCGGGAAGGCCCCGCAAGGGCTGCTCAGCCCCGGAACACAGAGCAGCAGCAGCAGCGTTGGAGCAGGAATGGGGCTCCCCTTGGAGATCCAGAGGCAAAGGTGAGCACTCAGGAGGGACATCTGTCGGGAGGGCTTTGAGGGTGTCTCCCCGCCAGAGCGGAAACCCAACTCTAGGATTCTATGTATCCAGTCTGTCCCCTTTTCCCCAGAAGAGAAGGTTTTGAGGGTTGGGCCAACTTGGAGTAGGAGAGGGGCTCCCCTTGGAGATCTAGAGGCAAAGGTGAGCAGCCCTGAGTTCCTGGCCTTAGGGGCATCTGTCGGGAGGGCTTTGAGGGTGTCTAGGATTCTATTTAGTTAAACCCAATTCTGTATCCAGTCTATTCCCTTTTCCCCAGAAGAGAAGGTTTTGAGGGTTGGGCCAACTTGGAGTAGGAGTTGGGCTCCCCTTGGAGATCCAGAGACAAAGGTGAGCACTCAGGAGGGACATCTGTCGGGAGGGCTTTGAGGGTGTCTCCAAGCCAGAATGGAAGCCCAGCTAGGGTTCTATTTAGTTAAACCCAACTTTGTATCCAGTCTATTCCCTTTTCCCCAGAAGAGGAGGTTTTGAGGGCTGGGCCAACTTGGAGTAGGAGTTGGGCTCCCCTTGGAGATCCAGAGGCAAAGGTGAGCAGGCAGGAGGGACATCTGTCGGGAGGGCTTTGAGGGTGTCTCCCTGCCAGAATGGAAGCCCAGCTCTAGGATTCTATTTAGTTAAACCCAATTCTGTATCCCTTTTCCCCAAAGAGAAGGTTTTGAGGGTTGGGCCAACTTGGAGTAGGAGTTGGGCTCCCCTCGGAGATCCAGAGGCAAAGGTGAGCAGGCAGGAGGGACATCTGTCGGGAGGGTTTTGAGGGTATATCCAGGCCAGAATGGAAGCCCAACTAGGATTCTATTTAGTTAAACCCAATTCTGTATCCAATCTGTTCCCTTTTCCCCAGAAGAGGAGGTTTTGAGGGTTGGGCCAACTTTGAGTAGGAGGCAGGCTCCCCTTGGAGATCCAGAGGCAAAGGTGAGCAGCCCTGGAATCCTGGCCTTAGGGGCATCTGTCGGGAGGGCTTTGAGGTTGTCTTCCTGCCAGAATGGAAGCCCAGCTGTAGGATTCTATTTAGTTAAACCCAATCTATTCCCTTTCCCCCAGAAGAGGAGGTTTTGAGGGTTGGGCCAACTTGGAGTAGGAGGGGGGCTCCCCTTGGAGATCTAGAGGCAAAGGTGAGCAGCCCTGAGTTCCTGGGCTTAGGGGCATCTGTCGGGAGGGCTTTGAGGGTGTCTTCCTGCCAGAATGGAAGCCCAGCTGTAGGATTATGAACCCTTAAACTTAGGACCCTTCCACACAGCCCTATATCCCAGAATATCAAGGCAGAAAATCCCACATTATCTGAGCGTGGACTCAGATAACCCAGTTCAAAGCAGATATTGTGAGATTTCCTGCCTTGATATTCTGAGATATAGGGCTGTGTGGAAGGGCCCCCAGTTCTGTATCCAATCTATCCCCTTTTTCCCAGAAGAGGAGGTTTTGATTCTATAGAGTTGAGCTATAACAGTTCAAGTGGGATCAGTCTATTTCTACAGTGTAGGCCAGACCTGGGCCAACTTGGAGTAGGAGGCGGGCTCCCCTAGGAGATCCAGAGGCAAAGGTAAGCAGTCCTGGAATCCTGGTCTTAGGGGCATCTTTCGGGAGGGCTTTGAGGGTGTCTTCCTGCCAGAATGGAAGCCCAGCTGTAGGATTCTGAACCCTTAAACTTAGGGCCCTTCCACACAGCCCTATATCCCAGAATATCAAGGCAGAAGATCCCACAATATCTGCTTTGAACTGGGTTATCTGAGTCCACACTCATTATTTTTATTTATTTCATGCATTTCTATCCTACCCCTCTCCCCCCGAAGGGGAACTCAGGGCGGCCTCACACAAGCATCATTTGATTAAATATAATCAAAAATTATATTTAAAACAGTAAAAATCATTAAAAACATTATGGAAATTCATTAAACAATAATTTAAACATGCCAATTAAAACCAAGTCCAAATCAGTAAAACCATTGTTGCAGATATCCTAAATTCTCTTGCCAATTGCCGCTGCCCACTAATCGAATGCCTGGTCCAAAAGCCAAGTCTTCAGTTGTCTTCTAAAGGCCAAGAAGGGAGGTGGCCAACCTGATGTCCTTTGGGAGAGAGTAACACAGACGGGGGGCCACTGCCGAGAAGGCCCTGTCTCTCGTCCCCACTAACCACGTCTGCAAAAGTGGTGGGATTGAGAGCAGAGCCTCTCCTGACAATCTTAAGCTTTGTGGTGGTTCGTAACAGGAGATACGTTCGGAGAGGTAATCTGGGCCAGAACGGTTTACTCAGATAATGTGGGATTTCCTGCCTTGATAATCTGGGATATAGGGCTGTGTGGAAGAGCCCCCAATTCTGTATCCAATCTATTCCCTTTTCCCCAGAAGAGGAGGTTTTGATTCTGTAGATTTGAAACATAACAGTTCAAATGGGATAAGACTGTATTTCTACAGTGTAATTATTATTATTATTATTTGGCTCATAATAATAATAATAATAATAATAATAATAATAATAATAATAATAATCTATTCCAAGAGAAAGTGGGACTTTTTCTGAACCTGGACACTCTTGAAACCTAGGTCCATCCACATATTCTTGTTGGGTTCCTTTCAGTCACTTCCCATTAGCATTTTTGAGATATTTTATTGCTATCCTTAGTAAATGGAGATAGACTAGTCATGGACCAACTTGAGCCCTCTCAGGTGTTTTGGACTTCAACTCCCAGAATTCCTAAGAGCCTCAGGTTCCTTCCTTTTCCTTAAGGAAATACCCTTAAGATGGTTTTCTTAAGCCTTGGGGTCTCTTCCAGTTGTAGGATTGCAATCTCAAAGTATCTCAAACTCATAGCATAGTCAAATTTAAGACTACGACCATGGATAATGGGGTCCATGCCCGGTGAGCTTAGGCTAACAACGAATGGATTCAACTGAAGTGAAAGCCACACGTTTCTGGTCTGTTATCCTTTTTTTGCTCTTATAAACAAGCAGAAAAACCTCTCTGGAGAACATTTGGAAAAAGAACATCTGGAAAAGGAAGGGTCCTGAGGCTGTTAGGAATTCCGGGAGTTGAAGTCCAAAAGTTGGCCCATGTCTGGTGTAAACACACTCATTGACTTCTGTATCACATTGATTGCCCTATTGATCTTCCTGCCTTTGCTCTTCTTCCCACCTGTTTTGATGGCATTGCCAGTCTAAGAGCTCACTCCTGCTTTGCTTAGTTCAAAATCTCACCCTCTCTGTGTGTATATTTACTTTGTGTGTGTGTGCTTTATAGCACTAGGCCTTCATTCAAAGTGGTTATTCTGTGGATCTAAGTGGCTTGTACAGAACCAAAGACATTACAATAAAAAGTTCATTGGAGGAAGGAAAACATACTAAGTAAGAGAAAACCCTCCATTGGGAAATAATTGCCTGGCAAAAGTCTGGTCTTATCCTAGGTAGGTTTACCTGGGTGCATCTACACCAGTGGTTCTAAACCTTCCTAATTCCACAACCCGTTAATACAGCTCCTCATGTTGTGGTGACACTCAACCATAAAACTATTTTTGTTGCTACTTCATAACTGTAATTTTGCTACTGTTATGAATCATAATGTCAATGCCCGATATTCAGGATATATTTTCATTCACTGGAGCAAATTTGGCACAAATACCTGACACATCCAAATTGGTGGGTTTAGGGGGGGGGGTTGATGTTGTCATCTGGGAGTTGTAGTTTCTGGTATTTATATTTAACCTACAATCAAAGAACATTCTGAACGTCACCGACGATGGAATTGAGCCAAACTTGGCACATAGACCATCAGAAAATATAGGAAAGGTTTGGTGGCCATTGACCTTGAGTTTTGGAATTGTAGTTCATCTACATCCAGAGAGCACTGTGGACTCAAACAATGGTGGATCTGGACCAAGTTTGACACAAATACTCAATATATCCAAATATGAACACTGGTGAAGTTTGGGGGAAATAGACCTTGACATTTGGGAGTTGTAGTTGCTGGGATTTATAGTTCACCTACAATCAAGGAGCATTCTGAACCCCATCAATGATTGAATTGGTCCAAAATTCCCACACAGTACCTCCATGACCAACATAAAATACTGTGTTTTCTGATACTCTTTGGCGACCCCTCAGACATTCCATCGTGACCCCCAGGTTGAGAAACACCGATCTACACTGTGGAATTAATGCAGTTTGACACAGCTTGAACTGCACTGGATCAATATTATTTGTGGTTTGGTGGAGCATCAGCACTCTTTGGGAGGCTGGATGGCCTTCTGTTGGGGGTGCTTTGAATGCAATTTGCCTGTTTCTTGGCAGAATGGGGTCAAAGTGGATGGCCCACAAGGTCTCTTCCAACTCTTATGATGCTATGAGAGAAGACTCAAGACGTAAATACAACTCCTAGGATTCTGTAGCATTGAGCCATGGCAGTTAAAATTGAGTCAAACTGCATTAATTCTCTAGTGTAGATGCATCCATGGTGACTTGGGAAATTCTTATCAGGCCTTGCACTTCACTGAAGGCCATTCGTGGACCAAGCTCTATTGTTGTTGTCCTTGAAATACTTTCTTTCAGTTGAAATTACTTAATGTGTGATGAATTGCTTGCACATCCCTTTAATGAATATCTCGCCTGCTGTGAGAACAGCAGGCTTCATTGAAGGGCAAGCTGTGTTACAAAAACACTTTTTTTGTGTGCAGAAGAAATCTGTCATGTGGTTGGAGTTCTGTCTGTTTTCTAGAAGTTGAATCAGTGGGTGCATCCACGCTGTAGACTTAATGCAGTTTGACTCCACTTTAAGTGCCATAACTTGATGCTGTGAATCCTGGGAATTGTAGTTTGGTGAGGCATAGAATAATAGCATTGGAATAGCAAACTCATGGGCCATCCAGTCCAACCCCCTGCCAAGAAGCAGGAAAATCACATTCAAAGCAACCCCAAAAGGTGGCCATCCATCCTCTGTTTAAAAGCCTCCAAAAAAGGAGCCTCCACCACACTCTGGGACAGAGAGTTCCACTGCTGAACAGCTCCACCACTCTTTAGCAGAAAAGGTGAAAGACCTTGCAAAACTACAACATCTGTGATTTCGTAGAATTGATTTCATAGCCATGGCAGTTCGAGCGGTGTCAAACTGCAGTAATTCTACAGTGTGTAGATGCATCCGGTAACACTCATATTCTGGCTAGTGGTAAGCTTGGATCCTGTCAGGAGATTTGGAAAGACTCTCTTCCAGAAGGCCAGGGTTCCTTTCACACTCCCCATTTATCATACATGGGATTTGTAGTTTAAGGGAGTTGCCTGGCAGATGGCTCTAGCTCAGGCATGAGCAAACTTTGGCCCTCCAGGTGTTTTGGACTTCAACTCCAACAATTCCTAACAGCCGGTAAGCTGTTAGGAATTGTGGGAGTTGAAATCCAAAACACCTGGAAGGCCAAAGTTTGCTCAAACCTGCTCTAGCTAGTGCTTCCTCAAACTACAAACCCTAGAATTACATAGGTTGCCATTGTAATTAAAGCAGAACCGTAATGCAATAATTGTGGAGTATTAAAGTAGAGTTTCTTTTGTGGTCCAGGTCTATTTCGGGTTTTCTAGGTCAGAAGACACCTGTATTATACCCAACAAGTAGTTTGTTTATAGCTACATGTGGGATTCTCAAAAGTGCTTATACTCCAGTGCATTGCTTCAGCATGGGAAATATTGAAAGACGATAGCCTGAGAAGTAGAGTATTTATTCACAGGAGAACCCTTTTACCTGTCAAACTGAAATGCTAAAATCCTCTTTAGCATAGTGCTGGCTTCTAGTCTACTTCTGAGTTCAATTCAAAGTGTGATTTTGATCCTGAATAAGATCAGGATATCAGAAAGGTTGTTTGTGTTGTTTCATATACAGCCTTTGGTCCTTAAAATCAGAATGGGTTTTCTGAATTTTTAGAACCTCATAGGGGTGAAATAATGGACAGGGTTCCTGTAGCTCAGGCTTGGGCAAACTTTGGCCCTCCAGGTGTTTTGGACTTTAACTCCCACAATTCCTAACAGCCTACCGGCTGTTAGGAATTGTGGGAGTTGAAGTCTAAAACACCTGGAGGGCCAATGTTTGCCTATGCCTGCTGTAGCCCTCAATTCTTCTGGATGATCATCTGTTGGGAGTGCTTTGATTGTGTCTTCCTGCATATGGCTAGACTGGATCGCCCTTGGGGTCTCTTCCAGTTCTGCAATTCTTCCAAATAGTGAATTTCACTCGCTATTGCATGTCATCCAGGTTTCACGAACCAAACTTCCCTCGTCTATGCAACCATGAAAATATCAGGAGCCCTTTCTCTTATTTCCCTGCCATGAAGATGGATTCAGTCTGTTCTCTGAAATCGTTTAAAAAGAGGATTTATTTGAGTCGTTTCTCATGCTTTTCTCATTCTTTCTGGTTTACGAGTGTTTGCTTTAAGAAACTAACTGGACAGATGACTAAGATTTGTTGTTGTTGGATTTCTCTGTCAAATGCCAACTCTGGGAGAGTAGATGAACTTTTCTTTATTTGGGCACAAAGCTATGGCAGTATAAATATGCCCTTGAACGCACTGCAATGTAACCTTTCCAGATAAAATGCTATTTTTCTTGCATGTTTCTTTTTTGCTTTGCGTAATTTGTTTTGTTTGTTTGTCTGGATTGTTCCAAGTTTCTCCAGGAAAAAATAGTCTCCTTGTAGGTTCAGGTAGGACTTAGAAGATAAATCACTACTACCTTATTTCAGGAAGGGATAAGACAGAATGTTTTTTACTAGAAGAACATGAGAGTCGGGATGCTCTTTGGATTAATACTTACTTAGCCGATCCCTCGTAGTCTGAGGATGATGGTCCTCCAAGGTCGATGTCCTGGCGGTGGGTCCATAGGTGACTGTGGAGTCCAATACTTGATCTGCATTTTCTCCTGCAGTGAGGGCATTGGTTTCCAGGTGGAAGGTGGTCCCGGTCGGGGTTGGCTTGACGCACCTTCCTCTTGCCACATTTCTCTCTTTCGCCCTCCATCCGTGCCTCTTCAAATTCTACAGCACTGCTGGTCAAGCTGACCTCCAGCTGGAGCGCTCAAGGGCCAGGTCTTCCCAGTTCTCAGTGTCTATGCCAGAGTTTTTAAGGTTGGCTTTGAGCCCATCTTTAAATCTCTTTTCCTTTGGATTAATCTCTTTGGATTAATAAGCCAAACTTGTAAATGTAACTTCTTTGGACTACATCTCCCAGAATCTGCTCTCTTTTTTACCACAAAGAAGTTGGAATTTGGATCTTCCCTTTTGTGACTTGTGTTCATAAGATCTATGATAGCCCACTTGGCTTCTTCAAGCATCTCTCATTTTCCTTGCTTGCTTTCCTTGATTATGACTGTCCCTTGAACTTCTATGAGAAGTTTCCGTTCCCACAACAGGTTGCGAATCCCTTGCATTTTGATGATTCAGTGAGCAAACTTTATCTAATGCAATATATATCTATCTATATAAATAAAAATGTAATGTTGGTTTCTGGGATTAACATAACTAAAAAAAACCACTGGGCGAATTGACACCAAATTTGGACACAATACAACTATCAGGCCAATGAGTTACCATCACTCATAAAAACAAGGAAAAACACAGCAGAAGAGACTTTAAAAGCCAAAAAAAAAAAAACATTACAACGCATGTGCTAAACCACATATATACACATGTACACAAATATATACAAACACATATACATATATACACACACACAACACATATACACAGACTGGGCCACAGCAACGCGTGCCAGGGGACAGCTAGTATTTCACTAAATCTCCTTTTTTTTGTATCTACAATATAAAAACCCTCATGATATAGTCATAAATGCTATGTGTAGACTATTAGTACCAAAAGGGTTATGAATCAATTTTTGGTCAACTTTAGATTCTGCTTGGTTTTTTGGGGTGCTGATTCATAAAATTGCATTGGATAGACCACATCAACTCTAGTTTCTGATATAAAACATATGACATCCAGTAGTCACCATATGCTCGCCCACAGAAAACCATATTTAATAAGCCTCGGCACTATAAGAGTGAAAGTTTGTATGCGGAGGGCAAAAGTGTGGCGGTGCGACGGGAGGAGTATGTGCCAGCGTTTTGATTGGCCAGCCTGAAAGTTCCAACATTCTGATTGGCTGCCGCAGTGGTGCTATTTGCATATGGTCTCTGATTGGCCAGCTTCAATAGGAGCCCCTGGTGGAGAAAAGAGTTCATGGCAGAAACGGGGACATGAGAAGGAAATTTGCATATGGTCTCTGATTGGCCAGCCTCAATTCCAAGATTCCGAGATGACAAAGAGAGGAAAGGAAAAGGCCAGAGGGGGCTGGGTCAGAACATTACCAATACAGAACAAACCTTGGCACACAGAGCCCCCATCACCCACTCTACATCCTACTGCAGGTTGGAGGAGGATGAACCATGGATGATGGGACTTGCAGTACCACCACTCACATTCTGAGACCGCTGTTAACCTCATCCAATGACTGATCAGGACCAAACTTCGCACATAGACCTCTCATGACCCACTTTACGTCCTGGTGTGGTTTGGCCGGGGATGGACTATGGATTATGGGACTTGCAGTACCTTTGCGCAATTCTTGAGACCACTGCAACCCTCATCCAATTACCGATAAAGACCAAACTTGGCACACTGAGTCTCCATGACGCACTCTGCATCCTGGTGCGGCTTGGAGGAGGATGCACCATGGACAATGGGACTTGCAATACCTGCACTCCCTTCCTAAAACCATTATAACTGCCAACAATGATGGATCAGGACCACAATTTACACAGAGAGCCCGCATAACCCACTCTACATCCTGGTGCAGTTTGGAAGAATTTGACAATGGATGATGGGACTTGCAGTCACTTCACTCACTTCCTGAGACCACTGAGACCCTTGCCAATGACTGATCAAGACCAAACTTGGCACACAGAGTCCCCATGACCCACTCTACATCCTGGTGTACTTTCGAGGAGGACAGACCATGGATGATAGGACTTCAAGTACCTCCACTCTCTTCCCAAGACTGCTGCAACCCTCATCTAATGTCCGAACAAAACCAAACTTGGCACACAGAGCCCCCATGACCCACTCTACATCCTACTGCGGTTTGGAGTAGGGCATACCATGGATGATGGGACTTGAAGTACCCCTACTAGCTTTCCGAGACTGCTGCGACCCTCAACAATGACTGAACAACACCAAACTTGGCACATAGACCTCCCATGACCCACTTTACGCCATGGTGTGGTTTGACTGTGGAACGAGCATGGATTATGGGACTTGCAGTATCTTCGCTCAATTCCTGAGACCACTGCAACCATCATCCAATTTCCGATAAGGACCAAACTTGGCACACCGGGTCTCCATGATGCACTCTACATCCTGGTACGGTTTGGAGGATGATGCACCATGGACGATGGGACTTGCAGTTCCTTCACTCACTTAGTGAAACTACTGAGACCCTCATCCAATGACTGATGAAGACCAAACTTGGCACACAGAACCCCCATGGCCAACTCAACATTCTGGTGAGGTTTGGGGGAGAACAGACTATGGATGATGGGACTTCAAGTACCTCCACTCACTTCCCAAGACTGCTGCAACTCTCATCTAATGACCAATCAAGACCAAACTTGGCACACAGAGCCCCCATGAGAGACTCTACATCCTGGTGCTGTTTGGAGGAGGACGGACAATGGATGATGGGACTTGCAGTACCTTCACTCACTTCCTGAAACCACAGTGACATTCATCCAAATACCAATAAAGACCAAACTTGGCACAGAGAGCCCCCATGGCCAACTCAACATTCTGGTGATGTTTGAGGGAGACTATGGATGATGGGACTTGCAGTACCTTAACTCACTTTCTGAGACTGCTGTGACCCTCATCCAATGACTGATCAAGACCAAACTTAGCACACAGAGCCCCCATGACCCTCTCTCCATCCTGGTGCAGTTTGGAGGACAATGGACCACAGACGATGGGACTCACAGTACCTTCACTAACTTCCTGAGACCACTGCGAGCCATATAAATAACTGATCAAGACCAACCTTGATATACAATTCCTTTCTCTAATAACCCGGACAGCGCCGGGTCCCCAAGCTAGTATTTAATAATCTAGAACTGATGTGGCAGTAGTAATCTTTCATGGATAGTCAGCCTCTTCCCTCCCGACATCCCCATTGCCTCTGCACAATAAGAGGGTTTCGCGAGACCAGTTGCTGTCATTACTATGGTGTAGAAATGGTGAGGCCGCAGACCATACTTTAGTTCTTGTGGACCACTGGTGATTTATGGACCACAGGTTGAGAACTACTGGTGTACATGGAACATAAATGAATTTCATGTTTAGACTTGGGTCCTATCTTCAAGTTATTTCATTATGTATTAGCAAGTCTTCAAAAACTGATATTTAGTTGTGGAATCCTTCCTTGGAAATGAGTCAATCTTGGAAAATTTTCTTTGGAGTACAGCTTGCCATCATTTTGACTGGAGGATACTGGGAGTTGTATGTCATTAATATTTTGAACCTGTTCTTTAATCCATTTTAATTGGGACAGAGTATATCAGGCGCTTTCAGAGAAAGAAGTAGACACACAGACCCAGTACTGGCTTTCTAATGGCCATATTGGTCACACAGACAAAGGAGAAACACCACATATACTTAGCATTCACTCATTCATCATTCATATTCACCATTCCTCTTCGTTAACTTGATCAAGCATGTTGGGAGGAAAGAGGTGGGTGGACAGACGCTGCCTCCCTGCAGATCTGGCACACAATCAAAAAGGAAAAGGTTCTCCTTATGTAGCGTTTTGTTAATCCATTATTTGGTTGTTTAGATAACCTCTGTCATTCAGCTCAGACCTGCTGGAGCCTTATCAATTCCAGAACATATAGGTTGTTTAGCTTCTTTCTTAAAGTGTCATTGTCTTTGATTATGTAAACAGGTGTTGTTTACATCAAAAGTACTCAGGTCAGTTCTCGGGATTTCCCATTAGCACTTTTCATGCCACAGTTAATGAATTCTTCATCTCCTTTGTTCTCCATAATCCGATTTTCAGGTTCCAAATTTTCGGGTGGTGTTTTCAGCCAAAAATGGGCCCCAGCCATACCCCAGTCATACAATTTCATTCAATCTATTAATCACATGTACTCCAAATAAAAACATTATCAGAGCTCTAGAAATGGGTCCAGTCCTTTTGTGCATAATTTTGGAGTACTTCAGTACAGAACTGTACATTTTATTTTTAAACAAATACACAGCCTGTTAATGATATGATTGCTGAAGACAATAATGTTTTGGGTGCTACGCAATCCACTCTTTATACAATGGAACAATCACATGCCCTTTTAATGTCATGAACATTTTGCTCGGCATTCTTTCCCTTTGCTGTGTCGATTCAACCCCGGTGTTAATGGGACTAGAGTTCTGCTATTCCTGGAGTGACCTAAATCGTGCCTCTGAGAGCCACCTTTGGTTCATGAAAGCAGCTTGGTGGCCCCCTTCCCTCCAGATCTTAAGCAGTGTTGCCCTCAAAGGGTCTGGTGGTGACACATGCGGGCTGTGCTTGCATCACCCCATCTCACACTTTCTCCTTGTGCCAAGATTCATTCAGAAGAAGCTGTCACAGTGTGGTTGTGACACAGTGTCCTCCTTGTGACCTCTTGAGGTATGTGAGGTTCTTTGCCAGGTCTCTTCCCTCTTTGTCAGACACAGTTAACTGGTATATCCTTAAAGCTGGCAGCTTGCCCTAATGCCTCGTTGTTAGTATCTGCTGTAGAGTTGACCTCGATTTATCGCAACCCTTTGGATGAGAAGCTTCCAAGATCTCAGGCCTTGCAAATCCTTTCTTGAATGAATCACTCAACTACTCAATCAAGTATTATTGCCCAGGATCCTGTTGAGGATTTAACATCTTCGTCTGTGGACTTAAGCCTGTGAGAAGTAGAATCGGGCAGTTTCATAATGTAAAGGGATGCTGTTATGTTGCTAATTAGGGAATCCAGCAAAATGTCCAAGTCACATTGTTCATCAATGGAGTCGATGAATCATAGAATCAAAGAGTTGGAAGACACCTTATGGGCCATCCAGTCCAACCCCTTGCCAAAAAGCAGGAATATCACATTCAAATCACCCCTGACAGATGGCCATCCAGCCTCTGTTTAAAAGCTTCCAAAGAAGGAGCCTCCACCACACTCTGGGGCAGAGAGTTCCACTGCTGAACGGCTCTCACAGTCAGGAAGTTCTTCCTCATGTTCAGATGGAATCTCCTTTCATGTAGTTTGAAGCCATTGTTCTGCGTCCTAGTCTCCAGGGAAGCAGAAAACAAGCTTGCTCCCTCCTCCCTGTGACTTCCTCTCACATATTTATACATGGTTATCATATCTCCTCTCAGCCTTCTCTTCTTCAGGCTAAACATGCCCAGCTCCTTAAGCCGCTCCTCATAGGGCTTGTTCTTCAGACCTTTGATCATTTTAGTCTGCCTCCTCTGGACACATTCCAGCTTGTCAATATCTCTCTTCAGTTATGGTGCCCAGAATTGGACACAGTATTCCAGGTGTGGTCTAACTAAGGCTGAACATCAACCGCTGTGCATGAGGACACTGCCTAAGGAATGCCCATCTGCAGTGTGACACTCCAGATGCATCTTGATAATTCACTAACAAACTTTCTTAGTGCCTCTCCTGCATAGCTAAGTAAAGTCTTTTGTAATGAGTCACACTATCCCTTAGTATGCTCAAAGTCTGATAGTCTCTGTTTCTGTCATTTTGCCATCTATGGAGACTTGTTTTGCTCTAGGACCCATTCATGATCTTTTTGGAAATCCAGAAGAACTGCAAAATTCTTCTCTAGCACCACATTTCATTTGTTGTAGTGGTTTGATTATTATACTATAGACCAGATCCCTGCTCAGCTATGAAACCAATCTTGGACAAGTCATATTTTTGCAACCTCAGAGGAAGGGAATAGCAAACCTCTTCTGAACAAATTGTGTCAAAGAAATCCTCTGATAGGTTTGCCTTCGGTTCACCATAAGTTGGAAACTAGTTGAACTTTCACAAGAACAAAAAAAGTAATAGCTATTAAACTGTCCCATATGTTTTTCTTGACTTTGCTGGTGCAGAAAGAAGAGCGGAAGGAGAGACTATAAAAGAGTTCTTCTCCTACACTCTCTAAATATCACCGGATGAAACATGGGTATGGGAATGACATGAAAAAATGTGGGGGTAGAGGAAATGTCTGCCAGTTTCAGTGCGTGATTCAATTCTTGAAGCCTAGTTTTTGACATGTTTCTTAAACTGAATTAAATAAGAACATATTTCCCCTTTCATTCCATTTCCATAATTCGGGAGGATCAAACTTGAAGTATTGATACCCGCCAGGCTTGGACAAGCGAAGTTAATTTGTATTCATTCATGAGATGCCGATAGCAAGGATATTGGAGGTGGTTTAACCCCAACCAGAAGAGATGTAACTTTTCCCCTTTGGATCCAAGCGTTGATACGCTAGCTAAATATAGATTGAAAGTTCTTTGGGGCAGGTGAAATTCTGCAGGGCGATTGCTGACTTTGTGATGCTGCTGAAAAGCATCCCCAGAACTGCAGAGCAAATAGCAAAGTGCAGTATATGGGAAGCAACTTCAAAAAGAGCACATCGTTTGTTTCTGAGCTCCTTTGGGAGAGATGAGCGCTTGCAGTTATCTTTGCTCAGCATCAAATAAGGGAAAGCATGCTGAAATCTTGTTCCCGCAGGGTTCAGAATTAATGACTTTGTCAGGTTGACACGTACTGACTTAGGATGTTCTTGCGTAAGAGGTCAGAGTGGATTTATTTAGTGTGCTCAGCTTTGGGTTTTTCTCCTCCCTTGAGAGCAAATATTCAGGACTCAAAGGGAATGTTGATATTTCCAAGTAAATCAATTGCATAATTACAGATCAGTTGCAGCAACGCAGTAATTTGGAGCTGCAATTTCCAGAACAAATTCTAAGAAATAAGTTTTGAATGTTTATTTATTTATTTATTTGCTTTATTTCTATACCGCATTTTTCAGCCCAAACAGGCGACTCAAGAAATTATTCTCAACCATTTGTTGTTGTTTGTTTGCCATCAAACTACACCTGGAATACTGTGTCCTATTCTGGGCACCACAATTTAAGGGAGATATTGACAAGCTGGAATATGTCCATAGGATGGCAACTAAAATGATCAAGGGTCTGGAGAACAAGCCCCATGAGGAGCGGCTTAAAGAGATGGGCATGTTTAGCCTGCAGAAGAGAATGCCGAGAGGAGACATGATGAGGGCTATGAATAAAATATGTGAGGGGACGTCATAGGGAGGAGGGAGCAGGCTTGTTTCTGCTGCCCTGGTGTAACAATGGCTTCAAACTACAAGAAAGGAGATTCCACCTTAACATTAGGAAGACTTCCTAGTTGTGAGAGCTGTTCAGCGGTTGAACTCTCTACCCCAGAGTGTTGTAGAGGCTCCTTATTTGGAGCCATCTGTCGGGGGTGCTTTGATTACTATTTTCCTGCTTTTTGGCAGGGGGTTGGACTGGATGGCCCACGAGATCTCTTCCAGCCTCCTTCCTCTGGACCTTCTGTAAGAGAGTAAAAACATGACTCTTTGATCAAGCCTTTGGAGAAATCGTGCAATAAACAGATACAGAATTATGTGCAAGGACTATTGGAACAGACCAGATTACAATTGTGGATAGTGTGCTTTAAAAACAGTGAAATTGGTTTAAATGTTTTTAAATGTCTTGATGTATTTTATAATTCTGTTTAAAATGCTCATTTTAATGGTATTTTGTGTTTAATGGCATTGAATAGTTGCCTATATGTAAAGCTGCCTTGGGTCCTCTCTAGGGTTGAGAAAGGTGGGGTAGAAATGTCATAAATAAATACATAATTAATATTGGCCTCTGGTGGAGAAAGGCACTCTGCCCATGTCAGACATAGATAACAAAGAAAATGTATCATTATTATTATTACTTTGCAAATTCCACATAAAAATATCTGAAACCTTCATAATGTCAATAATTGGTGGGAAAAGGCACTCTCCCCATGATCAGAGGCAAATAACAAATAAATCATCATCATGATGGTGAAAAAAAACCCCTCTGGTCCTTGGCTTAATTTCCAAAGCTGTCTGCAAACAATAAATTCATGATCTCTGGCAAGAATATCATACGGGCAGCTTCACCCATTTCTGAATGTGGCACCACTCCTCATTGGTTTTGAGCTTGGCAAGTTGTCATATGCAAAACTACTGTTCCACACAGAAACTTTAGATGGTTACTGCTTAAATTACAATTCCCAGTATCCCCTATGTCTATGCTAACTGGGACATTCGGGCATTTGCAGTCCAAACTTTTCCAAAGCTGCAGCGAACAAAGCTGTGCCTTCCAAGCTGTAATACGTCCATTACCATAAACAAGTGGCATTTAATAAAAACGTCCTAATAGAATTAACCCCTTGTGTAAATCTCATTAGATGTTTCAGCATAACTGTGCATAATGTATTCCACAAGCTATTTGGTCAGTCGTCAGTATGCAGGCCTTGTGCAGTTCTCTTTTAATTGGCACGGCTATCCGGGCGGCAATAATTAGATTCCCGGATAACACAGAGAATTACATTGTCAATCTGTCTCGGGAGAAGTCCGAAAGGGTATTGGAGGAGAGAGAAAATGGCATAAGAATTTTTTTAAAAAAAACAAACACGAAGCTTGGACTTTAAAGACTCTCTGAGTATTCATATCTATCACCACAGCCATGACTGGTTTATTCTCAGGATCTAATTGTGATAAAAGAAGGAGGAATGAATTGCACAAATAGTTTAGATGCTACCAATGAGTGCTGCGGAGCCTGTTTAGTCATTACCGGCTCATTGAATTCCTTACCATAGGACCAAAAATGAGAAAAGAATAAGGAATGAATTGCGCAGGTAGTTTTAAATGCTGCCAGTGAGTGGGAGGTGTAGAGAAATGTGTTTTTCATGTAGAGGGAAGGATGCAGAAGAGTGGATTTGAACAAAAGGCAAATGGAGATTGCCAGTTTTTCCTTGGTCCATTGAAGCCATTTAAACTGAAACAATCCAAGGCTATGAACCACCTTTTTCATTGCGCACGTTTGGGATCATACAAAATGTTATGTTACGATTTAACGTATTGTCGAAGGCTTTCATGGCCGGAATCACTGGGTTGTTGTGAGTTTTCCAAGCTGTATGGCCATGTTCGAGTAGCATTCTCTCCTGCTGTTTCGCTTGCATCTATGGCAGGCATCCTCAGAGGTTGTGATGGTGCCTGCCATAGATGCATAGATGCAGGTGGAACATCAGGAGAGAATGCTTCTGGAACATGACCATACAGCTGGGAAAACTCACAACAACCCTATGTTATGATTTGTTAACAGTATTTTGATATTGTAAATAATGTGGAATTATTTTTAAGGGACTTACTTACTTACTTACGTAATCCCTCGTAGTCCGAGGATGATGGTCCTTCAAGATCGGTGTTATGTCAGTGGGTCCGTAGGTGATTGTGGAGCCCAATTCTTGATCTGCATCTTCTCCTGCAGTGAGGGCATTGGTTTCCAGGTGGAAAGCGGTCCCGGTCAGGGTTGGCTTGATGTGCCTTCCTCTTGGCACGTTTCTCTCTTTCGCCCTCCATTCGTGCCTCTTCAAACTCCACAGCATTGCTGGTCACAGCTGATCTCCAGCTGGAGCACTCAAGGGCCAGGGCTTTCCAGTTCTCAGTGTCTATGCCACAGTCTTTAAGGTTGGCTTTGAGCCCATCTTTAAATCTCTTTTCCTTTGGATTAATCTCTTTGGATTAATAAGCCAAACTTGTAAATGTAACTTCTTTGGACTACATCTACCAGAATCTGCTCTCTTTTTTACCACAAAGAAGTCGGAATTTTAATCTGCCCTTCTGTGACTTGTGTTCATAAGATCTATGATAGCCCAGTTGGCTTCTTTAAGCATCTCTCATTTTCCTTGCTTACTTTTCTTGATTATGACTGTCCCTTGAACTTCTATAAGAAGTTTCCGTTCCCACTACAGGTTGCAAACCCCTTGCATTTTGATGACTCAGTGTACATACTTAGTGTCTATGCCACAGTCTTTAAGGTTGGCTTTAAGTCCATCTTTAAATATCTTTTCCTGTCCACCAACATTTCGTTTTCCATTCTTGAGTTCGCAGTAAAGCAACTGCTTTGGGAGACGGTGGTTGGGCATCTGGACAACATGGCCGGTCCAGCAGAGTTGATGGCGGAGGACCATTGCTTCAATGCTGGTGGTGATTAAGGGTTTTGACCAGCAATCAAATGGTGACCATTTGAAGCATTGCCAGTGAAAATCAAAACCATGGGTTGGCTTTTATGGCAGATTCTCCCACCAGTCCTCCGTGAAAACTCCAGCTGCTTTTTTTTGCTCTTCTCCACTCTTTCTTGCCCCCAATGTCTTTTTTCTTTTCTCCTTCATCCTTTTGTTCTTTCAGAGAATAAGGCTAACAAGGAGGAAGGTAGTGAACCGAGCTGGCGCTCCGCAGCGGTGCCAGGTTTTAATGAATGCTTGCTCTTGGGCCAGAAGGAGCTGGCAGGATTCTCTAAGGTGGCCATGAGACCTGAAGGCTCTGAAAACTGGCAGGTTATGAAAGCAAGAGAAAATATGAGGAAAAGGCAAAAGCTTCTGTCTGCCTGGGCTGCGTTGGATTTGTATTCCTATGAAGCCCCAGCAGAAAAGCTCAGCAGGAGAAAGGTTCCTCTGTGCTTGGAGAAGAAATAATTGGTGAAACTAGCTGTCTCTTGTGCAGCTGGCAATATTCATTTATTAAAAACATTTGCAGCCTCTCTGCCCGCCAATGCTCCCCAGTCAGTGCAGAACACATAAAATCAGTATTTAGCAACAGACAGAACCCATTTCCTAAAAATTAGGGGATTTGTCACACTACACAGTTATAGTCCTCTGATTCCACTTTAACTGCCATGGCCAAATCCTATGAAATCTTGGGATTTGCAGCTTAAGGAAAGGGAATTTAGAGTTCTCAGCAAGAAACACACCAAGCTACAAGTTCCAGGATTACATAGGACATAGGAATAAAAAAAACTTTTTATTCAGGCAGTGTTTCAAGAATGTGCAACAGGATGCAGTATACTTTAATAGTAATAATTGTTTTATTATTAATTATTGTTTTATTAATTATAATATTTATTTATTTCTATTTTTATATTTATATATTGTAGATTTTTAAACTGTATAGCTGTTAAGATTGTGAGCTGCTTTAGAACCCTGTCTTGGGAGAAAGACAGGGTATTATTATTATTATTATTATTATTATTATTAAATGCATAGCAAGATTAGTACATGGCAAACAAGATCAATATGCTGGCTGTTGTATTGGATCACACGTCGGACACTTCCCAAGTGTCTAGGATTGTGTGATGTATTGGCAAACAATGTGTGCAGATCCGGGTAGGATGGCCTTTTGCAGCTGACAGATGGTAATTTTGTCAGCGCCAATTGTTTTTAAGTACAGGCCAAGGTCTTAGGCACTGCACCCAATATACCAATCACCACTGGGACCACCTTTACTGGCTTGTGCCAGAATCTTTGCAGTTCGATCTTTAAATCCTTGCATCGTGTAAGCTTTTCCAGTTGTTTCTATCTCTATTGCCTGGGATATTATTATTATTATTATATAATATTATATAATATGCGATTTATTTGTCGTGTCAGGGCAACTAGTCAATTGTATTACAATTCTAACAGAACAAAACAAACAAACAAACAGACAAAACACAAAATTTGCAAGTTTGGTAGTTGATTAAATGTCCTTTGACCAGTAGCTGGCCACTTGGAAGTGCTTCTGGTGTTGCTGCAAGACGGTCCTCCATTGTGCATGTGGCAGGGCTCAGGGTGCATTGCAGCAGGTGGTCAGCGGTTTGCTCTTCTCCACACTCGCATGTTGTGGATTCCACTTTGTGGCCCCATTTCTTGAGGTTGGCTCTGCATTTCGTGGTGCCAGTCTCGTGGTGCTAGTCTTCTGTGTGTCCAGGAGGGAGTCTCTCATTTGGTAGCAGCCATTGGTTGAGGTTCTGAGTTTGAGCCTGCCACTTTTGGACTCTCGCTTGCTGAGGTGTTGATATTATTATACTGACACAAAAACACAGTATTACACAGCAAACGAGATATATATGCTGGATTTCGTATCACAAAATCACAAGTCGAACACTTCCCAAGCGTTTAGGACTGGTTGATGTTTGTTGTTGTTGATGATGTTGAAGCCCAATGTTATACTTGGATAGAGTGAAATGAACTATTTTAAAGTCAAGCATTATTTGAGAAATTTTTTTTTAAAAAACAACAACCCTAAAACCCAGTATTTCATAGAAAAAAATATATGTATTGGCCACTTGAAAAAAAACTGGGTAAGGAGGATAGACTTTTCTTAGGAGGGAGTTTGACAACTGAGGTTCTGCTACAAAGAAGACCCTGCCTTACATTCTTGCCAATTTAGCTTCTTGGGATGGTTGGACATACAAGAGAGGATCTTTGGGAATCGCTGTGAAAAAGAGTAACTACTCCAAGCTCTGGCTCAAAGTGACAGTATTCCATTAAGTGCAAGTGTTTCCTTGCTCCAGCCCTTTGCATTGCAGTAGAGTAAACAAACAAAAACAAATTATGTGGCCTGTTTTTTCCTGTGCTACAGCCTCCATCAGGGTTGTATATATGGCTGGCATTATGATGAAGAAATAAAAGTGGAATTATTTCCTTCCTCCAGACCTCTGCTTGGGAAACATCACCGTAGAGGTTCTCCTTTGTGATGTCCTATTTATTTCCATGGGACATATGTAGAGTAGTTCCCCAATGGATTGCACATCTTGGTTCAGATCAGCCATCCAGATACATTGTGCCTTGTTCTTGGCTGTGTCAGAATTTTTACCTCACCTTTTTGCAAAATTGTAGGAAGAAAATCATGGTGGCTACTGCCATGATCCTGCATTTCTCTGATTTTTTTGCAGGAAACACAGGGAAAGGGAGATCTTCAGGGATTTAGAGCGAGCATGTGTCCACCTTAACCTCTTGCTCAACCATGGAGAGCTTTAATAGAGGAGGAGATGGCCAAACGAAAAGATGGGATATTGAGGTTGTAGTAACTCCCAACAATCTATTTGAGCTTTATTGGCTACAGACAGGTCTCTGGCCATCTGTTGGGCATGCTTTATTTATTTATTATTTATTTAAAACTTTTATATCCCGATCTTCTCTACCTCCGTAGAGGGACTCAGACCAGCTAACAGCAAGAATTCAATGCTAAATAGTAAAAGTCTAAAAACAACATATAACAACAGTAAATTAACAATACATACAAAATAAATACACAAAAGCCGTTCGCCAAGATAAAAACATGTCCAACTCAGTTTGTATTTTCAGTCCATGTATTGTGGTCAATACTTTGGTCGATTATCAGTCTCAGCCATCATTCTGCAAAGGCCTCATTCCACAACCAGGTTTTCACTAGCTTCCTAAAGGTCAGGAGGAACGGGGCAGATCTAATTTCCTTCGGGATAGAATTCCATAGCTGAGGAGCCACCACAGAAAAGGCCCTGTCTCTTGTCCCCACCTGCAAAGGTGGCGGGACCGAGAGCAGGGCCTCTCCAGGCGATCTTAACGCTCTTGATGGTTCATAGGGGAGAATACAGGTAAACTGGGCCGGAACCATGTAGGGTTTTGTAGGTTAAAACCAGCACTTCGAATTGTGCTCGGAAACTAATTGGCAGCCAGTGGAGCTGATGCAACAAGGGAGTTGTGCGCTCCCTGTACCCCGCTCCCGTTAGTAGCCTGGCTGCGGAGCGTTGAACTAATTGCAGCTTCCGAACAGTCTTCGAAGGCAACCCCACGTAGAGAGCGTTGCAGTAGTCTAAACGGGATGTAACTAGAGCGTGTACCACCGTGGCCAAGAAGCTTTGAATGCTTCTTGACAGCAGGTTGGACTGAATGGCCCACGAGGTCTCTTCCAACTCTGTAATTCTATGATTCTATATCCTGTTGCCTTTCAAGTTGTATTTCTACTGCTCTTCCTTGTAAAACTGAACAGATTATAGAAGCCGAAGTAGGGGAAAGTTCAGGTGATCAATGAAATTGCAGCTTCGGGACGGATTTCTGTGTCTGATGACCTTCAGCTGTGCTGGGACCTCCATCATCCCTGGCAGGCTGTCTTGGGATGATGGATATTACACTCCAACAGATGTAGAGGGCACCAGGTTACGTAAGACTTCACATATATCAGAATGGAAATACAATGACATAGGATGGTCAGGAAACAAAATATAACTTGTGTACAGTAGCAGACTTCATCTGATAAGGGAATATCCTTCTAACCATTCCTGTGGATTGTTGTTCTAATGTACATTCAAGTCATTTCTTATTTATGGTGACCCTAAGGCAAATCAGCACCATCCTTTCTACAAATTACATGAAATGAAATTCTACCTGCCCCTTAGGAAGAACATCTTTACTGTAAGCAGAAGAATATAATGCTTTGTTCTGTAAACAGGTTTGATGAGCATCTTTCAGGAGTGATATAGTTGTGTATGGTCAGACCTCCACATTTTCACATTTAATTCTTATGGACTTGATTATTCGCTGATTTGATGTTCTTTCTAAAATGCCTCGTTCCTCTCGTGTCACTGTAGTCAACTTCCATGTCTTTGAATTCTATCCTCATTTAATATGATTAGGAGCCGCAGTTGCGCAATGGGTTAAACCCTTGGGCCGGCTGAACTCCTGACCTGAAGGCCGGCAATTCAAATCTGGGGAGTGGGGTGAGCTCCCGTCTGTTAGCTCCAGCATCCCATGTGCAGGACATGAGATAAGCCTCCCACAGGATGGTAGAACATCCAAACATCCCCTGGGCAACATCCTTGCAGAGAATTTTCTCACACCAGAAGTGACTTGCAGTTTCTCAAGTTGCTTCTTAGACACACACAAAAATGATTTGCATTTGCAAATGAATTAAGCAATAATTGTGGAGCAAATGACCTACATGCCTTGTTTTAGATGAAAAAAATGTGTTGCTTTTTTAAGTAAATGGTGTTCTCTTTAAAAATGTAGGTCAGTTGCTAATTGATCAATTACGCGGTACAGCTTTAATTATTGTGTGCATCTTGTGTCTTTGTGACCTACTCCTTAGTCCTGGGAGTTGGGTGGGATGGAAATAGAACATAGTGAATAAGCCTGTCTTGGACTCCCTTAATTTTTGGATTCTGCCTCTGTGGATTTAATAAGAGCAGAGAACCAAGTTGTGCTATGTGCTTTCTGGAATGTGATTGAGCATCATTGTACAGCATTTTGCGTCTGTACGACCCTTAAAAATATGGGATACATCTTAGTTAACCAAGAAGATGTGTTCTTGTTCCTGGGCATTACTTCTTTAACAGAAATCTGGATATCAAAGGCAGAAATAAAACGAGAGGAATAGGGAGAGGTTCCTACACCACAAAAAGAAGGGTAGCTCAACATGTTCCTTAGCAAACCTCCACTTCATAGCCCCATTTCTTAAGGTTGGCTCTGCATCTCATGGTGCCAGAGTGCAGCCTGTTCAGCGCCTTCCAAGTTGCCCAGCCTTCTGTGTGCCCAGGAGGGAGTTTCTCATCTGGTATCAGCCATGGTTTGAGGTTCGGTGTTTTAACCTGCCACTTTTGGACTCTCACTTGCTGAGGTGTTCCTGCGAGTATCTCTGTAGATCTTAGAAGACTATTTCTTGATATAAGGTGTTGGCTTGCTGGCTGATATCCAAGCAGAAAATGGGCTGGAAATTTCCATGCCTTGGTCCTTTCATTACAGTCTGCTACTTTCCAATGGATATCAAATGGTGCAGTATCATCTAAACCAGGGGTCCTCAAACTAAGGCCCGGCCGGATGCAGCCCTCCAAGGTGATTTACCCGGCCCTCGCTCAGGGTCAACCTAAGTCTGAAACAACTTGAAAGCACACAACGACGACAACAATCCTATTTCTTCAGCCAAAAGCAGGCTCATACTCCCCATTGAAATACTAATAAGTTTATATTTGGTAAAAATTGTTCTTCATTTTAATTATTATATTGTTTTAAGTGATTTTAGCAGTACAAAAAAATATGTGAGTGTGCATAGGAATTCATTCATATTTTTTTCAAATTATAATCCGGCCCTCCAACAGTTTGAGGGACTGTGACCTGGCCCTCTGATTAAAAAGTTTGTGGACCCCTGATCTAAACAGTATAATTTCTCCAGCAGTGTTGGGCATAAACATCCTGTGATAACGCAGCATGTCTCATTACAAGCCACATCCACTGTTTTAAGGTGGTGAGATTGGCCTTATCTCAAGGTATTGTGAACTTTGAGATAAGGTCAATGATAGATGGGGCAAACTGTTTTTAATGAATGAAAGGAGTAATTTCTCTTCTAAACTATGCTGATTCCTTGATTTGGTTGCATGCCAGTGATATATCACATTTTGAAAAAACCACAGAGCTACTTTTTAATAATAATGATGATGATAATAATAATAATAATCTTTATTTATATACTGCTCTATCTCCCGGGGGGGGGGGGGGACTCAGCGTTGTTTCCAAGCAACAACATCAAAACATTCAGAGTCACAACATGAACAAAAAATAACAGTAACAGCAACATAAGCATGGAATTACCCAATGACACATAAATATATTTTTTTAAATCCTGCCTGCTCTTCATGTGTATTTGTTAGGGCATGGAAAAGGAATGGGTCAGGACAGTTAAAAAGGCTGGGTCAAGACTGATACAAATTGAAATAAGATGGGACCGGCATTTAGATACAGTACTGTAATAGGTAAACGATATAAGTGGAGACGGGCTATTTCCAGGGGCCTGTTAGGAGAATGATCAGGGTAATATAATATAGGCTAGGTCATGTCCGGACAGTGTCTGGGCTGAGCTAGCACTGGTCACTCTCAAAGTTTTGTTGAAACCACCAAGTCTTCAAACTCTTATGAAAATAGGGGAGGGATGGGGCCTGTCTTATTTCCCTTGGAAGGGCATTCCAGAGGTGGGGGGCCACCACCAAGAAGGCCCTCTCTCTCGTCACCAACAATGCTTGTGATGGAGGTGGGAGCGAGAGGAGGGCCTCCCCGGAGGATCTTAGAGTTCACGCCGGTTAATAGATGGAGATGCGATCGCGAAGATAGCAGGGACCCAAACCGTTTAGGGCTTTATAGGTTTTCATATTTTCTTCTAGCACCACAAATGGAATATGTGTGTTTGCTGCTTGTAGAGTAAAGTTTTGTTCATTCTTTGTATGTTGTTTGTGAGTTTTGGTTGCCCACACTCTGAATTCCCTCACTTCCTTCTCCAACGCTCAGCCTCTTAAATTAGGGTAAAATAATGTGACTTCTTTGTATGTTGCTTGTAAGTTTTTGTCATCCAAATTCGTTGAATTCCCCCACCTTCCTTTCTCAAATGGGCAGGTGGGTGAAGTCTGTAAAAGATAGCTGTGAAGCCAAGTTTATTTCTCAGACCTTAGATGAATAACAACACTCTCCCAGGTATTTTTTACAGCCCACATTTTACAGAAAGTGTTGAGGATTGCCACTTCTTTGACATAAGCAAGAAAATTGAAATACTTTTATACATCACGCTTTTTTAAATTAGCAGCTTAAGAAGACTGCCGCAGTATTCAGCCCAGAAGGTGAGTGAAAATAAATCCAGAGTTCATCACTTGCCAGATCCCAAAACGTATTTAGATAAGTTCAACACTTTAGATGGACATCGCTTCCAGTCACATGACCTGCAGCCCCTCCCACTGCTTTTTGGTATATAGAGATAAGGAAAATGCAAATCAAATAAGACAGGTTATAAAACAACACATTATAAAACACACAAATATCATATAGAGGAGGATTGAGAAGATTTCTTGCCCCAAGCTGTGAATTTCCAGATATTTGGACTACATATCCTCACAATTTCTTATCATTAACTATTCTGGGTGGTTCTTGCTGGACTCCTCCTTTTTCTGCATCAGAGCTACAGTTAACAGAGTTACCGATTTTCTGGTATCCTAGGCCTAGCAATCCAAAACAGGCATTCTTAACACCTGCTGCATTTAGCAGTATTATTATACCAACAATCCAAAGGACAACAGAAGCTTTTGACCAGCCTAAGCTTCACAGGAGAGAAGGGGTTGAGTCCAAAATACCTGGGCCAGAAATACCCCATTCTCATTATGAAGTTGAACTTTTCAAATCTCACTTGAGCAGGGATAGAGGCCAGTAATAGGATGCATACTTTTGATGCAGAACATCAATTCTGCACAGGGAGGAGGGAGCAAGCTTGTTTTCTGCTTCCTTAGAGGCTAGGACGCGGAACAATGGCTTCAAACTACAAGAAAGGAGATTCCATCTGAACATGAGGAAGAACTTCCTGACTGTGAGAGCCGTTCAGCAGTGGAACTCTCTGCCCCGGAGTGTGGTGGAGGCTCCTTCTTTGGAAGCTTTTAAACAGAGGCTGGGTGGCCATCTGTCAGGGGTGATTTGAATGCAATATTCCTACTTCTTGGTAGGTCTCTTCCAATTCTATGATTCTATGATTCCCATAATCTCTGTTTTGATCAGGTAGTGCATATCATGGAAAACATTGCTCCAAGCCTTTTGGAGAGCAGCTAGTCAAGATATGATTAGGAGGAGCAGGAGACAGTCTGCCATGATTGTATAAGACCGCTTTCTGGCTACCTCCAGATGGTCTTTGCCAAATAATCTCTCAACTTCCTCACCTGCAATAAGCAAATTGTACTGAGTGGTAGATATTTTTTATCAACAATATTTGCATTTTCTGCAGATGATGGTGCTCAAAGGAGAGGCAAGGAAAGCCAAGAAGCATCTGTCGGGCATGTTCAGGTCCCTCGCGTGAGCTTTGGCAGCTTTTTGGATTCCTGCCATGGTGTCCAGTCTTAAATCACAGCCTTGTGATCGTAGGGTTGAGAGCGGGGTGGGAATCTGCCAGTAATCTGTAATAAGGAGCACCGGGACCAAAATAACTCCTGTTTAATTGGGTGGTGACATTGGAAGAGTGACTCAGCTGTGAAGGAAGCATTGAGAAGGGGAGCTGCATGCAACTGCAGAGGGGCATGTTTACCACATCAAAAGCAAGTTGCGTGGCGGAGAGTTGACTATCAGTTTGAACTAGTTACATATTTGGGGAAATGTCCGAGGATATTCAAATAGAAATTGCATGAGTGTTTCAGTGAAAGCATACCTTATTTATTTATTTAGTTATTTAAAGTATTTATATTCCACCCTTCTCATCCCACAGGGGACTCAGGGCAGATTACAATGCACATATACATGGCAAACATTCAATGCCATTTAGACATACAACATATATAGACAGACACAGAGGCATTTAACATTCCAGCCACAGGGGGAGCTACCACTTCACTGTCCACTTGTGACACCAAGTCCTTTGATGGAGTACTTCCTCATTCTTCTGCACGCTGCTGGAAGGTTTTATGGCATCGTAAATTAGTTAAATTAGCCTCCCCATATAAAGCGGTACCTGACTGTCCAACTTGGCAGATGCAACTGTCTTTCGGGCTGCATAGGTCGACAGCAAGCTAGACTATTAATGGTCGAGCTGCTTCGAACTCATGACCTCTCGGTCAACAGTGATTTAATGCAGCTGGCTACTAACTAGCTGCACCACAGCCTGGTCCTTCGTTATCAAAACCTTTCGCAAAGATGCTCCATTAAAAAAATATCTTTTTTGTACCTGCCCAGCCCCTCTTTCCTCCCTGTCCTGTATGTTGCTAAACTTGTTTAGTAGCATATGCATTGGAAGGATGATAAAGAAGGGCTTCCTGTTTGCAGGTTGCATTCTGCAGTAAACAATGCAATAAAACCTGAGCTGGGAAAGAATGACTGGTCCTGCTTTCTCCACTCATGCCTTCCTACAACAGGCAAAGTAAGGAGCAGCTGCCACCAACCAGAAACCCTAACTGAACAGGTGTAAAAGGCAGAACATGCATAAAAGGCAGAACAGGAAGAAAGTGGGAAAATAAATTAGCTTTCCTCACCAGCTACCTCCAGCCCATAAAAAATTATAGCTCTACGAGCTTGATCACTAAAATTGAAATGATAAAAAGAGTTGAGACTGAGAAAGAAAAAAAAGCCGTCTCTAGATGCCTATTGGGAGAAGTTTCTAGCAGGTTCCGTTTTTTGTTTTGTTTGTTTTTGATTTACGGTATATAAGGATTCCTGGAAGCATGTTGAATTGCTTTTCTTTTTTCCCCTTTTTCTGAGGGTCTGGGAACCTACCCCTATTCTTCCCATTTTATTTCTGCTGCTGATGTATTTTTCTCATCTGGTGTTGGTTTTAACAATTGTCTCAAGATGTTCCATAAATTTAATTTCTGGTGTGTTGCTTAGTGGTGGTCGGTTGCTGAGATTGATTTAAAGCAGTAGTTCCCAACCTTTTTTTTTTTTTACTGGGGACCACTTGACCATGGACCACTCTCCAACATGAGTACTAAAAGGGTTACGAACCACTTTTTGGTCAACTTTAGATTCAGTTTGGTTATTTGGGATGCTGATTCAGAAAATTGCATTGGATAGACCACATCACCTCTAGTTTCTGATACAGAACATACATCCAGTAGTCGACATCTGGCTTGTCTACAGAAAACCATATTAATAAGCCTTGGCACTATAAGAGGGTTTCGCGAGACCAGTCACTCTTGTTGCAATGGTGTAATAACAGTGAGGCCGCAGATCATATTTTAGTTCTTGCAGACCATTGATGTTCCACGGACCACAGGTTGGAAACCACTGATTTAAATAATGTATAATATTTCCCCTAGGACCCTTCCATGCAGCCCTAGATCTCATAATATCTGCTTTGAACTGGGTTATCTGAGTCCATACTCCGATAATGTGGGATTTCCTGCCTTTATATTCTGGGATATAGGGCTGTGTGGAAGGAAAAATACGTAGTCTGTACTATTCCTCGTGGACTGTTTATGTCTTACCTGTTCAGTATATACAGCGGGTCCTTGGTATGGCTGGGGTTTGGTTCAAGGATACTAAAATCCATGGGTGTTCAATTCCTGTTATATACAATAGTGTAATAAAATGGTGTCCCGTATACTAAATGGTTACCCCGTGGATTCCATGGCTGAGAGAGGATTTGAATCCTGGTTTCCAGAGTCATTGTCCAATGCTGAAACCACAATGCCGGCTCTCTTTGTCACCACTGGCAGAGAGGGAAAGCAAATAGAGTGGTTGGCAGTAAAGATGCCTGCAAGATAAGGTCAGACCTTTGGGGGAAATGTCCATTTTAGGAAAGGAGGACAGATGACATGAACAAGATTGTGTCCTCAGGAAAGAACTGGTAGTTCCAGCTGCATGACCTTCTCTAACCTTCTGTGCCTCTTTATCCTAATGGTTGCCTCCTCCCTCTAAAGATATAGCCACAAGGTTCCCATGACCCATCTAGGATTAGGCTCTGGCATTTTCAGCTGCCTAGATAAAATTTTTGGAAATATTTACATGTGTATTTTAATAGCCCTTTCCCTCCCCTTTCTTCTGGTCTGCTGACCTTTTTTATCTTCAGAATTAAACCAGATGAAGGCACCCTGTGGCTACATTTATCATCTCTCGCCTCACTTTAGAAACAAAAAGCACATGATGTCCTTGGAGTTCCCTGCTTTGTGGTAGTAGCAAAGTAGATCTYRGTATTTTCTTTTCCATGCCTTGGTCACCTCTAGATTGGACTACTGTAATGCGCTCTACYTGGGGCTGCCCTTGAAAACGGCTCGGAAATTTCAGCTGGTCCAACGGGCGGCGGCTAGGATGTTAACTGGCGCTCCTTACAGAGAGAGGTCAACCCTCCTGTTTAAGGAGCTCCATTGGCTGCCGTTCATTTTCCGGGCCCAATTCAAGYTGCAGGTGCTCACCTACAAAGCCCTAAACGGTTTGGGACCTACCTACCTGCGTGACRGCATCTCCGTATATGAACAAACGCGTTCTCTTTGTTCATCCGGAGAGGCCCTGCTCGCGATCCCACCTGCATCGCAAGRGCGTTTMGTGGGGACGAGGGACAGGGCCTTTTCTGTGGTAGCCCCCCGACTTTGGAATACCCTCCCCAAAGACATCAGACAAGCCCCTACGTTGGCAGTCTTTAGGAAGAGTTTGAAGACCTGGCTGTTCCGATGTGCCTTTCCAGAATAGGAACTCCAGCAAAATGTCCCAGAAGCACTTTATCAGAGTTTTAAGATGATCTGCACATTGTACTTACCCTGAAATCCTACATCCACCTGTCACACCCAGCACTTTTTAATCTGTACCCATTACATTCGGCCCGGGCCTAGTTTTATTGTGTTATGGTGTATTGTTTTATTGTTTACTGCTATTGTTTTATTGTTTGATTTGCTTTAAGTTATGTGTTTGGTTATGCTGTTGTTTTATTGAGGCCTTGACCTGTGTAAGCCGCATCGAGTCCTTCGGGAGATGCTAGCAGGGTACAAATAAAGTTAATAATAATAATAATTATTATTATTATTATTATTATTATTTATTTATTTATTTATTTATTTATTTGTACCATGCCACCATCTCCCCAGAGAGACTTGGGCTAACAAAGCACTCAAGGTGCTACACATAAAATAGAATTACACACCATCAAACCAATACACAATTTGCCTGGATACAAATAATAGACAATGTTAGTCAATAAAATTAATTTTAAAACATCTAAAACACAGTCATACTTGTGGGTCATTGAGTTTCTTCAAACAAGAACGAAAGTACCAAATAGCAATGGTCAACGTCATCACATGACCATAGTACATTACTCCAGGTCAAAGGCTCATGTAAATAGCCATGTTTTTAGGCTTGAATGGAAGGTTTGGAGATTTGGGGCTAATCTAATCTCTCTAGGGAGGGCATGCCAGAGCCGAGGAGCCACCACCAAGAAGGCCCTCTTTCTCATCCCCACCAACTGCACCTGTGACAGTGGTGGGACTGAGAGAAGGGCCTCCCCAGCAGATGGTGGGACTGAGAGAAGGGCCTCCCCAGCAGATCTCAAGGCTCACACCAGGTCTGTCTGAAAAGTATATAAATTTGAGGTTCTAACTTTTGGATCCCAATTCCAAGATGTTTAGTTATGTACATGATGTGCAGATTCAGGTACCATATTTCACTGCATAATCATCACAGATTTTATGCTGATTTTTCTTGCTCAAGATATGAGATACGACCATTACATGAAACTTTCTTTAGAGTACTTTAAAAATTCAATATAATAACAAGAACAAACGAGAAACACAGTAAATATGAAGAAATGGGACATGCATGGTCTTCAAATCACTCCTTTCAGTTGGTCTCCCACAATCCTTAATTCAGTTCTTCCAATGGGACCACCACACATTTTAAATCACTTCTTTCCATGGGAACCCCAGACTTTTAAAACTGCTTCTTGCCACAGACAAACAGAATTACCGATTTGACAAATATGTGATGATAAGCTAAGAAACCAAATTTTGAACTGAAAAAACATTATGTGGTGATGACGATTATGCTGTGAATTCAAATCCAAAACACTTTTGGGTATGCGATATGCAACCCTGTACTATATTATATTTCACCCTGAAAAATAGAAGGCCATATCCCATTTTCGAAAGTGTGTATGTTGGCAATTATGGTAATCTTGGAAGTTTTCATTGTCTCTGTGAGCTTTGATTTTTTAACCATATACCTTTATTGCTGGGATTCTTGCGACATTCTTGTCTCCCTTTATTTGCTGCTTTTGTTTCCGTTCATAAATGTCAAACCAATCTACAGTATTCACCTTTCTTCCTAGTCCTGAGGTCATGTGAAAACGTTTGGCTCTGCCCTTTGATTACAGAATTCAGGGAACTGACTAGCTTTTGCTGGCATTCATTTGCTCCTAAAGGCTTATTCTTCATGCAGCCTGACATTTATATTGAATGTACAATATGCCATTAAATTTGACGAGCAAAGGCTTCATTTACAGATACGGCTTTCCGTGTCTTGAAATAAAATCCCTGCTTCTTTTAATGCTTCGCTTGCCAGAACTGCAAAGCCATAACGGTGATATATTGGCACTATTCCCTGGTATGTAATTAATGTATGCCTCTCCCTGTCTCTTCTTCCTTCGCCCGCCCCTTCCCTGTGGTATGTGCCTGTACAGACTAGGCAAGCCGCATTATTGCTCTAACAACATAACCAGATTTTTCTTGACTTTTCATAATCTTTCACTAAAACATGTGTCCCCACTCCAAATTTTAAATATTTCTTTTGTCGTGTCAGGAGCGACTTGAGAAACTGCAAGTCGCTTCTGGTGTGAGAGAATTGGCCGTCTGCAAGGACATTGCCCAGGGGACGTCCGGACGATTTGATGTTTTTATCATTCTTGTGGGAAACTTCTCTCATGTCCCTGTATGAGGAGCTGGAGCTGATAGAGGGAGCTCATCCGCCTCTCCCCAGATTCTAACCTGTAACCTGTCGGTCTTCAGTCCTACCGGCACAATTTTAAAGATAAATGGCAAGGATTGTTATTAAAATATAACTTCATTCTTACTTGATATTAAGGGATTTCTTTTGTTCTAGTCAAAAAGACGGGTTACCAAATTGAAATGAGGGCTAACAAATTGAAATTGAATCCAGACAAGACAGAAGTCCTCCTGGTTAGTCGAAAGGCCGAACAGGGCATAGGGTTACAGCCTGTGTTGGATGGGGTTACACTCCCCCTGAAGACTCAGGTTCGCAGCTTGGGAATGATCCTGGATTCATCACTGAGCCTGAAACCCCAGGTCTCAGCGGTAACCGAGGGAGCTTTTGCACACTTAACACTAGTGCGCCAGTTGTACCCATACCTTAGGAAGTCTGGTCTGACCACGGTGGTCCATGCCCTTGTTACATCATGATATGTTTAGCCTGGAGAAGAAGAGGTCGAGTGGGGCAATGATAACCATGTTTAAATATTTGAAAGGCCACATTGGGGAGGGAATGTGCTTGTTTTCCGCTCCTCCAGAGACTAGGGCACAGAGCAGTGGATTCAAACTACAGGGGAATAAAAAGATTCTACCTGAATATTAAGAACTTCCTCACAGTTTGTTGTTGTTCATTTGTTCAGTTGTTTCCGACTCTTCCTGACCTCATGGACCAGCCCACGCCAGAGCTCCCTGTCAGCCGTCACCACCCCAGCTCCTTCAAGGTCAATCCAGTCACTTCAGGATGGCATCCATCCATCTTGCCCTTGGTCAGCCCCTCTTCCTTTTTCCTCCTATTTTTCCCAGCATCATTCTCTTCTCTAAGTTTCCTTTCTTCTCATGATGTGGCCAAAGTACTTCATCTTTGCCTCAACTATTCTTCCCTCCATTGAGCAGTCGGGCTTTATTTCCTGAAGTATGGATTGGTTGGATCTTCTTGCGGTCCAAGGCACTCTCAGAACTTTCCTCCAACACCACAGTTCAAAAGCATCTATCTTCCTTCGCTCAGCCTTCCCTATGGTCCAGCTGTCACATCCGTAGGTGACTATGGGGAATATCATTGCTTTAACTATGCGGATCTTTGTTGCCAGTGTGATGTCTCTACTTTTCACTATTTTATTGAGATTGGACATAGCTCTCCTCCCAAGAAGTAGGCGTCTCCTGATTTCCTGGCTGCAGTCTGCATCTGGAGTAATCTTTGCACCTAGAAATACAAAGTCTGTCACTGCCTCCACGTTTTCTCCCTCTATTTCCCAGTTGTCAATCATTCTTGTTGCCATAATCTTGGTTTTTTGATGTTTAACTGCAACCCAGCTTTTGCGCTTTCCTCACAGTTAGAGTTGTTCAATATTGGGATATGCTGCCCGAGATCGTGGCAGCATTTAAAATCCTTTGGGGATTTTAAAGCAAAGTCTGGATGGACATCTGTCAAGGGTGCTTTGATTGTGTATTCCTACATGGCTAGAGTTTTGATTGGATGACCCTTGTGGTCTCTTCCAATTCTATGGTTTTATTCTGTCCTATTCTCGGCATATGGAAACTGGGCAGGATGTAAGACAGACAGACACATATGCAAGGAAAAGAAGAGGGCCTTCATATCTGTAGTTCTGTCTCCTCCTATCAAAGGGAATGCAGCTCTCTTAGAGAAGGCAGGTAGCCCAGTCCCGTTTTAAAGCCATGCCAAGTTCCAGGTGCCCAACTATGTGCAGGAATGTATCTGTCAACACTTCAGTATTATGAAAGAGGAGGCACCTTTCATAGGCTACCCATTGATAAGTTAATCTGAGACACACTGGCAGGCATCTCTGGAAATAATTAAGCGTCTGGTAACAGCCAGAACAGGAGACAAACAAATATGGTGAAAGAGAAGGGGAAGAAGGGGCTTTGGGCTCAAAAGAGCAAGGAAGCCTTATAATAAAAGGATGAGCTTGAAGTTAAGAATTGAGACTCCATTTGCACTGTAGAATTACTGGTAATGCAGTTTGATATCACTTTAACTGCAATAGTTCAATTCTATAAACAAGGGAGTTAAAGTTTTGATAGGTGTTGAGCCTTTCCTTCTTATGAATAACTTTTCAATAACTTTAAAGCATAAGCTACTTTTATGGCAATTTTCGAATAAGAGAAATTGTATCAGAACTTTTACACTTTCACACAAAGAACAACATTGAACATACAGATTTTATGTAACTACGTTGAATCCACAAACCAACCTACAGTTACATTGGCTAACAAACAAAGGGGATTTTACCACAAGTACTAAGCATTAACACTTATACATATATATCTTTCAACCTCATGCATACATCTATTTTACCATTTCCTCATTCTTCTGCCATGAAGAAAACCTCATTTTTTCCTTATTCTCCCTATCCATATTTTTCCAAACTCCTTTTCCTTATTCTTCCTATCCATATATTTCCAAACCCTTTCCCCCTTTCTTCTTATTGAGCTCTCCAAACTTCTTTTCCTTATTCTTCCTATCCATATCTTTCTAAACTCCTTTACCTTATTTTTCCTATCCATATCTCTCGAAACCCTTTTCCCTTTTCTTTCTATCCATCTCTCCAAACCCCTTCCTATGTGGGTTGCTGTGGCCCAGTAAATAAAGAACAACACTTGGAAAACAGGGGAATGTCAGACACAAAACAATCAGGGCCAGCTAACACCTCCCAAAAAAGATCCACTTAGGCAGGAATCAGCCAGGCCTTAAAGCTGGAAGGCCATTAAATGCTTCCAACAGACAACAGTTCTTTCTCCCACCCTGGACCTTCTACAGATATATAAACCTCCCTTGCCTAGTTTCCAACAGATCTCACAAGCTCTGAGGATGCCTGCCATAGATGTGGGTAAAATATCAGGAGAGAATGCTTCTGGGGCATGGCCATACAGCCCGGAAAACTCACAGCAATGCAGTGATTCAGGCCATGGAAGCCTTCAACAACACATCTTTCCTGCCTATCTCTCCAAGCCCCTTTTCCTTTTCCCTCATATAGATCTCTCCAGCATGTTTTCTTTTTCTTCCTATCATTATATCTTTCATCCTCCGTGTATTTCTCCACCTCTCCTCTCCTTCATGTCTGACACTACTTTTAATTGGTGTCGGACATGAAGGAATGCAATGCTGGGATTTAGTAGTTTGGTGAGGCAGCAGCATTCTTTGGCAGAGAAGCCTAAAGACCTTGTAAAACTACAGCTCCCAGGATCCCATAGCAATGAACCAGGGCAGTTAAGTGTTGTCAAACCACATTCATTCCACACCCCAAGGAAGCTGGGGCAGGATAAACAGGAGAGGCTCTTGGAGGGAAGGGTGATCTATTTCTTTGATTTTCCTTGCCATTGCTTGGAAGCGTTTAAAAAAGGGGGGGGGGGGATTCCAATAATGCAGAAACTATAATGTGCACCTTTTTTGGCCAAATTACAAAGATTGCACTTTTTGCTGGACTTGTTCCGACTTACATACAAATGCAACTTAAGAACAAACCTAGAGACTTTATTTTCTTTGTAATGGGAATGCCTGTACTGTTTTCAAGCCACCCATCCTGTATTTGTGTATTTCATTTTTTTTCCTGTCAAATATTGTACTTTGCATTTTCATTGTTGAAATTCATTTTGTTTGCCCAGTTTTCTAACCTGTTAGGGTCATTTTGGATATTAGTCCTGTCCTCTCAGGTATTAGCAATCTTTCTCAATTTGATATCATCTGCAAATTTAATAAGCATGCTGTATGTCCCATCATCCAAATCAGTTATGAAGATGTTGAATAGTGTTGGGTCCAGGACAGAACTCTTGCAGAAGGTCTGGTGATTAGTTGAGAACTTTGGAAACCAGGTTGAGGGACACATGAAATTAGGTTAGGATTGCCGGGTAGCAAATAATGTTTATTATTTATTATTTTATTTACTCTTATTTATACCCCACCTCCTGTGACGCAGTGGGTTAATCCACTGAGCTGCTGAACTTGCTGACCAAAAGGTCAGCGGTTTGAATCCGAAGAGCAGGATGAGCTCCCGCTGTTAGCTCCAGCTTCTGCCAACCTAGCAGTTCAAAAACATGCAAATGTGAGTAGATCAATAGGTACCACTTCGGTGGGAAGGTAATGACACTCCATGCAGTCATGCTGGCCACATGACCTTGGAGGTGTCTACGGACAATGCCGGCACTTTGACGTAGAAATGGAGACGAGCACCACCCAGTCATATCATAGAATCATAGAATCAAAGAGTTGGAAGACACCTCATGGGCCATCCAGTCCAACCTCATTCTGCCAAGAAGCAGGAATATGGCATTCAAATCACCCCTGACAGATGACCATCCAGCCTCTGTTTAAAAGCTTCCAAAGAAGGAGCCTCCAACACATTCCGGGGCAGAGAGTTCCACTGCTGAACAGCTCTCACAGTGAGGAAGTTCTTCCTAATGTTCAGATGGAATCTCCTCTCTTGTAGTTTGAAGCCATTGTTCCATTGCGTCCTAGTCTCCAGGGAAGCAGAAAACAAGCTTGCTCCCTCCTCCCTGTGGCTTCCTCTCACATATTTATACATGGCTATCATATCTCCTCTCAGCCTTCTCTTCTTCAAGCTAAACATGCCCAGCTCCTTAAGCCTCTCCTCATACGGCTTGTTCTCCAGACTGGACTTAATGTCAAGGGTACCTTTACCTTATGTTTCATCATACAAATCAGTTATGGAGATGTTAAATAATGTTGGGCCCAGGACAGAACTCTTGCAGAAGGTCTGATGATTAGCTGAGAGCTTTTGACACATGACATTAGGTTAGGATCACCAGGTTACCCACCTGCAAATAGTAGCTCTTGTAAATAAATTATTCAGTTTTTGTTGAAGGGGTTGTTTTTCAATATGTCAAGCAAAGTATGTTTCAACTGACATCTTGTGCTTTGCATGCTTTTTTCGGGGGGGGGGGGGTCTTACAAACAATATGTGAAACTAATTTTAACGAGCTGTATACATTTGGAAGTCTGTGTGGGTGTGAGTACAGTTGCATCCGTTCTCTGTTGTCAAAGCAAACTAGAAAACATCCCCTCTGGAAGCCAATCGGTATCTTTCCTGCTGTCAGCCGGGGAGCACATTGATTGGCGGCTGTGAAATTCTGGTCCCTTAATGATCTCACAGCCAGCCGCAGCATTGCAAAAGGGATCACCTTCCTGCAGGCTGTTAGTGGCCTCCGGCAACTGTGACAAAAGGGAACTGTGACAAAACCCGGTATTTCCCACCCTTTGGTTTGCTGTTGTCCGTTGGTTGCCTCTGGAGCTATGTTTTATTGCATGCAGAAACAGGCATGAGGTGAAGTCCAAGTATGCTGAGATTCTAAATTTGCATGTGTGGTGATTTAAATGGCTTGTAAATAAAGTTGCCACATCAAGAATCTTCCAAGGCATGAGATTTCAGGACCAAAGACTTGGGGTTTTCTCACAAGGGGAAAACAAGGGGACAAGTCCTGGTTATGCTACAAGGGGCTGCTGTCATTAAGTGTGAACTACAACTGGCTGGAATATGCTATTTAAATAGAAATATCCAAAAATGTGATATACACACACTTTTCAAGCTAGTGACCCAGGGTTCCTCCTCCGGAGAAGAGTGTCCAGACCATGAGACCCAGGTCAAGAGACTTGCCAACTTAATTTGCAAATGTGGGAACCCTGTCCAATGAGGAAACAAGATTGAGAAGGAATATCCATTTTTGAAGTACCTTAAGATCCTCGTTCTTTATGAAAAGAGGGCTGAATTCTGCAAATCCATGGCAGCAATTTGCAAATCTGTGCCACTCCTACAGTTCAAACAAAGCAACATTTCCTAGTGCAGAAGGTTTTTCAGAGGCTGGATTTACACTGGTTTATAAAATCTGGATTATCTGCTTAGAACTGGATTATATGGCAATGTAGACTCATATAATCCAGTTTAAAGCAGACAATCGGGATTATGTGCCAGTGTAGATCCAGTCTAAGTGAAGTGTTTCAGTGGTCTTTGTATACCTTCTTAGTCCTGGGAAATTATTTTACCCCTCAAAAACAGGATTTCCTTTATGTTAATAATGAATCAAAAGGAAGTCTTGATATAGGCCAAACATCCCTTACTCAGGTTTATAGTATCTGAAATAATCTGATATTGTCCATATAGGTGGCTGAGATAGTGACACCTTTGCTTTCTGATGGTTCAATGTTCCCAATGCTTTGGGAGACGGTGATTGAGCATTTGGACAACGTGGATACTCATGATATAAGTATTCAGAGTAGAAAGCTAGCAACAACCAGGTGCTAATCAGATAGTTCACTTAGCAGCTAGTGTTGCAAGAGAGCCTAGGGCATTATGGTAAAAAAAATAAATGTATGGACTTGTAAAACTTGTAAAAACATTTCAAGTATAGGGAAAACAAGAAACTTTGGTGCATGATATAAGCATTCAGAGTAGAAAGCTATCAACAACAAGGTGCTAGTCAGATATTTCAATTAGCAACTAGTGGTCAAGAGAACCTAGGAAATTATGGTAAAAAAGTAACTTTGTGGACTTGTAAAACTTGTAAAAACATTTCAAGTATGGGGAAAACAAGAAACATTGCTGCATACCCAAACCTTGGAAACAGTATTTTGCTGGTTTCCCCCACCATCAGAAAGTTTGTGGGATATGTAGTTCAAAAAATAATTATTTCAGTATCTATTTGCATTGGAACAAATGTCCACTATCTCTGAACTATTCTTCCTTCCCTTCCTTTGCAGGCATTTGGCCTTCCTTTTCTCTTTTTCAGCAGTTCTAGTGACCCAGTGCAGTTTTAGATCCTCTTTTGGTTTGCTTTATAAATCCATTGGACAGAAAAATAGGCAGAAATAAGCTGACTTGATCTCATGAACTATAAAGCAAAAGCTAATCTGATGCCTCTGATCCTCTGTGGCCTATTCTTGGGATAACTCCTTTAGTCAATAAAATGGGGATTATGGTTGCTTACCAGGAAACTGGAATGACAGATGATACTGAATGTCATGAGATATATTATATGTGTGCGTGTGTGTGTGTGATATATATATAGCTAACTTAAGTACACCCCCCCCCCCCAAATCACCGGTGCTGAACAAAACCAAACAACTTTGAATAATATAATAATAATAATAATACACTTTGGTTGCTGTAAGTTTTCCGGACTGTATGGCCATGTTCCAGAAGCATTCTCTCCTGACGTTATGCCTGCATCTGTGGCAGGCATCCTCAGAGGTACATACATTAATATACTTTATTTATATTCCACCCATCTCCCCTAGGGGACTCAGAGCAGATTACAACATTTTACATACATAGGCAACCACAATGAGACACACAAACAAAGGCAAAGGCTTCTCCTTTCATTTCCGGCTTCTGGAGGCAGTGCTCGTGTCTGGCTCTGAGGAGGTGCTTTCTCCATTTTCAAGCCGTGGAGCCTACGTTGTCACCTTTTGGTTGTGTGGCTGGCAAGATTGCTTGAAGTGTCTCTTTGCCTTTTCCCGCAGTACCTATTTATCTACTCACATTTGCATGTTTGCGAATTGCTAGGTTGGCAAGAGCAGGAGCTGACAGATGGAAGCTCACTCCATCCCACAGATTCAAACTACTGACCTTCGGGTCAGCAGGTCAGCCAATCTGCAGGTCAGCAGTTCAGCAGTACAGGGGTTTAACCCATTGCGTAACCGCGGCTCCTTTAAAATTCCTTAAAGGCAGGGGGATGTGAAGGAAATTTAAAAGGTGTTTATTTGTGGTTTCACATATACACACAAGGTCCAGGAATGTTTCTTCCATTTATATGGTGAGGGGATACTATATTGGGATTATAGCACAATATGGGGGTATTTTTGCTTTTGGGATTTCAGTAAGAGAGGTTCTTTTGGTTCTTTCTTTGTGGGCACTTTGGGAAAAATAAAATTTAAGAAAAAGTATGGCAGGCATGGGCAAACTTCAGCTCTCCAGGTGTTTTGGACTTCAACTCCCACAATTCCTAAGTCCAAAACACCTGGAGGGCCAAAGTTTGCCCATGCTTGGGTCAGAGTCTATGTTTTGATAATTATTTCACCAATGTACTTTGTGTTGTAAGTAAGACTGTGCTTTAAGAAAAGGCAGCCGTTCAGTGGTAGAGCACATCCTTTCCATGTCAGAGGTTCCATGTTCAGTGCCAATCACTCTCAACAAGAGGCTATCAAATGATAGTTGATGGAAACCTAGTAGTCTGGGAAGTCTATTCTGGTGGTTAGAGACTGGGAAGATCTCCATCGGCCACTGAACTCTCATCTGTTTTTTTCTTCCAATGGTGATAAAGTAGATCTTGGCCTGTTCAAACGACCGAATGATAGCCATATTAATCTGCAATGCAAATGGGTCCCTGGTCATTCCACTTTAACTGCCATAGCTCCTGCTCTGATGAGCCATACTACATGTCCCAGAATCCCATAGGACATAACCAGAGCAATTAAAGTGGAATAATAGAGCTATAACCACATAGGAGCTCCAGGTAGTGCAATGGCTTAAACCCCTGAGCTGCTGAACTTGCTGTTCGAAAGACCGCGGGTTTGAATCCGGGGAGTGGGGTGAGCTCCTGCTGTTAGCCCCAGCTTCTGCCAACCTAGCAGTTCAAAAACATGCAAATGTGAGTAGATCAATAGGTACTGCTCCGGCAGGAAGGGAACGGCGCTCTATACAGTCATGTTGGCCACATGACCTTGGAGGTATCTAAGGACAACGCGGGTTCTTTGGCTTAGAAATGGAAATGAGCACCAACCCCCAGAGTCGGACACAACAGGACTTAATGTCAAGGAAAACCTTTACCTACCTGAATGGGACCCAGAATCACAAGGCCTTAAAGAACTCGGGAGGGAATAATAATAATAATAATAATAATAATAATAATCTTTATTTATACCCCACTACCATCTCCCCCAACGGGGACTCGGGGTGGCTTACATGAGGCCAGGCCTAATTAACAAATTACAATAAAATAAAATACGAATTACAATAAAATAAACATCACATTAAAATACAAAGCATATAAGCATAATAAACAATACATACAAAACATAGGGGGAAAAGCAGGGATGAAATGATAAACTGCAGAAAAGTAGAATTGATTGAAAACAATCAATTTAGAATTTGTGAGGCTAGGTAAATTGATGTTTTTGATTGGAGGAGGAATATTTATATGCAGACATTTAATCAGTATTGAACCACTTTGCAGTGTTTTGTGTCTTAATAAAAACTTACTTGCTCTTTGCTTGGATTTTCCAGAAACAGAATGTTATTTGTGTAACACAGAGTACACACTCCTATACATCACTGTCTTTCCTTATTTGTGTGCACAGACTTCTTGTTTGTCAAGAACATTCTCGCAATAAATCCAAGTCAAGAACAATGGCTTTTCACCACCCTTGAAATTAACAGGAGGGGAAACTGGTTTGGGCTGGCCACTGGGTTTTTTTTCTGAGTCAGGAGCAACTTAAGCAACTGCAAGTCGCTTCTGTTGTGAGAGAATTGGCCGTCTGCAAGGACGTTGCCCAGGGGACGCCCGGATGTTTTACCATCCTGTGGGAGACTTCTCTCATGAGAAGCTGGGGCTAACAACAAGAACTCACCCCGCTCTCCGGATTCGAACTGTCAACCTTTTGGTCAGCAGTCCTGCCGGCACAAGGGTTTAACCCATTGCGCCACCGTGGGGCTCCAAGTGGCTACTGTGACAAATGCATTTAACCCACAAACTCAATACATACCTGTCCCAATCTGTGATGTACATTAGCAATTCAGATTAACTGAAACATTCAATGAAGAGCTAAGAAACATCTTGGGAGGAACAGTGCTCCTTATACATGGAAACATACTGTTTTTAGACCTGTGATTTCCCAGTTGTGTTCTAGAACACCCAGGAGCCATTCTAAGGTCCTCAGTGGGGAGATAAGTGGTGGCAGATATGTGTCCCTGGAAAGTGCTTTCATCATCATAATTATCATTACTATTACTCATTTAGTGTCTAGATCTAGGGAAGTAATGCCATTCCTTTTTGCTTTGGTTAGGCCACACCTGGAATATTGTGCCCCATTATGGGCACCACAATTCAAGAGAGATATTGACAAGCTGGAATGTGTCCAGAGGAGGGCGACTAAAATGATCAATGGTCTGGAGAACAAGCCCTATGAGGAGTGGCTTAAGGAGCTGGGCATGTTTAGCCTGAAGAAGAGAAGGCTGAGAGGAGACATGATAGCCATGTATAAATATGTGAGAGGAAGGCACAGGGAGGAGGGAGCAAGCTTGTTTTCTGCTTCCTGGAGACTAGGACGCGGAACAATGGCTTCAAACTACAAGAGAGGAGATTCCATCTGAACATGAGGAAGAACTTCCTGACTGTGAGAGCCGTTCAGCAGTGGAACTCTCTGCCCCGGAGTGTGGTGGAGGCTCCTTCTTTGGAAGCTTTTAAACAGGGGCTGAATGGCCATCTGTCAGGGGTGATTTGAATGCAATATTCCTGCTTCTTGGCAGGGGGTTGGACTGGATGGCCCATGAGGTCTCTTCCAACTCTTTGATTCTATGATTCTATGATTCTATGCCATTTTAGAGTTTTTGGGAGCCAGATGGTTTAGCCCTACATTATTGTATATTTTAAATGATTGTATACCGCTATTCAGCAATTAGCGACTACATAGCGGAAAAAATAAGTAAGCGGGCAAAAATC